>JAVLUX010000011.1:34755000-35955000 GCA_032164185.1 Moxostoma hubbsi
CTGCATAAGTACTGCCATGTTAAATGCCCATCATCAGACTACTAATGACTGAAGACATGTTCTCCTCTGTTTATCCAGAATGCCATGCAGATCGTGGGCTTCATGGAGGATGAAGTTCAGTCAGTCCTGGAACTGGTGGCTGCTGTCCTCAAGCTGGGAAACATAGAGTTCAAACCAGAGTCTCGTGTCAACGGCTTCGATGAGAGTCGAGTCAAGGACAAGAATGGTGATTGCATTTCCTATCAAAGCTTTTTTTAATAGATCTTATTAGGTATGGACTTTTTTCAATTTTAAATGAATGAAAGCAAGGCTTTGAGGTATAGTAGTACAGCACATGCAGTGGATTATTCTTGTGTATCTTTGTGTTGAACATTCTGCCGACGAAATACTGAAAATGTCTTTCCAAAATAACCTTTCCAGAAAAGCTTTGGAAATGGTGGTTTGTGAAAATTAGATGTGACTTAGGATCCATAAATTCATTATTTTACATGATTGTGGGAACAATTAATTCCCTTCCAAATGAATCTAGAGCCTATGAATGGACTGTATATCTACTGTATATCGCACAGCCTTGTTTTCATTTGCATCAAATTGAATACAGTACGTGTATAGTCTAATAATGTCCATTGTACAACTGCACGCTTATGTTACATTTCTAAACCTCTGATTTGTATAAGGGAGGTGCTTTCCTCAAAAGCAAACCATTCTAGCATGTGCAGGCAAATGTCACAATCAATATTAGATAACAGCGATAATATATTTTGCTGCTAGCATGGAAATTCAAATATTAAATATGAAGTAACATGTAATTTGGTCTTGAATGTAACAGTGCCTGTAGACGTTCACCAGGTTGAGCACTACTGCCATCTTTTGATATGTCAGTGGTTATTAATTTAACACTATAAATGCTTGCAGTTGGTTTTACGTGATCATTGAACATCACATGGATAATTACCCAGATAACCCTAGCTTGGAACAAATAAATCTTACATAAGCCTTCTGAAACGTTCGCATGTTTCTGTAGCCTGAAGCCTGCTTGGCTAATAGGTAGTTGACATGATATTTCAAGCAGTTTCAGTAGTTTCATGCAATGCAACAAGCTATAATTCATCTAAAACTAATATTATGAATGCTGCTCTTATGACCTTGTATTCATTTAGATGTGGAATTGATGTACTTTAAAAAATGCATTTGTCTCACAGCAGGATTATTCAAAATAAAGGTACACAAAAGTGGAAAACACTTTCTCAAAATAAATTATTTCTGTGAAAGTGTCTGCACATATTTTTTGTTTTGTACTTTCTGTACACTATATAGTCTTTACACATTTTCTGTGTGTGTGTGTCTTGTAAAATCACTTGTGGAGACTGCCGAGGCATTATTTAAATGAATTGTTTCCAGCCTATTTTTATAGTATAACATACCTCAAGTAACCCCGCAGCTAAACCCCCCATAGACGTAAAAAACAAAACAAAGTGTGATTGATTGCTTTACATGTCTATCAGGTGGCTTTCTCTAGCTGCAGTCTGGTCCAGACCATAGGCTCGTCTCTCTAAAAACACTGAAAGTTGATTCTTAATAGTGAAAACTTTAAAAAAAAAAAATGGTGACCTAAAATATACACTTTCCTTTATACATTTATATATATTTATACAGTTTAAAATTTGACCTAAAATATTGTTGAATACAAACAAGTTCATAAATATTAGTTATTTGTTCCTGCATATGAGTGATGATGTGATGTGAGAACTGTTAAGAACAGTTGTTCTGGTAGTTTCCTATGGTGAGTGTAGTGGCCGATCCAGACTAAACACTGCAGTCTCTGTCAACACCTCCATTTATATACTCCAGTGTCTGGTTTGTCTGCTGTGCTTAAACCCATTAGCAGTAATGTGCTTTCCTCTGCCCTTTTAACCCAGCTGCTATGGGCCTTGATGAGATGGATTGAGATGGTGTTTGGAATGAAGGGGGCATATACTTGGTGTTCAGATCCTCTTAAAAATCCTAGAGAGAAGCACTTTAAAATGCTCTTTAGCTTAACCGGGCTTGACAGGTATCATACGTCTAACCTTGACCCCCAGGACAGTGCTGGTGTTGCTTCAGGACCCAGATTTTACATTTGACATCAAGTAGTGACACAACACAGAACCAGAATAGTTCATAGTACAAAAGTAAAAAAAAACTGTTCAATTGCTTTAGCTTGGCGCCAGTATTGTTATTGCTCTGACTAAAAATGAAACCCCATGTAGGGCCCCTGAGGTCCCCAGCCATATCTCAGCACCTGAATAAGGTAGAGACATTGGGGTGGACACTTTTGACTCAGGCCAACAAACAACCATTCACAAACACCATAGCAACTCCCTAGCCACGCCCCTGCAACCAGCCACAACACCCGATTTATTTTTGCATTATCTTGTTCTAAGCTTTGGAGAATTTGTTTTCGTTACGTAACACATTGTCTGTCTAGTCTCTCCATAAATAAATCTTTAATCTGATCTGCCTGGGTTTGTGTTTTGTTTTCTTTGTCAGACATGAAGGAGATGTGTGAGCTGCTGGGCATTGAACAGTCAGTGCTGGAGAGAGCGTTCAGCTTTCGTACAGTGGAGGCTAAGATGGAGAAGGTTTCTACCTCACTCAATGTGGCTCAGGTCAGCACGTCACCCCTTGCACTTCCAAATATCACAAAAGTGACAAAAGATTCAGCTTATTCCATAGTGGAGTAGGGCTTTATTCACAATTAATTTTCTGGCAAATTTTTTTTAGCAGAATTGTGAATATTGTAGTGATTTTAATGCACCATTTATTTGGCCATTAGGAGTGTTTTATTAGACTAGTTACATGATCTTCCTTGTCTCGAGACTCAAATACAAGAGCATTAATAGCGTATCTGATTTAAACTTAAATAGCAACAACAGATTTCAGGTTAGTTACTTCCATTAATTCCCATCAGTCAGTTAGATTTATTTAAATTTACCGATTCAAGACTGATTCAGTGATTAAAGGAATAATTCCGGAACAGCACAAGTTAAGCTCAATCGACAGCATTTGTGGCATAATGTCGATTACTACAAAAATAAATTTTTACTCATCTCTCCTTTTCTTTAAAAAAAAAGCATAAATCGAGGTTCCAATGAGGCAGGCACTTACAATGGAAGTGAATGGGGCCAATTTTTGGAGGGTTAAAAGGCAGAAATGTGAAGCTTAGAATTTAATAAAATCACTTAGACTGGCGGCCAAAAGTTTGGAATAATGTACAGATTTTGCTCTTATGGAAAGAAATTAGTACTTTTTTTCACCAAAGTGGCATTCAACTGATCACAGTGTATAGTCAGGACATTAATAATGTGAAAAAAAATTCAAAAAATTAAATAAAAAAAATATTCAGAACTTCTTAAACTAATTCGAAGTGTGCAGCAATGACAGCTTTCACCCCACACTTCCTGTAGCACTCGCTGTAGATGTGGCTGTCTTGACGGGCTCTTCTGACGGACCTTACAGTGTAGCTGATCCCACAAAAGCTCAATGGGGTTAAGATCCATAACACTGTTTTCCAATTATCTGTGTTTCTTTGCCCACTCTAAACTTTTATTTTTGATTTTCTGTTTCAAGTGTCTTTCTCTTTGCAATTCTTCCCATAAGACCTGCACCCCTGAGTCTTCTCTTTACTGTTGTACATGAAACTGGTGTTGAGCGGGTAGAATTCAATGAAGCTGTCAGCTGAGGACATGTGAGGCGTCTATTTCTCAAACTAGAGACTCTGATGTGCTTATCCTCTTGTTTAGTTGTACATCTGTCCTTCCACATCTCTTTCTGTCCTTGTTAGAGCCAGTTGTCCTTTGTCTTTGAAGACTGCAGTGTACACCTTTGTATGAAATCTTCAGTGTTTTTGGCAATTTCAAGCATTGTATAGCCTAAATTGTTCAAAACAATGATTGATTGACAAGTTTCTAGAGAAAGCTGTTTCTTTTTTTTTGCCATTTATGCCATGACATTCCAATCTATTGCATACTGTGTCAACTTAAAATAGCAAACACAAAGACTGTGTGTTAAGCTTCATTTAACGATTAAGTTTGATATAATGGCAAGTGATTTTCTAGTACCAAATGATCAATTTAGCATGAATACTCAAGGATAAGTTGTTGGAGTTATGGCTGCTAGAAATGGGGTCTGTCTAGATTTGATCAAAAAATGTTCAAATAGTGATGGTGCTATTTTTTACATCAGTAATGTCCTGACTATACTTTGTGATCAGTTGAATGCCACTCTGACGAATTAAAGCACCAATTTCCTACTGAAACAGCAAAATCTGTACATTATTCCAAACCTTTGGCTGCCAGTGTATATAATTCTTCTGTTATAACTCAAAAACGTATTATTTGATCTCTAAAGTTGTTACATTTTGACAGTTGTTTTAGGGGTTGTTGACATTACGTCATCATAAAATTGCTATTGGTTACCTTTTGTGGCTTGTACTATTGAAATGGTATTTTAACATTTAAGGATTGGCCCAATTCACTTCCATTGTAAGTGCCTCACTGTAACCCAGATTTCTGCTTCTTTTTAAAAAAAATAAAAGGTTGAGCAAGTCAAACTCCATTTTTGTGGTAATCAATACTATGCCACAAATACTGTTGATTTAGCTGAACTCGTATTGAACCCAGATTCATTTTCATCAACGTTCAAAAAAAAAAAAACATCATGCATCATCATTGTAAATCATGCCTCAATTTAGATTTAGTTAACCTAAATGTTACTTTTGTTCTTAAATTTTAATCTAGTTTAAATATAGCAAAAAGCAGTAAACCTCCAAATTTGATTTCTTGGGGTTGTTAAAAGAAATAGGACCTAAGAAGATTACACTTCCTAATACACTCTCAGAATTTTTTTATTTAAAAAAAATAATTACCCAGATGGGCTGAACTTTGTTTGTAATTAGAGACTGTACTTGTTTCTTCCTTTCAGGCCTATTATGCCCGTGATGCTCTTGCCAAAAACCTCTACAGCCGCCTGTTCAGTTGGCTGGTGACCCGAATCAATGAGAGCATTAAGGTAATTCGTGCTGGAATTTATTGAACTAGATTTCACATTTAATCTCTGCTCTGCATTTTAAGGCCTGCACAGAGCACTATGCAAGAACCTGAACGTAGATGCTTCTAACTATGCAAGCTTGATGCCATGCATTGCTGTATCATTGTGTTCAAAGAACAATTCATAATGCGATGCAAATGCGTGTTGCATTTTCAGCATGGCCACAAGGGGTCGTCTTCTGCGGCCATCTTTCTCTTTTAGGTCAGTTACTGTAATGGTGGCGCAACAGTTTGAAGACGATCTTGGACTATAATATATGTTTATATTTATCTACTGAATAATAACAAAATACCTGATATAATGGCACAGATATTAAGGCAACTCTATCGCCCCCTTGAGTATGTACAAAAGTCTCCCATGCTCGCAGTGTGTTGGCCAAGCATTCTCAGTTGTGTTCTTGCATTTGTAGCATAAAAGCTATGTGCATTAATTCAGTTTTTTCTGTTCTGATCAGGCTCAAACCAAAGCACGGAAGAAAGTCATGGGAGTCCTGGATATTTACGGTTTTGAAATCTTCGAGGTGAGAGATTTGGTCTTTAGGGGTGTTTAAACTGTTGCTCATTCTGATTTAATCTCATAAATGTTTAAAATAATCCCAAGCATTGTGATAACTAATTTTCAAGCCCACACAGAATTTGTGCCCAAGGAACTGTGATGAGTCATTCTGGGCCAGCCAGTTCCCCTTTTTCTGCATTTATTTTCATTTGTCCATTGCATGTGTTCTGCTGTCTGACTGTGTCACTCTCTCCTGAATGTTGTTTTTGTTGTTGTGGCCATGGCGACAGAATGGAGTAAGTAGAACTACAGAGGAAAACCTGTTGCAGTGTGCATGCTGTGATTTTAGCCTTTAATCCTAGTCCTAATTCTGCTCTTATAATTCAGCAGCATAAGCCACTGTTAGAGCAGTACGCTCAACCCTGAAACACTGCCAGTGTCCCCTCTAGTGCAAGTAGTATGACTGTTAGTATGACTGGTGCAATTGATGTTAAAGCATTGTATAAGAATGGTAGAAGACCTGAAAGTTTTTTTTATTAATTAATTGCTCAATTCGTGTCATTCCAAACCTGTATGTTGTCATTTTTTTATGCAGATTCTTTTACAACATTTTAAGTCATTATTCACTGATAATCTACCGTGCAAAATTTTTAAAATCTCATTCACTATTTAATGCCTTGACACATCGCGCCAGGTTGGACGTCAACAACGGCATCAGCTCTTGTGGATGCTATTGATAATGCAAGATGGAGAATACAATTTTATGGCAAAAAGTATTATTTTTCTATGAATAACAGCCTAAATTTCATTCCCTCGCGGTGGCTTCAGAAGACTACTTTTATGGTTCTTTTATGGTGTTTTCAGTCCTTCTTGGAGGTTGACAGCGTTTAGTCACGATGAACTGTTGTTTAATGGAAAAGATCTTCTTTAAAAAAATATAAAGCGACAATAAATGATTATATTTTTTTTTTTTTTTTTTATGGGGTGAACTATTTCTTTAAGCGTCACCGAAACCAGGGCTTTTTGGGCTGCAGAAAATGCAAGAGTCGTCAATGTTATTCCTTCAGTAGATTTTCCTCTCCATCTCTTATTACTCATGGAATATTGCAACTCCAGGCTGATGTGCCAGTGCACTCTCTCTGTAAGCTTGCCAGGATAAAACTGGCATTGTCAAGTTCAACAATGAGCTGGTGCTTTTCAGCATGCCATATGCTGCCTATTGGAAGTGATTTTAGGCTATTTCTGATGCCAGCTTTGGCTCAAAGGTACAGATGATTGCAGTGGCTTTAGCTGCAGAGACTAACATGCGACAGGATGCTAAAATAAAAATAAAACAAACAAAGATTTTGAGAGAATGATTGTTAATTAATTTCACTAAAAAGTGCTATACTAACCTATTTTCATAAGCCAAAGAGAGTAATGAGATTGAGCATTACTATTGCTTTAAGCAATTCAGCAATGGAGTAAGTTCAGTAATTGTTGTTAGTATGATAAAGGGAGTGGAATGGTTCATTTTTTTAACCTTGAAAATCTTTTATAAGTGATTCACCGTGGGCAAAGAGTTAAAAAATTCACCTCTTAAAAGATAGAGATATGATTATGCAGCCTTGATGTGTATTGTACCATGGCACGCCTTGGACTTTGTTTAATCTTAGAGATAAGACATAAGAAAGCCTGCTTTGTATGAGGCGCCCTTTGTTCAGTGTTTTTATATATATATAATATATATATATATATATATATATATATATATATATATATATATATATATATATACAGCATTTGTACGTCATCTCATTAGCCAAGGCCATGAATCCACAACGTTTCTCTGACAAACCAAAAAGTTTTGTCCTTTTGAGAATTACAAAGTGTGCAAAATGATCATTTCCAGCTTATAGAGATACCTATAGGAAGACACTTAGTAATGGTTGTGACAATTGCTGTATTTGTGAACTGCATTATGGTGTGTTGTGTTTTAGTTTGCATCATGCATTTGTTAGCAGTGTTATCATTTGGTCGGTGGGTTCACTTTTACACATCTGTGTGTACAGGACAACAGCTTTGAACAGTTTATCATCAACTACTGCAATGAGAAGCTCCAGCAGATCTTCATCGAGCTTACTCTCCGCGAGGAGCAGGAGGAGTATGTCCGTGAGGTAGGTACATCCTGTCCATGAAGAAGACCAATAGAAAAGGGTGTTCTCTCAACCCCTACATCTCTTCTGTTGTACAGAAAGGCATGCTAGCATGCTAAATTAGCAGTATATCGAATGCATATTTTGCACAGTACACAAATTGACTGAATGCATGGAAACCCAGATGTTGTACTTAAGCCCTTAATGACAAATTTTGTGTCCCAAAATGCAATATGAACAATTTGACTTAAGTTAAATAGACTAATATTAAGTTGAATGACTGCTGTATGTAAAAGGGTTTGTTTAAAACGCTATGGCAGAAATTGCAGATATTGACCTGTCAACATTTTTTCTGCAGATATTTTGCTTTAAACTGAAAATGCATCAACATCTACCCACCCTCATGTCACTCCAAACATTTATAGCTTTTTCCTCCTGCGACACCAAAAAAGGAACCAAAATGCTCTTTTCCATGCGACGAAAATTTCCAGTGTGAATGAATCAGAATTACTGTACAGCCACAATTTGTGTTTTGAGTAATAGTTTAATTGAACTGCCAAAATTTAAGACGTTTTTTGAAAAATATAATAAATACAATTCGGAATAACTGTCTATATTTGTAATATTACTGGTCTGCAATCACACGCAATGTTATGTGAGAAATATGTAATATACTATTAGATATACTTATAGTTGCATAATGCCTGCAGTTTCTATTTCTATTTTTAAAAATAGTGGGCAGTATGCTGTGTATACTTAAGCAATATGACACAAGCAAGAGTGCTGTTGTTCTGAATGCCAGCACTGTGTGATTCGGTCACATCCGTGCTGATATTCAGAACAACCGCATGATTCTGAGATTAAATGCTTTTATACAAAAAATCAAATCGTTTTGAATAATGTTTCAGACAAAAATTGGCCAATTAGTTTGTGCATTTCTTCTTCGCCAGAGAAAGAAGTAGGGCTGCTAGCATCACCGGGACAACCGCCCCACTGCGGTGGTAGAGTGCCAGCGGCGGTTATGCACGTGACGTTTACATATCAACTTGCATAAAAGAAATGAAATAAATTCCTTAATATCATTTAAAGAGTATAATAAAGTATAAGATCTTTATTAACTGTGTCGTGGATTATTTATTTTAGGAATCATTTTCAGTTTTTAGAGATGTAGCGCACAACTCAAGCCAAATACACACCACGACTAGGTGTATCAACAACACGTCCATTCGTCCCTGACTGAAGTTACAATTGCTAAATACCTTGACAAACTAACGCACAGGAGAGTCTTTGTTGATAACATGTCAACAAACAACATGAGAGAAAGGGCTCACGCCCGTTTATGGGCTCTTTCTAAAAATCAAGCTCCATTGTGAATTTGCTGCCTTCACTGATTTAAAAATTTAAGTTATAATATGATATTAATGTTGTTGATATAGCTGATTAAGCTCATATATAGGGAATATATACAGTATAAGACATGTTTGAAAATGCATTATTAAAAATCTGTTCCGTTTACCGGGGCTTACACATGGGCAATCCTCACAATACTCTCTCTACAAGTTTCACTGCAGATGTAAGTTGTAATAATATATTTATTCTGTTTATGGATTGTTTGTGATGCATTTAAAAATAGGTGATTATAAAAATGCTTCAATGGGATCGGCGCTTTCATCTTGAGATACGCAGTTTAGCAGACAAAAATCCTCACAATCCTAAAACTTGATTATTTGAATAATTTCAAGATTTTTCTTCAAAACATTGTCAGTTCATTGGAAATGTCTTGCAGTCATAGTTTCGTCAACAATATTTGATGTAAAAAAAAAATTAAATTATCCTCATAATCCCATTTTTGTTAAAGGAATCAAAGGAATCGTTGATGAGATTAACACCACGTTCTGGATGTGTATTCATTGCGGCTGGAAACATAACTTGCAAAAAAATTTGAAATGTCTAACAATTGAAAAGCTTTCAGCAAAGATAGGACTGAACAACTGAATTACTGTCCAACTGTTTAGTGATATATACTCAGCAAAAAAGAAACATCCTCTCACATTCAACTGCTTTTATTTTCAGCAAAATTAACATGTGTAAATATTTGTATGATCATAAAAAGATTCAACAACGAAAATAAAAACGGTACAAGTTTCACAGACATGTGACTAACAGAAATCAAATAATGTGTTCCTGAACAAAGAGGGGGTCAAAATCAAAAGTAACAGTCAGTATCTGGTGTGACCACCAGCTGCATTAAGTACTGCAGTGCATCTCCTCCTCATGGACTGCACCAGATTTGCCAGTTCTGCTGTGAGATGTTACCCCACTCTTCCACCAAGGCACTTGCAAGTTCCCGGACATTTATGGAGGGAATGGCCCTAGCCCTCACCATCTGATCCAACAGATCCCAGACGTGCTCAATGGGATTAACATCCGGGCTCTTCGCTGACCATGGCAGAACACTGACATTCCTGTTTTGCAGGAAATCACGCACAGAATGAGCAGTATGGCTGGTGGCATTGTCATGCTGGAGGGTCATGTCAGGATGAGCCTGCAGAAAGGGTACCAAATGAGGGAGGAGGATGTCTTGCTGGCAATGACAACAAGCTCAGTCCGATGATGCTGTGACACACTTCCCCAGACCATGATGGCCCCTCCACCTTCAAATTGTTCCCGCTCCAGAGTACAGGCTGTGGTGTAACGCTCATTCTTTCGATGATAAATGCGATTCTGACCATCACCCCTGGTGAGAAAAAACCGTGACTCGTCAATGAAGAGCACTTGTGCTTGTGCCCATAGGAGACGTTGTTGCTGGTGATGTTTGGTTAGGACCTGCATTACAACAGGCCTACAAGCCCTCAGTCCAGCCTCTCTCAGCCTATTGCGGACAGTCTGAGCACTTATGGAGGGATTGTTTGTTCCTTGTGTAATGCGGGCAGTTGTTGTTGCCATCCTGTACCTGTCCCGCAGGTGTGATAATCGGATGTACCGATCCTGTGCAGGTGTTGTTACACGTGCTCTGCCACTGCGAGGATGATCAGCTGTCCTTCCTGTCTCACAGTACAGACATTGCAATTTATTGCTCTGGCCACATCTGCAGTCCTCATGCCTCCATGCAGCGTGCCTAAGGCTTTTTCAGAGTCAGTAGAAAGGTCTCTTTAGTGTACATTTTTATAACTGTGACCTTAACTGCCTACCGTCTGTAAGCTTTTAGTTTCTTAACGACCGTTCCACAGGTGCATTTTCATAAATTGTTTATGGTTCATTGAACGAGCATGGAAAACATTGTTTAAACTCTTTACAATAAAGATCTGAAAAGTAATTTGGATTTTTACAAATGTATCTTTAAAATACAGTGTCCTGAAAAAGGGACGTTTATGTAGTCGTGTTGAATATTGGAGTTTAACAATATTAACTGAATCTGACATCTGGAATATTTTAGTTCTTGACGTTTATACTTGTTAATAATGTATTAGATCAGCTGTATAGTCAAATAACAGACAGAAATTTAAAACCAATGTAAAAAGTTTTTATTTATTTATTATATTTGATATTTTACAAGATATTTTAATTTATATTTTGTTCAATGATGCACTTTTTAAAGTTTAACTGCAATAAGCGTGTAATTTGTGCGCACTCTCTCCCCTGCCGTTCAACCACTCTATAACACCGTTCACTGGCGGTGATTGGCCTTAACCACCATGGTAATAAAGTGCTAATGAATCATTGTTTTTTAATACATTTTGTGAGTGATGAGTACTCCCTTATAACAAAAAAAATGATTATTTGTCACCACATACTGCCTTAAATATGTATAATGCAGAAACTGATTAATTGGTGAACTAAACTAAAATGAAAAATGAATCAAAATCTCCACCACTACTTGGAAAGTCACAAACACAGTCAAGCAGAGTGATACAAACAGGAAAGCACCTCAGTCCTGTTACACTGAATGTCACCACTCTTGCAATGACTCTCGTCCAATCAGATTCAAGGACTAGGACTACAGTAACTGTTTTATAATCTGCTTTATTCAATATGTAGGAAGCTATTACATTCCAAACAGGGCCTTCATCTACTCCTTCATTTATTCCAATTAGGCCTCTGCTTTCTCTGTGATTTTGGGAATGAAGCAATCCGTCACTCCACTCAGGGTAAACACAATAGTCCCTGAAGAGTTCGGGGCTCTGTTTGCTTTCAGAGCTTTTGAGTATGTGCCCTGATGCAACCGTGACCTCTGCACTCTAATATTTCACTCTCTGGCATCACTCCAGTGGAGTGCATGGGAAAAACCCACCGCTCTGGCCACTTGGTTATAGGGACCAGTCTGCCCAATCCCCATTCCCCAATTCCTCAGCCCTCCTCCCGCTAATATCTACCTCTCATTTCGAGAAGCTTTCACACAGTACAATTAGCCCAAAGCTATTTTCCTTTTTTTTTCCACCAGTGTGGCCTTGATTGTGTCCGATTTCTTGTTTAAACCCAATGGGTTCCATCATTCTCTAATGGGACACATCATGCTCTAATGGGACACATCATGCTCTAATGGAACATAGACGCCTGCACTCGAGACATTATCATAAAAACGTAGTTACTTGGTCTGGTTGTGGTTATTGTTAAATTCAAATATAAGCTAACTTCAACAAACCATGCTTTTCTTTTTAAAATATTTAATTGAAAAAAATATGTATTAATAAAAGTGGAAAAAAAGTTGTAAAAACAACCAAAAACATTTGCACTCTCCTATTAAAACAATGATGACGGCCGTAGGGTAATGCACATATATAAACTCTTTGAGTCCACAAAGTACAGTATAATTAAGTGTTGTCTAAATATACCTGCTCCAATTTATTCCTGAACTGCATGACTGAAATGCAAGCAAGCAAAAATGTCATCAAACATTCTTGACTCTGAACTTCAGGTGTCTTATAGGTCACCTATCATGTCACCAATCGGGTGATCTATTTTCAAGTATTGTAATGCATGCCTGCATCTCTCCTAAACCACTCATGTTTGTTTTTAGACTCTACTTAACATCCTGATACCCGATCGTGACTCCTGTGTGCATTTTCCATTTGCCCTTTTTGATTTGTAGCTAGCAGAACCTAATAAACAAGAAAAAACATCTACAGCAAATAGTTTTCCTAAAAATGTATGTCCACGTATGTGGACAGCAAGACTATGTTGCAAATTTTTTTTTAAATAATTCCAAGTTATATAAAGTCAAATTTGTTTTATTCATATTGTTTTCAGGGGTGTTGGTTATTCATGTTTTTGAGACATGACGTAAGCTGAATAAATCATTCTTATTCAAAGTAATGGCCAGCATGATCACGTCACTGCAAATAATGGTAAAATAAAATTATACTTTATAAATTACCATTGTCTCATGTCTGCCAAACATGTTGAAAGACCCAAACATCATCTTGAGCCTGAAATAAATCTTTTGGTCAGATATTAGGAGTGAATGCACTTCGTTGCATAGAAAGCTAAAGGATGTCCCCTTGCTCCCTACTTAGTGAATGACTTGACCTTTAGTGTGCTTTCTGTCTGCACTGGTCTCAGAACAGTTAAAAATGCACATTATTTTTATCCTAACTCCATTAAAAGCCTCTGAAAGCAACTTTTTTTCAGCTTGTGGATGAACCCTTGATTCTAAATGTGAAAATGCACAGTAAATATATAAGAATGTATTTACTAATGTTAATGAACATAATCATATTGTACAGAGATAACAAAATAAAATATAACAAAATTGACATTAAAATGAAGCGCAATGACCCACAGATGTGTTGATGTTAAGTTATTCAAAATAACTAACATGTTTTTTCAACTTTTGAGGAAATAATGTCCTAAAATCCACATATGTGGACATCTTGTTTATCAGCTCGCTGACAAGTGAAAAACGAATGGGTTTTTTAAAGCGGCATATCAATCGAAACTAGATGCTACTCTTTACTCCCAAATAAGATTCAATCAAAATACTTGAAGGGGTTTCTTGCTAGAAGCTATTTTGTTGGCTCTGCTCCCATAGAAGCGCTTCATGGAAATTGACGCTATGCTGTTGTCACGTGTCTTGGTGCACCAGAAGTTTAACAATTAAATGACATTTTAGAGTGTTGTGATCAGTATTGAGTTGGTTTAAATTCATTTAATTTTTGTTGTGTATAGCGAAGCCAAAATACAATGTCCACACTTGTGGACGTGGGGGTCGCACAAGTTTAAGACAATGTACTATGACAATGTACTAGGAATAACCATCCTTAGAATGAGGTAACTGATGTAGAGAAAGAAAACAAATATGTGATTTGCCTCTGTTTTTTTCTCCAGGGTATTGAATGGACCAACATAAACTATTTCAACAACGCTATCATATGTCATCTCATTGAAAATGTAAGTTACTTTCTGACAGTAGTTTTTTGAGAGGATGCAAGCAGACACCTATATATGCATAGACAATATACAGACATGGACAAGACGCCACAGAAGTCCACTTTTGATTATAATGCAGCATGCTAAAATGGTCTTGTATCCCGCGTTGTTGCTTTCAGAATAAGAACGGTATTTTGGCCATGTTGGATGAGGAGTGCTTGAGGCCCGGCACAGTGACAGACGAGACGTTCCTGGATAAGCTAAGCACTGTGTGCGCTGAGCACCAGCACTTTGAGAGCAGACTGAGCAAAAACTCCAAGTTCCTCACAGACCACAGCCTGCCACACAACTGCTTCCGAATACAGCACTACGCCGGCAAGGTGAGGCCATAATCACCCCTCTCTTTTCTTGATCTTCATACACCATCCCATCTAAACAATGCATTGTCACTTGTAGCGTTTCCTACTCTGTTGGTGAACATCAGTGTGGAATATACAGTTTAGAGGCTTCTCACAGTCATGATTTTTTTTAAATTGTGATTTACAGGCCTGGAAAAGTCCTAAAAATGACTAGTTCATTTAAATGTTCCTTTTTATGCTAATTTGTGAGTGCAATCTCTTATCAAATATATTTTATATTTAAACACAAATTGACTGCTTGACTGCTGTCGAAATCACAAATGAATCGATCAATTGTTGCCATTCTCTTAAATTAGACCCATTTATGATTTACTATGTGAAGAGTGAACTGCTGCCTTTTGCAGGAATTTATAGAACACTAAACTACACCCTTCTTTCCAAAATTAAAGCAATTATGATCATTTTGAGGGATTATCTTTGGCAAATCTGCCTATTTGTATCTTATTAATAAGTATTAATTAGTCTTAACCCACATTGTTTGTTTACAGAAACAGACACATTGTAAGGATCTGAGCAGTTTTGGGAAGTAATGAAATGGCAACATTCTGTATACACAGGTTCTGTATCGAGTGGAGGGATTTGTGGATAAAAACAATGACCTTCTCTACAGAGATTTATCTCAAGCCATGTACAAAGCCAATCACAGCCTGATAAAACTTCTCTTTCCTGAGGGAAACCCAGCTAAAGTGAACCTCAAACGCCCCCCCACCGCTGGATTCCAGTTCAGAGCGTCAGTGGGAACTCTCATGAAGAACCTGCTGACCAAAAACCCCAATTACATCAGGTGACAATCACAAACTTCCCAACACAATGATATATCTTTTTGAGATACTTTTTCAGAGGCTTTAATGTTACTCAGAATGCACATTTGTTTGGATTTTTTAATTATATTTAAAAAAGCACATTTATTTTGATAGATAAACTATATTTTCCCTTTCCTAAATTTGATTGCCTAGCTTTGATACCATTAAAAAAAAATGTTTTATTAATGTTAATTCTATATAAGTATCTAATAGGGTTTATCTAAAAAAAACATGTACAAGTCACATTTGATCCTAAAATGAAAAGATGAAAACAAAAAGCATAATGAAAATGAAAATGAAGCTGATTATTTTTTTATCATTTGTGACATTATTTTCATAAACATTGTTCCCCAATTTCTCATTACTGTAATGTTTCAAAGTGTTTTACCTTTGAACTTTTATGTTATTTATATAATTCTTAATGCTTATTCTTTTAAAATAAATACAATGGTTTAAAGCAGTGTAAAACCGCTAAAATAATACAGTTAATACAGTGTTAAATCAGCATAAATGAAAGGCAGTACAAAAACAAATCCTTGATACAACCATGACATATTAATATTATATATAACACTATATAATTAGTAATGACATTTTTATTTTTAAATTTTTTTGCTTAAAATAAGGGAGGAATGTGCCTCATTTTCATAAAAACAATATCACAATGCAAAAATCATATTGAGAAAAAGGTTATTTTTAGGACCATTAAGCAAAATATATTTTGTTCTTGGCCGGTTTCATGAGATTCACCCAATACCTTGTACATTTTCCTTTAATATAATTTTTTTATTTATTTATTGGTAAAATATTGGTAGTGAACTACTGTTAAAATATTTGTGTTTTTCAGGTGTATCAAACCAAATGACAAGAAGGCACCCCACATTTTCACAGAGTCACTAGTGTGTCACCAGGCGCGCTACTTAGGACTGATGGAGAACGTACGCGTGAGAAGAGCTGGTTACGCTTTCCGTCAGCCATACCAGCCCTGCCTGGAGCGCTACAAGATGCTCTGTAAGCAGACCTGGCCACACTGGAAGGGTCCCGCCAGGTGAGACACCCATGACAGGCTATTAAAACGGTCTATGTGAAAAAAATGACCAAAACTCGAGGCCTTTACCATGAAGGTCACTGAACGAACTCAGGGTTTGAGGATTGGTTTCAGGTTGACAAATTCAAACCAATCCAATCAGGCTTAATTGGTACCATGATGCAGCATGCACCAACTTTTAGCAGCTGCTAAGAGAGTGCTCAAGAGGACTTCTGCAAACTAATTATTAATGTGATATATACACTACCGTTCAAAAGTTTGGGGTCACATTGAAATGTCCTTATTTTTGAAGGAAAAGCACTGTACTTTTCAATGAAGACAACTTTAAACTAGTCTTAACTTTGAAGAAATACACTCTATACATTGCTAATGTGGTAAATGACTATTCTAGCTGCAAATGTCTGGTTTTTGGTGCAATATGTACATAGGTGTATAGAGGCCCATTTCCAGCAACTATCACTCCAGTGTTCTAATGGTACAATGTGTTTGCTCATTGGCTCAGAAGGCTAATTGATGATTAGAAAACCCTTGTGCAATCATGTTCACACATCTGAAAACAGTTTAGGTCGTTACAGAAGCTACAAAACTGACCTTCCTTTGAGCAGATTGAGTTTCTGGAGCATCACATTTGTGGGGTCAATTAAACGCTCAAAATGGCCAGAAAAAGAGAACTTTCATCTGAAACTCGACAGTCTATTCTTGTCCTTAGAAATGAAGGCTATTCCATGCGAGACATTGCTAAGAAATTGAAGATTTCCTACAACGGTGTGTACTACTCCCTTCAGAGGACAGCACAAACAGGCTCTAACCAGAGTAGAAAAAGAAGTGGGAGGCCGCGTTGCACAACTGAGCAAGAAGATAAGTACATTAGAGTCTCTAGTTTGAGAAACAGACGCCTCACAGGTCCCCAACTGGCATCTTCATTAAATAGTACCCGCAAAACACCAGTGTCAACATGTACAGTGAAGAGGCGGCTGCAGGATTCTGGGCTTCAGGGCAGAGTGGCAAAGAAAAAGCCATATCTGAGACTGGCCAATAAAAGAAAAAGATTAAGATGGGCAAAAGAACACAGACATTGGACAGAGGAAGACTGGAAAAAAGTGTTGTGGACAGATGAATCCAAGTTTGAGGTGTTTGGATCACAAAGAAGAACGTTTGTGAGACGCAGAACAAATGAAAAGATGCTGGAAGAATGCCTGACGCCATCTGTTAAGCATGGTGGAGGTAATATAATGGTCTGGGGTTGCTTTGGTGCTGGTAAGGTGGGAGATTTGTACAGGGTAAAAGGGATTCTGAATAAGGAAGGCTATCACTCCATTTTGCAACGCCATGCCATACCCAGTGGACAGCGCTTGATTGGAGCCAATTTCATCCTACAGCAGGACAATGACCCTAAACACACCTCCAAATTGTGCAAGAACTATTTAGAGCAGAAGCAGGCAGCTGGTATTCTATCGGTAATGGAGTGGCCAGCGCAGTCACCAGATCTGAACCCCATTGAGCTGTTGTGGGAGCAGCTTGACCGTATGGTACGCAAGAAGTGCCCATCCAACCAATCCAACTTGTGGGAGCTGCTTCTGGAAGCGTGGGGTGCAATTTCTCCAGATTACCTCAACAAATTAACAGCTAGAATGCCAAAGGTCTGCAATGCTGTAATTGCTGCAAATGGAGGATTCTTTGACGAAAGCAAAGTTTGATGTAAAAAAAATCTTATTTCAAATACAAATCATTATTTCTAACCTTGTCAATGTCTTGACTCTATTTTCTATTCATTTCACAACGTATGGTGGTGAATAAGTGTGACTTTTCAGGAAAACACAAAATTGTTTGGGTGACCCCAAACTTTTGAACGGTAGTGTATATCGTAAGTGAATTCATATAGACCCACAACAAGAACACACAAGCTTAATAATTTTAAATGCTTAAATTTATTTAAAATATAAAAGCTTTTATATTTAATTAAAAACTTTATATATCATATTTATTATATAATTGATACATATAATTGTATCAACGGTCATAAAACGCATTTGTGAATGGAACTACTTTATTACGCTGCGGATCAGAATCTGCCGTTGCTGGTTCAAAGCAAATTATGCGTCCAAGGATTCGTAAGTAATTCAAAAATGTCACTTCAGAGATATTATCGAGGCTTGTGCTGTTTCTAACAAGTTATTGGATAAACAAGGGTGTGGGGGTGTGTGTGTGTGTGTGTGTGAGTGAGAGAGAGAGAGACATGGAGAGAGTGCGATCACCTGTTGTCACACCCAAGCAGAGATGCTGTTAGCTTTCTGAAGATCAGCTTTCTCAGTGGAAAAATAGCATCAAAGCGGGGGTATTTCTCCCTATTTCACGGTAGCCGATGTGTAAGAGTCGATCACTATAGAAACCGCAATGTCCTCCGCCATTTTAAACAGCACCCATTGCGTAAGTAATCAGTCTGTTGTGTAGCTCCTCTGTGATGAGCCTTAATGCTGAAGTTGTTCATTTAAAGCTATTTCCTAGCTTTAGTAATTTAGTAGTAATACAAGCGATCACGGAGCGCTGTTCTATGTAAACAATGACTGACGGATTCACGTCAAATCACCAACTGGCTCATATTACACACAAAAATGATCTTTTGCCACCACCTGCTGGCTAACATAAGTAATGTCAAAAAATAATAGATGTAAAAAGAGACACATAGCCGACATTAGCTCTTAACACATATGCACTGCTCTTACACTTTAGTTTAGGACGACAAACACAAGCAGAGTGATGCACACAGTGAAGTGTCCAAGTGCAGATGGTGTCAGACCATCAGTGCTCATGGAATGACTCTCGTCCAATCTGATTTGAGGACCGGAACTAACTGTTGTGTATATATGTTTATATATATTCAAAGATATTTTTTTGCTATGGTTTTATAGATGTTAAATGAAAAGCTATACAATTTTAAATCAGATACAACACTTCCTGCTGAAATCTACATTTAGATTCTCAAATAAATAATTTATCATGAAGAGTCGATTTTGTGAATTTATAAGATTTTATTTGTAAAGTGTGCTTTAAGAGACATGGGAAGTGACTTGATTGCTTCAGAGATGTAATTTTACTCACAGCTGATTGGTTAGTGATCTGTAATCCAGAATAATCCTGGTACGGAGCAGGTTAGCCGTGTAGCATAAATTGCAATGGCGATGAACGTCACTAAAAGCCGACTAACTTTCATGGTACCTAAAACCTGGGGTTGAGGCAACAAAAATATAACTTCTAATTGGCTAGCCACTGAATCCACCTTCATGGTACAGACAATTTGGATTTGTTTGCATTTGGTCTGCCTCTCTTCAGTTGGCTTCTGGATTGTTTTTTGGAGCACTCCGTTCAGGTGATTTCATCGTACTGTCATGACACTTGGTTAAGCAGTTTTTTCAGTGGCTGTTCCTCCACCTCTGAAACCAAAATGTATGATCTTCTTATACCAATTTGTAGATATTTAAACATGCTGTGTCTTGTCTTAAAACTCCCTTCATGCCTTGTGGTTACTTTGACATTGCTATGCTATAAAAAAAACAGACCTCATACACACACAGGTATCTGATTATATTGTATCTGATGGCAGACATGTCAGGACAAAATGACCCTCATAACTATATCACTACTGGACACCGAATCATTTCACTGAACAATCTGATAGGACTGTTATTTAGTGTACATGGCGATTTGGAGTTGCACATTCAATCCTATTATCTTTTGTCTACTATCACTGTTTTAGACAGTGACTAGACTGTGTTTTATTTTTCATACAGATCATTCAGACACTTTATCTCCAACACGGTGCATGTTTCTCTAGTCAATCATTATGTGCACCTTTACTCATTGCTACATTACTGCATTGTTGGGTTCTGTGCTGTATGTGAATGGCAAGGTTGATTGACACTCCAATGGTCTGTGTCTTATCAGGGAGGGTGTGAAGGTTCTCCTGACAGACCTTCAAGTGGCTGTAGAGGAGTATGCCTATGGACGATCCAAGATCTTCATCAGGAACCCCAAAACAGTGAGTGAGGTTAACAGGTTTGTAAATGGTCTGCACTTATATAGCGCCTTTTTAACCTTAATGGTATGCAAGGTGCTAGCCTGCCACTGGGAGCAACTTGAGGTTCAGTGGCTTGCCCAAGGACACTTCGGCATGTGGAGTCATGTGAGCCAGGAATCAAACCACCAACACTGTGTTTAGTGGACAACCCACTCTACCAACTGAGCCACAGCCACCCCTTTTGTTCCCCATCTCCCAGCGAAACTGCACATGTCATAAAACATGGTCTGTCATTAATTTTGTTCTCATTTTTTGTTTTGGTGGATTAATTCAAGGAATATTTCACATATGTGTCACCACATGCAGTTCAGTAGAAATCAAACTTTAGGCATCCTAGATCAACTATTTTTTACAGGATGTGCAAGTTGTGACTGATGTTTTATTTAGTACAATAGTCACCTTGTATGTCTTTTATTTGAATTGCTTAAATCAGTGAGGTTCAGACTACCAGTCTTACAATTCAGAAAAAAGTACTGTTTGAAAATAATGTTCTAAATTTCCAAATAAAGCCCAAGCTTTTTACTCCCATTTGGCACTTGATGAGTGCTTATTTTGGACCCTGGATACTTCACACCGAATACTGCTCTTTACATATGAAAACCATTAAAACATATTTAACATATTTTAACATATTTCCAATTGCAAAATGGCGGAAGGAATGGATTTGTAAGTTTGGTATGAAGAATATAAAGGCCAATGCAAGTAATAAGCGAAGAGTTTTCAAAACAGGAAGTTGTGTTCCTTGGGGCTTCTCTCATATAATTAGTAGCGATCACCTCATGAAAGCAAGAAACACAAGCAGGCAGTCACACACATGGTTTCATTTATCCCCCCTCCACTGTTTGTCAGCTTGCATGGGAAAAGAGACTCCAGCTGAGAAATTCAAGTGGAGCCCATGAACCTCTGTGCGGCAGTGAAGCCTGAGCGTCAGTCACTGCTTCGGCAGTCCAGAGCATTTATCTTATCCACAACCATTCCCTTGCATAATCTCCCATCTCCAGATGGCCATTCAAAGCCCCTAGAGTTAGAGATCATGTCCAGTCCTCTTCCTGGCCTCAGGGCAGTATCACCCCCAGTCATCATTTACCCCTTTTCCACCGAAATGGTGCTGGAGCCAGATGTCGTTTAAAGGATCTGTGAACAACATACGTTCTTACAACATAACCTGCCCACAAACAAACATAGCACATTGCGATCTTTGTTTTAGAGTCTTAATTTTGCTATCTTTTTTTACGAGTAATTGAATTCATGGCATCTCGAGCTGACTTTGATGTAATAGTGGGTCTTTACGCTTGGTCGCTTCATGTGTTTTTACTGATTGGCTTGCTATTTGATTGAAAGCACATTCCATTTACTCTTGGCCACATCATTGTGTCTCCAGTGGAGAGTTCAATTCTGTGATTGTGCTAATGCCAGGCATTGAATTTAAAAGATGTGATTTTGTATTTGATTCCAAGTGATTTTGTCCCATGCATGCATATCTGTGTGTGTGCCTGTGTATTTTTCCCCTCAGGGCTTGTCGTAGGTGTGTCATGAGTGCCAGCTTTGCTCATTGTCAGTGTTAACAGTTTCGTCAGTGATCTGCATCAAAGAAATGAACAAAATAGTTCTGTCTCTCCTACAACGTGCATCCAATTTGGTATTTTTTTTATTGCCCGACAAGAGCCCTGTGCAAATATTCGGTAACAGCTTTTATGTTTCACATTTTCCTCATGCAGACATAGCACTGTTTGGCCGAGTAAAGTTTTCATATGTAGCTTGAACAGCCAGATGCATTTATACTTGACCGAGTTACGAATAGAATCGAGTCTCAAATCACCTCCAGAGGTGCTTCATGTGTGCCGCAGCTTATGGTTTAGTATTTCTCTGTAATGTAGTGTTAGCAGTGTTACTTATAACATTCTTTCTCAGCCCTGGAACTCAAACCATTTTCTGATGCCCCCCAAAAATATATATTTAATTAAATGAATATCATAAACATACGACAACTAGTCGACTAATGGCTTAAACTAACGACTGCTAGTCGACTAGGAAAATCTTTGGTCGGTGGCTGCCCTATTTAAAAGTAGACAATTCAAGCTTTCTATAGACATATTTTTCATGTCTGCGAGGCAAGCATACACTGAGTTTCGGTTCATTTTCGTGACGCACTCCAGATAGAAAGTTCACAGAGAACAAGATGGCAGAAAGCGCATCCTGTATGACAAAGTTTTGCTGTTATTGTGAGTGTACACAAATAAAAGTAAACCCTTTATAGTTTCGAAGGATGTCTTAATCTTTATCTGTATGACCAAAAATGACGGAGTATCAACGGCTGTTATCAGGTAAAAAGTCAGGTGATCGCGCCAGCGCCTCCGGTGACCACTGAGGGTTGACTGTTATGTTATAAAAACAACTCAAACAGGAGGAATTCAAATATTGAATTTTGTGGGCATTTCTGACCCTACACGACGCTATTTTGAGTCAACGCATGATTAGCATGCTTGTTGTTAAGCTTAATGAAGTTCTGGCTCTATGGAGATTTTTTTATAGTGGTTTAATTTCACAGCAGTGGCAAACAATGTCAACGTTTAGGGCAAACATTATCCTTACCTGGCTGTCACAAATGAAGGCTGGTCAGGTAGACTTCGATGTTGCGTGGAGGCTGTGACAAAGAATGTCAAAGAGGGGGAGGGGCATGGGCTGCTGTCGTCTCACAGAATTACAACTTAAATGCAGATGTCGAGCACACGTTTAATTGAGAATTGATGCCAAGGGCCAAATTTGAATAAAAACTAAAATATAAATAAAAAATAAGAAATGACTTGCAAAAAGGACACTTATCTAGTGAAATTGGGCAGGTGCTTGAGCACCACTTGGGGTCTATCTGTGCACGTGACTGCCTGCCTGTGTTTCGTCGACAGTGGGAGGCGGCCTCATAATTCTCTATGAAGGAAAAACCCTGACTGCATCACATTTTACTGGTCTCACACCATAACCGCTGCTTTTTAGGACACTGTGTCAAGATAATGCTGTTTGAAACTTTGAAAAACATTCAAAGCTTCACT
This sequence comes from Moxostoma hubbsi, assembly GCA_032164185.1. Classification (NCBI taxonomy): domain Eukaryota; kingdom Metazoa; phylum Chordata; class Actinopteri; order Cypriniformes; family Catostomidae; genus Moxostoma; species Moxostoma hubbsi. The sequence continues at coordinate 34,778,477 of JAVLUX010000011.1, forward strand.
TCTGTCCAGGACGCATTCAGGACGGTTTGGCGTTAACACCTCAAATGCGATGTGGTCATATGTGTTTTTGACATATTGTATGTCTGAAATTGCTCACTTATTCTCTCTTTCAGTAATTACTGTATAGTGAATGTCATATTGTTAACTAAATGTATGATGCACATATGCATCATGTCCAGATTTTTGCTGCTTGTCTGAGCAAACCCTGTTTTAACATAATGTTGATGCTAATGGAAATGCACTGTGATCTCTTCTTTATCTTGATACTGATGTCTGGAATCTACTGCTTTCTTCAGCTGTTCTTTTTGGAAGAGAAGAGGAGGCAGTGTCTAGAAGATCTGGCCGCTCTCATCCAAAAGATCTATCGGGGCTGGAAGTGCCGCACTCAGTTCAAGCTGTTGAAGAAGAGTCAGGTGGTGGTGGCCGCCTGGTACAGAAGATATGCGGTGAGCTCAAATAACCACAACTGTCATTGAATTTTAGCAGTTTTGATCACAGAACTTTCAAAATGATTTGCTTCAGTGAGGTGGTCTTCTTTCAGAGTAATAAAGAGTTTGTTGCACTTTCCATATGAATAATGGAATAATACTGCCTGAAACTCTTTAAAAAAAAATGTGTGTGTGTGTATATTTCTACAAATGGTCACCCCTCCCCCTGTTATATATGCAGTACTGTGCAAAGGTTTTAGGCACTTGTGAAAATTGTTGCATAGTGAGGATTTCTTCAAAAATAGTAATAATAATAATTAGAATTTAAATTTTTCAATTAACATCATCCAAAGTTCAGTAAACATAAAAAAGCTAAATAAATTTTCAGTGACCAACTTTCCCTTCAAAACAGCACCAATTCTCCTAGGTACACCTGGACACAGTTTTTCTTGGTTGTTGGCAGATAGGATATTCCAAGCTTCTTGTAGAATTTGCCACAGTCTCGATTGATTCTGTCTCTTCATGTAATCCCAGACTGACACAATGTTCAGTGGGGGCAATGTCATCTGTTGCAGGGCTCCCTGTTCTTCTATTCTAAACTTTTCTATTTGTAAAAGTAATGTTTGGGAGTCTAACATTTATATTTCCTATTGACACACTAAAGCTAAAGATATAAATAACCATCTTAAGACAATTTTTTTTTTGTGAAACATCTTATGTACCTAAAACTTTTGCACAATACTGTATATATTTGTTTGATCATTATTTCTTACAATAACTTTGGTAACAGGGTTGAATGGTTAAGCTTGACTTGAATGCAATCAACACAATTTGACTTGAATACAGTAAACATTGAGAGGTTATTTATTTGTCTGACTTAAAACCAGCAACCTTTCATATTAGATAATAGTTTAAATAACTTATCAAGTAGTTATGATAAATATATGTATATATTTGTGTGTGTGTGTATGTGTGTGTGTGTGTGTATATATATATATATATATATATATATATATATATATATATATATATATATATATATATATACATACATACATACATACACACACACACACACACACACACACACACACACACACACACACACACACACACACACACACACACACACACACACAGTTGAAGTCAGAAGTTTACATACACTTAGGATGTCATTAAAACTAATTTTCTAACCACTCCACAGATTTCATATTAGCAAACTATAGTTTTGGCGAGTCGTTTAGGACATGTACTTTGTGCATGACATGAGTAATTTTTCCAACAATTGTTTCCAGACAGATCGTTTCACTTTTAATTGACTATCACAATTCCAGTGGGTCAGAAGTTTACATACACTAAGTTAACTGTGCCTTTAAGCGGCTTGGAAAATTACTGAAAATGATTTCAAGCCTTTAGGCAATTAGCCAATTAGCTTCTGGTAGGCTAATTTGAGTCAATTGGAGCTATACCTGTGGATATATTTTTAGGCCTACCTTCAAACTCAGTGCCTCATTGCTTGACATCATGCGAAAATCAAAAGAAATCAGCCAAGACACGGACCTCCACAAGTTTGGTTCATCCCTGGGAGCAATTTCCAAACACCCAAAGTTACCACGTTCATCTGTACAAACAATAGTATGCACGTATAAACAGCATGGGACTACGCAGTCATCATACTGCTCAGGAAGGAGACACATTCTGTCTCCTAAAGATTAATGTAGTTTGGTGTGAAAGTGCAAATCAATCCCAGAACAACAGCAAAGGTCCTTGTGAAGATGCTGGAGGAAACAGGTAGACAAGTATCTATATCCACAGTCAACCATGTTCTATATTGAAATAACCTGAAAGGCTGCTCAGCAAGGAAGAAGCCACTGCTCCAAAACTGCCATAAAAAAGCCAGACTACAGTTTGCAAGTGCACATGGGGAACTTTCTACTTTATGGAGAAATGTCTTCTGGTTTGTTGAAACCAGAAGAATTTTAACTGTTTGGCCATAATGACCATCATTGTATTTGGAGGAAAAAGGTTGAGGCTTGCAAGCTGAAGTACAACACCCAAACTGTGAAGCATGGGGGCTGACAGCATCATGTTGTGGGGGTGCTTCGCTGCAGTAGGGACTGGTGCACTTCACAAAATAGATGGCATCATGAGCAACATCTGAAGACATCAGCCAGGAAGTTAACGCTCGGTCATAAATAGGTCTTCCAAATGGACATTAGCCCCAAGCATACCTCCAAAGTTGTGGCAAAAATGGCTGAAGGACAACAAAGTCAAGGTATTTGAGTGGCCATCGCAAAGCCCTGACCTCAATCTGATTGAGAATTTGTGAGCAGAACTAAAAAAGCGTGTGTGAGCAAAGCCTACAAACCTGACTCAGTAACACCAGTTCTGTCTGGAGGAATGGGACAAAATTCCAGCAACTTGTGAGAAGCTTGTGGAAGGCTACTCAAAAATGTTTTACTTAAGTTAAACAATTTAAAGGAAATGCTAACAAATACTAACAAAGTGAATGTAAACTTCTGACCTTCTGGGAATGTGCTGAAATTTATCATTCTCTCTCTACTATTTTTCTGACATTTCACATTCTTAGAATTCTAAAAAAAATTATTTAAAATAACTTTTAATTGTGCCTCTAAAGTTTGTTCTTTTTTGATTATAGCAACAAAAGAAGTACCAGAATATCAGATGCTCTGCCTTAGTGGTTCAGTCCTTCATCAGAGGATGGAAGGTAAGATTTATATGTAAGGGATAATTTACAGTCAGCCTATCGCAAATTGAACCCTGACAGGGTGATCAGGATCCCAACATGAAGCTGAGGACTTTTGCATCAGCCTGAAGGGGTTTATTTTGAGATAACATCTGGATGACAGCACATTATCCCTCTTATTACTTGGCTACTAACAAAACCAAATAAATAAATACATGTTAAGTATTTTTTTGCATTGAAGAGATGTAATTATGTGAGAAGAAATCGCTGAACAGCTAAAATTCACCTCCAGTTTGCGTCGTAGTTCTGTGGGTGTTTATTTTGTGAAAATGATGAACGCTCATTATCCTGCTTATTGTAGGATCACTTACCAAATAAATAAATGGACATGAAACATTGATTTGCATTGAAATGGTCTCTTGCCAGCATTGATTAGTTTTAGCTGTCATTGTTTTTTACAGTGTAAATTTTGACTCAAATAAAAGAAACGGATAAGTTTATCTACGGGTTGTAAGGTCCTGAGTTCTGCCCATTCTGTATCAGACACAAATAAAGTAGTGTGATAATATCACATTTATTTGAATGAATTAAATGAGAAGCTGTACAAAAATTGTAAAAAATGGCACAAGTTTTTTTGGTGACAATAAACTATGTTAAAAACGTAAATTTAAATGCACAATCTATAATAATAATATAAAAAATAATAATAGCCACATAATGTAGAAGGGTTGGCACTTCTGAGAACATTAAATATGTAATTTTTATTCTATGTAATTTTCAAATTAATGAGGAAAAACTGGTTTTGCTGACGTGGCAATTGTAAAAGTGGTACTTACTGTAAATAATAACTATCCAAAATGCTCTGAAACTGAAAGACTTTGACCCCTGACACATCATTATGGTATCCATTCTGCACGACTGATTGAATAAAGAATTAAATCTCAATATGTCTGTGGGCAATTACTAAGCCACAAAAGGCTGCGTGTTATAAAACAGTCTGCATTCAGCGCTTCAGTCAGTGATATGCGATCAAGTGATGCCCCCTAGCGGGTGTCCTGAGCAGCACAGCAATATTAGATGATGTTTATCATTTTACATGTAAAATCATCTTACCGGACAGTAAAAGACGCCTTTTGAGATGTCCTGGTTTCTTCTCTCTTCCTCCATACAAAACATATCTGTTTATCTAACCATTTGAGTAGACCGTGGTACAAGCATACACATGCCTTCTACATATCATTACTTTTATGATATAGAGTGTTTCCTCAATGTGCAAACATGTCCCTTTTCTCAGGCCCGGAAGGTTCTGCGTGAGCTGAAATACAAGAAACGATGCGAAAAGGCTGTCACTACTATTTCGGCCCACTGGCATGGAACTCAGGTACTGAACTGAGTTTCTCCTTTAATCAACACTTTGTTGGGTTAGATTTTAAATGACATTTCTCCACTGCTTTTGCTTTCTGTTCGCTCTCAATTGCTAATTTCACTTCTGCTTTTGATGCGACTTGCTCCTTTCAATCAGTGTCTCTTTTTCCTCTTCTGGCCATCTATAACCTTTGCCCTCCTGTCTCTTCTTTCACCTGACCCTCCTCGGCTGACTTCCTCAGGCCCGCCGGGAACTGCGGCGTCTTAAGGAGGAGGCACGGAATAAACATGCAGTGTCTGTCATTTGGGCAGCCTGGCTCGGAACGAAGGTATTTAATGAGCCTGCCGAAATGTAGTCATCTCCCATCTCCTCGACTCACTCATGCTGGGAATGAGATCCCCTTTGTTTGTGTGTGACTAATGTTGTTTTATCGTCTTGTAGGTAATGTTTAAGGGAAAACAATGGGGAAATACTAACATTTTTGTATTTTTTTTTCATGCTGACATTTAAGTTGATGCTGTTCAGAGATTATGAAAATCTTAACGTGTGTGTGTGAAATGTATGTTCTTAAAACAAACTCAATTTTCATCTGCTACTTAATAACCCTTCACATTTTTTAAATATTTCCTCACTCCCCACATTGTTTACTTATTTCTGCCTTCTAATGTTGTATTCAGCTTTTTACCCTAATGAGCTTCATAATCTTTAAAGACATTTTATTGACCTTTGAAACCCTCAGGTGCAGTCAGGAGTATTTATTGTTGGGTTGGGCAAAAGTCTAATTGTAATAATTGGCTCACTTTCAGTTTAGTTGTTGAAATGGAATTTGAGTGGGAATGACTCGGAAAGGGATTTACTGATGTTAAAGAAATTCAGCACTGTCAAGTTTTGTCCAAGCAACAAAATATAAAAACTTACATCAATAATTTGGATTAATTATGCCTATGTATACTCTGATATGCAGAATACATTAATCTATGAACCGATGAGACATATTTCTCTATATTTTGTTCAATGCAAATATGTATCGTAAAATTCTATAGTCCATTAATGAAAAATGAGTCAAAATTAGTAAAAATGAATTTGATTTTATAATATACTGTAAGCATAATGTAACTTTTTCTGTTAAAATACTTTCTCCTATCCCAGATTAATATGCAGAGACAACTGCAAGTAAGCTATTTGTAGGTACATCTTCTTGAAAACTGTAAGCGATGTCTTACTGTGGCACTTTGAAAATTGCTCTGAAAATTGTGAAGAGTTTAGACCTGCCCATAAACTCAACCAATTGCATGGGTTGGGGGAAGGGCTATCTCTTTGTTTGACCAATGGCAGACAGAGGGCGTATTCAGAAAGCTGTTTTGAAAACAAAGTTTATTTTTGCAATTACATTTGGTGGCACTAGGGGTGGCGCTTTAAATAATATAATGCATTTCTTGTAATCTAGACGCATATATTATATAGGTGGTATTCAAAGCATCATCTATCATTAATGTTTCTGGAAATACCCTATATGTTGAACAGTATGTATGATAGATAGTGTTATTCATTCTAAATAATTGACAAAAGTTGTGAAACAAAAGTGTATTATAAATAACTATTTTTAAGTATTATGAAAACAGTTCTTGGAATTAATTAATTCCATTTTAATTCAAACTCCTCATATTGAAACTCTAAACACAGTTTTGCTTCCTACTTGCTACGTAATTAAAATGTATTTAAAAAATTGAGGCTGGTGCACATTCCCTGCATCCGAAATTGCATACTGTCACAGTATGTACTGTATTTGTTAAAGGACGCAGTTTAACAGTACTTTGTTTAGATATGCATGAGAGTAGTATGAATACATTCCGGACATACTTCATGTGGGGATGTGGGTATTGGCCCGTGACCTGAATATATGACACATTAACAACAATTTGATTTGTTAAACAAGCACCTTTTTAGCACAATTAACACATTTCTTGGTATATATTGCACTTACAGCAGTGGCCAAAAGTATTGGCAGTGACATCAATTTTGTGTTTCGCAAAGTTTTTTGCTTCAGTTGTTGTAGTGTTGATTCACATTGTTTCTAGATTATTGTGCAGAGTGATCAGATGCATTTTAAATAATTGCAAAAAGCTTAATTGGCCTAAAAAAAATTACTTTATCACAAAAACACATTTCACTGTTTTTTGGCCCTGGCACAAATTGACCAGCTAACATCATTTCACTAATCATATCAGCAGCACCTGGGAAAGTGTGAACGAGTACTAGTCTAAATTTTCTGATTATTCTGATTGGATTATAAGAGTAGACTAATTGCTATAAAAGGAGGGAAGAAGTGCTTCCAATCATTGTGTTCTTGTTAGCAATGGTTACCTCTAAAGAAAGACTTTGCATCAAAATGGCCTCGCATGCAAGGAAATTGCTGCAAAGAATATTGCACCTGAAAGAACCATTTACTGGATCATCAAGAACTTCAAGGAGAGAGGTTCGACTGCAGTGAATAACGCTTCAGGATGTCCCAGAGTGGCCAGAAAGCGCCAGGACCTCCTGAGGAGTCAGCAAAAGAATCGTGTCACCACCAGTGCAGAGCTTGCTCAATATTGGCAGCAGGTTGGTGTGAGTGCATCTGCATGCACAGTGAGGCGAAGACTTTTGGACAACGGCCTGGTGTCTAGAAGGGCAGCAAAGAAGCCACTTCTCTCCAAGAAAAACATCAAGGAGAGACTGAAATTCTGCAGGAAGTACAAGGATTGGACAGCAGAATACTGGTGCAAAGTAATTTTTTCTAAAGAAGCCATCTTCCGACTGTTTGGGACATCTTGAAAATCAATAGTCCGGAGAAGAAAAGGTGAACGCTACCATGAGTCCTCTATCGTGCCAACATTGAAGCATCCTGAGATCATCCATGTGTGGGGTTGCTTTTCATCAAAGGGAGTGGGCTCCCTCACAATTCTGCCCCAAAACTCTGCCATGAATAAAGAATGGTATCAAAACTTCCTGTAAGACCAACTTCTCCCAACGATCCAGGAGCAATTTGGTGATGATCCATGCATTTTCCAGCATGTTGGAGCACCATGTCACAAGACAAGTGTGATAATGAAGTAGCTCGGTGATCATTACATTGAAATTTTAGAATGCCCGGATCTTAATCCCATAGAGAACCTGTTGTCAATCCTCAAAAGGCGAGTGCACAAGCCCACAAATTGTGATGAGCAACTATGAGCACTAATAAGTCAAGAATGGATCACCATCAGTCAGGATTTGGCCCAGAATCTGATATCCAGCATGCCAGAGCAAATTGCATTGGTTCTGAAGAACAAGGGTTAATGCTGTAAATATTGACTCTTTGCATATATTCAATGTTTTTGCAAAAAAAAGCCTTTAAAATTTATGAAATACTTATCATTGTTTTCCAGTATACCATAGAAACATATGAAAAAAATAATCTACAAATACTGAAGCATCAAACACAACATTTATGTCACTGCCAATACTTTTGGCCACGGCTGTACAGTTAAGAAGAGTCGTTTTACTCACGGTTCTCCACCATTCTTTTAAATCCAGCATTTGAAACGTGATGTCTCCTCAACTCGAGTGGGATTATGGGATCGTAAATAGTCCAGTTGATCCACATTTTCTATTCTCACCATAAATATTTGGTCATTCAGCTATTTTTCACTTACTGTTTTGTGAATACTGAGGATTCAGACAAACTACTCCATTGGCATACTATTTTTGGCATACTATATTTATTTGGGAAGTACTGATATTCGGATGCAGTGGCTGTTATCTCCCAAACAGCCATTCTTTATTAGTAAATTAAAGTCTGCTTTAAAAAAGTGATTGGTGTCTGTCCTAGCTGGCCATGTGGACATTCCCTGTGTCTCTAAGTTGGAACAAAAAAACACTGATACTGATATAGAAAGCAATGCTTTACAATAAAAGTTTATTCCTCAAGGGTCTATTTGGTCATTTGAAAATTAGATTAATTGTCTTATTAGCAAGAGTCACAAGTCTGATTATTTCTCTCTGAAAAATATGACATCTTTCACTCTTGTGCCTCTATCGTTTGTTCTTAACACTTCTCCATCCTCTTCTTCTTCAATATCCCTATTAAACGGTTCACTGGACAGGCTCGGAGAGAACTGCAGTGCTTAAAGCATGAAGCTCGCAGTAAACAAGCTGTGTCTGTCATATGGGCCGGCTGGCAAGGAACCAAGGTATTTGCTGTGTGTTTGGCATCCCATCATCCCACATCACCAATCTCACACCTCCATACTGTATGTACCTAGGAGGTGGACCGGACCATTACCCGCATGACCCAACTTCCCTTAGCCGATCCCATCTTCCGTGCATGATGACACTCGCATTCAGAACCCAAAGCATGAATCATACATATGCTTTATTCTAGCCATAGGAAGATGTTACTGTAGATGTGTGAGGTGGCAGAGGACTGGAGGATGGGGCAGAGCAGGGCTGGAGGGTGTCATGATAAGGGCAGAACGGACTGCGATCTTTTAAGCCTCTTTCCTCTGACTACCAATGAATTACAGCTCATCCAGACGGGCACCCTGCAGAGCAGGCCGATTCCCCCGCAGGCTGGCATCACAGCCGGCTCTACCTCTGTCCATACCAAGTGCCCTATTTTAATAATCAGTCCATAGGGTTGGGAATCAAGAACTGATCATGCTGGTTGATACTGTAGCAACAACCATACAATGTTTACAATGTTCATACAATGTACAAAGCTACAGTCAAGAAAAAAGTAGTTGGCGAGCAACTAACAAAAAGTAGCAAACAACATTGAAGCTATTTATAGAAAATATTTTATTCATAACAATCCTAATATTTACATAATTATGATGACATTCTCTTTCTAAAATTAAGCATGGTTTTACTACAGTAACCATAGTCAAACCATGGTATTTGTAGTAAAACCATAATAACTGCATAACAACAACATACTATAGTAATCATGGTTACTCTACGGATACTACAGCATTACTGTAGTAAAACATTAGCTAATTGTATCAAACCCATTTTTCCAGACAAAAAACAACATGGTTATTTCAGTGATGGTTACTATAAAATTACTTTTCGTAAGTGTTAAACAAAGAGTGACAGGTTAAATTGAACATCGTTTATACTTAACTACTCCCAAACACCGATGGCAACACGTCAATAACATCAAACCTCATTGATCCTTGTGCATCTCATTACCTCATTACAAATGTCATGACACAAGAACCGTTTTAGGATTGAGTATATAGTGCTTCCTCAAAAGTACTAAAAGAATCGTTAATGGAATTGTTTAGGAACAGAAATCATTAACTTTTATTGTAGTCTGAACCACAAACCCATGTGAACTTCCCTCTGCATGCTGTTTTCTCCCTTCTCATTTGAGTGGCCTTGCTTTACTCCGTCGAGTGCCTTCTTGAGGTTGATGTGGCTCGTTTTATTGCGTGTTTGTGTGTTTTGTGATCGAGAGAGCAGTTGTACTCTCTTGTTTTCTTGTTTTTTCCCATGTTCTCGCTCATATAACCCCATGAAAAGAAATGTGCTCTCCACAGTAAACCTGTCTTGACCAACAGCAAACTCCAACCGCTGTGCCTCTCCATGGAGCTGGCATTACGCTACTTCTTAGCACTCCGCTTTTCAAATGATTCCCTCTTTTCTGCACTTATCAGTTTCTCCCTCCCTCTCTCACAGGCACGTAGAGAGCTGAAACGCTTGAAGGAGGAAGCCAGGTGTAAGAATGCCATCGCTGTCATTTGGGCCTACTGGTTGGGATTAAAGGTATCGCCAAGGCATTAGTCATTAAGGGGACGAGTAGGAAGCATGCAAACAGCCAGCCTCTAAGTGTCGCCTAACCAGCTGCTACACTACGTACAATCTAACCCCAGAGTCACGATCAGTTCCACAGGTCCATTAACGTGCAAGTCAGTGACACGCATTAGTGGTATCGTAAGCGAGGGTGAAGTATTAGAAACGTGCGGCTTTAGATACTCAGTGTGTCTCACTTCATAAAGCAGAATCAAATCGACCCACATAATCTAGAACTTTAGAAAAGCTTCCTCTGGATCGTTTAGAGACATGCTTTCCCCTTTGAATTCCTACGGCCTGTTTCACGCAGCTCACCCAAGAGGATATTACCAGTTACAGCATTAAAGCATAAGCAGCATAGCAAAGCTGTAACTACATGGCAAATGTGACTGCAAGGCACGTTTTGGGGCTGAAAACATTGAAAATGCACAAACCTATTTATCGACACAATCTAGCGCAATATAGGCTTAAAATAAAAGAACTCTTTCATTAATATAATATTGTCTTTGTGAATATTTCAATGTTTTTCATTTTTATTTTCATTACTTTTACGCAGGGGTGTTAGATTGGGATAAATCGCCCTTACAAAAAAAATTAAACTTTGCCACTCGTGTTTTTCACATGCAAATTTTTGAGGAAGTTCACCACACTTCACTGGTTGTGGTGAACCTCCAGCTAACATTTGGCTCCAATGGACAATTTGCTGCAAAGCTCATTTGCCTGTGATGATCTGTGGCAAATTTGCCACAAACTCGATTTTTGTAAGGTCCATTTTAGTTTTGTTGTTTATTAGTTTGGGTTGTCTTCTAGCATTTTGGTAACCAAATTGATCAGTTGTCCATTTCCAAGATAAAAGCATTGTATGGTTTGTCTATATTCTTCAAGCAGTCTTGGATATTACGAGTAATTTTGTAAAGATAGATCCACTTTATTTTACAGAAATAAAATACTATATACATATATAGAGTCTTAGGAGATTGTTTGAGTTTTGGACTGAGATTACTGACACTGACAGTACTGTTACTATCATAGTGAAATCAAATGAACAAGTTCAATTAAGAAAATCTAAGTGGCACTACTGACTTAGCTTCTTTTTTTGGTGGCGGTAGTTTAGCTATTTACACTGTAGCGCTGTAGCGTCATTTGTCACATTGTATTGTCAACGTAGCAGTAGAGCCGAGGGAGTAATCAAACACGCTCACCTAAACAGTCCAGTCTCATATGTAGCGATGGGAAAGCAAAATGATTAAAGCAAAATTTTTCAGATGGTTTATGTAAATAAACTAGTTCACATAAATGAATCACTTATTCACTTGATCCTAATGCAGTCAGACTTTGGCAAATGACCCAGTCTGTTTTTTTTTTATGTGAATTATTTAGTTAAATACTGCAGTTTATAACTATATTTCAACTAGGTTATATAAGATAGGGTGTTTTCTCATTTTATTGTGTTATAAAATTATATGTTCAATTCAATTTTGTCACCATAATTGTTAAATGTCTCCCTAATTAAATATGGAACTATTAGGTGATATTGCATTTGCTATCAGAGCTTCTGATGTTTACATTTACCTTAGAGATAAAAAGTAAAAAGTACACTCCTGGGGAAGAGTATCACTAGACCCCACTCCTACCCTCTAATGTTTTGGCCACAGCCCCTGATGTTTCCTCAAAATGCCCCTGGCCATGTCAAATAAAAATGCATCAAATTACAATATGTCCATATGAAACCTGAACTTTATGAGAAGAAAGTCCCCTTCTTTATGTCATTTGCACCAGAATTACATTCAACACACAACTCGAAATTCAGTTAATCCATATTTGCATCGTTAAGTGTGCAGAACACCACCTAAGTAGGGTTCTTGTATGAAGCTGTCTCATATTTGGACTTGTGGTGTGGTCTTCTGTAATTGTAATTGTTCTCGCTGGTCCACTCCTAATAATCATTTTATAATGAATGGCTGTTATTAAAGAAAATGCTGCTGTGTAGTATCCCAGAAATCACTTTATCTTGTGTATAGAGCCACAGCTTCATTATGCAGCAGAAACACTTCAGTGTGAACGCACAGTGCAAGTGTGATGTTGCAATTACACTGTCGCTTCGATTATATTCTGCTCATGCAAGCTGTGTGAAACAGGCCAAAAGACTGGATGGCCGGGTGTGGGGGGGTGAGGGGCCTGTTCACATCACTGACACTACAGAGGTTGCCTGATGATATTTAGATTTCTCTCAGTTCTGGTTGTTTGGTTCCGTGTGCCTGCCCTGTTTGCTGTCTGCATGCTGCTCCTAACATTGTTAATGGTTACCTTTTTAAGACATCAAAAACCTTTGTTGTTTTTCTCTCCTCTGATTGTTACAGTTGTGTGTTTTTGATCTGGTTTTTAGGGGTGACTTCTCAAATAACGGTGTACAGCAGTTTGACTAAAATCCTGCCTTTTGCTCTTTCAGTTTGCTGCTCTTTGGGTTTAAGTCGCTGTTTGTCACAAATCACTTGTCTGTCCTGGCAGTGTCCTGTGCGGTTCCTGTTGACATCACTGGTCTTAATACAAAAGAATAAGTTATTGATTAAAGCCTTTTTTTACAGGTCCGTCGGGAATACAGGAAGTTCTTCAGAGCTAATGCTGGCAAGAAGATCTATGACTTCACCATCCAGAAAATCGTAAGTCAATTAGTGGCTGATGTATTCAATTTAGTTAGGTGTAAACTTTGCAAGATAAGGTTTTGGACACTTTTGGGCACTAAAGTCACTCTTAAAAATGTATGTATTGTCATTGCATTTGTTGAAAAAATTTCGAAGCAAGTGGCATCTGCAAACAAATGATTTTCAAGCTTTTCTCTAACTTCACTTCATTTTTGCAAGTACCCAACTGGTCACATGGTGATTTTTAGTGCATGTATGATGTCAGTTCCCCTCAAGATTACTCAGGTGTCCTAACAGAGTAACCAAAGGTGTAGTTCATCACATTTACTACAGATATGGTCCATGCTCCAACCATAAAGTGTTAAATTTGTAAATTAACAACAGGCATTTAGTGAAATGTTAACCAATTAAAGCCAGAAGGCATTTTAAATTAATTAAATGGCATAACCAAAAGTAAGAGCTTTCAATAACTTCAATTGCATGGTATCAAACTATAAAAAAAGGTCATCAAATTAACTTTGGTGGTATTCTCCAACATGTCAACTACAAAGCAATCATAAGTTTTAACATTTGGAACCATGTATGCTATTGTGCCCTTTTATTTATCAGTGTCCAAAGACCTCTCCAAACAATTATTCCAGTGTTTTATTGAACATTAAAACAAAATAACTGAAAACTATGAATGCAAGCATCTGAAAAAAATATAAAAATACTAAAACATATCAACTTAGTGCCTAATAATTAAAAAAAACCTCACAGGCAGCACATCCACAGAATGAGAATCACTCACTTAAAGGGTTAGTTCACCCAAAAATAACAATTATCTCATGCCATCCCAGATGTGTATGACTTTCTTCAGAAGAACACAAGTAATATTAGAAGAATAGTTCTGCTTTGTAGGTCCATAAAATGTAAGTGAATGGGTGCCAAATTTTTGAAGCTCCAAAAAGCACATAAAGCCTTCATAAAAGTAATCCATATGACTCCAGTGAGTGTAAGAAACAGATCAATATTTAAAACCTTTTTACTTAAAAATTCACAAGGGTCGTGGTCAAGCATGTTGGCAAGTTCACTTGAGAACTGACACGTGAAATGCAGAAAAATATGAAAGTGCAGTGTTGTTTACAACAGAGGAGCATAGATGTGTATACATATATGCCACATTTGGCTGGTTTGGATACGTCAAATGCGGTGCCAAGTGCCATCTTGGAAAGGTCAACAAGCAGAGCTTTATGAATCGGTTTGAATGCAAGTGAATGGAGGAGATGCCTCAGACTGCTGCATAAACTGCTTTTGTGTGAAAACAGTGTTGCGGTCCATAGAAACAGCTGCTAATGAGGGATCTGCATATGAATATCTATGCAGAGGGGGCTTATGTGCTTACGTCACACGTGAGGCAGTTTGACTCCACCCACATCAACATGCAAAGCACAAGCTGGCCGGAAGCAAACAAATCCACTGGTGTCGTATGGATTACTTTTATGATGCCTACTTTTTGGAGTTTCCAATATTTGGCACCCATTCACTTGCATTTTATGGACCAACAGAGCTTAAATATTCTTCCAAAACTCTTTGTTTGTGTTCTGCTGAAAAAGAAAGTCATACAAATCTGGCATGGCATGAGGGAGGGTAAATGATGAAAGAAATTACATTTTTGCGTGAACGATCACTTTAAGAGGACGCACAACAGGAGGACGAATGAAGCACATACAGGAATCTTGAGATGCGATTTTCAAAGTTTCCACTACTTTTAACTTGACACAGCATCCTAAAAATGCAGCGTTTATGAAGCTGAATGCCAGTGAGACGCTCCAACATCTGAGGCACGCATATGTACACAGAGTGAAAATTAAAAATAGCGCAGACGGAACGCAAGAGCGTGTACTGTACTTTGAGAACTGGACACATTCACTAACTTGATGCAATACAGATTGCTGTCAACTATAGGCTTGTTCAATAATGAGAATTTAAAAATGTATGTTGAGTTCTCAAGCCACTTTTTGTATTGTCTAGATGCTTCTTTCATCTGCCACAATAATGCAATTTATTTCATATTTATTATAGGCCCTGAATTTTTTATGCATTATATGAATTATCTTCATTTGAGGGTCTTTCTCAGCAAATAATGATGGATGCGAGTAATTGTGATTCATTTGATTACATTATCAGCGTGTCATGTAGTTAATATGATGAAAAATTTAATCGATTGACAGCCATAATAATATGTCTAAATATTTTGGAAATGGTTTTAAACACATCATTCTCTACATTTCTGCATCCTATAATAATTTCTGTTTTATTGTATAGATGCAAAAGTACTTCCTGGGCTTAATGAAGACAATGCCTTCTATGTCACCGATTGATAAGAGCTGGCCTGCTCGACCCTATGGATTCCTGGATGGGACACATCAAGAGCTCAGGAGGATGTTCCATCTGTGGAGGGTCAGTGTCCTTGGATGTATCTGTAAAATTAATCATTAACCTCAATGTCACATCATATTTAAAACTAATAGTAATCTAATTATGTGATCTTCCTTACGGTGTCCTCAAATTAGTGCAAGAAATACCGCAGCCAGTTCACAGAGGAGAAGAAGGCTACCTATGACGAGAAGCTGGCAGCAAGCAAGCTCTTCAAAGATAAGAAGGCCTTGTATCCTAACAGGTACAGTTGAAGTCAGAAGTGTACATGCACTTAGGATGAAGTCATTAAAACTCATTTATTAACCACTCCACAGATTTAATATTAGCAAACTATAGTTTTGGCAAGTCGATGTACTTTGTGCATGACATGAGTAATTTCTCCAACAATGCTTTTACATACACTAAGTTAACTGTGCCTTTAAGCAGCTTGAAAAATTCTAGAAAATTATGTCAAACCTTTAGGCAATTAGCCAATTAGCTTCTGATAGGCTAATTGGAGTCAATCGAAGGTGTACCTGTGGATATTTTAAGGTCTTTCTTCAAACTCAGTGCCTCATTGCTTTACATCATGGTAAAATAAAAATAAATAAGCCAAGACCTCTGAAAAAAATTGTGGACCTCCACAAGTCTGGTTCATCCTTAGGAGCAATTTCCAACCACCTGAAGGTACCACGTTCATCTGTACAAACATGTACGCAAGTATAAACAGCATGGGACCACACATCCATCATACCGCTCAGGAAAGAGACGCATTCTGTCTCCTAGAGATGAACATACTTTGGTCCGAAAAGTGCAAATCGATCCCAGAACAACAGCAAAGGTCCTTGTGAAGATGCTGTAGGAAACAGGTAGACAAGTATCTATATCCACAGTAAAACAAGTCCTATATTGAAATAACCTGAAAGGCTGCTCAGCAAGGAAGAAGCTACTGCTCCAAATCTGCCATAAAAAAGCCAGACTACAGTTTGCAAGTGCACATGGGGACAAAGATCTTACTTTATGGAGAAATTTCCTCTGGTCTGATGAAACCAATATTTAACTGTTTGGCCATAATGACCATTTTGTTTGGAGGAAAAAGGGTGAGGCTTGCAAGCCGAAGAACATCATCCCAACCGTGAAGCATGGGGGTTGCAGCATCATGTTGTGGGGGTGCTTTGCTGCAGGAGGGACTGGTGCACTTCACAAAATAGATGGCATCATGAGGAAGGAAAATTATGTGGATATATTGAAGCAACATCTCAAGACATTAGCCAGGAAGTTAAAGCTCAGTCACAAATGGGTCTTCCAAATGGAAAATTACCCCAAGCATACCTCCAAAGTTGTGGCAAAATGGCTTGAGGACATCAAAGTCAAGGTATTGAAGTGGCCATCACAAAGCCCTGACCTCAATCCGATAGAAAATTTGTGAGCAGAACTGAAAAAGCGTGTGCGAGCAAGGAATCCTACAAACCGGACTCAGTTCTGTCTGGAGGAATTGGCCAAAATTCCAGCAACATATTGTTGACCAACTAGGAATGTGATGAAAGAAATAAAAGCTGAAGTAAATCACTCTCTCTACTAATCAGAGTATGCTAGTGGATTTGAGCGGCAACAATTTCCCCTCTCAAAAGCATTCAAAGCATTCTTTAATCACTCCAGCTCCACTCCAGGTTGTCCATTTCCCGCTCCGTGCTCCTGGATTAGAGAAACCATGCTCAGTGTTCGCTCCGTGGCAAAATTAGCGCCTAACTACCTCTCCACTGTAAAGTTATATCAGTATGTTTTTAATATCACAAACTTCCATGCAGAAGGTATATTAAATAAAAAATAAACACCATCATTAGTTTTCACTATATGCCAGTTACTGTTAGAATAAAGAGACGAAACACAAGCATGTAGTTAAGACAAGCTTTACTGCAAGCTTAACTCAATATTAGGGAGCTTGTAACAGAAAGTGAATGTAAACTTCAAGCTGGAGATCGAACATTACCAAGTGCTGCTAAATTTTAAATTAGTATATTCTTTCTGGTTATATCAGAAATTCCATCTTTCCTTCATTTCAGTAGTGTTTAACACTGCTTAACACGTGGTGAATTATTGCATTAAGGTCCATTAACAGGTGTTTTGCCCGTGATGGTGCGTTAGTGGAGCGCTCTTGGAGCGAGAGAAAACAATGACGCTCCGATTTTATAAAAAAAAAGTGGATGGTGCTCCAAAAATGACAAAAAAGCATCATTGAAGTAGTCCATACAACTTTTGTGCTATATTGCTATTGTTCTGAAGCCGTACAATTGCTTAATGTGAGGAACAGATCAAAGTTCAAGTTGATATTCACAAAAAATCTTCCCCTCCACTGTAGTTCTCATATCTCTATTTTATATTAGCTATAGAAAAAAACTATTCTCCAGTATTGCATTTTATGGTAGTAACCAATGTCCTCTGTGTTGTAGTGTTGGGCAGCCTTTCAAAGGAGACTATGTGGAGATGAACAAAAACCCAAAGTACCAGAAGCTAAACAGCGTAGTAGATGATAAGGTTCTTCTTGCTGATGTGGTCAGTAAAATCAACCGTGCCAACGGTAAGGTGAGTACAACTTAGCTCTGTGCTTATAGGATTTAGGTCACTGCCAAGGCAAAATAATTTCTATTCAATTAAATGAAACATGTGATTTCACCATTTTCATTAACTTTAAAGCACTGTTTCACTTTTTAGGGCGCTCCAAGACTTTTCCTCCTGACCAAGAAAAACTTTGTTCTGGCTGATCAGAAGACAGGCCAAGTGAAGGCCAGCGTTCCGCTTCCGGACCTCAGCAGTATCTCTGTCAGCACACAAAACGATGGCTTTTTCGCCCTCAAGCTCAAAGAGGTATGACAGAATAACTGAGAGAAAGGGAATCACGTGTTTTGCTTGAAATATACTGAAAGAATTTCAAAGGAATATTCCGGTTTCAAAAGTTAGGCTCAATCGACAGCATTTGTGGCATGTTGATTACCACAAAGAAGTAATTTGGACTCGTCCCTTGTTAAAATAAATAAATAAATCATGGTTATTAGGCACTTACAATGGAAATAAATGGGGCCAGTCTATAAACCTTCAAATTCACACTTTAAAAGTTTTAAAAGTATAATCACAAGACGTAAACGGGTGTTAACATGATTTTAGTGTGATAAATTCAGCGGTTTACTTTCGTTACTGTGTTTAACTAGAGGATTTACAATTATGATACATTGTCATGTTAACACATTTGTGATATTTTTACACAAAAAGGATAAAAAATTTTATCACACAAAAATAATGTTCAAATGGATAGACCATTTCAAGGTCTATTACAACTATTGTTAACTATTACAAAGGAATGAATATGCTAATGCACACGTCTTGACGCATGCCCTGACGCATTTCCGTTAGCAGCATTTTTATACCCCGAGAACTGTCAAAATAAAATGACTAGCACCTACTTTTAGTCTAGCTAAAACGGAACAAACAATATATATGCAAAAACTGAAAATAAAGTGTCATTTCCGGATCCTTGAAATAAGATTTCAAGAAGTGACATCCAGACATGCTGTTGATACCTAGCGTCTACGTGAGAGATACATTAAAAGTGTATCGTAGTTTAGATGTTAATAATTATTTTCTCAGCGGAAAGGTCAGGAATATTGGGTCGCTCCTGTTATAATAAATTAAGCTGTTAATGCGTCTGAAAATTACTAAATGTAATATTACTTAATATTAAAATACTTGCCCAGCTTCAGTCATTATAATGGCAGTGATCTATAGTCACATTTAGAGCTCTACCTCTCAAACTTACAATTAGTTGGCATAAATTTCGTTCACCTACCAGAGATGAGATGAGTCACTTCTACAGTTGTTAGCTGCACGTATCCAGCTGTCTCGCTTCACTACTGAGGTTCATGCGTCCATTAGCGGTTGCTTTCTTGGCATTCTAAACACTTTCATTTTAATTTCCAGGCATCCAGAGAACATCCAGGCACCGAACAACATGGCCCACATTTTAATAATGCCATTTTATGAAAATTGTGTTATCGTTAGTAATGTTAATTGTGTTAAAAGTCACTGACCCCATTTACACCTGATAATAAGGTGTCTCGGGTGATCTGACCACATTTGGTCAGGTGAGACGCATCACTGTTTACATCTGGTCACGTAAAGGTGTCTTCCGTGGCCAATTGTGAACGGATTTGGAGGGGATGCACTGTGATTCATGACGACATACAGCAATCACCATATCAGTGTGTTACTGCTTTACATTAAATCACAACATAACAAGACAAAGAAAGCATGAAAAAAACAACATGATATTTCTCCCAGATGCAGTTTAAATGTAATCCAAGCACAGAAGCAACATTTCAAGCAGAATCGCCTGTTATTTTAATGGATTACCAGTTTCAGATGTTCAAGTGTCCCGGTATGTTGATATCAGATACTTTGAAGAAGATCTGTGAAGTTCTCATGATTGTGTTTGTATCCGCAAATTTTCTGATCGGACAGTTATTTCCTTTAAAAGCCGCTCGGAAATGTCAAAGTTTAAACTCTTGTTTTAGCGCAGCGGTTGATTGAAAGTGAGTGCTGGTGTGTTGCTGATGCCAGGACGCATTCAGGGCGGATTAGTGTTTACACTAATTCAGATGCGTTTTTGACCACATTCGTAAGTGGTTTTTGTGATCCACTCACAAAAAGTTTTAGACCCCATAAAGACCTGTATTTAGCACTGACCACATGTGATCGGATCACCAAAAACACATCTTAATACCAGGTGTAAACTGGGTCTATTAATGAAACACCTCCCAGGAGTTTCACAACTAGCCGGAAATGTTCAAGGAACAAAGACTTCACTTCCTTAAACTGACGAATAGTCCTTGAAATGGTGTATAACGTTTACATCTTGTGGCTGTACTTTTGAAACAGTGTGTTTTTTAACGTTTATTTACTGGGCTCATTCACTTCCATTGTAAGTCTCTCACGTAAATAAACAAGGAACGAGTCAAAATTAGTTTTGTGATAATAAGCATCATCCCACAATCGGCAAAAATGCTGTCGTTTGAGTTTTATTTATATTGAACCCGGAATGTTCCTTCAACCAGTCATGAGTCAACAAAGTAACAAACAATTAAAGTTATCTCTTCTATGTAAATCTGTTTTTAGTCCGAAACAACGGAACATGACGAGCGATTTTGTAGAACGTTCAGTTTCCATTTTTGAGGCATAACGCTGGCTAGCCCTACACATCGGGAAATTGCATTTGTCCAAAATCCTGCTTCATATAAATGCATATTAAACATCAAATACGCTTTGATTGGCTAAGATTGTGTTTCAGTTTCACGTTCTTTTGGACAAACAAATGGCTTGTCGCTGCAACATTGTCGTACCTGGTTAGTTCGTGGTTTAAAGGTCATCCTGTTTCTGCACTCACTGTATCCTCCTGTAGCTGGATCTGCACACAAGTATTTCTGTGGATATGCTCTCTCTCTCTCTCTTCTCTCTCTCTCTCTCTCTCTCTCTCTCTCTCTCTCTCTCTCTCTCTCTCTCTCTCTAGGGTGCCACGTCAGCAGCCAAAGGTGACTTTTTGCTGAGCAGTGACCGTCTTATTGAGATCATCACCAAACTCCATCGCACAGGCGCAGCTTCATCTGACAGGAATCAGATCAAAATTGACATTTCAGATGAGTACGTGTTCCACGTTTCTTCCCTTGTTTTTTTTTTTTCCAGTATCACCATTTAAATACTTCAACATAACTACTCTCTCTCTCGTTCCCTTTCAGATTCCTCGTGCAGTTCAAGCAAGATAAAGTGTGTGTAAAATTCATCCAGGTTGCCCCAAAGAACGGCAACAGTGTCGCCTGCAAGCGTAAAAACAACCGGCTTCTGGAGGTGTCCGTTCCATCACCATAAAGGACCAAAACCCTTTCGCCACTGCAGGGATGAGAACTCTGACATCCTGCCCCCCGTAAACCCATAATGATCACACAATTCTGATTTTCTTGTAATTTCTGATACTATATAGTCAAAATCATCGCATAACTTTTCACAATATTTGGGCACCTAAAGTTCTACCTTTTACAGCTTTTAACGGTGGAGTGGAAGTCGATCTTGCTTCACAGTTCTTGGGACACATGAGAAATACTCTTTAATTGGACTTAATGGAAACCATAGTGATGACAACGAGATATGTAAGGCCATTGAACTGGTTTCTAGTTCGCCATGTTTATGTGGGCCTCTTATTGTTTGACATAGAGATGCTGAAAGGGTTTGGTTGGGCTACAAAATTTAAGATTGCACTTTTTCACTGGGGTGTCTGGCGGTCAGGAAAGACAGGCTGGTTGGTTGGTCTATTAGTGTTTATTTTCCTGTTCTATTTTCATTGTTTCTAGCGCAGACATTTATTGAAAACTACTCATTTTAATTTTGCCAAATGAAACGGGAATTTGCGATCCACAATCGTGTGCCATTTAGCTGTTCCTATATAAGACATTATCTTATACATGTTATAGTGCAGAAACTTTATTTATAAGCCAAATAATGATTTTTCTTTTCAGTTTAATGATGAATGCCAAATGATATTGTTCCAAATCATGCTTTTTTCCCAATTGTATTTTGTTCATGAACACTTAGTCTTCACATTCTGTAAATCAGGGTATCATCATGGAAACCACTTCCTCACAATTTCAGTGTGGAAACTGATAAATCGCTCTTTTTACATTAATGGAATGCATGATGGAATCTTCAACGGTGGGATGAAACACCCTAAAAATTTGAGAGATTTGGTGATTTTCGCATCTGGGCTGATGCTGCACTGGTTGTCTAGACGGTTGGCATACTAAAGCCCTGGCTGGTACGATCTGCATTATTAAGTCCACTTCAGTCAGTCCCTTTACTGTCATGGGGTAATGCAAAGCAGCATCTACATGAACTGTAGTACTTGTGTGGACTCGTATGGTAGCAGGCTAATAATAGTTGCTATTTGTTGTCCTATAGCTGTGTTGAGGCAAAATGTAAATGCTTTTTTGCCATCGGAATGTGGGCTGCATCATTTTATTTTTGGCTTGCTCACATCTGCTATAAATAAATGCAGTGTTTTTCTTAAGGCCTGACCCAGATCTTTGAGTGTGAGCATTCATGCATTCTTTGGACGTGAAGGCACACACTACATTCTGCTTACGTTTACACCACGTACCAGAATCATGGTTGATGCTTTTTCAATTGTGTTTAATGCGATGTTGTTTTAGTGGACATTTTGTACTCCTGAACTTCTGAAGACAAGGCCCACCAACTTAACTTCACTGCTTCTGCTTAAGTTCCATGATGTGTTTTTTGTATTTTTACAGTAAAAACATAAGTAGATATTAGTGGAGTGGTTTACTTCCTCTTCAGTAAAGGAAGCTGAATTAAGCGCTGTGATTCCGCAGAGTGTCACTTTGATGCAGTAAGCCATGGGTTATCCTCCTCTTCCATGTCAGGAGTTGGATTTGAAAGAGGAAAATAAGTGTTGTATGAATTTTTTTGTGTGTGATTAAATGTAACCTGTTCTGAAAGACTGAAAACATGGAAGTTTTTCATTAACTACTAAGTGTAATAAATGACAAGTAATCATTTTTTAAATAAAAGCAATAAATACATGATTTTGGCTAATCAATTGTGCTTTGTTGTTTTGAAATGTACATATTATACACTCCGATACTAGATTGAGTGCATTGAGCGAAGCCCACCAAGATAGGAATGGAGTAAATTGTTGAGGTATGTGAATGAGAATCTTGGATGTGTTGAAAATAATCATTTGTATTATCTTTGAGTAATACATACAAAAAGGACTGATGTTAATACCATACAATTTAGCTTATGTTTATATGTAAAATACCTATTTAGTGCAAAACAATAAATGCATGACTAGCCCAAATAGATTTTCTTGAGTATTTATTTTTTGCCATTTGGACAAATTCCCTTTTAGGTCACAAGTTGAATTTAGAATTCAAAATGCCCCAATATATTTACACAAGAGTAATTTAATTAATCCACGTCTTGTGACAAAATATAATTGCATCATCATTTCTACTATGCCCAATTATTCCCTGATTAAACATCTGTCTTAACAATTAACAGCCATCAAAACAGATGGAAAGACTTTTGCCATACAGCACCACAAAATGTCCACCACTGGACTTTCTAATAACATTTCTGAAGACATCTTCATTTGAATTTAATACATTCAATTATCTTTTTAACAATATTGTAGATATTTTTTATCTAATGTGTCTGGAAATACACCATGTGTTGTATGAGAATGGGTTTGTGGTAAAATCAGGTATGATTATAAAAAATATCACCTATATTCAAACAACAATTCTGTATCATTTTTGCCATCGTATTTCAAATTCCAGAAATTCATTGAAATTTAAAGCTGAAGTGTGTAATTTCAGAAATGGAATGGCAAAAATAAACTTTTTTTTAAACAGATTTCTGAATACACCCTTTGTCTTTTAGTCAATTAGGTGCTGGATTAGCCCCTCATACACCAAACAGGTGTATGAAAGATTCTACTCTATGACGGTATCTATCACAATAAAACATTTCTTCCTGGAGAAAAAAATACGGTTAAATAACCATGTGATGGGGACGATCTAAGCAATAAAGTATATGGTAATATTATTTACATTTTTGGTAAATAATGATGATACTTATGATATGGAAAATAGCCTGCACATTTTGATGGAAGTGATTAAAAAACTTGAAGGAACTTATTTTTTCATATTTAAAATGATGCACAATTTTGTTTAAGACTAATAACACACATTTGTGAAGTTTTCCCAAATTGATGGGTTGATGTGCCCACACTTATGGATGAATTTAGGACTTATTCAATGGTAGTTGTTTGTGTGTAGGTTGGCCATGGTAACCTGTTTTGTCAATTTATTTATGTAATCTTTTTAATTGGAAATCACACTTGCTTACCAGTGAGGTAGAGAGTAGATTTGTTTTTCCTGTGTTTTTATTGGATAAAAAAACAAGTAAATTGTAGTCTGAAGAAGGCTACTTTTCTGTGGATATATGGTGTAAAAAATGCAAAAATAAGACATAAGCAGTTGATAGGGATTGTACATTTCCATACAACATATTTAATTTATTCATACATACAGGGGTGTAATTTCCTGTACTAATCCCTCCTTAAAAAAAAACATGTGAATTTTCTGACTTTGGCGTCGCCCGCGAGGGGAGGAGGGGCTCTCTGCCGGCCGCCAGGAGTGGTGAAGCTGCTGCCAGGTACGGAGGGTCTTCCTACCGGTCGCCAGAATACGGAGGGGTATTCCATCCGCCAGGGGTCAGAGGACTCGCTCCAGTCTGCCCGGGGAGGAGCGGCTGTCGTTCACCAGAGGGTGGAGGAGTAGTCGGGGAACCAGCTAGCAATTTTTTTCTCTTTCTCTCACTGTTGATCTGCCTTGCCCATTCCCTCACCTCTTTTTCCTCCCCTTGTCACCCTCCCAGGTCTCGAAAGGCAATGTCTCATTCCCTTCCTCTCAGGGAACCGAGGTTACATGTGTAACCGGAGATGTTCCCTATCCATTCAATTCACTTGACATTGCGGTAAACGCTTTTGGGGAACAGAGTCCCATCACGCTGCACAACTTGATGTCATACCCAAGAAATACACCAGGGTATAAACAATTGTAAAAGAATATGTATATGAGGTCACGGGCCCATCGGCAGTGACTTACTACAACATATTTCAAGTGTATAGAATAATGAATAACCCCACATGGTGACAACCAGACGGGAAGTAAATGTTATGCTGGGTATATATAAATTATATAAGTCATATAATACATATAGTATAAATGTAACCCCTTCATAACCAGAGGTAGGTAGGGAGGATTATTCTTATTGGAATTGCTTGTGACTTCTTGTGGGAGTAAATTGGACAACAGCCTACACAGGCGGCTGTATTAAAATTATAACAGGTAGCCTGCCCATAATAAGGAGCTCACCCGCTGCTGTTAGAATAGTAAGCTCTCTAGGAAAAGAGGACTAGCAAAGTGATGGACACCACGTCTATGTTATAATACCTTGCAAACTTGTTCTGCAAAGACCATCCTGCTGCAAGGCATACCCTGTAGGGATACCCTGTTTGTCCTTGCCCATGAAGATGCTATGCCTCTGGTTGAATGTGCAATCATGCCAATAGGGCAGCTTACGCCCTGTGAATTCATAAGCGAGGGTGATCGCATCAACAATCCAATGAGAGAGCCTTTGCTTGGAGACACACATGCTTTTTGTGCGTCCTCCATAACAAACGAAGAGCTGATCTGACAGTCTAAACTGGTGGGTGCGCTCCTCATATGTGTGTAATACCCACATGCAACAACGGATTCAAGTGGTTGGTCTCCACGGAGGCGAATAGGTCGACTTCCGCTATTCCGAACATTTCCCAAATCCTCATCTGAGGATTAAGTCTCCATTCTCCCGCCATCGGTCCCTGCCGTGACACCATTTCCACTCCACAGCTCAGATGGCCCCGGGAGAGGAGATGGTGCATGCTCCACAGGAGGAAGCATTGCGCTAGGCTCATCATTGGTAGCGATCGAGTTCTATCCTGGCGATTTATGTATGCTCCCTCTGATATATTTTCTGATCGAATCAGAATGAGATGATTCACTATGTTGGAATGGAAAGCCTTCACAGCTAAGAAGATCGCTAGCATTACCAGGATGCATAGATCTGCTCTTTATAGGAGATAGAGCACTGCTCGCAATAGGGAAGTCGTTGAGTATAGTGTGAAGGGTGTGAGAAATGTGAAGAGAAATTGAGCCCTCTCTTTAGAATGTATGAGCATCTCGTGCAGTCACAAGAAGCACTTTTCTTTTAGCACATTCTTTATTGGCAAACAACACACAGTAACAACATTTTGCACAACATCCTGGTGAAATTCTACGGGAATTGAAAGAGCATGGGTGTTGATCTGGGCTTTCTTAGGATCTGGGTTGAGATGAACAGTGGGCTCCAGACTCCTCTTCACGGCGCTGAGCTAGTCAGGAATACGTCTGCTGCCTGGGGGGTTTCAGTGTGGGGTTCGCGCTGAGGTGGGCACTGTCCCGAAGCAGAGCATGAGCAGGGCAGATGAAGAGTTACACTGCTCTTAGGAAAAAAGTGCTTCATCGCTTGTGACTGCTTTTGCACCATGATGAAGTATTCAGAAAAGCCTTGCATGGTGTTTCCGAATAGGTCGTGAGGCGAGACACAGGTGTTAAGTAGGGAGGCTTTTTCAGTGTCATGCATATCCGTGAGCGTTAACTAGACATATCGGTCCAAAACTACCAGATTACTCATCACTTTCCCGATGCCCTGAACGATAATCTTTGTAGCTCGCAACGCCAAATTTGTGGCGGTGCGGAGCTCTTTGAATACGTCAGGATTTAGGCCTTGCTCATCTATATCTTTGAGGAGCTTGGCCTGGAAGACTTGAAGCATGCTATGGAGCGCCGAGCTGACCTGGCCTGCCACTGTATAAGCTTTTCCAGCCAGTGTGGACGTCAATCGGCATAGCTTGGAAGGGTGGGTAGGGCGAGGTTTCCATCCCATAGCAATAGACAGACAGAGATGAGCTGCAACTGCCTCTTCAATAGGGGGAAGCTTAGCATATCCCTTTTCCTCTGTGTGATACAACAGCTCCAGCCTGGACACAAGACGAATATGGCACATGTCAAGTCTTCGTGAGCTCTTTGTGGACCTGCCGACCTGCAGGAACCACTCGTCCAAGTGAGATTTTACCGGCTCCTTTGGAGGGGACCATTCGAGACTGAGCTCCTCAACCGCCCATGCGAGGACGCAAAGAAGCTCTCTGTCAGTGGCCTGTGCTTACTTCTCACCCTCGCTGGGGGTTGGGGGGATGCAACATCCTCCATGGACGATTCTCCCATATCTGAAGCTGTGAGGGACACAGCATAATTAACACCATCAGACCCGCTGAATATGACAACATCATGCTCATCTATAGATGGCCAGAGGTCATCACATGTGTACTGCACTGGTGAGGACACTGCATGGGAAGATAAAGGGGCTTGTGCAAGATCCTCCTCTGATTTTTCCATCTCTACCTCACGGTCCTGCTATGCTTCCTCATGTGATTGCTCAAGACTTAACACAAAGGAAGCGGTTTGGAGGGCGCAAGAGGTGGAATCGTCCCTCAACGAGGGTGACCCTAGAGGAGAGGGTCTGTAGACTCATGTTCTCACAGTGAGGGCCCCTCATCTGTCCCCATGAGAGCTACTTCAGCATGGGTGTGGACCAGGCAACGAATGCAGCTGTCATGTTGATCTGACCATTGCCAATCATAAGACTGCTGTTATTATACGGTCTTCTTGTTATTATTTTCTTCTTATTATAAGGGATTCAACTAGGTCGTCAAAGAAGGATTTCCCCAAAAGCTTTTATCGCAATATTGAGTGAACTGAATCGATAGGGAACGCCATATTCCAGTTTGCAGTGAGACTTTCTTTGCCCACTGTGGTCAAATTTTGAAGGTACAGCTACATACATACATTTTTCAGTGCTACGTCAGTGCACCCACTTAAATCCAGCAGATCTGTGAAAAAATATTTTAGAAAATTTTCACAAATCGATCTTTGTATGAAACATTCATACAATTTAATGATAATTCTGAATATTTTAGCCAGAAATAGCAATTATTTGTAAAAACGCACATTTACCACCTTTCTTATTTAAGGACTTGCAAATAATTGACGGAAACAAAAATATTTGTGAAAACATTCAAAAATCAGCCTGGTTAATTTAAGGTTGGTTTAACTTTCCTGACATGTAAACTCTTATATACGCATTATAATGATAAAATAATGCTAAAATGTAAAACTGTAATTTGGTGTACGAGCTTCAAAGTTCAAGTCACCATTCACTTGCATTATATAGACCTTCAGAGCTGAGATATGCTTTTAGAAATCTTTGTGTCCAGCAGATGAAAGTCATACACATCTGGGATGGTATGAGGGTGAGTAAACGATGAGAGAATTCTCATTTTTGGGTGAAATATCCTTTTTAAGCTGGGATAAGACAAAGTAATAAAAACATTTTATAAATTACTCACATCAGCCTAAAAAGGAATTCTCAACTCAATTATGAATGCACAAGCCTGTAGCACACTCATTTACTTACCTAACTGGCTAGCCCTCATTGCAGGTAAAACTCCAATTCCTAGATCATTTCTACATGTGACTGAACCTTCAGCCTGCTGTTTCAGTCTACAACAGCCCAGATTTTCAACCATAAGGCCACCAACAGCCCTCATTGCCCGAATGACTGAGATTTAAATACTCCAAAGAAAGGTAGTTTCTATACAGACATCTTTTGGCACAGACCAAAGAACAAATAATGAAGGGAAAGAGAGAGAGACCATTGTATGGGTGCAGCTCGGCCCAGATGTTTTTCCATCACATTTGGAGAGTTGTCCCGGGTTAAATTCCGTGGCTTTTGGAGACTGCTGGTGGAAGATCCCAGTGGAGCAGCCCTTGACATATTGTGGATGTTGTGTTTAAAAATAGCACCAAACAGCTGAGCTGCCCTCACAGAGTTCCCACCATTGTGCAGTCTGGGAACACAGCAGAGGCCAAACCCCCTGCAACAGGCCATCCCACAGACACATCCAGATCTTTCTAGCTCAGCCCCTACAGATCCTGCCTTCTTTAATGTGTGTCCCCCTAAAGTACACACTACACCCAGGGCCAAATGTTGTCATGGGCCCTGTGATGAAGAGGGCCAACTAAGGTACTTTATGCCAGTGTTTCGCAACATTTTTTCTGCTACACTTTTTACGACAAAAAAATTCTATGGCACACCTCTATCCCACATAATCAAACCATCCTCAATATTTTTTGTTTTCAAGAACTTGTCCATGTTTTATATCCGTCTTAGTAGCGCGTTTACTTGTAATGTTTGAAATTCGGCTATGCCAAATAATAATTACTAAATATATATATATGGTGCGTTCACGTGCTATGGTAAATATGATATTTTCCACTTGTGAACTGGTATTTACCAGTGTGTTGCGTTCAAGTGCTTTTGTTGTCGTAATGTGGTAAAAAGATGGAGATACACACACACACACACACACAATTGCAATCTTGACATCGCAGCCTGTTCATTATGCTGCGTTCACACCAAACGCGAATAGAGCGTAATTTATCGCTATTTAGAGTTTTATTTATTTTTATAACGTGTATTCTCCGTGTAAATTCGTGCACCGGACCGCGCCGTTTCGATTCAATACGAATGTACCGTTCCACCCCTAGCTAACAGTAGCAAAAAAGGTTTGGTTTTGTACAATGTTTACCATTCAACACTCTCGCGTTGCTCTCCGCCATTTTGAAAAGGTCAAAGGTTATCTCATCTCGGCAACTCGTGCATCAAAATATTCTACGAGTTGCCCAGTGGAAAATACCACATGAGGGGGTGTTCATGTGCATTTTCCACGTCGGCTTTTGGTATTTACCATAATTACCATAGCACGTGAACGCACCAATATTCATTAATATTTTAATGATAATAACCCATTTATTCATTCACATTTTCATTTTTAATCATGAACTTACAAGACGAACAATTAGCATATTATGCATTTATTTATTTATGAAGAAAACAGATGAACAAAACAGACACCACACGAAGCACGATGATTGTTTGGCCACTAAAACACGACATATGAACGACGCAATATTACAAAAAAACAAATACGATTAAAATATGAACAAAACACTTAAAGATGACAGAACTCAGTCGACAACTCTTTTTCTGGTCCGTATCGACTTAAACTTGCTTGTCCGTAATCAAACGCATCAAGGGAGGCTGATGCTGAGGCAACTGTCATTAGCTTTTGCGTCTTTGCCCCGGACAGATGACTTCTTGTGGCAGTTTTCATTTGGTTCTGGAGGCTGAACCCAGCGTCAAGCGCCACATTGCCACATGACAAGAGTTGCCGGAAGTGTCACAGAGGGCAGATTTTACGAGTTTGCCACGTAAAAAGCCTGAGGTGTGCACAATAAACACTGAAAACATGTATTTGGAAGAGAGAAAAAAGCTTGCCGTTGCTTTGATAACAAAGTAATAAAAGGACTAATTTATGTTTAGGTTGAAGCGTTTTCTTGGTGAAAATAAATGTGTTCAATAACTGGGGTCTCTGATATTCGTAAACGATAAGGTAATGTTTAATTAAAAGAAATTATGAGACATTCAATGTCACTCCACAAATTTGGACAGTTTTTAAATATTTCTTGTTGTTTTAGCACTCTCAAAGACATCATTGGTGAAGCAAAAACGTGTGTGAGAAAAACACTTTGGTGTAAAGTGACGTCAATTCATAGACTTCAATGTATTCTGACGCGAGTCACGTGAAGGACCCTTAACGCGTATAAATATCCCGCACTTTTGCACATTAATCATTGTTCTTCACAAATAACAAAAATGACCGATTTTGTTTCAAAACGGTGAATTTCTCCGAAAGGTTTGGAATTTGGATCCCATTATTTTTTTATGCATTTATTTATTTTTTAGAATTTGATCATTTTCCACAGCACACCTGACAATCTTTCACGCACAGTGGTTGGGAAACACTGCTTTATGCCATAGTCTACTCTTTGGGCCGGGGGAGAGGGGGCCCACCCATAAAAATGTTCCAATTTTCCAGGCCCCATTATTTTTTGTGTTAACCTGAGTACACCTAAGAACTTTTAACTGACTCTTTAAGATCATATTACTGTTTGAATGAATAAACTGACTGAAGCAGCCCTTGTTTTGAAATCAGTCTTGAAATAAGTGAAGCTTTAAAAATAGTTAATTTTATAACATAATGGATGGGGATGGAACAGTTGACAACTCTGGAATATTATCATGAAAACGTCAATTATATGTACTGCACTGTCTTCTGGCGTCCTCTGCTGGTTAACTACTAACAGTAGCAACTACTGTCGTGTAGATGTTTGAATGAGAGGATTTAAGCTTGCTGTCTGTGTAGGCTTTTAGTTTAGGTCTATATTTTATAAACATGGCCACTCGTGTGGGGATTTGCAGCTCTGGACAAATCAGTCATAATAAATAATTATACATATACATACATACACTCACCTTCATATATACACACATAAACACACGTAGTGCAAATCTATTACAAATCCGTTATATAAAGAAAAATAATACAGAATATTATGCACAGTGACTCAATGACTGCTGAGTAGAACTGTATCAACAGCGCCTGTGGCAGGTTGAACTTCCTCAGCTGCAGAAGGAAGTACAACCTCTGCTGGGCCTTTTTCACAATGGAGTCAATGTGTATCTCCCACTTCAGGTTCTGTGAGATGGTATTGCCCAGCAACCTGAATGACTCCACTGCTGCCACAGTGCTGTTTAGAATGATGAGGGGGGACAATGTTGGGGTGTCCACAATCAAGAAACTTACATAGTTCTTGACTCAAACTACTTTCAAATAGACTTAAATAGACACAAAATACTATTTTGACTCGTGTTATTTGTTGCTTAAAAACGGACTGGCCGTCACCTACTACTACCTTTAGTATTAGCGCAAGTAAATTCACTGGTTTCAGTGCATGGTTAAAGGAATAGTTAACGCAAAAATGAAAATTCTCTCATCATTTACCCACCCTCATACCGTCTATGTTGTATTATACTTTCTTCTGCAGAACAAAAACGAAGATTTTTTTTTTAAAGAATATCTCATCTCTGTAGATCCATGCCATGCAAGTGAATGGTGACCTAAACTTTGAAGCTCTAAAAAGCACATAAAGGCAGCATACAAGTAATCCATATGACTCCAGTGGTTTAATACATGTCTTCCGAAGCGATATGAAAGATTTTGGATCGTTCCAAAAATATATATAACAGACCAAAATATATATTTTAATGATAATAGCTTTAGCCAGAGAGCTGAGATATTCTTTTCTTTTGTGTTCTGCAGGAGAAGAAAAGTCATAAGCTACACATCTGGGACGGCATGAGGTTGAGTAAATTAAATTTTGGGTGAACTATTCCTTTAATGAATTGAAACAATTAATAACACAAAAATATGTCAATTGTTTATAATAGCATTTTAGAGACTACATTTAATTGTATTGTGTAAAGTCACAATGTTACTCAAATAACCAAAACTTTGCTTCTTTAAGGTTGTTGCTGTGGCAGCTCATGATTTGAAGAGCGCTAAGAAGTTCGCAGAGCTGCATGGTATCCTCAAAACTTCTGGAAGTTATGAGGAGCTGGCCAGAAACCCGGTTAAATGTTATATATTGTCATATATTTACTATATTGGTTATGAAAAAAATTATCAAACTTAATTTACATAACACAGTTTAAAACTGCAGTGAGCAAATTGAGCCGTCTTGCTTCCCTTTCAATTTAGTTATTTTGACGCTGCATCAGTTGCTGACGCAATGGAAAGCACCGCTCAGGCGTAATGATGAATGAATGATTGTTACATTTATATAGTTCTTTTCTGACTCTACACTCAAAGCACTTTACACAGTGAACAGGGGTCTCTCCTCAACCACCACCAGTGTGCAGCATCCACCTGGATGGTGTGACAGCAGCCACAGTGCACCAGTTCACCACACACCAGCTATTGGTGGAGAGGAGAGTGTGGACTGATACAGCCAATTAATGGATAGGGATTATTAGGAAGCCATGATGGATAAGGGCCAATGGTCAGAATTTGTCTAGGATACTGGGTTTACACCCCTACTCTTTACAAGAAGTGCTCTGGGATTTTTAATGACTACAGAGAGTCAGGACCTTAGTTTAAAATCTCATCCAAAGAACAGTGCATTTTTATAGTATAGTTTCCCCATCACTAGCCTTGGGCATTAGAACCTACAGAGACTGAAGGGGGAGCACCCACTGTTGATCTCCCTAATATCTCTTACAACAGCAACCTTGTTTTTCCACAGGAGGTACTGGCCATGCTCAACCCTGCTTAGCTTCAGTAGGCAACCAGTCTTGAGTATGCACATCTCAGCAGGTGGCTTGCTTTCTGTGTGTCAGTGGATGGACTAGCATTTGCTTGACCATTGATACTGCACTTTGTCAGTTACTATATTAGTTATGAAAAAATAATCAAACTTAATGAACTTAACACAGTTTAAAACTGCTAGTATTGCGTATTTTGATTTGTGTGTGTTTTGTTTGCTTAACGACGTCTTTTTCAAGATGGTGTTTCTCAAAAGTTTCCCACCATACAAGCGATATATTCCCATGTCTGAAGATCTCAAGCTCTGTATTATTTGCCTGGTCCAAGCTCACACAGAGGCAGCGCTCTGATTGCAGTCACTGCAAGTGCAGGGATCTCAAGAAGCTTCTTTCTCAGATCGATTTCTTTCTAAATGATGATGCCAGTCCTCTGCCCTCCCACCATACTGCATCTGTGGCCAGCCGAGGATGCATGGCCTCCTCCTGGCATGGTCTTGGGGCATTTCCTTGGAAGTCATCTGCCAGACAAGCATAAGAAATTATTTGCAGCTTTACTACATCAAGTGGTACAGAGTGTCACAAGAAATTCAATACACAAATCCTGACATACAATCCACAGACCCCATAGTAATTTATGTCTTTGATATTTCTATAGATGCGGTATATGTTATATGCAATATCCATCCTCACCAACTGAGAGTCAGGCAGCTGTTCATGAACTCTGGAAAGTGTGTGCTTGTAGAGAAACCGCTGGCCATGAACGCAGGTGAAGTAAGGAGCTTGTTGCTTCTGCCAACAAAATCAGTCTTCTTAATGGAGGTGAGTGAGTGACTTCAAGTGCAGACTAAATACCTTACCACTCAAAGGCTGACATACCTGTGTCAAGAATATCAATGAATATCAATGACTAATTGATATATGTGAATATATATATATATATATATATATATATATATATATATATATATATATATATATATATATATATCAATGACTAATGACTAATATCACTAAATTGTGATATA
This sequence comes from Moxostoma hubbsi, assembly GCA_032164185.1. Classification (NCBI taxonomy): domain Eukaryota; kingdom Metazoa; phylum Chordata; class Actinopteri; order Cypriniformes; family Catostomidae; genus Moxostoma; species Moxostoma hubbsi. Next base: position 34,812,844 of record JAVLUX010000011.1, read on the forward strand.
TCCTAATTAAACGAATATCAATGTTCTGTTTAAACAGCCTTTCAATTCCCAATTCCAACAACTGACATGTTTCACAGGCACTGTGGACACGCTTCTTCCCATATCTGTGGAAATTTGAAAGCTGCTGGCTCAGGGCGAGGTGTGTGAGGTTAAGATGATGAGAGCAGATCTTGGTGCACCAATCACATATATTCCTAGGCTGAGAAAGATGTTGGTACAGGAGCCGTGCTGGATATTGGGGTTGTACTGTTTGCAGTTTGTGTTGATGGTCTACAATGGAGAAAGGCCAGACTCTGTCCAAGCCACTGGGTACACTCACAGGTATGTTTGATAACAACACACTTTCGTTAAAATAAACCGAATTATTAAACACTATTGAAACCTGCTATACATAAATTGTTCAACCCTTAATTATTTAATAATACTGCATGATCAAAATAGATACTAGTCAAGTCATTTTTATTTGTATAGCACTTTTTACCATACAAATGATTTCAAAGCAGCTGTACTGAAAATATAAAAAAAATCTATATTTATATTACTGTAATGGTGAATCTTACGAAACCTGTCAAGAACATGTCTGGTTCATATTTCACACCAAAAACTAAAGAAAATTGTACTTATTTCTCCGATTTTGAAGATTCATTACGTTTTGCTTTTTGACATCATATCCATGACAATTAAGCACACTGATAATAATGTGATATGATTATATTATGAAAAATTCTATATTAAATAGTATGTACATGTCATTGTACTATTTGTTGAATTGCTTTTAATTTGTAGATTTAAATTATTATTATTTGTTTTTTTACATTAATTGCAACTTTTTGAAATCTAATAAAAAATCGCCATTAAGAATAATCAATTACCAAAAGGAGAAAAAAAATAAATAAATAAGGAGCAAATGATTCAGCACATAGCTGTGTGCTTATTTGTCATGAAAATAATGTCACAATGCAAATAAATAAATAAATAATAGATTTTCTTTCTGCAAAATACTGTCTTTTTTCCTTTTATTTCTCTTTTGATTTGGGGGGGTAAAATGTGACCTGGACATGTTTTTATGAGATTCGCCCATACAGACTTTCCCTCAATATGACAATAAATGCCATTGTTAAAAGGACACAATGGATTTGTAAACAGCACATATTGTTTTGTAATACATTTGAATGTGCTGTAGGTGTCGATGGACATGATAATTGTGCTGAAGTTCTCACAGAACAGAATAGCTGTGTGCACATGCTCTATATCTATGATGCTCACCAATGATGCTGTCATTTTTGGCACAAACGGCATGATCGAGGTCTGTGTTACATGAACATGATGGCATATAAAGCAGTATACATTAGTGATTAATGTGCAGGAAAAGTCATGAATCATTTCAAATCTGACTGTCTTTTGTATCTGAAGGTACCAGATCACATGTAGTGTCCTACTAATTTAGAAGTGAACGGTAAGGTGAGTCAGCACCCGTTACCAGAGCCTAGCATTCCTCTCAACTTCACCAACTACACAGGACTACGCTATGAAGCCCAGAAGGTGCACCAGTGTTTGCTGAATGGTAAGACCTGTATTGTGTTTGAATATGTGTTGTTGTTACATAGACACATTTAAAATGTTATGGTTGATTTCTGTTAAGCCTTTTTGTTCTGTCACCAAGGACTGAAAGTGAGTGCTGTGATGTCACTGGCAGACTCCATTCTGCTGGTAGAGATTATGGATGAGGCCAATTTCAAGTTTGGCAAGTTGGTGTGACTTACAGTGAAGATGAAAACCACTGACTATGATAAACCCAGTGGCAGTGACAATGTCTAAACTACAAATGTAAGATTTGTATGTGGCTTAATAGTAAAAGATTGCACTGCATTACAATAAAAAGAAAACACAATATGAAATCTACTGAAAGAAGAAAGGAATAATGAATTGCCATCATTTGTCATTTTTATGCTTGCATGTTTAACCAAACACACTGGTCAGTTCTACTTTTCGTGTGTGTGTGTGTGTGTGTGTGTGTGTGTTTCGAGCAATCTGTAACACTGGAGCCTTGCCGTTCCTCTGATGACCTGAAGGGAGAGACAGAACTCAAACCAGCACTCGAGGGGAAAATAATTCTGTAAATACATACTGTATAAGGAAATGGTCAATATATTCAGACTTCTCTAGAAAGGACATGTAAAGTTAAATAGTTGCTGTTATAAATAAACAGTGAAGTGCCTTAGTCTATGGCAAACTGTTGTAAATGTGTGAAACTCAGTGCTAAGAGAAAGTTAGAACAGGATATTTTCTCTTGTGCATAGTTAAATCATTCAGTATAGGTTAGCCAAACTTTACTCATCCAACAAGTAATACCGGTCACAATGTGCTAATAAGAATATTTTAGTATCAATCAATAGAAAATGTGAACAACAGGTATACTGTGTTGATACTTATGTCTACGTTGCATCTCAACAAGCCGTATCTTAACTGTTCTGTACAGTGTTTGTACTCAAAGTCTTTTATATTTCAGCATATGAATATATGTCATTGTCAGAGATTTATCATTATACGTTTAGACATTACCATATCCGAGCATATCACATTTAACATTATTGTGTAATTTACAGTTAGTAAAATAGATAATTGCACTGCTATATAGTTTAAAGTGGCTTTGTTTTGGTTATTGATAACCAGGGCTATTTGTCACAGTTTTCACTCTAGGTTTATTTCCAAAAGTCCATTTCTGTGGGAAAAGGTAACAGTGAAACAACAACAACAATGAAAGATGAAAAAAGGGTACATTCAACAACAGAAACTGTAATAAATAGTTAAATAAAATGACAATGTTTAAAGCAAATAAGAAAACACATTGCCCCAAAGTAAGTGTGAAATCTTGCACCAAATATATATTTGTGAAAGAATCGCTTGTCCACCAACCACCATCTCCCTTCAGTAATTGACTCTTAATGTATGCCAGCCACAAGTGGTCATTATTTAAAGGGACAGTTCACCCAAAAATGAAAATGATCTTATCATTTACTCACCCTCATCCCAGATGTGTATAACTTTCTTATGCAGAACTCAAATTAAGATTTTTAGAAGACTATTTCAGCTCTGTAGGTCCACACATTGCAAGTGAATGGTGTCTGGAACTTTGAACATCAAAAGGCACATAAAGGCAGCATAAAAGTAATTCATACTCCATATATATACATATTCAAACTCCAGTGGTTAAATCCATGTCTTCAGAAGTGATATGATAGGTGTGGGGGAGAAACCACCTTTGACCAGTAGGTGGCATTATGCATGAATGTGAGTCAACAAAAAATAAGAAGAAAGTGAATGTGGAGATTGATAGTAAGAAAAGGACATGAGTATTTATCTGTTTCTCACCCACACTCATCTTATCGCTTTAAGATATATATTTAAAAACTGAGTCTTATGGATTCATTTTATGCTGAATTTTTATGATTTTTAGAGATTAAAAATGTTGGTTCCCTTTCACTTGCATTGTATGGACCTACAATCTGACATTTTTTCCTAAAAATCTTTGTTTGTATTCAGCAGAAGAAAGTAAGTCATAAACATCTGGTATGACATGAGGGTCAGTAAATGAAGAGAAATGTCATTTTTAGGTGAACTATCTTTTTAACTGCCATTACAAAGATATGATTATTTTGTAATTACAGTTGGGAGGACTGAATTCTCAGATATTATAATAAGACCAGGTGTTTAAAAAAACAATATACAAAACAACAGCTAGAGGAAATAAGTATGTGTGCAGATTTTTTCCTTAAAACCTTATAGAGTGGTTGCTCAGAAGCCCTGTGATTCTCTGTGACAACTAACCCCGGTCTTCCCTATCTAATTTTATGTGCCACTGACTTTTTCCCAGAGCCTCAAAATGGCCATAAATAGTTATTAATACCTTTATTATTACAGTTCTAAAAACTGCATTTGTTTGTATGAGTTTGTTATTTGAGTATGTTGCTTAGGTTTACTCGTTGCTTTACAACCTGTCCTGAAGTGACCCACATTCTGGGAAATCCCTTCCGCTTTCTCCTCACACAGAACTATCAGGCTGTTCACTTTTATAGAGCTTGTTGCAGCACTTGACTCTTGTTTTGTTGTATGTGACCTCACCCTGATAATACTATCAGCCATGTTTGAGGTCATGTCTTACATCCTGAAACATAAACGTGTCTGAGGTCACAGTTGTACATTTATATCTGCGCTTGTTTCCATCAGAGCATTTTCACACTTGTCTGTGACTCAGAAGTACAGACTGGGTACAAATATGTACGAATGCAGAATTATAATACACACCAAAACACAACAGTGTGATATTTCTTGTTAGTTTTGGGAAGCATTTTGTAAATGGTTAAAAGTGTCATAAAAGCAGCACAAAATGACGTGGATGCTTCAGCAATTGCGTTTTTCATCTCATATTTGCTTTTATGACAATATCGGTTAGGTTTAGGTTTAAGGCTTAGCGTAGAGAGGTCGGTTTTGTTGATTTAAAACTTGATAGAACATTAACCTTAAATACCTCATCTGTTTATTTGGTGTGTTAGGCCAGCAGAGAAGGCTTTCTGGCCCTGAGAATTCACCACTGCAGTTTTCAAGCAAATATTTTTGAAAGAGAGAACATGTGACAAGTCAGCTGTGTCTAATGGTACAGGTGGCATGTTCTCATCAGGGACAACAGGAAGAACATGCACAAAACCATGTGATGGTGGAGTCAATAGTGGAATAGATTGTGAAACTCGTTATGAATACTGAGCAGTATCTTTACTATTTTACTATCTTTTAAAAAAAATAGTTGTGAGACAGAACACATTATGCCATGATATGTCTAGTAGACAGTATACAGAGCTCCAAACACATTTCAAACATAGACATAATATTTTAGGAGTACCTCTGCTATTTCCCTTGGTCACAAGGAGGGAAAGGAGTGTGTGGAGCTCTGGGTGTGCCTCTGAATAAACAGAACAAATGCTGATTAAGATATTTGCTCATCTTCGGTGTCAGCATGTGTACTGTATGTGTCATAAACTTAGTCATACAATAACACCAAACACTAAAGAAGACAGTGCTAGTCTTTTTAAGCATGTCAACACAACAAAATGCCATGTTGATTTGTCATGTGATTTAAAGGGATAGTTCACCCAAAAGTGAATTCATCATTTAGGCTACTCACACTCATGTTGTTCCAAACCTGGATGACTTTCTTCCGTGGAACACACACACGCACACGCACACACATTTTTGGCAGAATATCAGTCTCAATCTCTGTTCACTTGCATTGGATCTTTCGTCCACATAATAAAAGTGAATAGTGACTGAGGCCAGGAGTGCCATCACATGTGTCAAAGTCAGTGCGTGAGGCGGCGGCAACCCCGGTCAACAACTTTGGGGGCGTACTCATTTAGAATCACATAAACCCTCCCTGTGTTGGAGGCGTGCTGAAGCAGGATTCGCCCAGGGTGCCAAACAAGCTAGAACCGCTACAGGTCGAAGTAGTTTTGGCAAATTTTAAAGTCAATAATTACAACGTTGAAATAAGTTGGCTACCTGCTATAAATCATGTTTTGTTTTTCTTTTAAATTTTGTATTCATTTACGTAAGCGTATTATCACGCCATCCTTAAATATTAGTATGTTTTATTTATTTACTATCTGTGAATTAACTTTCTGTTACTGAAATCAGAGGCACCAGCAGGATTTGTTCTCTGGATATGCAGAGAAACCTGACCAAGTAAAGATGTGTACTGTTATTGCCTTGAGGGGTCTGCATGGGGCATGAACCCCCAGGAGACATTTATTGGAAAAACAACACCAAAGCATTTTTATATTTTCTTCAGTAGGCTATGTATACTAACATTGATGTAACTATTTGCTACAAATCATTTCTAAAATATTTGTTCACGTGACACATAGTTGAAGTTTCAACACTTGTCACGCGTGACAAATAAAAGCGAACTACCTGTGTGTCTTTTCATATACCTGCGCTAGTATGGAACGTTTAACATTTTCCAAGTGGATTTCCATTTGAGTGGATCTTAAATAGAGGGGTATTCTTAAAAATATACATGTTTTTAGAAATAATTTAAGGTTATACTTTAGCAGAACACTGTTAAAGAATTCAGTGATGTTGGCACTGATATAGATAGATAGATAGATAGATAGATAGATAGATAGATAGATAGATAGATAGATAGATCAGTGGACGTTGGTCCTAATTACTGGAATCAAGTTTTATTTTTTTAACCACGTGACCCAGATAAGTGTTGCGAAACAGAGAGGAACGTTTTCGCAACCACAGGGTCGAAACTCTGGGGAGGTTTTGGGTACTTCCTGAAACAATGTTGTATGTTGGAATATATATATATATATAGGGCTGTATTTGTATACCACTTTTCTAATTCAGAACCAGAAATATATATATATATATATATATAAAATCTAAAATATCTGCACTTGATTAATAATTTTTTCCAGTTTTATAGATCTTTCGAGAATTATACGACAAAGCGTTACAGCCCTGTGACTCATGTTTACAAACCAGGAAACAAGTGACTGGAAGTCTGGAAACTATCATGAGGGGGCATTGGAGTTAAACGTAACGTCACAATTTTCAAAATATGACCATTATCTATTATACGAGTATGGCTACACATATTTGGAGTTATATTGAGAGCATCTATCAAATTTGACTTATTTATTCACTTTTATTCATTTATTTCCGCTTTAGTCGTCACCAAGCACCCCTCTTCACATGTACTCGTCCACTCATTATAAACCTGTCGTGTCCGCGTGGCAGTGAAGAACTGCGCTTGCTCTGTATTCATCTGGTCGTACTTGGTTTCGCAATCAGTTGTTTCTGTTCCAATAATTCGGTAAGTGCTCATTTGAAAGTTACTCATTTTGAGTCATTGTCATGCTTTTCTGTTTTAAAGGTGATTTATTCATATGTCATGTCTTTTGCGATGTGATTGAGCCAGTTTGGAACGTGTCGCACTTAATGAAAAACATGAAACTGCGTATTTATTTTCAGATCCTTTTGGTAGTAACGAAAGACCTTCTAGTTATTGGACCATGTCGCCGAAGAACGTCGGTTATGCGTCTATTTATGAACATCAAGGATGTTTTTCTTGACGTTCTTCGGTTTGTGATCCTCTCGGTTTGTTCTCGCCAATCTCCAGCTGGCACCTTCTCACAATACGAATTTAATCGATTATAATCCGAGTCATTCAGCATGAGCTGAGACATGGAAGTCAATTTTCCGTGTCGTTTGCATTAAACCCGTTGTGACCACGTGTGTACCTGTTGTTTTGAGCTCCATATAGGGGCGGGAGCTCCAAACTGCCAGGAAAGCGTGTGTGTGGAGGTGTCACCACCTATTGGAGCTGGGCCAATCCCCCTCTATAGAAACCCCGCCCCTTCTAGAGTAACCCAGCCCCCTTTCGGAGATTCCTACTTGGACATTTTTGTAAACACTTTTTCTTTTTTTTCAGGGTGTCTTTTTTATGAGTCATCAAAAGCAGCAGAAGCCAACGCTAACAGGCCAGCGTTTTAAGACACGGAAAAGAGGCAAGTAGTTTAACATTTTTTTTTTTTGCTTCAATGTAAAAACTATTTTGGACATTATTCACCGTTATTGTCACACCTTTGTGTCACTGTTGAAAAGTTGTCCCGATGGTAACCTGCCGTTTAAATCGGATGTTAAAGGGGCTTGTGTGGAATTTAAACGGAACGATTACAAAACAGAAAACTTTACTTAAACGTGCCATATACATAGATTTGGCTAACCGTTAGTTTTAAATAACAGTATTTCAAAAGTGGAAACCTGTTCTGAAATAACATGACAAATAAAATTAAGAACAGTGAAATTTAAGAACAAACATTTTTGTTGAAATCTACCATTATATAGATAAAATAATGTAATGTTTTGTTTTCCTCAAAGTGCAAATTTTAACTATATGAATGACTTTCATGACTCCAGTCCTATCAGTAACCTTATAAAAGCTGTTTTATTCTACATAGAGAGGGTCTCCTCATGGGGGCTGCCATATTAGGATCACGTGACCAGCCGAATACTCTTATCTCATTAACATGCTGTTATTGGACACTTTCACTCATGCATTAATTTAATCATGTTGAAATGGTACATTTCTACAATGGCAGCTTTAAAAAATATTGTTTGAAGGATGCTGTATCTAGACCACTAGGTGTCACTAAGTCCAAGATGGCCTGAACAAAAAAATTTAAGTGCAACTAAGTGCTTGAAACCGCAAGTTCATTGCTATTGATAAGCATTTGGATTTTACATGGAGCACTTCCAGTGTGACAACTATCCCAGTCTCCCTTACATAAACTGTATAGATTGATATCCATAAAAGCCTGCAGAGTTATTTTGTTGAATCTTTCTCCTAACACGTTTCATCTACCACTTTCTTTGAACAGATGAAAAGGAGAGATTTGACCCTACACAGTTTCAGGAGAGCATTGTTCAAGGACTGAATCAAACTGGCTCTGATTTGGACGCTGTTGCAAAGTTCCTTGATTCATCTGGTGCCAAGCTTGACTATCGACGCTATGCTGAAACCCTCTTTGATATCCTGGTGGCTGGTGGAATGCTGGGTATGAGTGTGGCAGTTTTGGGGGGGAAATTAATGGGGAGGTATAGTTTGTCTAATACTGCTCTTTGTCTATGCGCATTAGCTCCAGGAGGTGCCATATCCGATGACATGACTCGGACTCACTTCTGTCTCTTTACTGCAGAAGAGGATGTCAAAACCATGCAGGCCTATGCTCAGGTGATGTTTATTGAGCTTTCAAGGGATCACATGCATGTGTAATGTGTTGCACAATTTCCTGCTGCTGCGGTTGTAATCTGGATGTTTTTGTAATGAGTCATGATAAAATAACAAACAGCAATGCTTTTTGGAAAACGCAGCCCTGAAGTGTTCCAGCTGCTGCAGAAAATAAGTTTGGAGAGAAATTGACATGTTTTTTTTTAGAATATGGGCTGGCATGACTCTGTGAAAAGCCTTCTGTTAACAGAATAATCTGGTTTAAAGTTGACGTCAAGTTTAAAGGGGATCTATTATGCAAAAAAAATCACTTTTACATTCTGTTTGTACATACATGTGAGTCAGCAGTGTGTACACAACCACCCTACAATGTTAAAAGTCCACCCACTCCTCTTTATATTTCTATTAATCAAAAACGGTGTCAAAATGAACTTCATTTCTGCTCGAAAGTGACATCACGTTAGAGCAGGCCTTGCCCGCGACTGGTGACTGAGTCCACCCTGAGTGCTCTACACACAGTCTGCCATTTATTATATTTTTATTCTGACTTGGGAAATACAGCCCAAAGTGTCTTCTGTCCAAAGATACTACAACTGTGTCCATACTCCAAATGGTCCAGTAAATGCAACCATTTAAGTTAAAGTATATAATTTTCATGATTTGTGCTCAAAAAGGGGGTGCGTATCAACCGATTGATAATAGTTTCTTAAGCTATACATTTATATTGAAATGATGTGTAGTTTTGTTTCTTTACATATTAAAGAGTACTCCCAATTAGTTCCACACAATAATGTAAAGATATTCTAAACTGATTATGCAAAAAACGACACCGTTTTGACCGATACTGAGATTTGAGATCGGAAGAGAAAAGGTGGTATTGTTGCATCCCTAATATTTAGTCTTGTGTTCTATATCTAGATCAGGAACATGTTGCTAAAAACACAAGCAGTTCGGCCTATTAAACCTGGACCTTTTTTATTTAAGCAAGGAAAAATGAACTCTATACAAGGGAAAATTAACCCCAGTTTAACATGGATTTTGTCCTTCTCAATTTAGGTTTTTAACAAGCTTATCAGGCGTTACAAGTACCTGGAGAGAGGTTTCGAAGAGGAGATGAAAAAGGTAATTTCGACTTCTTCTTTATTGTCAACCATAATCCTTTCTTTAAAGGCTTCTTTAAAGTTGAGATGTCTGGCTAATATTTTGACAAACACCCCCCCCCCCCCCCCCCCAGTTGCTCCTTTTTTTGAAAGGGTTCAGTGAGTCTGAACGCAACAAACTTGCCATGCTCGCTGGCATCTTGCTGGCTAATGGGAATGTATCAGCTTCGATTCTAAGCAGCCTCTTCAATGAGAACTTAATCAAAGAAGGTATGTCTTATGGATTGCTGTGTATTTCATAAAGATTTTGTTAATGAGTATCACCCAGTCTTTTCATATTTTGTGCATTGTCATTCTATTATGCAGGGTTGTCTCCAGCCTTCGCTGTGAAGCTGTTCAAATCCTGGATCAATGAGAAGGACATTAACTCCGTGGCTACCTGTCTCCGTAAGGTTGGCATAGACGGAAGGTTGATGGTGAGTGACCATAGTGGATGTCGACATGCACTACATTAGTAATCCTGTGCAGACCACAAGTTAAGTTAACTGTTCTGTTGTAGGAGCTGTTTCCAGTGAACAAGCGGAGCAATGAATATTTTTCGAAATACTTCACTGATGCTGGCCTCAAGGAGCTCTCTGATATTTCCCGTAACCAGCAGTCCTTAGGAGCTCGCAAGGAGCTTCAAAAAGAGCTCCAAGAGCAGATTTCTCAAGGGATTTCTTTTAAAGAGGTCTGTGAATGCACTGCCCCTCAAATGATGTTTCAAAAATTAAGCCTTTTTGAATACAAGCTATAGTTACTATTTTTCTTTTTCTTTTTTTAGATCATCGCCTCTTGTAAGGAAGAAATGCTGAGGAGCAGCATCACGGAGCAGAAGATGATTTGTATCATGTGGAGCAGTGTCATGAGCACAGTGGAGTGGAATAAGAAAGAGGAGCTGGTCACTGAACAAGCCATTAAACACTTGAAGGTAAGAACTGTGAATGCTTGGAATAACTCTGCCTTTCACAGCTTGCCATGCCTGGACTTGATTGTAGAGATGGATGATCATTATTAACTAAGAATTGAATAGTTCCAGTAAGACCAATATATTTCTTCCTCCAAAAGCAGGAATTGTTAATAAACAGTTAAAAAATTGGCAACATTAGGGGAACTGGAATCCTTGCGTTCCTTACAATTCCCATCCCTACTGTAGACTAGTGTAGAATATGGTGGCCTTCATGAGCGTTCGTTTTTGCTATGGTATCAAAGTTTGTATTGATTTGAATCAGCTGAACTTAATGGTATTGTGATAACCCTATTCCTGACTCTCCTTTCACAGCAACACAGCCCTCTTCTGAAGGCCTTCTCCACACAGGACCTCTCTGAGCTCAGCCTACTGCTGAAGATGCAAGAGTACTGTTATGACAACATCCACTTCATGAAAGCTTTCCAGAAGATTGTCTTGCTCCTCTATAAAGGTAGTCTTAAGGGCTGAATTATTTCCATGCTTTTGCTAAGCTTAATGCATTAAATGGTCCCTTTTAATCCTTTCTAATCTATTAAACTCTTCTTCAGTGGATGTCTTGAGTGAAGAGGCTATTCTTAAGTGGTATACTGAAGCTCACCTGGCCAAAGGAAAGAGTGTTTTCCTGGAGCAGATGAAGAAGTTTGTGGAGTGGCTGAAAAATGCTGAAGAGGGTGAGGATTTCTATATCGGACATTTCAGATGTGGGACTGGTGCATTTCTGTTCCGTCATGCAGTGTGCATGTATACAGGTTTAAGGAATGTTGTGGGTTCACTAGTTTAGCTTGATTGATTGGCATTTGTGACAATGTCGACTTGGTACAATTATCCAGTCGCCTTGAGCCATAAATTGTGTGTGTACTGTAATGGGTGTCCATCACATACTTTTATGCACATGTACTTTCATGCACATTGATTGAAAAGTAGCTACAATACTTAAATATTATAAATGCTGTTAACAGAACTCGACTTCAATTGAACAGTACATAACTGTACAATAATACACCAGATGAGTTCAAATGGATGAATAAGATGAGCTCATTTTAATTTTACTTATGTTTTTATTCTATTACAAATCATTCCCATTCAGCTGACCAATTCCAAAAGAGCTTTGTCATTAAGTGACTGCCTTCTAACCACTTTTCCTGTTAAATGAAGTGGTTTTCACAAACTTTATCTGCTCTGTTTCAGAATCCGAGTCCGAGTCTGAAGAGGAAACGGACTAAGTGTCTAAAGCCATTCTGGAATGAGGACTTGCGGTTTGCTGTAGAAGATTCTCCTGTATTCTAATTTTTCCTGATTATTTAAGGGCTTATTTACAACCTGCTTTAAAATTGACAAAACAAACTTTACTTCTCAGTGCCATATGTTAGCTGCTGAAACCTTTCCAGGTGGTTTGTGATTCAATGTATGAGTAAGCTTCTAATTATCAGCACCCTTAAACATTTAATTTTTTTTCCTTCTCCATGTGAATTGACTTAAGTAGACATTTCTCCCTTCAGTAATTAAAAACCTGAAAGCTTTTATCATTGGCCTTTTTTTTTTTGCTGACATGCAAGAATTTGACTTTTGTTCACAAAAGTGTACTGTACCAGCATCTTGATGCTTTTATCCTTCTCCTTGACATCACTTTTTATAATAAAGGGAATATATTGAAAAGCTTCAATTCTGTAATGTAAATGGTGTGTCGTCTTTCTAAAAGTGTAGGAAATACTTTGAAATTAGAGCAGGTGTTTTCAAAGTTTGAGACCGAGGATGATTCCCAAGCAAGGGACCCCCTTCCTAATGTTAACATGAGTATTGACCATTCAGACATTTTATTATGCAAAACGTGCAAACCACATTTGGGATTTCATTAATTTAGGACTCTTGTCTGTACCCGTCTTGGGAAGGAAAGCATAAAAATCCGCTTCCCACCCAACTTGATACCAGCAAAATCCATTATCGGTTGAGTTTTTTTTTTTTTTTTTTTTTTTAAATGTTATTGTATTAAAGCTAAAAGATACGCTATATAGAAAAATGTGTTTTGTATTAAGTTGGCTGGATTTTTTCTACTCTGCTAGAGAACCATGTAGACCTGAAAAGAATAATTTGCAACTTAATTTAAATTAATTTATAACGCATGTTTTACTAAAACTGTTGAAATGGCAACAAAGCCGCTTGAAAGTAAATCAATGAGCAAGCTGAAGTTGACCGTGGTAAGGGGGAAAAACTATATCTGTCAATAGAAAAAATGATCACAATCTCATGATTTCTGGTCTATAGAAAGCAGAATGATATATTAAAAAGGACCGTTTCAAGGAATGGTTCACCCAGAAATGAAATTTCTCTCATTTACACACACTCATGCCATCCCAGATGTGTATGACTTCAAACACAAATGAAGATTTTTAGCAGAATATCTCTGCTGTCCATAAAATGCTCCAAAAATCACATAGGCAGCATAAAAGTAATCCTAATGACTCCACTGTTTCAATTCAAATAATCAGAAGTGATATTACAGGTGTGGGTGAGAAACAGATCAATATTTATGTTCATTTTTATTTTAAATTCTCCCTACTCATTCATGCTACGCTTTCACTTTCACATTCTTGTTTTTTTGATCATTCACATTCATGCATTTTGCCCCCTAATGGGCAGGAAGAACAATTTCAAGCAGAAAATGACTTAAATATTGATTGTCACCCATGCCTATAATATCACTTCAGAAGACATGGATTGAAACACGAGTCATATGTATTCTAAAAATCTTAATTTGTGTTCTGCAGAAGAGAGTCACACACTGTAATGGCACAAGGTTGAGTAAATTATGAGAGCATTTTTATTTTTTAACAAAAAATATTTTCCCCACCCCCTGAAAGAAGTTCTGCAACCCCCTATCACCCCATATGTTCCTTTAGGCTACAGGTCACTGAACACCAGTTTGAAAACCCCTGGAGGTATCATGAAGCTATATTTATGAAATTTTTGACATTGATAAGCACCTCTTATGTCTTTATTTTTATGTTCCTCCATCATCATTTAAAGACTCATTTGCTGGAACACAAAGTAAAGACTGTTTGCCATACCATTAAAATTACTTAACATTAAAGGTCTATAGTTCTCAAAAAAATTTAAATCAGCCTCAGTCACTATTCACTTTCATTGCATCTCTTTTTTTATTTTTTTTTATTTTTACATAAAACAAAATGAATTTTGACTGAAGGTAACAATCTGCATAACAGTTTATGCAAAAACTATGTTTGTGCATTTGGCAGACCTACAGTGCACTTATTACAGGGACAATCCCCCTGGAGCAACCTGGAGTTAAGTGTCTTGCTCAAGGGCACAATGGTGGTGACTGTGGGGATCGAACCAGCAACCTTCTGATTACCAGTTATCTGCTAGCCCACTACGCCACCACCACTCCATACTAGTGACAGTAAGCACTTCCAAAGGAAGCAGCCCCGCATCCTTCCATGCACACAGTTTTAAGAATATAATCACAAGATAAACAGTATGCATGTCTGTTAAAAATGCCATCAGTACACCTTTAAATAATAAATATATATTTGCTTTTTTTTTCCATTTGCGTTATTTTTAGTTTTCTAAATGGGTAAACTTTTGTCTGAGTTTTAATAGATTGTTTGAGTTTTAATAGAAATATGTCTTAAGCATTATCTACCCTTATATAGTATCCTCTATTAAATGTACACACATTTTAAACTGTAAAAGTTTCTGTTACAGTACATCAATGTCATATACAGCACCAAAAATCCTTACTGAATAGCACCATTTATCTCTATACAGTATCATAAGGGCAATTATAATAAAACTGTTGACATTAGTGATACTAGTCTGTGTCTCTTAAAGGGATAGTGCACCCAAAAGTAAATATATTAATTTACCCTCATGCCATCCCAGATGCACTTGCAGAACACAAATGAAGATTTTTAGAAGAATATCTCAGCTCAGAATATCTGTAGGTCCATACAATGCAAGTGAATGGTGACCAGAAGTTTTAATCTCCAAAAAGCACACAACAGCCTAAAAAAGTAGTATATTAAAGGAATATTCAAGGTACAACGCAAGTTAAGTTTAATCGACAGCATTTGTGGCATAATGTTGATTACCACAAACATTTATTTTGACTTGCTCCTCCTTTTCTTACATTGAGGCACTTACAATGTAAGTGAATGGGGGCCAATTTTTGAATGTTAAAATTCTTTAGCACCAAGACATAAAGGATATGCATGTAAACATGATTTTAGTTTGATCACTTACAAACCTTTTCTGTGTAAAGTTATAGCCATGATGATGTAATGTCAACAAAACCCTAAAATTACGATTTATAAAAACTTTACAGCTCAAATAATACACAAGATTTTAACAGAAGAATTAATGTAAGTGATTTTATAAAATTATGTGCTTCACATATCTGCCTTTAAACCCTCCAAAAATTGGCCCCATTTACTTTCATTGTCAGTAACCCACTGTAACTGTGACTTTTATGCTGACTTTGGGAGTGTTGGGGATTCAAAGTTCTGATTCACTTGCATTGAATGGACCTACAGAGCTGAGATACTTTTCTGAAAGTCTTCATTTGTGTTATGCAGATGAAAGAAAGGCACACATATGGGATGAGGGGAGTAAATGATGAGAATTTTCATTTTTAAGTAATTTACTACCCTTTGTTCGAATTATCTGCTCATCTTTTGTCCATGCAGTCTTCTCTCATTTCATACTCTTTTCCTCTTCACCATGAATGTGTGATGTTCCTTTGCAAGAGCACACAAATACAAAAAAAAATGCTCTGATGTAGAATTTCTGGCAGTCATTTGGGTTCTCATAATATCTCAAATTTCTTTTTTTATCTCCTTCACACTCAGTTTTGCTGCTGCTGAAAAGAACAGAAGAATAAATTCATAAATTGCTATTTATACAAAATAAATATAAAAAATAATAATAATAAAATAATTATATATATATTATAAGTTTGATCAATCACCAGACAATTCTATGTTGTCACTTTTTTGTGCTTTTAAAAAATAAAACATATAGACAAACTCAAACATAAAATTAGCAGGCAAAATCAAAAGTTTTCAATGTGAATTTCATGGAGACACAAAAGGAAAAGGAAATCTTTCACTACTGTTTGTACCTGTACAGCCACAATGTTCAGAAGGGAATATTGTCTTACTGCTTATTGAATACTGGGCAGTCGATGTATGCGCTATACATACTGCCTATTATTCATTTGAAATAGTATGTGAATAGATACAGATTATGCATCAATAAACACTCAAACAGGAGTATACTACCCCGTTGTCATATGATTTCATAACATTAAATGTTTCATTCAGAAAGTGATGTCAGTTTTTATCTTGGAGAAAAAGGGATATTTTGCATTATTAATACAATTTTGTCTAAACATGTTTGAACATTTGGCAGTCAAATAATGAGATGCAGCAGGTCCATGTATAAAGAAGATTTGCATTATGTGTAAGTATACATACTAAACATATGCTGCAGGAATAGAATATTCCAAACAGAAACATGGACTTTTGTTTTTTTGATTATTTCAACATTTCTGTGAATATTCTGACTCATTATTTACTTGTTCTCTATATTGTCTGAGCAATTGTATTTTATAGTCTATCACATTTTCACGGCAGGCCATATTGATCTAAACATAAACATACAGTAGTTTCTTTTCTGTCTAACAGTTTCCATTTTGTTGTCTTCACTCTTTCTGAATTTTATATCTTCAGTTTTTAAGCATGAGAGTGAGTTCTGTAATGAATGCCATTGAGAAGCATTGATTTAAACAGAGACACACTTTCTCAATATGAAAGTAAAGAAATATGAGACTACATGAAATACAGTTATACTGTGGCACACAGTCCAGTCGAACTCCATACAAACAGAAGTTAAAGTGCTTACCTGAATTACTGCTCTGTTTAGGCTGATCCTCATATTTTTCATTGTCATCTTCAGTTTTGTCTCATCAGTGCTAACTGAGTTTTCATCTAATACATTATCTATGTTCATATTTCCTGCGTCGTCATATTTGATCACTGATTTATCTGTGTCTGGACAAATTTCCTGGTCGTTGTTTTCTTCTCCATTATCTCTGTCTGTGATTCTCTGCTCTGAATCCTTTCCTGGAAAGTTAATGAATCACTTCTTGATTGTCTTTACAGTATCTGGTTAAATTGTTTATGCTATGTTTTATGAGGTGATTTTTTAACTTTTAAATGAAAACGATGATATGAAAATAACAACTACATTTTGCAACATTGTTTTGAAGAAAATGTGAGTGGTGCTTGCCCATGCAAAACTCATTGTCATGATACAAGGGTGATGATTTGTTTTTGGCTGTTTATCGTCGGCTAAAGCCATTTTAGTTGTTTAAATGTACAGTAGTTGTGAAATAGAATTAGATGATGAATTACACCCCTTCTGTACATGTCATGAAAAAAAAAGTTTGTTTGTAGTTCCAGACTTAACATGCATAAATAGGTTTATTCATATAAATCTGGAGACATGGAAGTGTTCTTGATGTTTTAATTTGCAATAAAACATCCAAATCAAATCCCCCACAACTGCACATGATTTCATGTAAATCTGTATATTTACCATATTCATGTAGGCAAACCTGTTCAGTCAGATCCTCTTCATGTATAACTAGTGGACTGTTTTCACCAGCACATGTTGCATTTCCATCTAATTGACTTTCCGCATTCATACTGTCATCATTGTTTGCAAACTCCTTTCTGTCTTCACTTATTTCCTGCTCTCTGTTTTCCTCTGCATCTGCATATTTAGCTTTAAATAAATAAAACAAAATGAAACAAGACTTCTTGGTTAATACATGCAAAGACATGCAAATACAATTCAGGGAGGATTAGGGACAATTCAATTATTCTTGGAAATGTGAAACTGAAAAAGCCACTTAACAATTACATTTTAAGATAATGATCACCTTGTTCAAATGTCTTAACTACGATCACAGAAATGATGATGATGATGATGATGATGATGATGATGACGATGATGACGATGATTATGGTGATCAGATCTAATTGTGATCCATCTAATAATAACAAGAACATAACAATAATCAAAATACAGGCTTTTTATCATGAACAATGTATTTCTGCTCCTCAGTTTTCAGCAGTTATTGTAAAGTACAGCAGTTCATGTGTATGCATTGATTATGATAAGTCAGACCTGTGTTGCAGTCTTTCAGAAGAAAGCTGGTGTTATTTTGGCTCACTTGATTTTTCACAGTGCAGGTATAAACTGAGTCCAGATTCTCCTCATTGCCGATATGAAGCTCTTGTCCAGACTGCTGTGTTGCATTTGATCCACTCCATTCATAGATTACTGGAAACTGAGACTCCAAAGAACAGAACAATGTTCTTAATTCTGCAGTATGATTTAGTTCACAGGACACTTTAGGCTGTGGAACAGGATCTGAGCGGAAACACAGTGAATACTGGTTTATCTATCACAAATATTTTACAAACAACTGTGTAAAAGTGTAAATGTTAATGTTGTGATCACTGGTACCACTATTTGCAAATGTGAGTATATGACTCATTTTTGAATCATAATATTATGAGAATATGACACGTGTCATTGTATAACTATAGCCTGAGATCAGTCTCATGGATAAATACGGGGACCCCTTGGTGGATTTGAGAGATGGAGCAGTGACTCCCTGTTACACTGTAAAAAGTGTTAACCAGCAATTGTAAACTTCAGGAGCTATTTCTACCTGATCTAACACTTAAAATTTGATTTGTTATTATTCCCTAATGGTTGATTCAGACTATTATTGGCTTAAATCAAACCAGTTAATTTAAATGTTGCCATATGAGTCACAATTTTAGGTTAACATTATATATATGTTATAAACTTTAGAAATGCACAAATGCATTTTCCTGGCATATAATAACAGGTGTAAATTACATTAATAATGTATACTTTGTTATGATGCTTACATTGCAAAACCATTAAAATAATCAATAATGAAAAACCTTATTGACGTTATCTTAACTTATATACTAATATATATATATATATATATATATATATATATATATATATATATATATATATATATATATATATATATATATATATACAATTACACTGTCAGTCTATAGTTTAGAATAATGTACAAATTTTGCTCTAATGGAAAGAAATTGGTACTTTTATTCACCAAAATGGCATGCAGCTGATCACAATGTATAATCAGGACATATATAACATGAAAAATTACAATTACAATTTGAAGAAAAAAATTCAGAACTTCTTAAAACTACTTCAAAGAGTTCTCAACCAAAAAAATCCTCCATGTGCAGCAATGACAGCTTTGCAGATTCTTGGCATTCTAGCTGTCAGTTTGTCCAGATACTCAGGTGACATTTCACCCCACACTTCCTGTAGCACTTGCCATAGATGTGGCACTTCTCACACATCTTACAGTCTAGCTGATCCCACAAAAGCTCAGTGGGGTTAAGATCCATAACACTCTTTTCCAATTATCTGTTGTCCAAAGTCTGTGTTTCTTTACCCACTCTAACCTTTTATTTTTGTTTTTCTGTTTCAAAACTGGCTTTTTCTTTGCAATTCTTCCCATAAGGCCTGCACCCCTGAGTCTTCTCTTTACTGTTGTACATGAAACTGGTGTTGAGCGGGTAGAATTCAATGAAGCTGTCAGCTGAGGACATGTGAGGTGTCTATTTCTCAAACTAGAGACTCTGATGTACTTATCCTCTTGTTTAGTTGTACATCTGGACCTTCTCCACATCTCTTTCATCCTTGTTAGAGCCAGTTGTCCTTTGTCTTTGAAGACTGTTGTATACACATTTGTATGAAATCTTCAGTTTTTTTTTTATTTTGGCATTTTCGAGCATTGTCTAGCCTTCATTCCGCAAAACAATTATTAACTGACGAGTTTCTAGAGAAAGCTGTTTATTTTTCACTATTTTTGACCCAATATTGACCTTAAGACATGCCAGTCTATTACATACTGTGGCAACTCAAAAACAAACACAAAGACAATGTTAAGCTTCATTTAATGAACCAAATAGCTTTCAACTGTGTTTGATATAATGGCAGGAGATTTTCTAGTACCAAATGATCAATTTAGCATGAATACTCAAGGATAAGATGTTGGAGTGATGGCTGCTGGAAATGGGGTCTGTCTAGATTTGATCAAAAATGACTTTTTTCAAATAGTGATGGTGCTGTTTTATACATCAGTAATGTCCTGACTATACTCTGAGATCAGTTGAATGCCACTTTGGTGAATTAAATTAACAATTTCCTTCCAAAACAGCCAAATCTGTACATTATTCCAAACTTTTGACCACCAGTGTGTGTGTGTGTGTGTATATATATATATATATATGGTGTGCTGGCGTCCCCATCAGGCCTCCAGTGAGTTTAACCAGCAACAGCAAGATTTCTTTGGTAAACCAGTCTAAGCAGAGAGATGGATGCTTGACATCCAACTTCACTAGCTAAGTTTTGTTGGTGAACAGCATGGCTATGATTATCCACCAGCAAGAACAGCACCAATTCATGCTTGTCTAAGCTGTTCTTTTCAACAGAGGTGTCTTCTTTCATTCTCATTCGTATAAGGTCACTTACCAATTACTTTAACATCATGTTCAGAATGTTGCAGCTTTCCATTTATCTGTATTACAGACTGATAAACACCACTGTCACTGTTGGTCATATTATGAACTGTGAGCTGTCCAGTAGAGATGTGAATCTCTGTTCTTCCTTTGAATTGACCGTACTCTTGAAGTTGTGCCAAATTATTTTCAGCCACCTTATTTCCATTGTATGTCCACATTATGTCTTCAAGTGTTTCTCCAGATACATTTGGATTTATGGTAACACTCTTCCCACTCTCGACATAGGTGACACAAATTACAGCATCTGATAAACATTAATAAAGTGTTAATGTGTTAATAATTCAACAAACACATTCAATATGTGAGCAAATGCAAAGAACAAGGTGCAATGAACATCTAAATCTTATCAGCATTAGATGATTATTTACATTGAAAATGATAATCTTGTTATATCAGGTTTTTAGCTCTAGATTTCCTTTACTAGCAGGTACTAAATATTAAGTCCAGGCTGCTAAAAACTATTTTTAAATTAACAATGTTACTTCTTCACTCTCTTAAAAACAAAACAAAACAGGAAAGACCAGAACTAGTTGCCATGCAAAGTATTTGTTGTCACAAGCGCTATATTTCAGTTACTACAAGACTTCAGAAGTCTAATTTGACAAATAATCTAATCATGCAAAATCTTTTTTCCTGTATGCTGGTTTCAAACTCTCTTTCAAACTCAAATTCCATAATCATAGTTTGCTGAAAAGACTTACTTGACAGGTTCCTATTGTGTCAGTTTACACACAAACTGTTTTTTTCTAGACAACAACAGTACATGTGTTTGCAAAGACTTTAAATCTGAAGTGTTTAATATCTGTGCCACCAAATGGAATTGCAAAAATAAATGTTTTCAAACAGCTTTCTGAACACACCCCTTCATCTCCCATTGGTCAATTAAAATGTAGTCCTGCCAACATCTGTCCACTGCACTAAGGATCTCAACATCAGACATGACACCAGACTATGATACTCGTAAGTTACAGAATTGGATTGATAAAAACAACCAACATAAAGACACACACACACACACACACACACACACACACACACACAGTCTGTACAACTAGGGGGCTTGTTATAACATGGTTTAAACGGTTCCACACATTAGTAGTAACATGAAGACAAAACTTCATTTGTTTACATGTTGCCATATCAGCACAGTGTAGAGAGAAAATTTAAAAACTTTGGAAGATATCGACAAAAGTTCAATTAACAGCAGTAAAAGTAAAAATTCTAACAAAAGTTAATTTTCATTTTTGTTTTTAGAGTCTATTTAAAACGAGGAAAACTTGGTATCATTTAATCTCCAATCATTTAGCTAACATCTGTGAATTCTTGGCCAGCTGAAGTTACCAGTCAGGTTTAAATCCCAGTTACAATGTGCCCCAATTAGAACAACTATATATAATTCCATGCAGTCAGATATGCATTTTACATAATTCCCCTTAATGCGTTTGTGTGTGCATTCAATCCATGCATAATTTCGGTCAATGCTATTTATTGCCAAGTGTCAAAATGATTGCTATAATATGTATTAACATTTACATAAATGGCTTATATTGGCATAATATTTTAGTTTATCATATTATTATCTTATTTATTTTAATTCAATCTTTTTTTCCAGGTAGATGGTGAAAAAAGTATACGCTGTCCACATATTTGTACCAGACATGTGTCAAATTAATGTGAAAAAAAGATAAATACTTTGAACCCCAAGTGCATTTACACAAACTTAAGAAAGCTAAAACGTGTAAGTTTGTGCCCCGCTCTCCCCTACCTTATAAAGTAACCTGCTGTGCCGTGATTTCATTAGTCTTCCAATGTGTGGCCACCAGTTTACTTTATCAATGTCAGTATGGCCCTCAAAATAAAAAATAATAATGTAGAAACGGGAGAAAATAAAACGACAAAATTAATATTTAAGTGAGTTCGGATTATTTTTTAACTGCTAGGCTATACCTGAAGTTGCCTAATCACTTAGTGTAGTGATCCTTTCAACTGTCTAAAAAAGCAACCTTGTTCAATGTTTGCTTAATCAGGAAATCAGAATACCAAATACAAAGTAGAGAATATTTATAAAATGCAAGTTTCCAATGACCAGTAAACATCACATAAATAGCATTATACTCACCAGATCTTGTTAGTGTTAAACAGATGAAAAAATTAAACGCATTCCAAAGCGCAATCATTTTTATGCTTTTACTTTCGCTTTTTTGCCTCACCTGATCTAAGTATTTAATCCTACCGGTTATATCTGACTGAATATGGAGTCAAATCCATGCCACATTTATTGAAGTATTGCAAAAGAAAAAAAAAAAAAGTTTTGCAAAAGAAAAAAGAATTGAGCAAAAAAAAACAAAAAAAAAACATCTAGGTTACGTATGTAACCTCCAGGGAACGAGACGGTATGTCGAAGAAGTGACACTAGGGGTCTCTCTTGAGCGCCGAATATGCCTCTGATCTATGAAAAAAGGCCAATGAGAAGTTGGCAGACAGTATTTGCATACCCCGCCTCCGGACATATGGGTATAAAGGCAGGCAAATACATCTAGTTCATTCAGGATTTTTCTGAGGAGCCTGAAATGGTCCGGCCACAACAGTGGCTTAGCTCAGCGACATGGCTGGGAGGACACAACGTCTCGTTCTCTCCATCAGGGAATGGAGGTTACATACTAACCTAAATGTTCCCCGTCTGTCGCTCAATTCGACGTTGTGTCAAAAAAGTGACACTAGGGGTCCAATTTAAATCACGCCATACGCTGAGCCGTGTACGTGTACTGCTGACACAGGAGCGGGCAGGTACTTGACGTGCAAAAGCGACCAGCTCTATCAGAATGCACGTACCCTTCCCCAATGCCCCCAAATAGTCGTCGGAATCCTTCTGGTTACCCTAGATAAGGGAACAAGGCGACGCTTGCCAACCTGGGAACGGGCCGTGCCTAGCCGGGCCTCTTTTCTCTCTATGTTTCTCGCATAGAGCCAAATGCCTGGTGCCTTTACACGCATCGTGGGAAGGTGGTCTTACATGGTTTCCTGTTTTTCAGGGGGAAAAGACCTTGCGGAGACCACACCTGCCCAGAGAGGGGGAGGTAAGAGTGGCAAATACATCACATGGGTTTTTAGATGACATGTGGAAAGTGGTGCAGTGGTAGATCCCACCTCTCTGGAGGGGGGAGATACAACAAACATGGCGTCCAGGGGGCAGTGGGAACTGCCCAAGGGAGACACGGGTCCACTCGTAAGGGGACCTTATCACAGAAAATACACACAGGGGGAGTCCATGTAGGAGTTCTGAGCTTTGGAGCACCTATTCCAGTACAGGGTAGATTAAGTACCCGTAGTGGATTGGGTCAGCGAGTTCCTCAGTTGAACTACGGACACAAAGGGCTAGGGAGGAGTCATCCAGGAATCCGAATGAGTGAGATCTCCTGGGAGAGAAAGCGCATAGTTTTACCTCAGCCGAGGGAAAGGGCGCTAGGTGCAAGCGATCCACCCGGTCAGTCCATCAGCGTGTACCGAGTTCTACCGGCTCGGACCTGAGAAAACACGGGACGATACTAACTCAACCCTGAGATTGTAGAATCTCGCAAATGTATTAGGTGTTGCACAACCTGCTGCTCTGCATATGTCTGCCAGGGAGGTGCCTCTGGCCAGTGCCCACGAGGACGCAACACTCTTTGTTGAGTGTGCTCGGACCCGCAAGGGGGAGGGCACGGCCTGGGTGTGATGGGCCAATGAAATGGCGTCCACCACCCAGTGGGAAAGCCTCTGTTTGGAGACAGCGTTCCCTTTCCGCTGTCCACCAAAGCAGATAAAGAGCTGCTCAGAATGTCTAAAGCTCTACGTGCGGTCCAAGTAGGTACGCAAAGCATGTACTGGACACAGCAACGAAGGGGCTGGGTCTGCCTCCTCCTGTGGCAGGGCTTGCAGGTTCACTAATTGGTCTCTGAAGGGAGTCGTAGGAACCTTGGGCACGTAGCCTGGCCGCGGTCTTAGGATCACATGAGTGTCTGCCGGACCGAACTCCAGGCAAGTGTCGCTAACAGAGAACGCTTGCAGGTCCCCGACCCTCTTGATGGAGGCAAGCGCAATCAGCAGGGTCATCTTCAGGGAGAGGGCCCTGAGTCTAACTGATTCTAGTGGCTGAAAGGGAGGTCTCTGAAGGCTCGAGAGGACCACTGAGAGATCCCAGGAGGGGAACAGGCTTGGCCGGGAGGGATTTAACCTCCAGGCGCCTCTTAGGAACCTGATAATTAAGTCGTGCTTACCCAAAACCTTGCTGTCTACTGCGTCGTGGTGGGCCGTGATAGCAGCTACGTACACCTTCAAGGTGGAAGGGGACAGCCTCCCCTCCAACCTCTCCTGCAGAAATGAGAGCACTGACCTAACTGCGCACCTCTGTGGGTCTTCAGCCCGGGAAGAACACCATTTCACAAACAAGTGCCACTTCAGGGCATAAAGTTGCATGGTAGAGGGAGCTCTGGCTTGGTTGTTCATGTCTACGACAGCAGACGGTAGATCAGCTAGATCTTCTGCATCCCATCCAGGGGCCAGATATGGAGGTTCCAGATGTCTGGGTGCGGATGCCAGAGTGTGCCCCATCCCTGAGAAAGAAGGTCCTTCCTTGGGGGAATTTGCCAGGGAGGGGCTCGCGAGGTCGCGAGGAGTACGAGGTCCGAGAACCAAGCCTGGGTGGGCCAGTAGGGAGCCACTAGGGTGACTTGTTCCTCGTCCTCCCTGACCTTGCACAGCACCTGTGCAAGAAGGCTCACTGGGGGAAATGCATATTTGCACAGCCCCGAGGGCCAGCTGTGTGCCAGTGCGTCTGCCCTGAGGGGAGCCTCTGTTTGGGCATACCAGAGCGGGCAATGCGAGGTCTCTCGGGAGGCGAAAAGGTCTACCTGAGCCTTGCCTAACCGTTCCCAAATCAGCTGAACCGACTGGGGGTGAAGCCTCCACGCTCCACTGGGCAAGCGTTGTCGTGACAGCGCGGCTGCTACCACATTGAAGTTGCCTGGGATGTGAGTGGCGCGTAGCAACTTGAGTCACTGCTGGCTCCAAAGGAGGAGACGATGGGCGAGTTGTGACTTGTGGCGGGAGCGTACGCTGCCTTGGCGATTTATGTACACTTCCGCAGTGGTGCTGTCTGACCTGATCAAGACGTGTTTGTCCCGAACTAATGTGAGAAACCTCCGCAGAGCAAAGAATACAGTCAACAACTCTAGGCAATTGATGTGCCAGCGCAGCGGGACCCTTTTCCAACAGCCCGTGGCTGCGCCCAACCCAATTTTGAGGCGTCGGTAATGACCAGGACGCATCGGGACACCTGCTGCAAGGGGACTCCTACCAGCAGAAAGCAGAGGTCTGTCCAGGGTCTGAATGTTTGGCGGCAGGCAGGGGTGACCATCACACGCTCGTCTCATCTAAGCCAGTGCTGAATCACCCCAGCAGCGCGACCACCGCGGAGGATGCCATATGCCCAGGAGCCTCTGGAAAAGTTTTAAAGGGACCGCTGTGCCCAGCCTGAAGGCGGCGATGCATTCTAGCACTGACTGCGTGTGCTCGTTGGTGAGGCGCGCTGACATTGAGACTGAGTCTAACTCCATGACGAGAAAAGAGGTGCTCTGAACCGAGGCAAACTTGCTCTTTTCCCAGTTGACCTGAAGCACCAAACAGATGAGGTGCCTGAGCACCTGGTCCCTGTGAGCGCATAGTAACTCTCGGGAGTGGGCCAGGATGAGCCAGTCGTCAAGGTAGTTGAGTATGCGGATGTTGGCTTCTCAGAGCGGGGCAAGGGCTGCCTCTGTGACTTTCGTAAAGACGCGAGGGGACAGGAACATGCCAAAGGTTCTGGCCAATCGACAGGTTGGGAAGTGAAAGCTACGAGACCAAACTCTGCACTAGGGGCACTGAGGGGATGATTATCTTTGATGTACCCGGCGTGGCGGAGCAGGTAATACGGCGTCAGGAGGCTCTGGTGCATCCCGAGGCTCTGGTGCTGAGAAAAGACTCGAAGCACTTACCTTGCTCCGCACACCCGGCAGGTGGCGGGTTAGTGACTGAGGAGGAGGTCCGGTGGAGGCATCCTCTAGACTCGTCAGAACTGGCTGGCCGGGGAACAGTCATGGGGCTGAGGGCGGGGGGTCCGCGTCCAGCATGCCGGGACTTTTGAGGTGTGGCAGCAGAGTGATTCACCTCCTGGCCCTCTGGGGGACGGAGTGGTCTGCTTATCAACTCCGGAGCTAACGTTTTGGTCCATGGGTCGATCGTCTCATGAGTGCTTGGGAGCCTTCCGGGTTCTCGAGGGGGTCCATGAGAATGGGGGGCGTGTGCTTCCTGTGGGGTGCTCGACACACGGGCTGAGAGCTGGGCCTGAGTTGAGGCGGAGCAGAGTGTTTCTTAGTCGCAGGAGGACGACCTCGGCGAGCAGACGGCGGCGGGGCAGGATGTGTGAAAATGGCGTGATACCGTTTTGCCTTTGCACTGCACTTTTCTGTGCATTTCACTTTTTGGCACTGTTTTTACATGGGAGTGGAGTCAGGGGATTGGGGCGTGTACAACGGGCTCAGGGATGCCTCCCTGGAAGTTGTGTCATTACGTCACATTGACATGAATCAATTATCATGGCCGAGCAGAGGCATGCAGGTGGATCTCAGGTATGTAAAGTTGATCGTTTCCTTTTATTTAATTAGCATAAAATGTGTATTAACAGTGTTTGCTTCGGTTAAAGAAGTTAGAGATCAGTTAAAGCGGTGGATTTATTAACCATACTTGCTAAAGTTAGCCAGCAGCTTTGGATAGTGTACATAATTATTAATACATAATTAATCATTATTGTGTAAGGAATTATTAGTGCTGTAGGATTATTTACATATATCATTTATAGATGTGGACTCTTTCAGATAGAGTGACTTTTCAGAGTCACGTGGTCAACTGGGCTGTCTTTTCAGACAGTTGAGTTATGGTCCTTTGTTTCAAGACTCTTAAGAATTTTCCGCTCAAAAATACTGCATATTTAATCATGAGATTTCAATCTTGAGAATGGTTTCTATCAAGAGGCATGATATTCATTGTCATCAGATTTTTCTTCATACACAAACAAATTTTTACATACCAAACATGTTTTTATGGATGTTATACGTGTAGGTAATAAAACAGAATATCACTGGTTACAAAATCATATTGGTTTTACACATCATTGCATTTTATCTGTTACGATCCATACTGTCTTTTGTTTATGTACCTTTATTTTTAAGTTTCTGGCACCTTTTACGTTCCATATTGTCTTTTGTTTTATGCACTCTTATTTTGATATTATTCTCATGTTCCTGTTTCCCAGTCTTGTCATGTCCTGTTTCCCCTCCATGTTCATGTGTCCGGTTTTCATTGGTTCATTGTTTGATTGCTTTATTAGTTCTAGTTTTGTCATTGGTTGTAGTTAATTGCCTTTTTATCTTGTTATGAGTTCTGTTTGTCCATTGGCTTTTGTTTCCCCTTGGTTTTGTATTTAAGCCCTCATGTTTACCTTGTCCTTTGTTGGTTATTGTTTGATGTTAGGTGTTTGATGATATTCCATGTTTATCCTGCCTTCGATGGTGTTCCTGCCTGTGCCCTCCTAGGAAGATTCCCCGTGTTTATTTCTTGTGTTTGTACCTTTGTTTTCCCCTCGTGGATGTTTATTTGTTCCTGCTTTCACCGTTTGCTTGACCCCTTGCACCATCTAAATAAAGCTGCATTTGGATCCTCACTCCTTGTCTGCCTCCCCTCGTTACATTATCAAGTTAAACCTTACAGTTACCATTCTTAGTAGAATTAGATGAATCATACAGAATTAAAGATTATTGTAAAGGGATTTTGATGGGCAATCTCGGAGGCTTGATTAGCCTGATAAGGGACCGGGTGTGTAGAATCACGGCCCCGCCCTCCGCCCTGCCACATTCCTCCCTCGTTCTCTCAGGCTGGGGAGCCTCTGGCATGACGTACCCCCCCCCTCTCTCTTTCCCTGGGGAGGGGTGTGCCTTCCGCCCCGTCTGCCGGAAGGTCATCCCTGTCTACTTGTATGAGGGAGGGGACAAGGGGAGGGTAACATAAATAATTAAATAGGGGGGTACTACCTATAATGGTGTAGTACCCCCCCCCCCCCCCCCCAAAAAAAAAAACACTGTCAAATTTAAAAGAGAGGGAAAAGGCCAACGCAGAGCAGCAGTGAGAGAGAGAGAGAGAGAGAGAGAGAGAGAGAGAGGAGAGAGAGATGAAAAAAAAAAAAACCTACTCGCCGGTTCTCTGATACACTGTTCCATGGTCCCTGATCATTTCTCCACCCTCTCAGGCAGACGACAGCCACTCCTCCCTGGGCGGACCGGAGTCAAACCCACGACCAAAAGTCTGCTTTAACTGGGTGGGGGTTCTTGTGAAGGCCGATGATTTACGACGTTGACACATTCAAAACTGAAAGGCTGAGTTTTTTTCATAGATTCAAATCATGTTGGTGGAATTCTTCTGCATATATAATCCAACAGTGCTAACAGATTATTGAAAATCGTGAGAGGATACTGTGGCATAATCAACAAACACGCTGTCAAGAAGTAATATGTATAGCAGCTATACAGAAAGAAGAAGAATCTTTTATTTTGGTCACACATTATACACACAGTTTTTTGCATATATACAGTGAAATGTATTAGTTTCCACATGTCCCAGCTAAGCTGGGGTCAGAGTGCAGGGTCAGCCACGATACGGCACCCCTGGAGCAGATAAGGTTAAGGCCTTGCTCAAGAGCCCAACAGTGGCATCTTGGTGGTGCTGGGGCTTGAACCCCCAACATTCTGGTCAGTAGCCCTGAGTCTCAACCATTTCATAACTTACTGAAGAAACTGTTATTTTGTAGGGCAGTGGGCACAATGATGCCATCAGTGTTGAACTTGTAAAGATGATAATGGAGAGACTGCCCTATAAACTGCCCTTGGTTTTTTTCTTTTCATTCTGTGGAGAGACATGGGTTTCCATTAAGGAAAGACAATTTGTATTTTTCAAAACATTTTGTTTAAATGGATAAGCATGGTTTGTCCATCTTTTGTACGATTCATGTTTCATTAAAGGAAAAATTAATCACAAAATGTAAATTGTCTTCAATTTTTTGTTGTTCCAAACTTGTTTGACTTGCTTTCTTAAAACGCAAAATGAAATTTGATTTGATGAAAAATAGTTCAAATAGTGAATTTGTTTTCCCCCATACACATATTTTTCTATAAACTGTTTGAAAGCATTAGTTGCAATACATCACTTCTGTCTGTCTTCACAAACATGACCAAAATGAAATGGACATTGACTATGCTTGTTAAACTTTTGGGTCTCTTTTCTAAAACAGCAATGCCCTTTTTAATAACTTGTGCATTTAGAGTTCAAGGAGACCAATGAGTAGAAAATGTGGAGATTGCTAGGTGCATGTTTTCTGTGTGAGGCTGTGGGAGGGGAAGTTACATGTCAGGAAAAGCGTGCATAACTAGTAAGCATCAAGATTAATTAAATAGTTACACCTTGACCTAAATTTATCAGCATTCTAATTTTAAGGATGACTGTTTGTACTCAACATTTATGCAACAAGGTGCCGTGTTAATCAAATGATTACATTGTTTTGCCTGCATTTCTCAGCATTGAATGCTTTTGGCAGTATAGATAGCAGTTACAAACATCTTCTAAGATGTCTTACACATGCTTGAGGAGGAAGGGTTACTTGATCCAACCAACAGCGTGCACCTGTTTTGTTGTAATTTTGTGTTCCTGCCGCACCTCCAATCAAACCTTGAATCCTTCACTTGTGGTTGGAATAGCCATCCTCTACGCACAGAGGGTAATCTGAGCCCCAACCAAATGTGGGAAATTGGGCTTATTCAAAACAATGTCACTCCTCCAGAATCTGTGGTATTTCCCATAGATTATAAATGAATTTGTTCTGTGCTATATCATTTATAGCACTTTCACCTAATGTATGGCACCAATAAAGCATAACATGTCCATTAACTATTTTACATTTTTCACAGAATGTGCAAAATGAAGACACTGACTGGGACACAGCCAGTCCAGACCAGCCATCTAGAGGAATTGTAGTTCCTCCAGTTGAATCCCCTTTGACTGAAGAACATATGGCTCAGATTCAAACTATTATTGACCCACCCTCACAATCTCAGAACTATGGGAGGGACAAATATTTAGCTTTTCTGAGTATAATCAGGCACTTTACAAAGAATCATGTCCAAATCAGTCCATAGGCAGGAATATATTCCCAATACACATTTTCCCCAAAAAATATCATTTACTTTGTTTTTTCTGCTATAAAGTGAGAACAATAACAAGAATATTTAACAATGCATAGCAGGGTTCTATGCCTTGAACATGTACACAGTCAGTAGGATAAAATTCTAAAATTTAGAAGCATTGTTTCTATTTTAAACTCTGTTGAATCCAGTGTCAAAATGGACGGCTTGCAACATGACTCTTTTGAATGAATTATAATTGTCCATGTGTGCTGTAGGAAATTACATTTTTCTGGCACAGGCACATACAACTGGGAAGCAAATCTTGTGCTCTGGCATCCTATGCATGCACTCGTGGTCAAAATTCAAAGAGATTTTGAATTCCCTAAGTTCTGACATAAGAAGAGGCTTATGTCCCTGACCGATAAGCCATTGCATTATACGGGGGACAGTTAGGGGCAGGGTGTCTCTGTCAGTGTTATCCTCTACAAGCAAGAGAACAATTTGTCATCTCTCCTTCTCACTTATTCAAAAGTGGTTCAACAATATAGCTGACATTAACATTTTCCCATTAAATGATCTAAAACTAAGTGGACATGTAGAAAGTTTGTATGACAGTTGTAATTGTTAGTTTCTCTTGCTCACTGTGAGATCACATGTAATTTTAGACATAATTTGTCTTACCTTAAATCATCTATAGAAGATCAGAAACTATATCCTAGAAACTAAAAATCTAAATAAAATTAGTTTTGCAAAAACTCTAGTTTTGAAATGTACTTTTTAGAGTCTGAGTGCTTATTTTGTGATTGAAAGTGTATGATAATGGGGCTCTACACAGATAAAGAGAGTAGCATTTAGCAGATAAAGAAATCTTGACATTGAAGCTCCCATAAGGCAGCACAGCTCCATGTTTAAAAAAAAAGTATATGAAACACTATATTTAGGATTGTAATCCTCATCACATGTAAGTTAAAAAGATTTTAACCATATTTAAAATTTGCTATTTAATATTATGATATTAAAACATTCACCTTTAAATATCAGCAAATAAATTTAAAAAGAATTCAATGGACTGCACTGGTACTTGTGTACAATTGTCATTATTTACAGCACGTCCGGAAGAAGTGTATTAGCAAGTATTTGAGCACAAATTTAACATCTCACTGCTTTGATTCATATGACCTCATAACTTGTGGTGGGTGTAGGAGTAGAAGTAGGGGTTGGGGTGGCAAGGGTCACAGTACTGGCCGTCTCAGCAACCTTTTTTACATCATCAGCAGCAGCATCAGTAATCTGGAATATATGCGTATACGTAGACGTGGGGCATGCGGAGGCTTCACGCTATTCTCCGCGGCATCCATGCACAACTCACCACGCGCCCCACCGAGAGCGAGAACCACATTATAGCGACCATGAGGAGGTTACTCCATGTGACTCTACCCTCCCTAGCAACCGGGCCAATTTGGATGATTAGGACACCTGGCTGGAGTCGCTCAGTACGCCCTGGATTCAAACTCGCGACTCCAGGGTTGTAGTCAGCATCAATTCTCGGTTGAGCCTCCCAGTCCCCCATCATTCAAATTGTTAACCTAGGGTCATTTATAAGCAAGGGGATTCAGTTTTCACACTGTATATTTACAAAACCAGGGTTAATACTACTATTTGTATATTTATGAGGTTAAAACCGATTATGTAAATACAACCACTATTAATAACTGCTTATCAATGGAACCGGCTCATCTATGGAAATGTCACCAAGTTATTCTGCATTTAGCTTTCCTTTCTTTGATAACACATGTAAAACATTTTATTTACAGTTTCCCTCAGAATATGTGCATAATCTTCCATTAACATAAGTTTGTTCAAAGTGTATTAATATTTAATGAAGCAAGCAATGGGCTTTACATGAATGATTGTTTATAACCACAAAAAGTTATTTAAACTCCCTTTGTTTCTTTAAACAATACTGCAAAAATGAAGGTTCCAGTGAGACACTTACTATGGAAGTGAATGTGGTAAATATTTGGAGGGTTTAAAAGCAGATATTTTAAGCTTTGAATTTCATAAAAGCACTTACATTGCTTAGTCTTTTAAAACTTGCGTATTATTTAAGCTTTAACATTTATTAAATTGTAATTTTTATAGTAATTTTAGGGTTTGTTGACATTACATCATCATGGCAACAAAGTTGTAAAACTGGGCACAACTTCACACAGAAAAGTGATTTTATCACACTAAAATCATTTTTACATGCATATTATGTCTTGTGTTTAAATCAGTGAATGCCTTACTGTATCCCAGACTTTTTCATTTTTAAAGAAAATAATAGATGAGTCAAAATTAATTTCAAATGTTCAAACAAATGATGTTGCTTCAGCTTAACTTTTTTTGAAACCGGAATATTCTTATAATAAAGATGTCAACCCAATGTTAATTGCAGTGTGAACAGCTCTAATGCTGCTTTGTTATCAGATGGCATGGACATAAATTTACATTTGCATTGTAAAAATGTACTTAATTCAGAATGGTTCACATTGGAAGGAATTGTAATAGTCTGTTTTCCCAGTCCTGTCTGGAGTAACTCCAACTCTTCGGATGATGAAGGTGAGGTGTCAATGTTTTTGTTCATGAGGTACATGTAAAAAATGGCTTCCAAGGTGTCACTTTCTGATTTATTTGAGGGTTTGCCATTTTCTTTTTTGCCTTTTTAAACATCCCGGGAAACAATCTACAAACAATAAAAGAACATCACTTATAAAGTTTAGAGAATTGATAGACGATCAATACTGAGTGTTCGCTGGACGAACAGATAAATTGATTCTGTTAACCGATCCAAATGTTCATAATTAATTATAATGATTTATGATTATATAATATAATGATTATAATTAAATTATTCATATTTCCCTTTTAAGGATATTTTAGATGTGATATATTTTGATACATAATCTCATCCCTGTTTCTAAAAGATTTAGCTTCAAAGCTATACCTATATGTGTAATATTATTGTCAAAAATCCATGAGAAAATTATTACTCCAATAAGAGAATGAATCATAATTCTCTCATTAAAGCTAATTCCCTAGAGTACAAATTGTGAGCTGATACAACGAGATGTCATATTACGATTTTAATGGTGGAGAATTTTATTCAGACAAATAATCTAGATATTTGTCATTTATATAAATTATAACGATTATCAAAAGCAACTGATTCCATTATGAATTTCCATACATAGTAATGTAGAAATAGGACAGTTTAATTGAATTCCTAGCTCACACATACTGTTTGACTTACAAATAATGGTAATATACACAACACTTTAACCCGTACTGTGTACATTTATCATATCAAATTGGTGTGAGAATTTGGGCACTTTAACTGATTATTGTTTATTTGTGCATTGTGGAACATGCTGACTTTCATTTGCATCTATGAAACTGTTTTCATTAGTGTTGACCCTGATCACAAATCACTGGTGTTGGTTGCTATGGCGAAAGAAGCTCACGGGAAGTCCTAAAGAGACTCTTCCGGGGAAAATAACCGCACATGCGCAAACTGCCGACACCATATTGTCAACACAGTAAAGCTAAGCTAATAACATAACACAGCACCGTTAACCTAACCAGTTAGCAAACTTTCATTGAAACCCCTAAATACGCACCAGCACACAGGTTCATTGTTTCAAAAGAAAAGGGAAAGAGACATGAATATCAATGTACAAGCATATTTGATTTATTTTAACATTAGATTAATGAGAAGGGCACTGCACACCCATTCCATTATTTAAAAGTGAATTACAATTATGAGCAACACAATCAGCTGCATGATTCGTAACAGAACTCGCACACAACCATAAAACAGCCTTTACACTTGCTGATGACAGAGGGCTGAGGCTTACCAGGATCAGGTAGGCTATTCAAGTACAGAGATCCCCTGATAAAAAAGACACTTCACCCACAAGTGTACACTCTCACTCACTTAAGCACACAAGCATACACTCTCACTCACACAAGCACACAAGCGTACACTCTCACTCACACAAGCACACAAGCGTACACTCTCACTCACATAAGAACACAAGAGTACACTCCCACTCACTTGAGCAAACAAGCATACAATCTCACTCACAAAAGCACACATGCGTACAATCTCACTCACACAAGTGTACACTCTCACTCACACAAGCACACAAGCGTAAACTCTCACTCACACAAGCACACAAGCATACACTCTCACTCACACAAGAACACAAGCATACACTCTCACTCACACAAGCACACACTCTCACTGACACAAGCACACAAGCGTACACTCTCACTCACACAAGAACACAAGAGTACACTCTCACTCACACAAGCACACAAGAGTACACTCTGACTCACACAAGCACACAAGAGTACACTGACTCACACAAGCACACAAGAGTACACTCTCACTCACACAAGAACACAAGAGTACACTCTCACTCACTTAAGCACTCAAAAGTACACTCTCACTCACACAAACACACAAGTGTACAGTCTCACTCACACAAGAACACAAGAGTACACTCTCACTCACACAAGCACATAAGAGTACACTCTCACTCACACAAGAACACAAGATTACACTCTCACTCACACAAGCCCACAAGTGTACACTCTCACTCACACAAGAACACAAGCGTACACTCTCACTCACACAAACACACGTGTACAGTTTCACTCACACAAGCGTACACTCTCACTCACAGAAACACACAAGCGTACACTCTCACTCACAAAATAACACAAGTGTACAGTCTCACTCACACAAGCACACAAGAGTACACTCTCACTCACACAAGAACACAAGAGTACACTCTCACTCACAGAAACACACAAGCGTACACTCTCACTCACAAAAGAACACAAGTGTACAGTCTCACTCACACAAGCACACAAGTGTACAGTCTCACTCACACAAGCGTACACTCTCACTCACACAAGCACACAAGCGTACACTCTCACTCACACAAGCACACAAGCATACACTCTCACTCATACAAGTGTACACTCTCACTCACACAAGAACACAAGAGTACACTCTCACTCACACAAGAACACAAGAGTACACTCTCACTCACACAAGCACACAAGAGTACACTCTCACTCACACAAGAACACAAGAGTACACTCCCACTCACTTAAGCACACAAGCATACAATCTCACTCACACAAGCACACAAGCGTACACTCTCACTAACACAAGTGTACACTCTGACTCACACAAGCACACAAGCGTACACTCTCACTCACACAAGTACACAAGCGTACACTCTCACTCACACAAGAACACAAGCACACACTCTCACTCACACAAGCACACACTCTCACTGACACAAGCACACAAGAGTACACTCTCACTCTCACAAGAACACAAGAGTACACTCTCACTCACACAAGAACACAAGAGTACACTCTCACTCACAAAAGAACACAAGAGTACACTCTCACTCACACAAGAACACAAGAGTACACTCTCACTCACACAAACACACAAGTGTACAGTCTCACTCACACAAGAACACAAGAGTACACTCTCACTCACACAAGCACATAAGAGTACACTCACACTCACACAAGAACACAAGAGTACACTCTCACTCACACAAGCCCACAAGAGTACACTCTCACTCACACAAGTGTACACTCTCACTCAAACAAGAACACAAGCGTACACTCTCTCTCACACAAACACACAAGTGTACAGTTTCACTCACACAAGCGTACACTCTCACTCACAGAAACACACAAGCGTACACTCTCACTCACACAAGCACACAAGTGTACAGTCTCACTCACAAAAGCGTACACTCTCACTCACACAAACACACAAGCGTACACTCTCACTCACACAAGAACACAAGAGTACACTCTCACTCACACAAGAACACAAGAGTACACTCTCACTCACACAAGCACACAAGAGTACACTCTCACTCACACAAGAACACAAGAGTACACTCCCACTCACTTAAGCACACAAGCATACAATCTCACTCACACAAGCACACAAGCGTACACTCTCACTAACACAAGTGTACACTCTGACTCACACAAGCACACAAGCGTACACTCTCACTCACACAAGTACACAAGCGTACACTCTCACTCACACAAGAACACAAGCACACACTCTCACTCACACAAGCACACACTCTCACTGACACAAGCACACAAGAGTACACTCTCACTCTCACAAGAACACAAGAGTACACTCTCACTCACACAAGAACACAAGAGTACACTCTCACTCACAAAAGAACACAAGAGTACACTCTCACTCACACAAGAACACAAGAGTACACTCTCACTCACACAAACACACAAGTGTACAGTCTCACTCACACAAGAACACAAGAGTACACTCTCACTCACACAAGCACATAAGAGTACACTCACACTCACACAAGAACACAAGAGTACACTCTCACTCACACAAGCCCACAAGAGTACACTCTCACTCACACAAGTGTACACTCTCACTCAAACAAGAACACAAGCGTACACTCTCTCTCACACAAACACACAAGTGTACAGTTTCACTCACAAAAGCGTACACTCTCACTCACAGAAACACACAAGCGTACACTCTCACTCACACAAGCACACAAGTGTACAGTCTCACTCACAAAAGCGTACACTCTCACTCACACAAACACACAAGCGTACACTCTCACTCACAGAAACACACAAGCGTATACTATCACTCACACAAGCACACAAGAGTACACTCTCACTCACACAAGAACACAAGAGTACACTCTCACTCACACAAGCAAACAAGAGTACACTCTCACTCACACAAGAACACAAGAGTACACTCCCACTCACTTAAGCACACAAGCATACAATCTCACTCACACAAGCACACAAGCGTACACTCTCACTAACACAAGTGTACACTCACACAAGCACACAAGCGTACACTCTCACTCACACAAGCACACAAGCGTACACTCTCACTCACACAAGCACACACTCTCACTGACACAAGCACACAAGCGTACACTCTCACTCACACAAGAACACAAGAGTACACTCTCACTCACACAAGCACACAAGAGTACACTCTGACTCACACAATCACACAAGAGTACACTGACTCACACAAGCACACAAGAGTACACTCTCACTCACACAAGCACACAAGCGTACACTCTCACTCACACAAGCACACAAGCATACACTCTCACTCATACAAGTGTACACTCTCACTCACACAAGCACACAAGAGTACACTCTCACTCACACAAGAACACAAGAGTACACTCTCACTCACACAAGAACACAAGAGTACACTCTCTCTCACACAAGCACACAAGAGTACACTCTCACTCACACAAGAACACAAGAGTACACTCCCACTCACTTAAGCACACAAGCATACAATCTCACTCACACAAGCACACAAGCGTACACTCTCACTAACACAAGTGTACACTCTGACTCACACAAGCACACAAGCGTACACTCTCACTCACACAAGTACACAAGCGTACACTCTCACTCACACAAGAACACAAGCACACACTCTCACTCACACAAGCACACACTCTCACTGACACAAGCACACAAGAGTACACTCTCACTCTCAGAAGAACACAAGAGTACACTCTCACTCACACAAGAACACAAGAGTACACTCTCACTCACAAAAGAACACAAGAGTACACTCTCACTCACACAAGAACACAAGAGTACACTCTCACTCACACAAACACACAAGTGTACAGTCTCACTCACACAAGAACACAAGAGTACACTCTCACTCACACAAGCACATAAGAGTACACTCTCACTCACACAAGAACACAAGAGTACACTCTCACTCACACAAGCCCACAAGAGTACACTCTCACTCACACAAGTGTACACTCTCACTCAAACAAGAACACAAGCGTACACTCTCTCTCACACAAACACACAAGTGTACAGTTTCACTCACACAAGCGTACACTCTCACTCACAGAAACACACAAGCGTACACTCTCACTCACACAAGCACACAAGTGTACAGTCTCACTCACAAAAGCGTACACTCTCACTCACACAAACACACAAGCGTACACTCTCACTCACAGAAACACACAAGCGTATACTCTCACTCACACAAGCACACAAGAGTACACTCTCACTCACACAAGAACACAAGAGTACACTCTCACTCACACAAGAACACAAGAGTACACTCTAACTCACACAAGCAAACAAGAGTACACTCTCACTCACACAAGAACACAAGAGTACACTCCCACTCACTTAAGCACAC
Organism: Moxostoma hubbsi; assembly: GCA_032164185.1. Classification (NCBI taxonomy): domain Eukaryota; kingdom Metazoa; phylum Chordata; class Actinopteri; order Cypriniformes; family Catostomidae; genus Moxostoma; species Moxostoma hubbsi. The sequence continues at coordinate 34,851,973 of JAVLUX010000011.1, forward strand.
AAGCATACAATCTCACTCACACAAGCACACAAGCGTACACTCTCACTAACACAAGTGTACACTCACACAAGCACACAAGTGTACAATCTCACTCACACAAGCACACAAGCGTACACTCTCACTCACACAAGCACACACTCTCACTGACACAAGCACACAAGCGTACACTCTCACTCACACAAGAACACAAGAGTACACTCTCACTCACACAAGCACACAAGAGTACACTCTGACTCACACAAGCACACAAGAGTACACTGACTCACACAAGCACACAAGAGTACACACTCACTCACACAAGAACACAAGAGTACACTCTCACTCACTTAAGCACTCAAAAGTACACTCTCACTCACACAAACACACAAGTGTACAGTCTCACTCACACAAGAACACAAGAGTACACTCTCACTCACACAAGAACACAAGAGTACACTCTCACTCACACAAGCCCACAAGAGTACACTCTCACTCACACAAGTGTACACTCTCACTCACACAAGAACACAAGCGTACACTCTCTCTCACACAAACACACAAGTGTACAGTTTCACTCACACAAGCGTACACTCTCACTCACAGAAACACACAAGCGTACACTCTCACTCACAAAAGCACACAAGTGTACAGTCTCACTCACACAAGCGTACACTCTCACTCACACAAACACACAAGCGTACACTCTCACTCACAGAAACACACAAGCGTATACTCTCACTCACACAAGCACACAAGAGTACACTCTCACTCACAGAAACACACAAGCGTACACTCTCACTCACAAAAGAACACAAGTGTACAGTCTCACTCACACAAGCACACAAGTGTACAGTCTCACTCACACAAGCGTACACTCTCACTCACACAAACACATAAGTGTACACTCTCACTCACACAAACACACAAGTGTACACTCTCACTCACACAAGCACACAAGAGTACACTCTCACTCACACAAGGACACAAGCGTACACTCTCACTCACATAAGAACACAAGCATACACTCTCACTCACACAAGCACACAAGCATACACTCTCACTCATACAAGTGTACACTCTCACTCACACAAGAACACAAGAGTACACTCTCAATCACACAAGCACACAAGAGTACACTCTCACTCACACAAGAACACAAGAGTACACTCTCACTCACACAAGAACACAAGAGTACACTCTCACTCACACAAGAACACAAGAGTACACTCTCACTCACACAAGCACACAAGAGTACACTCTCACTCACACAAGAACACAAGAGTACACTCTCACTCACACAAGAACACAAGAGTACACTCTCACTCACACAAGCACACAAGAGTACACTCTCACTCACACAAGAACACAAGAGTACACTCTCACTCACACAAGCCCACAAGAGTACACTCTCACTCACACATGCACACAAGTGTACAGTATCACTCACACAAGCGTACACTCTCACTCACACAAACACACAAGTGTACACTCTCACTCACACAAGCCCACAAGAGTACACTCTCACTCACACAAGTGTACACTCTCACTCACACAAGAACACAAGCGTACACTCTCGCTCACACAAACACACAAGTGTACAGTTTCACTCACACAAGCATACACTCTCACTCACAGAAACACACAAGCGTACACTCTCACTCACAAAAGAACACAAGTGTACAGTCTCACTCACACAAGCACAAAAGTGTACAGTCTCACTCACACAAGCGTACACTCTCACTCACACAAACACACAAGCATACACTCTCACTCACAGAAACACACAAGCGTACACTCTCACTCACAAAAGAACACAAGTGTACAGTCTCACTCACACAAGCACAGAAGTGTACAGTCTCACTCACACAAGCGTACGCTCTCACTCACACAAACACACAAGTGTACACTCTCACTCACACAAACACACAAGTGTACACTCTCACTCACACAAGAACACAAGAGTACACTCTCACTCACACAAACACACAAGTGTACAGTCTCACTCACACAAGAACACAAGAGTACACTCTCACTCACACAAGCACATAAGAGTACACTCTCACTCACACAAGAACACAAGAGTACACTCTCACTCACACAAGCCCACAAGAGTACACTCTCACTCACACAAGCCCACAAGAGTACACTCTCACTCACACAAGAACACAAGAGTACACTCTCACTCACAGAAACACACAAGCCTACACTCTCACTCACACAAGCACACAAGTGTACAGTCTCACTCACACAAGCGTACACTCTCACTCACACAAACACACAAGCGTACACTCTCACTCACAGAAACACACAAGCGTAAACTCTCACTCAGAAAAGAACACAAGTGTACAGTCTCACTCACACAAGCACACAAGCGTACAGTCTCACTCACACAAGTGTACACTCTCACTCACACAAACACACAAGTGTACACTCTCACTCACACAAACACACAAGTGTACACTCTCACTCACACAAGAACACAAGAGTACACTCTCACTCACACAAACACACAAGTGTACAGTCTCACTCACACAAGAACACAAGAGTACACTCTCACTCACACAAGCACATAAGAGTACACTCTCACTCACACAAGAACACAAGAGTACACTCTCACTCACACAAGCCCACAAGAGTACACTCTCACTCACACAAGGAGACAAGAGTACACTCTCACTCACACAAGAACACAAGAGTACACTCTCACTCACACGAACACACAAGCGTACACTCTCACTCACAGCAACACACAAGCGTATACTCTCACTCACACAAGAACACAAGAGTACACTCTCACTCACTTAAGCACACAAGCATACAATCTCACTCACACAAGCACACAAGCGTACACTCTCACTAACACAAGTGTACACTCTCACTCACACAAGCACACAAGCGTACACTCTCACTCACACAAGCACACAAGCGTACACTCTCACTCACACAAGAACACAAGCATACACTCTCACTCACACAAGCACACACTCTCACTCACACAAGAACACAATAGTACACTCTCACTCACACAAGCCCACAAGAGTACATTCTCACTCACACAAGAACACAAGAGTACACTCTCACTCACACAAGAACACAAGAGTACACTCTCACTCACACAAACACACAAGCGTACACTCTCACTCACTTAAGCAAACAAGCATACAATCTCACTCACACAAGCACACAAGCGTACACTCTCACTAACACAAGTGTACACTCTCACTGACACAAGCACACAAGCGTACACTCTCACTCACACAAGAACACAAGAGTACACTCTCACTCTCACAAGCACACAAGAGTACACTCTCACTTACACAAGAACACAAGAGTACACTCTCACTCACTCAAGAACACAAGAGTACACTCTCACTCACACAAACACACAAGTGTACAGTCTCACTCACACAAGAACACAAGAGTACACTCTCACTCACACAAGAACATAAGAGTACACTCTCACTCACAAAAGAACACAAGAGTACACTCTCGCTCACACAAGCCCACAAGAGTACACTCTCACTCACACAAGTGTACACTCTCACTCACACAAGAACACAAGCGTACACTCTCACTCACACAAACACACAAGTGTACAGTTTCACTCACACAAGCGTACACTTTCACTCACAGAAACACACAAGCGTACACTCTCACTCACAAAAGAACACAAGTGTACAGTCTCACACACACAAGCGTACACTCTCACTCACAGAAACACACAAGCATACACTCTCACTCACACAAGCACACAAGTGTACAGTCTCACTCACACAAGCGTACACTCTCACTCACACAAACACACAAGCGTACACTCTCACTCACAGAAACACACAAGCGTACACTCTCACTCACAAAAGAACACAAGTGTACAGTCTCACTCACACAAGCACACAAATGTACAGTCTCACTCACACAAGCGTACACTCTCACTCACACAAACACACAAGTGTACACTCTCACTCAAACAAACACACAAGTGTACACTCTCACTCACACAAGAACACAAGAGTACACTCTCACTCACACAAGCACACAAGAGTACACTCTCACTCACACAAGAACACAAGAGTACACTCTCACTCACAAAAGAACACAAGTGTACAGTCTCACTTACACAAGCACACAAGTGTACAGTCTCACTCACACAAGCGTACACTCTCACTCACACAAACACACAAGTGTACGCTCTCACTCACACAAAAACACAAGTGTACACTCTCACTCACACAAGCACACAAGAGTACACTCTCACTCACACAAGCACACAAGCGTACACTCTCACTCACACAAGAAAACAAGCATACACTCTCACTCACACAAGCACACAAGCATACACTCTCACTCATACAAGTGTACACTCTCACTCACACAAGCACACAAGAGTACACTCTCACTCACACAAGAACACAAGTGTACACTCTCACTCACACAAGCACACAAGAGTACACTCTCACTCACACAAGAACAAGAGAGTACACTCTCACTCACATAAGCACACAAGAGTACACTCTCACTCACACAAAAACACAAGTGTACACTCTCACTCACACAAGAACACAAGAGTACACTCTCACTCACACAAGAACACAAGAGTACACTCTCACTCACACAAGCACACAAGAGTACACTCTCACTCACACAAGAACACAAGAGTACACTCTCACTCACACAAGCCCACAAGAGTACACTCTCACTCACACAGGCACACAAATGTACAGTCTCACTCACACAAGCGTACACTCTCACTCACACAAACACACAAGTGTACACTCTCACTCACACAAACACACAAGTGTACACTCTCACTCACACAAGCACACAAGAGTTCACTCTCACTCACACAAGCACACAAGCGTACACTCTCACTCACACAAGAACACAAGCATACACTCTCACTCACACAAGCACACAAGTATACACTCTCACTCATACAAGTGTACACTCTCACTCACACAAGCACACAAGAGTACACTCTCACTCACACAAGAACACATGAGTACACTCTCACTCACACAAGCACACAAGAGTACACTCTCACTCACACAAGAACACAAGAGTACACTCTCACTCAAACAAGAACACAAGAGTACACTCTCACTCACACAAGCACACAAGAGTACACTCTCACTCACACAAGAACACAAGAGTACGCTCTCACTCACACAAGAACACAAGTGTACACTCTCACTCACACAAGAACACAAGAGTACACTCTCACTCACACAAGCACACAAGAGTACACTCTCACTCACACAAGAACACAAGAGTACACTCTCACTCACACAAGCCCACAAGAGTACACTCTCACTCACACAAGAACACAAGAGTACACTCTCACTCACACAAGCACACAAGAGTGCACTCTCACTCACACAAGAACACAAGAGTACACTCCCACTCACTTAAGCACACAAGCATACACTCTCACTCACACAAACACACAAGTGTAGAGTCTCACTCACACAAGTGTACACTCTCACTGACACAAGCCCACAAGAGTACACTCTCACTCACACAGGCACACAAGTGTACAGTTCACTCACACAAGCGTACACTCTCACTCACACAAACACACAAGTGTACACTCTCACTCACACAAGCCCACAAGAGTACACTCTCACTCACACAATTGTACACTCTCACTCAAACAGGAACACAAGCGTACACTCTCACTCACACAAACACACAAGTGTACAGTTTCACTCACACAAGCGTACACTCTCACTCACAGAAACACACAAGCGTACACTCTCACTCACAAAAGAACACAAGTGTACAGTCTCACTCACACAAGCATACACTCTCACTCACACAAGCACACAAGTGTACAGTCTCACTCACACAAGCGTACACTCTCACTCACAAAAACACACAAGCGTACACTCTCACTCACAGAAACACACAAGCGTACACTCTCACTCACAAAAGAACACAAGTGTACAGTCTCACTCACACAAGCACACAAGTGTACAGTCTCACTCACACAAGCGTACACTCTCACTCACACAAACACACAAGTGTACGCTCTCACTCACACAAACACACAAGTGTACACTCTCACTCACACAAGCACACAAGAGTACACTCTCACTCACACAAGAACACAAGCGTACACTCTCACTCACACAAGCACACAAGCATACACTCTCACTCATACAAGTGTACACTCTCACTCACACAAGCACACAAGAGTACACTCTCACTCACACAAGCACACAAGCGTACACTCTCACTCACACAAGAACACAAGCATACACTCTCACTCACACAAGCACATAAGAGTACACTCTCACTCACACAAGAACACAAGAGTACACTCTCACTCACACAAGCCCACAAGAGTACACTCTCACTCACACAAGGAGACAAGAGTACACTCTCACTCACACAAGAACACAAGAGTACACTCTCACTCACACGAACACACAAGCGTACACTCTCACTCACAGCAACACACAAGCGTATACTCTCACTCACACAAGAACACAAGAGTACACTCTCACTCACTTAAGCACACAAGCATACAATCTCACTCACACAAGCACACAAGCGTACACTCTCACTAACACAAGTGTACACTCTCACTCACACAAGCACACAAGCGTACACTCTCACTCACACAAGCACACAAGCGTACACTCTCACTCACACAAGAACACAAGCATACACTCTCACTCACACAAGCACACACTCTCACTCACACAAGAACACAATAGTACACTCTCACTCACACAAGCCCACAAGAGTACATTCTCACTCACACAAGAACACAAGAGTACACTCTCACTCACACAAGAACACAAGAGTACACTCTCACTCACACAAACACACAAGCGTACACTCTCACTCACTTAAGCAAACAAGCATACAATCTCACTCACACAAGCACACAAGCGTACACTCTCACTAACACAAGTGTACACTCTCACTGACACAAGCACACAAGCGTACACTCTCACTCACACAAGAACACAAGAGTACACTCTCACTCTCACAAGCACACAAGAGTACACTCTCACTTACACAAGAACACAAGAGTACACTCTCACTCACTCAAGAACACAAGAGTACACTCTCACTCACACAAACACACAAGTGTACAGTCTCACTCACACAAGAACACAAGAGTACACTCTCACTCACACAAGAACATAAGAGTACACTCTCACTCACAAAAGAACACAAGAGTACACTCTCGCTCACACAAGCCCACAAGAGTACACTCTCACTCACACAAGTGTACACTCTCACTCACACAAGAACACAAGCGTACACTCTCACTCACACAAACACACAAGTGTACAGTTTCACTCACACAAGCGTACACTTTCACTCACAGAAACACACAAGCGTACACTCTCACTCACAAAAGAACACAAGTGTACAGTCTCACACACACAAGCGTACACTCTCACTCACAGAAACACACAAGCATACACTCTCACTCACACAAGCACACAAGTGTACAGTCTCACTCACACAAGCGTACACTCTCACTCACACAAACACACAAGCGTACACTCTCACTCACAGAAACACACAAGCGTACACTCTCACTCACAAAAGAACACAAGTGTACAGTCTCACTCACACAAGCACACAAATGTACAGTCTCACTCACACAAGCGTACACTCTCACTCACACAAACACACAAGTGTACACTCTCACTCAAACAAACACACAAGTGTACACTCTCACTCACACAAGAACACAAGAGTACACTCTCACTCACACAAGCACACAAGAGTACACTCTCACTCACACAAGAACACAAGAGTACACTCTCACTCACAAAAGAACACAAGTGTACAGTCTCACTTACACAAGCACACAAGTGTACAGTCTCACTCACACAAGCGTACACTCTCACTCACACAAACACACAAGTGTACGCTCTCACTCACACAAAAACACAAGTGTACACTCTCACTCACACAAGCACACAAGAGTACACTCTCACTCACACAAGCACACAAGCGTACACTCTCACTCACACAAGAAAACAAGCATACACTCTCACTCACACAAGCACACAAGCATACACTCTCACTCATACAAGTGTACACTCTCACTCACACAAGCACACAAGAGTACACTCTCACTCACACAAGAACACAAGTGTACACTCTCACTCACACAAGCACACAAGAGTACACTCTCACTCACACAAGAACAAGAGAGTACACTCTCACTCACATAAGCACACAAGAGTACACTCTCACTCACACAAAAACACAAGTGTACACTCTCACTCACACAAGAACACAAGAGTACACTCTCACTCACACAAGAACACAAGAGTACACTCTCACTCACACAAGCACACAAGAGTACACTCTCACTCACACAAGAACACAAGAGTACACTCTCACTCACACAAGCCCACAAGAGTACACTCTCACTCACACAGGCACACAAATGTACAGTCTCACTCACACAAGCGTACACTCTCACTCACACAAACACACAAGTGTACACTCTCACTCACACAAACACACAAGTGTACACTCTCACTCACACAAGCACACAAGAGTTCACTCTCACTCACACAAGCACACAAGCGTACACTCTCACTCACACAAGAACACAAGCATACACTCTCACTCACACAAGCACACAAGTATACACTCTCACTCATACAAGTGTACACTCTCACTCACACAAGCACACAAGAGTACACTCTCACTCACACAAGAACACATGAGTACACTCTCACTCACACAAGCACACAAGAGTACACTCTCACTCACACAAGAACACAAGAGTACACTCTCACTCAAACAAGAACACAAGAGTACACTCTCACTCACACAAGCACACAAGAGTACACTCTCACTCACACAAGAACACAAGAGTACGCTCTCACTCACACAAGAACACAAGTGTACACTCTCACTCACACAAGAACACAAGAGTACACTCTCACTCACACAAGAACACAAGAGTACACTCTCACTCACACAAGCACACAAGAGTACACTCTCACTCACACAAGAACACAAGAGTACACTCTCACTCACACAAGCCCACAAGAGTACACTCTCACTCACACAAGAACACAAGAGTACACTCTCACTCACACAAGCACACAAGAGTGCACTCTCACTCACACAAGAACACAAGAGTACACTCCCACTCACTTAAGCACACAAGCATACACTCTCACTCACACAAACACACAAGTGTAGAGTCTCACTCACACAAGTGTACACTCTCACTGACACAAGCCCACAAGAGTACACTCTCACTCACACAGGCACACAAGTGTACAGTTCACTCACACAAGCGTACACTCTCACTCACACAAACACACAAGTGTACACTCTCACTCACACAAGCCCACAAGAGTACACTCTCACTCACACAATTGTACACTCTCACTCAAACAGGAACACAAGCGTACACTCTCACTCACACAAACACACAAGTGTACAGTTTCACTCACACAAGCGTACACTCTCACTCACAGAAACACACAAGCGTACACTCTCACTCACAAAAGAACACAAGTGTACAGTCTCACTCACACAAGCATACACTCTCACTCACACAAGCACACAAGTGTACAGTCTCACTCACACAAGCGTACACTCTCACTCACAAAAACACACAAGCGTACACTCTCACTCACAGAAACACACAAGCGTACACTCTCACTCACAAAAGAACACAAGTGTACAGTCTCACTCACACAAGCACACAAGTGTACAGTCTCACTCACACAAGCGTACACTCTCACTCACACAAACACACAAGTGTACGCTCTCACTCACACAAACACACAAGTGTACACTCTCACTCACACAAGCACACAAGAGTACACTCTCACACAAGAACACAAGCGTACACTCTCACTCACACAAGCACACAAGCATACACTCTCACTCATACAAGTGTACACTCTCACTCACACAAGCACACAAGAGTACACTCTCACTCACACAAGCACACAAGCGTACACTCTCACTCACACAAGCACACAAGAGTACACTCTCACTCACACAAGAACACAAGAGTACACTCTCACTCAAACAAGAACACAAGAGTACACTCTCACTCACACAAGCACACAAGAGTACACTCTCACTCACACAAGAACACAAGAGTACGCTCTCACTCACACAAGAACACAAGTGTACACTCTCACTCACACAAGAACACAAGAGTACACTCTCACTCACACAAGAACACAAGAGTACACTCTCACTCACACAAGCACACAAGAGTACACTCTCACTCACACAAGAACACAAGAGTACACTCTCACTCACACAAGCCCACAAGAGTACACTCTCACTCACACAAGAACACAAGAGTACACTCTCACTCACACAAGCACACAAGAGTGCACTCTCACTCACACAAGAACACAAGAGTACACTCCCACTCACTTAAGCACACAAGCATACACTCTCACTCACACAAACACACAAGTGTAGAGTCTCACTCACACAAGTGTACACTCTCACTGACACAAGCCCACAAGAGTACACTCTCACTCACACAGGCACACAAGTGTACAGTTCACTCACACAAGCGTACACTCTCACTCACACAAACACACAAGTGTACACTCTCACTCACACAAGCCCACAAGAGTACACTCTCACTCACACAATTGTACACTCTCACTCAAACAGGAACACAAGCGTACACTCTCACTCACACAAACACACAAGTGTACAGTTTCACTCACACAAGCGTACACTCTCACTCACAGAAACACACAAGCGTACACTCTCACTCACAAAAGAACACAAGTGTACAGTCTCACTCACACAAGCATACACTCTCACTCACACAAGCACACAAGTGTACAGTCTCACTCACACAAGCGTACACTCTCACTCACAAAAACACACAAGCGTACACTCTCACTCACAGAAACACACAAGCGTACACTCTCACTCACAAAAGAACACAAGTGTACAGTCTCACTCACACAAGCACACAAGTGTACAGTCTCACTCACACAAGCGTACACTCTCACTCACACAAACACACAAGTGTACGCTCTCACTCACACAAACACACAAGTGTACACTCTCACTCACACAAGCACACAAGAGTACACTCTCACTCACACAAGAACACAAGCGTACACTCTCACTCACACAAGCACACAAGCATACACTCTCACTCATACAAGTGTACACTCTCACTCACACAAGCACACAAGAGTACACTCTCACTCACACAAGCACACAAGCGTACACTCTCACTCACACAAGAACACAAGCATACACTCTCACTCACACAAGCACACAAGCATACACTCTCACTCATACAAGTGTAAACTCTCACTCACACAAGCACACAAGAGTACACTCTCAATCACACAAGAACACACGAGTACACTCTCACTCACACAAGCACACAAGAGTACACTCTCACTCACACAAGCACACAAGAGTACACTCTCACTCACACAAGAACACAAGAGTACGCTCTCACTCACATAAGAACACAAGTGTACACTCTCACTCACACAAGAACACAAGAGTACACTCTCACTCACACAAGAACACAAGAGTACACTCTCACTCACACAAGGCCACAAGAGTACACTCTCACTCACACAAGAACACAAGAGTACACTCTCACTCACACAAGAACACAAGAGTACACTCTCACTCACACAAGCACACAAGAGTGCACTCTCACTCACACAAGAACACAAGAGTACACTCCCACTCACTTAAGCACACAAGCATACACTCTCACTCACACAAACACACAAGTGTAGAGTCTCACTCACACAAGTGTACACTCTCACTGACACAAGCCCACAAGAGTACACTCTCACTCACACAGGCACACAAGTGTACAGTCTCACTCACACAAGCGTACACTCTCACTCACACAAACACACAAGTGTACACTCTCACTCACACAAGCCCACAAGAGTACACTCTCACTCACACAATTGTAAACTCTCACTCAAACAAGAACACAAGCGTACACTCTCACTCACACAAACACACAAGTGTACAGTTTCACTCACACAAGCGTACACTCTCACTCACAGAAACACACAAGCGTACACTCTCACTCACAAAAGAACACAAGTGTACAGTCTCACTCACACAAGCGTACACTCTCACTCACAGAAACACACAAGCATACACTCTCACTCACACAAGCACACAAGTGTACAGTCTCACTCACACAAGCGTACACTCTCACTCACAAAAACACACAAGCGTACACTCTCACTCACAGAAACACACAAGCGTACACTCTCACTCACAAAAGAACACAAGTGTACAGTCTCACTCACACAAGCACACAAGTGTACAGTCTCACTCACACAAGCGTACACTCTCACTCACACAAACACACAAGTGTACGCTCTCACTCACACAAAAACACAAGTGTACACTCTCACTCACACAAGCACACAAGAGTACACTCTCACTCACACAAGCACACAAGCGTACACTCTCACTCACACAAGAAAACAAGCATACACTCTCACTCACACAAGCACACAAGCATACACTCTCACTCATACAAGTGTACACTCTCACTCACACAAGCACACAAGAGTACACTCTCACTCACACAAGAACACAAGTGTACACTCTCACTCACACAAGCACACAAGAGTACACTCTCACTCACACAAGAACACAAGTGTACAGTCTCACTCACACAAGCGTACACTCTCACTCACACAAACACATAAGTGTACACTCTCACTCACACAAACACACAAGTGTACACTCTCACTCACACAAGCACACAAGAGTACACTCTCACTCACACAAGGACACAAGCGTACACTCTCACTCACATAAGAACACAAGCATACACTCTCACTCACACAAGCACACAAGCATACACTCTCACTCATACAAGTGTACACTCTCACTCACACAAGAACACAAGAGTACACTCTCACTCACACAAGCACACAAGAGTACACTCTCACTCACACAAGAACACAAGAGTACACTCTCACTCACACAAGAACACAAGAGTACACTCTCACTCACACAAGAACACAAGAGTACACTCTCACTCACACAAGCACACAAGAGTACACTCTCACTCACACAAGAACACAAGAGTACACTCTCACTCACACAAGAACACAAGAGTACACTCTCACTCACACAAGCACACAAGAGTACACTCTCACTCACACAAGAACACAAGAGTACACTCTCACTCACACAAGCCCACAAGAGTACACTCTCACTCACACATGCACACAAGTGTACAGTATCACTCACACAAGCGTACACTCTCACTCACACAAGCCCACAAGAGTACACTCTCACTCACACAAGTGTACACTCTCACTCACACAAGAACACAAGCGTACACTCTCGCTCACACAAACACACAAGTGTACAGTTTCACTCACACAAGCATACACTCTCACTCACAGAAACACACAAGCGTACACTCTCACTCACAAAAGAACACAAGTGTACAGTCTCACTCACACAAGCATACACTCTCACTCACAGAAACAAACAAGCATACACTCTCACTCACACAAGCACAAAAGTGTACAGTCTCACTCACACAAGCGTACACTCTCACTCACACAAACACACAAGCATACACTCTCACTCACAGAAACACACAAGCGTACACTCTCACTCACAAAAGAACACAAGTGTACAGTCTCACTCACACAAGCACAGAAGTGTACAGTCTCACTCACACAAGCGTACGCTCTCACTCACACAAACACACAAGTGTACACTCTCACTCACACAAACACACAAGTGTACACTCTCACTCACACAAGAACACAAGAGTACACTCTCACTCACACAAACACACAAGTGTACAGTCTCACTCACACAAGAACACAAGAGTACACTCTCACTCACACAAGCACATAAGAGTACACTCTCACTCACACAAGAACACAAGAGTACACTCTCACTCACACAAGCCCACAAGAGTACACTCTCACTCACACAAGCCCACAAGAGTACACTCTCACTCACACAAGAACACAAGAGTACACTCTCACTCACACAAGCACACAAGCGTACAGTCTCACTCACACAAGTGTACACTCTCACTCACACAAACACACAAGTGTACACTCTCACTCACACAAACACACAAGTGTACACTCTCACACAAACACACAAGTGTACACTCTCACTCAAACACACAAGCCTACACTCTCACTCACACAAGCACACAAGTGTACAGTCTCACTCACACAAGCGTACACTCTCACTCACACAAACACACAAGCGTACACTCTCACTCACAGAAACACACAAGCGTAAACTCTCACTCAGAAAAGAACACAAGTGTACAGTCTCACTCACACAAGCACACAAGCGTACAGTCTCACTCACACAAGTGTACACTCTCACTCACACAAACACACAAGTGTACACTCTCACTCACACAAACACACAAGTGTACACTCTCACTCACACAAGAACACAAGAGTACACTCTCACTCACACAAACACACAAGTGTACAGTCTCACTCACACAAGAACACAAGAGTACACTCTCACTCACACAAGCACATAAGAGTACACTCTCACTCACACAAGAACACAAGAGTACACTCTCACTCACACAAGCCCACAAGAGTACACTCTCACTCACACAAGGACACAAGAGTACACTCTCACTCACACAAGAACACAAGAGTACACTCTCACTCACACGAACACACAAGCGTACACTCTCACTCACAGAAACACACAAGCGTATACTCTCACTCACACAAGAACACAAGAGTACACTCTCACTCACACAAGCACACAAGAGTACACTCTCACTCACTTAAGCACACAAGCATACAATCTCACTCACACAAGCACACAAGCGTACACTCTCACTAACACAAGTGTACACTCTCACTCACACAAGCACACAAGCGTACACTCTCACTCACACAAGCACACAAGCGTACACTCTCACTCACACAAGAACACAAGCATACACTCTCACTCACACAAGCACACACTCTCACTCACACAAGAACACAATAGTACACTCTCACTCACACAAGCCCACAAGAGTACATTCTCACTCACACAAGAACACAAGAGTACACTCTCACTCACACAAGAACACAAGAGTACACTCTCACTCACACAAACACACAAGCGTACACTCTCACTCACTTAAGCAAACAAGCATACAATCTCACTCACACAAGCACACAAGCGTACACTCTCACTAACACAAGTGTACACTCTCACTGACACAAGCACACAAGCGTACACTCTCACTCACACAAGAACACAAGAGTACACTCTCACTCTCACAAGCACACAAGAGTACACTCTCACTTACACAAGAACACAAGAGTACACTCTCACTCACTCAAGAACACAAGAGTACACTCTCACTCACACAAACACACAAGTGTACAGTCTCACTCACACAAGAACACAAGAGTACACTCTCACTCACACAAGAACATAAGAGTACACTCTCACTCACAAAAGAACACAAGAGTACACTCTCGCTCTCACAAGCCCACAAGAGTACACTCTCACTCACACAAGTGTACACTCTCACTCACACAAGAACACAAGCGTACACTCTCACTCACACAAACACACAAGTGTACAGTTTCACTCACACAAGCGTACACTTTCACTCACAGAAACACACAAGCGTACACTCTCACTCACAAAAGAACACAAGTGTACAGTCTCACACACACAAGCGTACACTCTCACTCACAGAAACACACAAGCATACACTCTCACTCACACAAGCACACAAGTGTACAGTCTCACTCACACAAGCGTACACTCTCACTCACACAAACACACAAGCGTACACTCTCACTCACAGAAACACACAAGCGTACACTCTCACTCACAAAAGAACACAAGTGTACAGTCTCACTCACACAAGCACACAAATGTACAGTCTCACTCACACAAGCGTACACTCTCACTCACACAAACACACAAGTGTACACTCTCACTCAAACAAACACACAAGTGTACACTCTCACTCACACAAGAACACAAGAGTACACTCTCACTCACACAAGCACACAAGAGTACACTCTCACTCACACAAGAACACAAGAGTACACTCTCACTCACAAAAGAACACAAGTGTACAGTCTCACTTACACAAGCACACAAGTGTACAGTCTCACTCACACAAGCGTACACTCTCACTCACACAAACACACAAGTGTACGCTCTCACTCACACAAAAACACAAGTGTACACTCTCACTCACACAAGCACACAAGAGTACACTCTCACTCACACAAGCACACAAGCGTACACTCTCACTCACACAAGAAAACAAGCATACACTCTCACTCACACAAGCACACAAGCATACACTCTCACTCATACAAGTGTACACTCTCACTCACACAAGCACACAAGAGTACACTCTCACTCACACAAGAACACAAGTGTACACTCTCACTCACACAAGCACACAAGAGTACACTCTCACTCACACAAGAACAAGAGAGTACACTCTCACTCACATAAGCACACAAGAGTACACTCTCACTCACACAAAAACACAAGTGTACACTCTCACTCACACAAGAACACAAGAGTACACTCTCACTCACACAAGAACACAAGAGTACACTCTCACTCACACAAGCACACAAGAGTACACTCTCACTCACACAAGAACACAAGAGTACACTCTCACTCACACAAGCCCACAAGAGTACACTCTCACTCACACAGGCACACAAATGTACAGTCTCACTCACACAAGCGTACACTCTCACTCACACAAACACACAAGTGTACACTCTCACTCACACAAACACACAAGTGTACACTCTCACTCACACAAGCACACAAGAGTTCACTCTCACTCACACAAGCACACAAGCGTACACTCTCACTCACACAAGAACACAAGCATACACTCTCACTCACACAAGCACACAAGTATACACTCTCACTCATACAAGTGTACACTCTCACTCACACAAGCACACAAGAGTACACTCTCACTCACACAAGAACACATGAGTACACTCTCACTCACACAAGCACACAAGAGTACACTCTCACTCACACAAGAACACAAGAGTACACTCTCACTCAAACAAGAACACAAGAGTACACTCTCACTCACACAAGCACACAAGAGTACACTCTCACTCACACAAGAACACAAGAGTACGCTCTCACTCACACAAGAACACAAGTGTACACTCTCACTCACACAAGAACACAAGAGTACACTCTCACTCACACAAGAACACAAGAGTACACTCTCACTCACACAAGCACACAAGAGTACACTCTCACTCACACAAGAACACAAGAGTACACTCTCACTCACACAAGCCCACAAGAGTACACTCTCACTCACACAAGAACACAAGAGTACACTCTCACTCACACAAGCACACAAGAGTGCACTCTCACTCACACAAGAACACAAGAGTACACTCCCACTCACTTAAGCACACAAGCATACACTCTCACTCACACAAACACACAAGTGTAGAGTCTCACTCACACAAGTGTACACTCTCACTGACACAAGCCCACAAGAGTACACTCTCACTCACACAGGCACACAAGTGTACAGTTCACTCACACAAGCGTACACTCTCACTCACACAAACACACAAGTGTACACTCTCACTCACACAAGCCCACAAGAGTACACTCTCACTCACACAATTGTACACTCTCACTCAAACAGGAACACAAGCGTACACTCTCACTCACACAAACACACAAGTGTACAGTTTCACTCACACAAGCGTACACTCTCACTCACAGAAACACACAAGCGTACACTCTCACTCACAAAAGAACACAAGTGTACAGTCTCACTCACACAAGCATACACTCTCACTCACACAAGCACACAAGTGTACAGTCTCACTCACACAAGCGTACACTCTCACTCACAAAAACACACAAGCGTACACTCTCACTCACAGAAACACACAAGCGTACACTCTCACTCACAAAAGAACACAAGTGTACAGTCTCACTCACACAAGCACACAAGTGTACAGTCTCACTCACACAAGCGTACACTCTCACTCACACAAACACACAAGTGTACGCTCTCACTCACACAAACACACAAGTGTACACTCTCACTCACACAAGCACACAAGAGTACACTCTCACTCACACAAGAACACAAGCGTACACTCTCACTCACACAAGCACACAAGCATACACTCTCACTCATACAAGTGTACACTCTCACTCACACAAGCACACAAGAGTACACTCTCACTCACACAAGCACACAAGCGTACACTCTCACTCACACAAGAACACAAGCATACACTCTCACTCACACAAGCACACAAGCATACACTCTCACTCATACAAGTGTAAACTCTCACTCACACAAGCACACAAGAGTACACTCTCAATCACACAAGAACACACGAGTACACTCTCACTCACACAAGCACACAAGAGTACACTCTCACTCACACAAGCACACAAGAGTACACTCTCACTCACACAAGAACACAAGAGTACGCTCTCACTCACATAAGAACACAAGTGTACACTCTCACTCACACAAGAACACAAGAGTACACTCTCACTCACACAAGAACACAAGAGTACACTCTCACTCACACAAGGCCACAAGAGTACACTCTCACTCACACAAGAACACAAGAGTACACTCTCACTCACACAAGAACACAAGAGTACACTCTCACTCACACAAGCACACAAGAGTGCACTCTCACTCACACAAGAACACAAGAGTACACTCCCACTCACTTAAGCACACAAGCATACACTCTCACTCACACAAACACACAAGTGTAGAGTCTCACTCACACAAGTGTACACTCTCACTGACACAAGCCCACAAGAGTACACTCTCACTCACACAGGCACACAAGTGTACAGTCTCACTCACACAAGCGTACACTCTCACTCACACAAACACACAAGTGTACACTCTCACTCACACAAGCCCACAAGAGTACACTCTCACTCACACAATTGTACACTCTCACTCAAACAAGAACACAAGCGTACACTCTCACTCACACAAACACACAAGTGTACAGTTTCACTCACACAAGCGTACACTCTCACTCACAGAAACACACAAGCGTACACTCTCACTCACAAAAGAACACAAGTGTACAGTCTCACTCACACAAGCGTACACTCTCACTCACAGAAACACACAAGCATACACTCTCACTCACACAAGCACACAAGTGTACAGTCTCACTCACACAAGCGTACACTCTCACTCACAAAAACACACAAGCGTACACTCTCACTCACAGAAACACACAAGCGTACACTCTCACTCACAAAAGAACACAAGTGTACAGTCTCACTCACACAAGCACACAAGTGTACAGTCTCACTCACACAAGCGTACACTCTCACTCACACAAACACACAAGTGTACGCTCTCACTCACACAAAAACACAAGTGTACACTCTCACTCACACAAGCACACAAGAGTACACTCTCACTCACACAAGCACACAAGCGTACACTCTCACTCACACAAGAAAACAAGCATACACTCTCACTCACACAAGCACACAAGCATACACTCTCACTCATACAAGTGTACACTCTCACTCACACAAGCACACAAGAGTACACTCTCACTCACACAAGAACACAAGTGTACACTCTCACTCACACAAGCACACAAGAGTACACTCTCACTCACACAAGAACACAAGAGTACACTCTCACTCACATAAGCACACAAGAGTACACTCTCACTCACACAAAAACACAAGTGTACACTCTCACTCACACAAGAACACAAGAGTACACTCTCACTCACACAAGAACACAAGAGTACACTCTCACTCACACAAGCACACAAGAGTACACTCTCACTCACACAAGAACACAAGAGTACACTCTCACTCACACAAGAACACAAGCATACACTCTCACTCACACAAGCACACAAGTATACACTCTCACTCATACAAGTGTACACTCTCACTCACACAAGCACACAAGAGTACACTCTCACTCACACAAGAACACATGAGTACACTCTCACTCACACAAGCACACAAGAGTACACTCTCACTCACACAAGAACACAAGAGTACACTCTCACTCAAACAAGAACACAAGAGTACACTCTCACTCACACAAGCACACAAGAGTACACTCTCACTAACACAAGAACACAAGAGTACGCTCTCACTCACACAAGAACACAAGTGTACACTCTCACTCACACAAGAACACAAGAGTACACTCTCACTCACACAAGAACACAAGAGTACACTCTCACTCACACAAGCACACATGAGTACACTCTCACTCACACAAGAACACAAGAGTACACTCTCACTCACACAAGCCCACAAGAGTACACTCTCACTCACACAAGAACACAAGAGTACACTCTCACTCACACAAGCACACAAGAGTGCACTCTCACTCACACAAGAACACAAGAGTACACTCCCACTCACTTAAGCACACAAGCATACACTCTCACTCACACAAACACACAAGTGTAGAGTCTCACTCACACAAGTGTACACTCTCACTGACACAAGCCCACAAGAGTACACTCTCACTCACACAGGCACACAAGTGTACAGTTCACTCACACAAGCGTACACTCTCACTCACACAAACACACAAGTGTACACTCTCACTCACACAAGCCCACAAGAGTACACTCTCACTCACACAATTGTACACTCTCACTCAAACAGGAACACAAGCGTACACTCTCACTCACACAAACACACAAGTGTACAGTTTCACTCACACAAGCGTACACTCTCACTCACAGAAACACACAAGCGTACACTCTAACTCACAAAAGAACACAAGTGTACAGTCTCACTCACACAAGCATACACTCTCACTCACACAAGCACACAAGTGTACAGTCTCACTCACACAAGCGTACACTCTCACTCACAAAAACACACAAGCGTACACTCTCACTCACAGAAACACACAAGCGTACACTCTCACTCACAAAAGAACACAAGTGTACAGTCTCACTCACACAAGCACACAAGTGTACAGTCTCACTCACACAAGCGTACACTCTCACTCACACAAACACACAAGTGTACGCTCTCACTCACACAAACACACAAGTGTACACTCTCACTTACACAAGCACACAAGAGTACACTCTCACTCACACAAGCACACAAGCGTACACTCTCACTCACACAAGAAAACAAGCATAAACTCTCACTCACACAAGCACACAAGCATACACTCTCACTCATACAAGTGTACACTCTCACTCACACAAGCACACAAGAGTACACTCTCACTCACACAAGAACACAAGAGTACACTCTCACTCACACAAGCACACAAGAGTACACTCTCACTCACACAAGAACACAAGAGTACACTCTCACTCACACAAGCCGACAAGAGTACACTCTCACTCACACAAGAACACAAGAGTACACTCTCACTCACACAAGCACACAAGAGTGCACTCTCACTCACACAAGAACACAAGAGTACACTCCCACTCACTTAAGCACACAAGCATACACTCTCACTCACACAAACACACAAGTGTAGAGTCTCACTCACACAAGTGTACACTCTCACTGACACAAGCCCACAAGAGTACACTCTCACTCACACAGGCACACAAGTGTACAGTCTCACTCACACAAGCGTACACTCTCACTCACACAAACACACAAGTGTACACTCTCACTCACACAAGCCCACAAGAGTACACTCTCACTCACACAATTGTACACTCTCACTCAAACAAGAACACAAGCGTACACTCTCACTCACACAAACACACAAGTGTACAGTTTCACTCACACAAGCGTACACTCTCACTCACAGAAACACACAAGCGTACACTCTCACTCACAAAAGAACACAAGTGTACAGTCTCACTCACACAATTGTACACTCTCACTCAAACAAGAACACAAGCGTACACTCTCACTCACACAAACACACAAGTGTACAGTTTCACTCACACAAGCGTACACTCTCACTCACAGAAACACACAAGCGTACACTCTCACTCACAAAAGAACACAAGTGTACAGTCTCACTCACACAAGCGTACACTCTCACTCACAGAAACACACAAGCATACACTCTCACTCACACAAGCACACAAGTGTACAGTCTCACTCACACAAGCGTACACTCTCACTCACAAAAACACACAAGCGTACACTCTCACTCACAGAAACACACAAGCGTACACTCTCACTCACAAAAGAACACAAGTGTACAGTCTCACTCACACAAGCACACAAGTGTACAGTCTCAATCACACAAGCGTACACTCTCACTCACACAAACACACAAGTGTACGCTCTCACTCACACAAAAACACAAGTGTACACTCTCACTCACACAAGCACACAAGAGTACACTCTCACTCACACAAGCACACAAGCGTACACTCTCACTCACACAAGAAAACAAGCATACACTCTCACTCACACAAGCACACAAGCATACACTCTCACTCATACAAGTGTACACTCTCACTCACACAAGCACACAAGAGTACACTCTCACTCACACAAGAACACAAGTGTACACTCTCACTCACACAAGCACACAAGAGTACACTCTCACTCACACAAGAACACAAGAGTACACTCTCACTCACATAAGCACACAAGAGTACACTCTCACTCACACAAAAACACAAGTGTACACTCTCACTCACACAAGAACACAAGAGTACACTCTCACTCACACAAGAACACAAGAGTACACTCTCACTCACACAAGCACACAAGAGTACACTCTCACTCACACAAGAACACAAGAGTACACTCTCACTCACACAAGCCCACAAGAGTACACTCTCACTCACACAGGCACACAAATGTACAGTCTCACTCACACAAGCGTACACTCTCACTCACACAAACACACAAGTGTACACTCTCACTCACACAAACACACAAGTGTACACTCTCACTCACACAAGCACACAAGAGTTCACTCTCACTCACACAAGCACACAAGCGTACACTCTCACTCACACAAGAACACAAGCATACACTCTCACTCACACAAGCACACAAGTATACACTCTCACTCATACAAGTGTACACTCTCTCTCACACAAGCACACAAGAGTACACTCTCACTCACACAAGAACACATGAGTACACTCTCACTCACACAAGCACACAAGAGTACACTCTCACTCACACAAGAACACAAGAGTACACTCTCACTCAAACAAGAACACAAGAGTACACTCTCACTCACACAAGCACACAAGAGTACACTCTCACTCACACAAGAACACAAGAGTACGCTCTCACTCACACAAGAACACAAGTGTACACTCTCACTCACACAAGAACACAAGAGTACACTCTCACTCACACAAGAACACAAGAGTACACTCTCACTCACACAAGCACACAAGAGTACACTCTCACTCACACAAGAACACAAGAGTACACTCTCACTCACACAAGCCCACAAGAGTACACTCTCACTCACACAAGAACACAAGAGTACACTCTCACTCACACAAGCACACAAGAGTGCACTCTCACTCACACAAGAACACAAGAGTACACTCCCACTCACTTAAGCACACAAGCATACACTCTCACTCACACAAACACACAAGTGTAGAGTCTCACTCACACAAGTGTACACTCTCACTGACACAAGCCCACAAGAGTACACTCTCACTCACACAGGCACACAAGTGTACAGTTCACTCACACAAGCGTACACTCTCACTCAAATAAACACACAAGTGTACACTCTCACTCACACAAGCCCACAAGAGTACACTCTCACTCACACAATTGTACACTCTCACTCAAACAGGAACACAAGCGTACACTCTCACTCACACAAACACACAAGTGTACAGTTTCACTCACACAAGCGTACACTCTCACTCACAGAAACACACAAGCGTACACTCTAACTCACAAAAGAACACAAGTGTACAGTCTCACTCACACAAGCATACACTCTCACTCACACAAGCACACAAGTGTACAGTCTCACTCACACAAGCGTACACTCTCACTCACAAAAACACACAAGCGTACACTCTCACTCACAGAAACACACAAGCGTACACTCTCACTCACAAAAGAACACAAGTGTACAGTCTCACTCACACAAGCACACAAGTGTACAGTCTCACTCACACAAGCGTACACTCTCACTCACACAAACACACAAGTGTACGCTCTCACTCACACAAACACACAAGTGTACACTCTCACTTACACAAGCACACAAGAGTACACTCTCACTCACACAAGCACACAAGCGTACACTCTCACTCACACAAGAAAACAAGCATAAACTCTCACTCACACAAGCACACAAGCATACACTCTCACTCATACAAGTGTATACTCTCACTCACACAAGCACACAAGAGTACACTCTCACTCACACAAGAACACAAGAGTACACTCTCACTCACACAAGCACACAAGAGTACACTCTCACTCACACAAGAACACAAGAGTACACTCTCACTCACACAAGAACACAAGAGTACACTCTCACTCACACAAGAACACAAGAGTAAAACTCTCACTCACACAAGAACACAAGAGTACACTCTCACTCACACTAGCACACAAGAGTGCACTCTCACTCACACAAGAACACAAGAGTACACTCCCACTCACTTAAGCACACAAGCATACACTCTCACTCACACAAACACACAAGTGTAGAGTCTCACTCACATAAGTGTACACTCTCACTGACACAAGCCCACAAGAGTACACTCTCACTCACACAGGCACACAAGTGTACAGTCTCACTCACACAAGCGTACACTCTCACTCACACAAACACACAAGTGTACACTCTCACTCACACAAGCCCACAAGAGTACACTCTCACTCACACAATTGTACACTCTCACTCAAACAAGAACACAAGCGTACACTCTCACTCACACAAACACACAAGTGTACAGTTTCACTCACACAAGCGTACACTCTCACTCACAGAAACACACAAGCGTACACTCTCACTCACAAAAGAACACAAGTGTACAGTCTCACTCACACAAGCGTACACTCTCACTCACAGAAACACACAAGCATACACTCTCACTCACAAAAGCACACAAGTGTACAGTCTCACTCACACAAGCGTACACTCTCACTCACAAAAACACACAAGCGTACACTCTCACTCACAGAAACACACAAGCGTACACTCTCACTCACAAAAGAACACAAGTGTACAGTCTCACTCACACAAGCACACAAGTGTACAGTCTCACTCACACAAGCGTACACTCTCACTCACACAAACACACAAGTGTACGCTCTCACTCACACAAACACACAAGTGTACACTCTCACTCACACAAGCACACAAGAGTACACTCTCACTCACACAAGCACACAAGCGTACACTCTCACTCACACAAGAAAACAAGCATACACTCTCACTCACACAAGCACACAAGCATACACTCTCACTCATACAAGTGTACACTCTCACTCACACAAGCACACAAGAGTACACTCTCACTCACACAAGAACACAAGAGTACACTCTCACTCACACAAGCACACAAGAGTACACGCTCACTCACACAAGAACACAAGAGTACACTCTCACTCACACAAGAACACAAGAGTACACTCTCACTCACACAAGCACACAAGAGTACACTCTCACTCACACAAAAACACAAGTGTACACTCTCACTCACACAAGAACACAAGAGTACACTCTCACTCACACAAGAACACAAGAGTACACTCTCACTCACACAAGCACACAAGAGTACACTCTCACTCACACAAGAACACAAGAGTACACTCTCACTCACACAAGCCCACAAGAGTACACTCTCACTCACACAGACACACAAATGTACAGTCTCACTCACACAAGCGTACACTCTCACTCACACAAACACACAAGTGTACACTCTCACTCACACAAACACACAAGTGTACACTCTCACTCACACAAGCACACAAGAGTTCACTCTCACTCACACAAGCACACAAGCGTACACTCTCACTCACACAAGAACACAAGCATACACTCTCACTCACACAAGCACACAAGCATACACTCTCACTCATACAAGTGTACACTCTCACTCACACAAGCACACAAGAGTACACTCTCACTCACACAAGAACACACGAGTACACTCTCACTCACACAAGCACACAAGAGTACACTCTCACACACAAGATCACAAGAGTACACTCTCACTCACACAAGAACACAAGAGTACACTCTCACTCACACAAGCACACAAGAGTACACTCTCACTCACACAAGAACACAAGAGTACGCTCTCACTCACACAAGAACACAAGTGTACACTCTCACTCACACAAGAACACAAGAGTACACTCTCACTCAGACAAGAACACAAGAGTACACTCTCACTCACACAAGCACACAAGAGTACACTCTCACTCACACAATAACACAAGAGTACACTCTCACTCACACAAGCCCACAAGAGTACACTCTCACTCACACAAGAACACAAGAGTACACTCTCACTCACACAAGAACACAAGAGTACACTCTCACTCACACAAGCACACAAGAGTGCACTCTCACTCACACAAGAACACAAGAGTACACTCCCACTCACTTAAGCATACAAGCATACACTCTCACTCACACAAACACACAAGTGTAGAGTCTCACTCACACAAGTGTACACTCTCACTGACACAAGCCCACAAGTGTACACTCTCACTCACACAGGCACACAAGTGTACAGTCTCACTCACACAAGCGTACACTCTCACTCACACAAACACACAAGTGTACACTCTCACTCACACAAGAACACAAGAGTACACTCTCACTCACACAAGCACACAAGAGTACACGCTCACTCACACAAGAACACAAGAGTACACTCTCACTCACACAAGAACACAAGAGTACACTCTCACTCACACAAGCACACAAGAGTACACTCTCACTCACACAAAAACACAAGTGTACACTCTCACTCACACAAGAACACAAGAGTACACTCTCACTCACACAAGAACACAAGAGTACACTCTCACTCACACAAGCACACAAGAGTACACTCTCACTCACACAAGAACACAAGAGTACACTCTCACTCACACAAGCCCACAAGAGTACACTCTCACTCACACAGACACACAAGTGTACAGTCTCACTCACACAATTGTACACTCTCACTCAAACAAGAACACAAGCGTACACTCTCACTCACACAAACACACAAGTGTACAGTTTCACTCACACAAGCGTACACTCTCACTCACAGAAACACACAAGCGTACACTCTCACTCACAAAAGAACACAAGTGTACAGTCTCACTCACACAAGCGTACACTCTCACTCACAGAAACACACAAGCATACACTCTCACTCACACAAGCACAGAAGTGTACAGTCTCACTCACACAAGCGTACACTCTCACTCACACAAACACACAAGTGTACGCTCTCACTCACACAAACACACAAGTGTACACTCTCACTCACACAAGCACACAAGAGTACACTCTCACTCACAAAAGCACAAAAGCGTACACTCTCACTCACACAAGAAAACAAGCATACACTCTCACTCACACAAGCACACAAGCATACACTCTCACTCATAGAACTGTACACTCTCACTCACACAAGCACACAAGAGTACACTCTCACTCACACAAGAACACAAGAGTACACTCTCACTCACACAAGCACACAAGAGTACACTCTCACTCACACAAGAACACAAGAGTACACTCTCACTCACACAAGAACACAAGAGTACACTCTCACTCACACAAGCACACAAGAGTACACTCTCACTCACACAAGAACACAAGAGTACACTCTCACTCACACAAGAACACAAGAGTACACTGTCACTCACACAAGAACACAAGAGTACACTCTCACTCACACAAGCCCACAAGAGTACACTCTCACTCACACAGGCACACAAATGTACAGTCTCACTCACACAAGAACACAAGAGTACACTCTCACTCACACAAGCACACAAGAGTACACTCTCACTCACACAAGAACACAAGAGTACACTCTCACTCACACAAGAACACAAGTGTACACTCTCACTCACACAAGAACACAAGAGTACACTCTCACTCACACAAGCACACAAGAGTACACTCTCACTCACTTAAGCACACAAGCATACAATCTCACTCACACAAGCACACAAGCGTACACTCTCACTAACACAAGTGTACACTCTCACTCACACAAGCACACAAGCGTACACTCTCACTCACACAAGCACACAAGCGTACACTCTCACTCACACAAGAACACAAGCATAAACTCTCAATCACACAAGCACACACTCTCACTGACACAAGCACACAAGCGTACACTCTCACTCACACAAGAACACAAGAGTACACTCTCACTCTCACAAGCACACAAGACTACACTCTCACTCACACAAGAACACAAGAGTACACTCTCACTCACTCAAGAACACAAGAGTACACTCTCACTCACACAAACAAACAAGTGTACAGTCTCACTCACACAAGAACACAAGAGTTCACTCTCACTCACACAAGCACACAAGCGTACACTCTCACTCACACAAGAACACAAGCATACACTCTCACTCACACAAGCACACAAGAGTACACTCTCACTCATACAAGTGTACACTCTCACTCACACAAGCACACAAGAGTACACTCTCACTCACACAAGAACACAAGAGTACACTCTCACTCACACAAGAACACAAGAGTACACTCTCACTCACACAAGCACACAAGAGTACACTCTCACTCACACAAGAACACAAGAGTATGCTCTCACTCACACAAGAACACAAGTGTACACTCTCACTCACACAAGAACACAAGAGTACACTCTCACTCACACAAGAACACAAGAGTACACTCTCACTCACACAAGCCCACAAGAGTACACTCTCACTCACACAGGCACACAAATGTACAGTCTCACTCACACAAGCGTACACTCTCACTCACACAAACACACAAGTGTACACTCTCACTCACACAAACACACAAGTGTACACTCTCACTCACACAAGCACACAAGAGTTCACTCTCACTCA
This sequence comes from Moxostoma hubbsi, assembly GCA_032164185.1. Lineage (NCBI taxonomy): Eukaryota > Metazoa > Chordata > Actinopteri > Cypriniformes > Catostomidae > Moxostoma > Moxostoma hubbsi. The sequence continues at coordinate 34,880,977 of JAVLUX010000011.1, forward strand.
CACAAGCACACAAGCGTACACTCTCACTCACACAAGAACACAAGCATACACTCTCACTCACACAAGCACACAAGTATACACTCTCACTCATACAAGTGTACACTCTCAATCACACAAGCACACAAGAGTACACTCTCACTCACACAAGAACACATGAGTACACTCTCACTCACACAAGCACACAAGAGTACACTCTCACTCACACAAGAACACAAGAGTACACTCTCACTCAAACAAGAACACAAGAGTACACTCTCACTCACACAAGCACACAAGAGTACACTCTCACTCACACAAGAACACAAGAGTACGCTCTCACTCACACAAGAACACAAGTGTACACTCTCACTCACACAAGAACACAAGAGTACACTCTCACTCACACAAGAACACAAGAGTACACTCTCACTCACACAAGCACACAAGAGTACACTCTCACTCACACAAGAACACAAGAGTACACTCTCACTCACACAAGCCCACAAGAGTACACTCTCACTCACACAAGAACACAAGAGTACACTCTCACTCACACAAGCACACAAGAGTGCACTCTCACTCACACAAGAACACAAGAGTACACTCCCACTCACTTAAGCACACAAGCATACACTCTCACTCACACAAACACACAAGTGTAGAGTCTCACTCACACAAGTGTACACTCTCACTGACACAAGCCCACAAGAGTACACTCTCACTCACACAGGCACACAAGTGTACAGTTCACTCACACAAGCGTACACTCTCACTCACACAAACACACAAGTGTACACTCTCACTCACACAAGCCCACAAGAGTACACTCTCACTCACACAATTGTACACTCTCACTCAAACAGGAACACAAGCGTACACTCTCACTCACACAAACACACAAGTGTACAGTTTCACTCACACAAGCGTACACTCTCACTCACAGAAACACACAAGCGTACACTCTCACTCACAAAAGAACACAAGTGTACAGTCTCACTCACACAAGCATACACTCTCACTCACACAAGCACACAAGTGTACAGTCTCACTCACACAAGCGTACACTCTCACTCACAAAAACACACAAGCGTACACTCTCACTCACAGAAACACACAAGCGTACACTCTCACTCACAAAAGAACACAAGTGTACAGTCTCACTCACACAAGCACACAAGTGTACAGTCTCACTCACACAAGCGTACACTCTCACTCACACAAACACACAAGTGTACGCTCTCACTCACACAAACACACAAGTGTACACTCTCACTCACACAAGCACACAAGAGTACACTCTCACTCACACAAGCACACAAGCGTACACTCTCACTCACACAAGAAAACAAGCATAAACTCTCACTCACACAAGCACACAAGCATACACTCTCACTCATACAATTGTACACTCTCACTCAAACAAGAACACAAGCGTACACTCTCACTCACACAAACACACAAGTGTACAGTTTCACTCACACAAGCGTACACTCTCACTCACAGAAACACACAAGCGTACACTCTCACTCACAAAAGAACACAAGTGTACAGTCTCACTCACACAATTGTACACTCTCACTCAAACAAGAACACAAGCGTACACTCTCACTCACACAAACACACAAGTGTACAGTTTCACTCACACAAGCGTACACTCTCACTCACAGAAACACACAAGCGTACACTCTCACTCACAAAAGAACACAAGTGTACAGTCTCACTCACACAAGCGTACACTCTCACTCACAGAAACACACAAGCATACACTCTCACTCACACAAGCACAGAAGTGTACAGTCTCACTCACACAAGCGTACACTCTCACTCACACAAACACACAAGTGTACGCTCTCACTCACACAAACACACAAGTGTACACTCTCACTCACACAAGCACACAAGAGTACACTCTCACTCACAAAAGCACAAAAGCGTACACTCTCACTCACACAAGAAAACAAGCATACACTCTCACTCACACAAGCACACAAGCATACACTCTCACTCATAGAACTGTACACTCTCACTCACACAAGCACACAAGAGTACACTCTCACTCACACAAGAACACAAGAGTACACTCTCACTCACACAAGCACACAAGAGTACACTCTCACTCACACAAGAACACAAGAGTACACTCTCACTCACACAAGAACACAAGAGTACACTCTCACTCACACAAGCACACAAGAGTACACTCTCACTCACACAAGAACACAAGAGTACACTCTCACTCACACAAGAACACAAGAGTACACTGTCACTCACACAAGAACACAAGAGTACACTCTCACTCACACAAGCCCACAAGAGTACACTCTCACTCACTTAAGCACACAAGCATACAATCTCACTCACACAAGCACACAAGCGTACACTCTCACTAACACAAGTGTACACTCTCACTCACACAAGCACACAAGCGTACACTCTCACTCACACAAGCACACAAGCGTACACTCTCACTCACACAAGAACACAAGCATAAACTCTCAATCACACAAGCACACACTCTCACTGACACAAGCACACAAGCGTACACTCTCACTCAGACAAGAACACAAGAGTACACTCTCACTCTCACAAGCACACAAGACTACACTCTCACTCACACAATAACACAAGAGTACACTCTCACTCACACAAGCCCACAAGAGTACACTCTCACTCACACAAGAACACAAGAGTACACTCTCACTCACACAAGAACACAAGAGTACACTCTCACTCACACAAGAACACAAGAGTACACTCTCACTCACACAAGCACACAAGAGTGCACTCTCACTCACACAAGAACACAAGAGTACACTCCCACTCACTTAAGCATACAAGCATACACTCTCACTCACACAAACACACAAGTGTAGAGTCTCACTCACACAAGTGTACACTCTCACTGACACAAGCCCACAAGTGTACACTCTCACTCACACAGGCACACAAGTGTACAGTCTCACTCACACAAGCGTACACTCTCACTCACACAAACACACAAGTGTACACTCTCACTCACACAAGAACACAAGAGTACACTCTCACTCACACAAGCACACAAGAGTACACGCTCACTCACACAAGAACACAAGAGTACACTCTCACTCACACAAGAACACAAGAGTACACTCTCACTCACACAAGCACACAAGAGTACACTCTCACTCACACAAAAACACAAGTGTACACTCTCACTCACACAAGAACACAAGAGTACACTCTCACTCACACAAGAACACAAGAGTACACTCTCACTCACACAAGCACACAAGAGTACACTCTCACTCACACAAGAACACAAGAGTACACTCTCACTCACACAAGCCCACAAGAGTACACTCTCACTCACACAGACACACAAGTGTACAGTCTCACTCACACAATTGTACACTCTCACTCAAACAAGAACACAAGCGTACACTCTCACTCACACAAACACACAAGTGTACAGTTTCACTCACACAAGCGTACACTCTCACTCACAGAAACACACAAGCGTACACTCTCACTCACAAAAGAACACAAGTGTACAGTCTCACTCACACAAGCGTACACTCTCACTCACAGAAACACACAAGCATACACTCTCACTCACACAAGCACAGAAGTGTACAGTCTCACTCACACAAGCGTACACTCTCACTCACACAAACACACAAGTGTACGCTCTCACTCACACAAACACACAAGTGTACACTCTCACTCACACAAGCACACAAGAGTACACTCTCACTCACAAAAGCACAAAAGCGTACACTCTCACTCACACAAGAAAACAAGCATACACTCTCACTCACACAAGCACACAAGCATACACTCTCACTCATAGAACTGTACACTCTCACTCACACAAGCACACAAGAGTACACTCTCACTCACACAAGAACACAAGAGTACACTCTCACTCACACAAGCACACAAGAGTACACTCTCACTCACACAAGAACACAAGAGTACACTCTCACTCACACAAGAACACAAGAGTACACTCTCACTCACACAAGCACACAAGAGTACACTCTCACTCACACAAGAACACAAGAGTACACTCTCACTCACACAAGAACACAAGAGTACACTGTCACTCACACAAGAACACAAGAGTACACTCTCACTCACACAAGCCCACAAGAGTACACTCTCACTCACACAGGCACACAAATGTACAGTCTCACTCACACAAGAACACAAGAGTACACTCTCACTCACACAAGCACACAAGAGTACACTCTCACTCACACAAGAACACAAGAGTACACTCTCACTCACACAAGAACACAAGTGTACACTCTCACTCACACAAGAACACAAGAGTACACTCTCACTCACACAAGCACACAAGAGTACACTCTCACTCACTTAAGCACACAAGCATACAATCTCACTCACACAAGCACACAAGCGTACACTCTCACTAACACAAGTGTACACTCTCACTCACACAAGCACACAAGCGTACACTCTCACTCACACAAGCACACAAGCGTACACTCTCACTCACACAAGAACACAAGCATAAACTCTCAATCACACAAGCACACACTCTCACTGACACAAGCACACAAGCGTACACTCTCACTCACACAAGAACACAAGAGTACACTCTCACTCTCACAAGCACACAAGACTACACTCTCACTCACACAAGAACACAAGAGTACACTCTCACTCACTCAAGAACACAAGAGTACACTCTCACTCACACAAACAAACAAGTGTACAGTCTCACTCACACAAGAACACAAGAGTTCACTCTCACTCACACAAGCACACAAGCGTACACTCTCACTCACACAAGAACACAAGCATACACTCACTCACACAAGCACACAAGAGTACACTCTCACTCATACAAGTGTACACTCTCACTCACACAAGCACACAAGAGTACACTCTCACTCACACAAGAACACAAGAGTACACTCTCACTCACACAAGAACACAAGAGTACACTCTCACTCACACAAGCACACAAGAGTACACTCTCACTCACACAAGAACACAAGAGTATGCTCTCACTCACACAAGAACACAAGTGTACACTCTCACTCACACAAGAACACAAGAGTACACTCTCACTCACACAAGAACACAAGAGTACACTCTCACTCACACAAGCCCACAAGAGTACACTCTCACTCACACAGGCACACAAATGTACAGTCTCACTCACACAAGCGTACACTCTCACTCACACAAACACACAAGTGTACACTCTCACTCACACAAACACACAAGTGTACACTCTCACTCACACAAGCACACAAGAGTTCACTCTCACTCACACAAGCACACAAGCGTACACTCTCACTCACACAAGAACACAAGCATACACTCTCACTCACACAAGCACACAAGTATACACTCTCACTCATACAAGTGTACACTCTCACTCACACAAGCACACAAGAGTACACTCTCACTCACACAAGAACACATGAGTACACTCTCACTCACACAAGCACACAAGAGTACACTCTCACTCACACAAGAACACAAGAGTACACTCTCACTCAAACAAGAACACAAGAGTACACTCTCACTCACACAAGCACACAAGAGTACACTCTCACTCACACAAGAACACAAGAGTACGCTCTCACTCACACAAGAACACAAGTGTACACTCTCACTCACACAAGAACACAAGAGTACACTCTCACTCACACAAGAACACAAGAGTACACTCTCACTCACACAAGCACACAAGAGTACACTCTCACTCACACAAGAACACAAGAGTACACTCTCACTCACACAAGCCCACAAGAGTACACTCTCACTCACACAAGAACACAAGAGTACACTCTCACTCACACAAGCACACAAGAGTGCACTCTCACTCACACAAGAACACAAGAGTACACTCCCACTCACTTAAGCACACAAGCATACACTCTCACTCACACAAACACACAAGTGTAGAGTCTCACTCACACAAGTGTACACTCTCACTGACACAAGCCCACAAGAGTACACTCTCACTCACACAGGCACACAAGTGTACAGTTCACTCACACAAGCGTACACTCTCACTCACACAAACACACAAGTGTACACTCTCACTCACACAAGCCCACAAGAGTACACTCTCACTCACACAATTGTACACTCTCACTCAAACAGGAACACAAGCGTACACTCTCACTCACACAAACACACAAGTGTACAGTTTCACTCACACAAGCGTACACTCTCACTCACAGAAACACACAAGCGTACACTCTCACTCACAAAAGAACACAAGTGTACAGTCTCACTCACACAAGCATACACTCTCACTCACACAAGCACACAAGTGTACAGTCTCACTCACACAAGCGTACACTCTCACTCACAAAAACACACAAGCGTACACTCTCACTCACAGAAACACACAAGCGTACACTCTCACTCACAAAAGAACACAAGTGTACAGTCTCACTCACACAAGCACACAAGTGTACAGTCTCACTCACACAAGCGTACACTCTCACTCACACAAACACACAAGTGTACGCTCTCACTCACACAAACACACAAGTGTACACTCTCACTCACACAAGCACACAAGAGTACACTCTCACTCACACAAGCACACAAGCGTACACTCTCACTCACACAAGAAAACAAGCATAAACTCTCACTCACACAAGCACACAAGCATACACTCTCACTCATACAATTGTACACTCTCACTCAAACAAGAACACAAGCGTACACTCTCACTCACAGAAACACACAAGCGTACACTCTCACTCACAAAAGAACACAAGTGTACAGTCTCACTCACACAATTGTACACTCTCACTCAAACAAGAACACAAGCGTACACTCTCACTCACACAAACACACAAGTGTACAGTTTCACTCACACAAGCGTACACTCTCACTCACAGAAACACACAAGCGTACACTCTCACTCACAAAAGAACACAAGTGTACAGTCTCACTCACACAAGCGTACACTCTCACTCACAGAAACACACAAGCATACACTCTCACTCACACAAGCACACAAGTGTACAGTCTCACTCACACAAGCGTACACTCTCACTCACAAAAACACACAAGCGTACACTCTCACTCACAGAAACACACAAGCGTACACTCTCACTCACAAAAGAACACAAGTGTACAGTCTCACTCACACAAGCACACAAGTGTACAGTCTCAATCACACAAGCGTACACTCTCACTCACACAAACACACAAGTGTACGCTCTCACTCACACAAAAACACAAGTGTACACTCTCACTCACACAAGCACAGAAGAGTACACTCTCACTCACACAAGCACACAAGCGTACACTCTCACTCACACAAGAAAACAAGCATACACTCTCACTCACACAAGCACACAAGCATACACTCTCACTCATACAAGTGTACACTCTCACTCACACAAGCACACAAGAGTACACTCTCACTCACACAAGAACACAAGTGTACACTCTCACTCACACAAGCACACAAGAGTACACTCTCACTCACACAAGAACACAAGAGTACACTCTCACTCACATAAGCACACAAGAGTACACTCTCACTCACACAAAAACACAAGTGTACACTCTCACTCACACAAGAACACAAGAGTACACTCTCACTCACACAAGAACACAAGAGTACACTCTCACTCACACAAGCACACAAGAGTACACTCTCACTCACACAAGAACACAAGAGTACACTCTCACTCACACAAGCCCACAAGAGTACACTCTCACTCACACAGGCACACAAATGTACAGTCTCACTCACACAAGCGTACACTCTCACTCACACAAACACACAAGTGTACACTCTAACTCACACAAACACACAAGTGTACACTCTCACTCACACAAGCACACAAGAGTTCACTCTCACTCACACAAGCACACAAGCGTACACTCTCACTCACACAAGAACACAAGCATACACTCTCACTCACACAAGCACACAAGTATACACTCTCACTCATACAAGTGTACACTCTCACTCACACAAGCACACAAGAGTACACTCTCACTCACACAAGAACACATGAGTACACTCTCACTCACACAAGCACACAAGAGTACACTCTCACTCACACAAGAACACAAGAGTACACTCTCACTCAAACAAGAACACAAGAGTACACTCTCACTCACACAAGCACACAAGAGTACACTCTCACTCACACAAGAACACAAGAGTACGCTCTCACTCACACAAGAACACAAGTGTACACTCTCACTCACACAAGAACACAAGAGTACACTCTCACTCACACAAGAACACAAGAGTACACTCTCACTCACACAAGCACACAAGAGTACACTCTCACTCACACAAGAACACAAGAGTACACTCTCACTCACACAAGCCCACAAGAGTACACTCTCACTCACACAAGAACACAAGAGTACACTCTCACTCACACAAGCACACAAGAGTGCACTCTCACTCACACAAGAACACAAGAGTACACTCCCACTCACTTAAGCACACAAGCATACACTCTCACTCACACAAACACACAAGTGTAGAGTCTCACTCACACAAGTGTACACTCTCACTGACACAAGCCCACAAGAGTACACTCTCACTCACACAGGCACACAAGTGTACAGTTCACTCACACAAGCGTACACTCTCACTCAAACAAACACACAAGTGTACACTCTCACTCACACAAGCCCACAAGAGTACACTCTCACTCACACAATTGTACACTCTCACTCAAACAGGAACACAAGCGTACACTCTCACTCACACAAACACACAAGTGTACAGTTTCACTCACACAAGCGTACACTCTCACTCACAGAAACACACAAGCGTACACTCTAACTCACAAAAGAACACAAGTGTACAGTCTCACTCACACAAGCATACACTCTCACTCACACAAGCACACAAGTGTACAGTCTCACTCACACAAGCGTACACTCTCACTCACAAAAACACACAAGCGTACACTCTCACTCACAGAAACACACAAGCGTACACTCTCACTCACAAAAGAACACAAGTGTACAGTCTCACTCACACAAGCACACAAGTGTACAGTCTCACTCACACAAGCGTACACTCTCACTCACACAAACACACAAGTGTACGCTCTCACTCACACAAACACACAAGTGTACACTCTCACTTACACAAGCACACAAGAGTACACTCTCACTCACACAAGCACACAAGCGTACACTCTCACTCACACAAGAAAACAAGCATAAACTCTCACTCACACAAGCACACAAGCATACACTCTCACTCATACAAGTGTATACTCTCACTCACACAAGCACACAAGAGTACACTCTCACTCACACAAGAACACAAGAGTACACTCTCACTCACACAAGCACACAAGAGTACACTCTCACTCACACAAGAACACAAGAGTACACTCTCACTCACACAAGCCCACAAGAGTACACTCTCACTCACACAAGAACACAAGAGTACACTCTCACTCACACAAGAACACAAGAGTACACTCTCACTCACACTAGCACACAAGAGTGCACTCTCACTCACACAAGAACACAAGAGTACACTCCCACTCACTTAAGCACACAAGCATACACTCTCACTCACACAAACACACAAGTGTAGAGTCTCACTCACATAAGTGTACACTCTCACTGACACAAGCCCACAAGAGTACACTCTCACTCACACAGGCACACAAGTGTACAGTCTCACTCACACAAGCGTACACTCTCACTCACACAAACACACAAGTGTACACTCTCACTCACACAAGCCCACAAGAGTACACTCTCACTCACACAATTGTACACTCTCACTCAAACAAGAACACAAGCGTACACTCTCACTCACACAAACACACAAGTGTACAGTTTCACTCACACAAGCGTACACTCTCACTCACAGAAACACACAAGCGTACACTCTCACTCACAAAAGAACACAAGTGTACAGTCTCACTCACACAAGCGTACACTCTCACTCACAGAAACACACAAGCATACACTCTCACTCACAAAAGCACACAAGTGTACAGTCTCACTCACACAAGCGTACACTCTCACTCACAAAAACACACAAGCGTACACTCTCACTCACAGAAACACACAAGCGTACACTCTCACTCACAAAAGAACACAAGTGTACAGTCTCACTCACACAAGCACACAAGTGTACAGTCTCACTCACACAAGCGTACACTCTCACTCACACAAACACACAAGTGTACGCTCTCACTCACACAAACACACAAGTGTACACTCTCACTCACACAAGCACACAAGAGTACACTCTCACTCACACAAGCACACAAGCGTACACTCTCACTCACACAAGAAAACAAGCATACACTCTCACTCACACAAGCACACAAGCATACACTCTCACTCATACAAGTGTACACTCTCACTCACACAAGCACACAAGAGTACACTCTCACTCACACAAGAACACAAGAGTACACTCTCACTCACACAAGCACACAAGAGTACACGCTCACTCACACAAGAACACAAGAGTACACTCTCACTCACACAAGAACACAAGAGTACACTCTCACTCACACAAGCACACAAGAGTACACTCTCACTCACACAAAAACACAAGTGTACACTCTCACTCACACAAGAACACAAGAGTACACTCTCACTCACACAAGAACACAAGAGTACACTCTCACTCACACAAGCAAACAAGAGTACACTCTCACTCACACAAGAACACAAGAGTACACTCTCACTCACACAAGCCCACAAGAGTACACTCTCACTCACACAGACACACAAATGTAAAGTCTCACTCACACAAGCGTACACTCTCACTCACACAAACACACAAGTGTACACTCTCACTCACACAAGCACACAAGAGTTCACTCTCACTCACACAAGCACACAAGAGTTCACTCTCACTCACACAAGCACACAAGCGTACACTCTCACTCACACAAGAACACAAGCATACACTCTCACTCACACAAGCACACAAGCATACACTCTCACTCATACAAGTGTACACTCTCACTCACACAAGCACACAAGAGTACACTCTCACTCACACAAGAACACACGAGTACACTCTCACTCACACAAGCACACAAGAGTACACTCTCACACACAAGATCACAAGAGTACACTCTCACTCACAAAAGAACACAAGAGTACACTCTCACTCACACAAGCACACAAGAGTACACTCTCACTCACACAAGAACACAAGAGTACGCTCTCACTCACACAAGAACACAAGTGTACACTCTCACTCACACAAGAACACAAGAGTACACTCTCACTCAGACAAGAACACAAGAGTACACTCTCACTCACACAAGCACACAAGAGTACACTCTCACTCACACAATAACACAAGAGTACACTCTCACTCACACAAGCCCACAAGAGTACACTCTCACTCACACAAGAACACAAGAGTACACTCTCACTCACACAAGAACACAAGAGTACACTCTCACTCACACAAGAACACAAGAGTACACTCTCACTCACACAAGCACACAAGAGTGCACTCTCACTCACACAAGAACACAAGAGTACACTCCCACTCACTTAAGCATACAAGCATACACTCTCACTCACACAAACACACAAGTGTAGAGTCTCACTCACACAAGTGTACACTCTCACTGACACAAGCCCACAAGTGTACACTCTCACTCACACAGGCACACAAGTGTACAGTCTCACTCACACAAGCGTACACTCTCACTCACACAAACACACAAGTGTACACTCTCACTCACACAAGAACACAAGAGTACACTCTCACTCACACAAGCACACAAGAGTACACGCTCACTCACACAAGAACACAAGAGTACACTCTCACTCACACAAGAACACAAGAGTACACTCTCACTCACACAAGCACACAAGAGTACACTCTCACTCACACAAAAACACAAGTGTACACTCTCACTCACACAAGAACACAAGAGTACACTCTCACTCACACAAGAACACAAGAGTACACTCTCACTCACACAAGCACACAAGAGTACACTCTCACTCACACAAGAACACAAGAGTACACTCTCACTCACACAAGCCCACAAGAGTACACTCTCACTCACACAGACACACAAGTGTACAGTCTCACTCACACAATTGTACACTCTCACTCAAACAAGAACACAAGCGTACACTCTCACTCACACAAACACACAAGTGTACAGTTTCACTCACACAAGCGTACACTCTCACTCACAGAAACACACAAGCATACACTCTCACTCACACAAGCACAGAAGTGTACAGTCTCACTCACACAAGCGTACACTCTCACTCACACAAACACACAAGTGTACGCTCTCACTCACACAAACACACAAGTGTACACTCTCACTCACACAAGCACACAAGAGTACACTCTCACTCACAAAAGCACAAAAGCGTACACTCTCACTCACACAAGAAAACAAGCATACACTCTCACTCACACAAGCACACAAGCATACACTCTCACTCATAGAACTGTACACTCTCACTCACACAAGCACACAAGAGTACACTCTCACTCACACAAGAACACAAGAGTACACTCTCACTCACACAAGCACACAAGAGTACACTCTCACTCACACAAGAACACAAGAGTACACTCTCACTCACACAAGAACACAAGAGTACACTCTCACTCACACAAGCACACAAGAGTACACTCTCACTCACACAAGAACACAAGAGTACACTCTCACTCACACAAGAACACAAGAGTACACTGTCACTCACACAAGAACACAAGAGTACACTCTCACTCACACAAGCCCACAAGAGTACACTCTCACTCACACAGGCACACAAATGTACAGTCTCACTCACACAAGAACACAAGAGTACACTCTCACTCACACAAGCACACAAGAGTACACTCTCACTCACACAAGAACACAAGAGTACACTCTCACTCACACAAGAACACAAGTGTACACTCTCACTCACACAAGAACACAAGAGTACACTCTCACTCACACAAGCACACAAGAGTACACTCTCACTCACTTAAGCACACAAGCATACAATCTCACTCACACAAGCACACAAGCGTACACTCTCACTAACACAAGTGTACACTCTCACTCACACAAGCACACAAGCGTACACTCTCACTCACACAAGCACACAAGCGTACACTCTCACTCACACAAGAACACAAGCATAAACTCTCAATCACACAAGCACACACTCTCACTGACACAAGCACACAAGCGTACACTCTCACTCACACAAGAACACAAGAGTACACTCTCACTCTCACAAGCACACAAGACTACACTCTCACTCACACAAGAACACAAGAGTACACTCTCACTCACTCAAGAACACAAGAGTACACTCTCACTCACACAAACAAACAAGTGTACAGTCTCACTCACACAAGAACACAAGAGTTCACTCTCACTCACACAAGCACACAAGCGTACACTCTCACTCACACAAGAACACAAGCATACACTCTCACTCACACAAGCACACAAGAGTACACTCTCACTCATACAAGTGTACACTCTCACTCACACAAGCACACAAGAGTACACTCTCACTCACACAAGAACACAAGAGTACACTCTCACTCACACAAGCACACAAGAGTACACTCTCACTCACACAAGAACACAAGAGTATGCTCTCACTCACACAAGAACACAAGTGTACACTCTCACTCACACAAGAACACAAGAGTACACTCTCACTCACACAAGAACACAAGAGTACACTCTCACTCACACAAGCCCACAACAGTACACTCTCACTCACACAGGCACACAAATGTACAGTCTCACTCACACAAGCGTACACTCTCACTCACACAAACACACAAGTGTACACTCTCACTCACACAAACACACAAGTGTACACTCTCACTCACACAAGCACACAAGAGTTCACTCTCACTCACACAAGCACACAAGCGTACACTCTCACTCACACAAGAACACAAGCATACACTCTCACTCACACAAGCACACAAGTATACACTCTCACTCATACAAGAGTACACTCTCACTCACACAAGCACACAAGAGTACACTCTCACTCACACAAGAACACATGAGTACACTCTCACTCACACAAGCACACAAGAGTACACTCTCACTCACACAAGAACACAAGAGTACACTCTCACTCAAACAAGAACACAAGAGTACACTCTCACTCACACAAGCACACAAGAGTACACTCTCACTCACACAAGAACACAAGAGTACGCTCTCACTCACACAAGAACACAAGTGTACACTCTCACTCACACAAGAACACAAGAGTACACTCTCACTCACACAAGAACACAAGAGTACACTCTCACTCACACAAGCACACAAGAGTACACTCTCACTCACACAAGAACACAAGAGTACACTCTCACTCACACAAGCCCACAAGAGTACACTCTCACTCACACAAGAACACAAGAGTACACTCTCACTCACACAAGCACACAAGAGTGCACTCTCACTCACACAAGAACACAAGAGTACACTCCCACTCACTTAAGCACACAAGCATACACTCTCACTCACACAAACACACAAGTGTAGAGTCTCACTCACACAAGTGTACACTCTCACTGACACAAGCCCACAAGAGTACACTCTCACTCACACAGGCACACAAGTGTACAGTTCACTCACACAAGCGTACACTCTCACTCACACAAACACACAAGCGTACACTCTCACTCACACAAACACACAAGTGTACAGTTTCACTCACACAAGCGTACACTCTCACTCACAGAAACACACAAGCGTACACTCTCACTCACAAAAGAACACAAGTGTACAGTCTCACTCACACAAGCATACACTCTCACTCACAAAAACACACAAGCGTACACTCTCACTCACAGAAACACACAAGCGTACACTCTCACTCACAAAAGAACATAAGTGTACAGTCTCACTCACACAAGCACACAAGTGTACAGTCTCACTCACACAAGCGTACACTCTCACTCACACAAACACACAAGTGTACGCTCTCACTCACACAAACACACAAGTGTACACTCTCACTCACACAAGCACACAAGAGTACACTCTCACTCACACAAGCACACAAGCGTACACTCTCACTCACACAAGAAAACAAGCATAAACTCTCACTCACACAAGCACACAAGCATACACTCTCACTCATACAAGTGTACACTCTCACTCACACAAGCACACAAGAGTACACTCTCACTCACACAAGAACACAAGAGTACACTCTCACTCACACAAGAACACAAGAGTACACATTCACTCACACAAGAACACAAGAGTACACTCTCACTCACACAAGCACACAAGAGTGCACTCTCACTCACACAAGAACACAAGAGTACACTCCCACTCACTTAAGCACACAAGCATACACTCTCACTCACACAAACACACAAGTGTAGAGTCTCACTCACACAAGTGTACACTCTCACTGACACAAGCCCACAAGAGTACACTCTCACTCACACAGGCACACAAGTGTACAGTCTCACTCACACAAGCGTACACTCTCACTCACACAAACACACAAGTGTACACTCTCACTCACACAAGCCCACAAGAGTACACTCTCACTCACACAATTGTACACTCTCACTCAAACAAGAACACAAGCGTACACTCTCACTCACACAAACACACAAGTGTACAGTTTCACTCACACAAGCGTACACTCTCACTCACAGAAACACACAAGCGTACACTCTCACTCACAAAAGAACACAAGTGTACAGTCTCACTCACACAAGCGTACACTCTCACTCACAGAAACACACAAGCATACACTCTCACTCACAAAAGCACACAAGTGTACAGTCTCACTCACACAAGCGTACACTCTCACTCACAAAAACACACAAGCGTACACTCTCACTCACAGAAACACACAAGCGTACACTCTCACTCACAAAAGAACACAAGTGTACAGTCTCACTCACACAAGCACACAAGTGTACAGTCTCACTCACACAAGCATACACTCTCACTCACACAAACACACAAGTGTACGCTCTCACTCACACAAACACACAAGTGTACACTCTCACTCACACAAGCACACAAGCGTACACTCTCACTCACACAAGAAAACAAGCATACACTCTCACTCACACAAGCACACAAGCATACACTCTCACTCATACAAGTGTACACTCTCACTCACACAAGCACACAAGAGTACACTCTCACTCACACAAGAACACAAGAGTACACTCTCACTCACACAAGCACACAAGAGTACACGCTCACTCACACAAGAACACAAGAGTACACTCTCACTCACACAAGAACACAAGAGTACACTCTCACTCACACAAGCACACAAGAGTACACTCTCACTCACACATAAACACAAGTGTACACTCTCACTCACACAAGAACACAAGAGTACACTCTCACTCACACAAGAACACAAGAGTACACTCTCACTCACACAAGCACACAAGAGTACACTCTCACTCACACAAGAACACAAGAGTACACTCTCACTCACACAAGCCCACAAGAGTACACTCTCACTCACACAGACACACAAATGTACAGTCTCACTCACACAAGAACACAAGAGTACACTCTCACTCACACAAGCACACAAGAGTACACTCTCACTCACACAAGAACACAAGAGTACACTCTCACTCACACAAGAACACAAGTGTACACTCTCACTCACACAAGAACACAAGAGTACACTCTCACTCACACAAGCACACAAGAGTACACTCTCACTCACTTAAGCACACAAGCATACAATCTCACTCACACAAGCACACAAGCGTACACTCTCACTAACACAAGTGTACACTCTCACTCACACAAGCACACAAGCGTACACTCTCACTCACACAAGCACACAAGCGTACACTCTCACTCACACAAGAACACAAGCATACACTCTCACTCATACAAGTGTACACTCTCACTCACACAAGCACACAAGAGTACACTCTCACTCACACAAGAACACAAGAGTACACTCTCACTCTCACAAGCACACAAGAGTACACTCTCACTCACACAAGAACACAAGAGTACACTCTCACTCAAACAAGAACACAAGAGTACACTCTCACTCACACAAGCACACAAGAGTACACTCTCACTCACACAAGAACACAAGAGTACGCTCTCACTCACACAAGAACACAAGTGTACACTCTCACTCACACAAGAACACAAGAGTACACTCTCACTCACACAAGAACACAAGAGTACACTCTCACTCACACAAGCCCACAAGAGTACACTCTCACTCACACAAGAACACAAGAGTACACTCTCACTCACACAAGCACGCAAGAGTGCACTCTCACTCACACAAGAACACAAGAGTACACTCCCACTCACTTAAGCACACAAGCATACACTCTCACTCACACAAACACACAAGTGTAGAGTCTCACTCACACAAGTGTACACTCTCACTGACACAAGCCCACAAGAGTACACTCTCACTCACACAGGCACACAAGTGTACAGTTCACTCACACAAGCGTACACTCTCACTCACACAAACACACAAGTGTACACTCTCACTCACACAAGCCCACAAGAGTACACTCTCACTCACACAATTGTACACTCTCACTCAAACAGGAACACAAGCGTACACTCTCACTCACACAAACACACAAGTGTACAGTTTCACTCACACAAGCGTACACTCTCACTCACAGAAACACACAAGCGTACACTCTCACTCACAAAAGAACACAAGTGTACAGTCTCACTCACACAAGCATACACTCTCACTCACACAAGCACACAAGTGTACAGTCTCACTCACACAAGCGTACACTCTCACTCACAAAAACACACAAGCGTACACTCTCACTCACAGAAACACACAAGCGTACACTCTCACTCACAAAAGAACACAAGTGTACAGTCTCACTCACACAAGCACACAAGTGTACAGTCTCACTCACACAAGCGTACACTCTCACTCACACAAACACACAAGTGTACGCTCTCACTCACACAAACACACAAGTGTACACTCTCACTCACACAAGCACACAAGAGTACACTCTCACTCACACAAGCACACAAGCGTACACTCTCACTCACACAAGAAAAGAAGCATAAACTCTCACTCACACAAGCACACAAGCATACACTCTCACTCATACAAGTGTACACTCTCACTCACACAAGCACACAAGAGTACACTCTCACTCACACAAGAACAAAAGAGTACACTCTCACTCACACAAGAACACAAGAGTACACTCTCACTCACACAAGAACACAAGAGTACACTCTCACTCACACAAGCACACAAGAGTGCACTCTCACTCACACAAGAACACAAGAGTACACTCCCACTCACTTAAGCACACAAGCATACACTCTCACTCACACAAACACACAAGTGTAGAGTCTCACTCACACAAGTGTACACTCTCACTGACACAAGCCCACAAGAGTACACTCTCACTCACACAGGCACACAAGTGTACAGTCTCACTCACACAAGCGTACACTCTCACTCACACAAACACACAAGTGTACACTCTCACTCACACAAGCCCACAAGAGTACACTCTCACTCACACAATTGTACACTCTCACTCAAACAAGAACACAAGCGTACACTCTCACTCACACAAACACACAAGTGTACAGTTTCACTCACACAAGCGTACACTCTCACTCACAGAAACACACAAGCGTACACTCTCACTCACAAAAGAACACAAGTGTACAGTCTCACTCACACAAGCGTACACTCTCACTCACAGAAACACACAAGCATACACTCTCACTCACAAAAGCACACAAGTGTACAGTCTCACTCACACAAGCGTACACTCTCACTCACAAAAAAACACAAGCGTACACTCTCACTCACAGAAACACACAAGCGTACACTCTCACTCACAAAAGAACACAAGTGTACAGTCTCACTCACACAAGCACACAAGTGTACAGTCTCACTCACACAAGCGTACACTCTCACTCACACAAACACACAAGTGTACGCTCTCACTCACACAAACACACAAGTGTACACTCACTCACACAAGCACACAAGAGTACACTCTCACTCACACAAGCACACAAGCGTACACTCTCACTCACACAAGAAAACAAGCATACACTCTCACTCACACAAGCACACAAGCATACACTCTCACTCATACAAGTGTACACTCTCACTCACACAAGCACACAAGAGTACACTCTCACTCACACAAGAACACAAGAGTACACTCTCACTCACACAAGCACACAAGAGTACACGCTCACTCACACAAGAACACAAGAGTACACTCTCACTCACACAAGCACACAAGAGTACACTCTCACTCACACAAAAACACAAGTGTACACTCTCACTCACACAAGAACACAAGAGTACACTCTCACTCACACAAGAACACAAGAGTACACTCTCACTCACACAAGCACACAAGAGTACACTCTCACTCACACAAGAACACAAGAGTACACTCTCACTCACACAAGCCCACAAGAGTACACTCTCACTCACACAGACACACAAATGTACAGTCTCACTCACACAAGAACACAAGAGTACACTCTCACTCACACAAGCACACAAGAGTACACTCTCACTCACACAAGAACACAAGAGTACACTCTCACTCACACAAGAACACAAGTGTACACTCTCACTCACACAAGAACACAAGAGTACACTCTCACTCACACAAGCACACAAGAGTACACTCTCACTCACTTAAGCACACAAGCATACAATCTCACTCACACAAGCACACAAGCGTACACTCTCACTAACACAAGTGTACACTCTCACTCACACAAGCACACAAGCGTACACTCTCACTCACACAAGCACACAAGCGTACACTCTCACTCACACAAGAACACAAGCATACACTCTCAATCACACAAGCACACACTCTCACTGACACAAGCACACAAGCGTACACTCTCACTCACACAAGAACACAAGAGTACACTCTCACTCTCACAAGCACACAAGACTACACTCTCACTCACACAAGAACACAAGAGTACACTCTCACTCACTCAAGAACACAAGAGTACACTCTCACTCACACAAACAAACAAGTGTACAGTCTCACTCACACAAGAACACAAGAGTTCACTCTCACTCACACAAGCACACAAGCGTACACTCTCACTCACACAAGAACACAAGCATACACTCTCACTCACACAAGCACACAAGTATACACTCTCACTCATACAAGTGTACACTCTCACTCACACAAGCACACAAGAGTACACTCTCACTCACACAAGAACACACGAGTACACTCTCACTCACACAAGCACACAAGAGTACACTCTCACTCACACAAGAACACAAGAGTACACTCTCACTCACACAAGAACACAAGAGTACACTCTCACTCACACAAGCACACAAGAGTACACTCTCACTCACACAAGAACACAAGAGTATGCTCTCACTCACACAAGAACACAAGTGTACACTCTCACTCACACAAGAACACAAGAGTACACTCTCACTCACACAAGAACACAAGAGTACACTCTCACTCACACAAGCCCACAAGAGTACACTCTCACTCACACAGGCACACAAATGTACAGTCTCACTCACACAAGCGTACACTCTCACTCACACAAACACACAAGTGTACACTCTCACTCACACAAACACACAAGTGTACACTCTCACTCACACAAACACACAAGTGTACACTCTCACTCACACAAGCACACAAGAGTTCACTCTCACTCACACAAGCACACAAGCGTACACTCTCACTCACACAAGAACACAAGCATACACTCTCACTCACACAAGCACACAAGTATACACTCTCACTCATACAAGTGTACACTCTCACTCACACAAGCACACAAGAGTACACTCTCACTCACACAAGAACACATGAGTACACTCTCACTCACACAAGCACACAAGAGTACACTCTCACTCACACAACAACACAAGAGTACACTCTCACTCAAACAAGAACACAAGAGTACACTCTCACTCACACAAGCACACAAGAGTACACTCTCACTCACACAAGAACACAAGAGTAAGCTCTCACTCACACAAGAACACAAGTGTACACTCTCACTCACACAAGAACACAAGAGTACACTCTCACTCACACAAGAACACAAGAGTACACTCTCACTCACACAAGCACACAAGAGTACACTCTCACTCACACAAGAACACAAGAGTACACTCTCACTCACACAAGCCCACAAGAGTACACTCTCACTCACACAAGAACACAAGAGTACACTCTCACTCACACAAGCACACAAGAGTGCACTCTCACTCACACAAGAACACAAGAGTACACTCCCACTCACTTAAGCACACAAGCATACACTCTCACTCACACAAACACACAAGTGTAGAGTCTCACTCACACAAGTGTACACTCTCACTGACACAAGCCCACAAGAGTACACTCTCACTCACACAGGCACACAAGTGTACAGTTCACTCACACAAGCGTACACTCTCACTCACACAAACACACAAGTGTACACTCTCACTCACACAAGCCCACAAGAGTACACTCTCACTCACACAATTGTACACTCTCACTCAAACAGGAACACAAGCGTACACTCTCACTCACACAAACACACAAGTGTACAGTTTCACTCACACAAGCGTACACTCTCACTCACAGAAACACACAAGCGTACACTCTCACTCACAAAAGAACACAAGTGTACAGTCTCACTCACACAAGCATACACTCTCACTCACACAAGCACACAAGTGTACAGTCTCACTCACACAAGCGTACACTCTCACTCACAAAAACACACAAGCGTACACTCTCACTCACAGAAACACACAAGCGTACACTCTCACTCACAAAAGAACACAAGTGTACAGTCTCACTCACACAAGCACACAAGTGTACAGTCTCACTCACACAAGCGTACACTCTCACTCACACAAACACACAAGTGTACGCTCTCACTCACACAAACACACAAGTGTACACTCTCACTCACACAAGCACACAAGAGTACACTCTCACTCACACAAGCACACAAGCGTACACTCTCACTCACACAAGAAAACAAGCATAAACTCTCACTCACACAAGCACACAAGCATACACTCTCACTCATACAAGTGTACACTCTCACTCACACAAGCACACAAGAGTACACTCTCACTCACACAAGAACACAAGAGTACACTCTCACTCACACAATCACACAAGAGTACACTCTCACTCACACAAGAACACAAGAGTACACTCTCACTCACACAAGCCCACAAGAGTACACTCTCACTCACACAAGAACACAAGAGTACACTCTCACTCACACAAGAACACAAGAGTACACTCTCACTCACACAAGCACACAAGAGTGCACTCTCACTCACACAAGAACACAAGAGTACACTCCCACTCACTTAAGCACACAAGCATACACTCTCACTCACACAAACACACAAGTGTAGAGTCTCACTCACACAAGTGTACACTCTCACTGACACAAGCCCACAAGAGTACACTCTCACTCACACAGGCACACAAGTGTACAGTCTCACTCACACAAGCGTACACTCTCACTCACACAAACACACAAGTGTACACTCTCACTCACACAAGCCCACAAGAGTACACTCTCACTCACACAATTGTACACTCTCACTCAAACAAGAACACAAGCGTACACTCTCACTCACACAAACACACAAGTGTACAGTTTCACTCACACAAGCGTACACTCTCACTCACAGAAACACACAAGCGTACACTCTCACTCACAAAAGAACACAAGTGTACAGTCTCACTCACACAAGCGTACACTCTCACTCACAGAAACACACAAGCATACACTCTCACTCACAAAAGCACACAAGTGTACAGTCTCACTCACACAAGCGTACACTCTCACTCACAAAAACACACAAGCGTACACTCTCACTCACAGAAACACACAAGCGTACACTCTCACTCACAAAAGAACACAAGTGTACAGTCTCACTCACACAAGCACACAAGTGTACAGTCTCACTCACACAAGCGTACACTCTCACTCACACAAACACACAAGTGTACGCTCTCACTCACACAAACACACAAGTGTACACTCTCACTCACACAAGCACACAAGAGTACACTCTCACTCACACAAGCACACAAGCGTACACTCTCACTCACACAAGAAAACAAGCATACACTCTCACTCACACAAGCACACAAGCATACACTCTCACTCATACAAGTGTACACTCTCACTCACACAAGCACACAAGAGTACACTCTCACTCACACAAGAACACAAGAGTACACTCTCACTCACACAAGCACACAAGAGTACACGCTCACTCACACAAGAACACAAGAGTACACTCTCACTCACACAAGCACACAAGAGTACACTCTCACTCACACAAAAACACAAGTGTACACTCTCACTCACACAAGAACACAAGAGTACACTCTCACTCACACAAGCACACAAGAGTACACTCTCACTCACACAAGAACACAAGAGTACACTCTCACTCACACAAGCCCACAAGAGTACACTCTCACTCACACAGACACACAAATGTACAGTCTCACTCACACAAGCGTACACTCTCACTCACACAAACACACAAGTGTACACTCTCACTCACACAAACACACAAGTGTACACTCTCACTCACACAAGCACACAAGAGTTCACTCTCACTCACACAAGCACACAAGCGTACACTCTCACTCACACAAGAACACAAGCATACACTCTCACTCACACAAGCACACAAGCATACACTCTCACTCATACAAGTGTACACTCTCACTCACACAAGCACACAAGAGTACACTCTCACTCACACAAGAACACACGAGTACACTCTCACTCACACAAGCACACAAGAGTACACTCTCACACACAAGATCACAAGAGTACACTCTCACTCACACAAGAACACAAGAGTACACTCTCACTCACACAAGCACACAAGAGTACACTCTCACTCACACAAGAACACAAGAGTACGCTCTCACTCACACAAGAACACAAGTGTACACTCTCACTCACACAAGAACACAAGAGTACACTCTCACTCAGACAAGAACACAAGAGTACACTCTCACTCACACAAGCACACAAGAGTACACTCTCACTCACACAATAACACAAGAGTACACTCTCACTCACACAAGCCCACAAGAGTACACTCTCACTCACACAAGAACACAAGAGTACACTCTCACTCACACAAGAACACAAGAGTACACTCTCACTCACACAAGCACACAAGAGTGCACTCTCACTCACACAAGAACACAAGAGTACACTCCCACTCACTTAAGCATACAAGCATACACTCTCACTCACACAAACACACAAGTGTAGAGTCTCACTCACACAAGTGTACACTCTCACTGACACAAGCCCACAAGTGTACACTCTCACTCACACAGGCACACAAGTGTACAGTCTCACTCACACAAGCGTACACTCTCACTCACACAAACACACAAGTGTACACTCTCACTCACACAAGCCCACAAGAGTACACTCTCACTCACACAATTGTACACTCTCACTCAAACAAGAACACAAGCGTACACTCTCACTCACACAAACACACAAGTGTACAGTTTCACTCACACAAGCGTACACTCTCACTCACAGAAACACACAAGCGTACACTCTCACTCACAAAAGAACACAAGTGTACAGTCTCACTCACACAAGCGTACACTCTCACTCACAGAAACACACAAGCATACACTCTCACTCACACAAGCACAGAAGTGTACAGTCTCACTCACACAAGCGTACACTCTCACTCACAAAAACACACAAGCGTACACTCTCACTCACAGAAACACACAAGCGTACACTCTCACTCACAAAAGAACACAAGTGTACAGTCTCACTCACACAAGCACACAAGTGTACAGTCTCACTCACACAAGCGTACACTCTCACTCACACAAACACACAAGTGTACGCTCTCACTCACACAAACACACAAGTGTACACTCTCACTCACACAAGCACACAAGAGTACACTCTCACTCACAAAAGCACAAAAGCGTACACTCTCACTCACACAAGAAAACAAGCATACACTCTCACTCACACAAGCACACAAGCATACACTCTCACTCATAGAAGTGTACACTCTCACTCACACAAGCACACAAGAGTACACTCTCACTCACACAAGAACACAAGAGTACACTCTCACTCACACAAGCACACAAGAGTACACTCTCACTCACACAAGAACACAAGAGTACACTCTCACTCACACAAGAACACAAGAGTACACTCTCACTCACACAAGCACACAAGAGTACACTCTCACTCACACAAGAACACAAGTGTACACTCTCACTCACACAAGAACACAAGAGTACACTCTCACTCACACAAGAACACAAGAGTACACTCTCACTCACACAAGAACACAAGAGTACACTCTCACTCACACAAGCCCACAAGAGTACACTCTCACTCACACAGGCACACAAATGTACAGTCTCACTCACACAAGAACACAAGAGTACACTCTCACTCACACAAGCACACAAGAGTACACTCTCACTCACACAAGAACACAAGAGTACACTCTCACTCACACAAGAACACAAGTGTACACTCTCACTCACACAAGAACACAAGAGTACACTCTCACTCACACAAGCACACAAGAGTACACTCTCACTCACTTAAGCACACAAGCATACAATCTCACTCACACAAGCACACAAGCGTACACTCTCACTAACACAAGTGTACACTCTCACTCACACAAGCACACAAGCGTACACTCTCACTCACACAAGCACACAAGCGTACACTCTCACTCACACAAGAACACAAGCATACACTCTCAATCACACAAGCACACACTCTCACTGACACAAGCACACAAGCGTACACTCTCACTCACACAAGAACACAAGAGTACACTCTCACTCTCACAAGCACACAAGACTACACTCTCACTCACACAAGAACACAAGAGTACACTCTCACTCACTCAAGAACACAAGAGTACACTCTCACTCACACAAACAAACAAGTGTACAGTCTCACTCACACAAGAACACAAGAGTTCACTCTCACTCACACAAGCACACAAGCGTACACTCTCACTCACACAAGAACACAAGCATACACTCTCACTCACACAAGCACACAAGTATACACTCTCACTCATACAAGTGTACACTCTCACTCACACAAGCACACAAGAGTACACTCTCACTCACACAAGAACACACGAGTACACTCTCACTCACACAAGCACACAAGAGTACACTCTCACTCACACAAGAACACAAGAGTACACTCTCACTCAAACAAGAACACAAGAGTACACTCTCACTCACACAAGCACACAAGAGTACACTCTCACTCACACAAGAACACAAGAGTATGCTCTCACTCACACAAGAACACAAGTGTACACTCTCACTCACACAAGAACACAAGAGTACACTCTCACTCACACAAGAACACAAGAGTACACTCTCACTCACACAAGAACACATGAGTACACTCTCACTCACACAAGAACACAAGAGTACACTCTCACTCACACAAGAACTCAAGAGTACACTCTCACTCACACAAGCACACAAGAGTGCACTCTCACTCACACAAGAACACAAGAGTACACTCCCACTCACTTAAGCACACAAGCATACACTCTCACTCACACAAACACACAAGTGTAGAGTCTCACTCACACAAGTGTACACTCTCACTGACACAAGCCCACAAGAGTACACTCTCACTCACACAGGCACACAAGTGTACAGTCTCACTCACACAAGCGTACACTCTCACTCACACAAACACACAAGTGTACACTCTCACTCACACAAGCCCACAAGAGTACACTCTCACTCACACAATTGTACACTCTCACTCAAACAAGAACACAAGCGTACACTCTCACTCACACAAACACACAAGTGTACATTTTCACTCACACAAGCGTACATTCTCACTCACAGAAACACACAAGCGTACACTCTCACTCACAAAAGAACACAAGTGTACAGTCTCACTCACACAAGCACACAAGCATACACTCTCACTCACACAAACACACAAGTGTAGAGTCTCACTCACACAAGTGTACACTCTCACTGACACAAGCCCACAAGCGTACACTCTCACTCTCAAAAGAACACGTGTACAGTCTCACTCACACAAGCGTACACTCTCACTCACAGAAACACACAAGCATACACTCTCACTCACACAAGCACACAAGTGTACAGTCTCACTCACACAAGCGTACACTCTCACTCACACAAACACACAAGTGTACACTCTCACTCACACAAGCCCACAAGAGTACACTCTCACTCACACAATTGTACACTCTCACTCAAACAAGAACACAAGCGTACACTCTCACTCACACAAACACACAAGTGTACAGTTTCACTCACACAAGCGTACACTCTCACTCACAGAAACACACAAGCGTACACTCTCACTCACAAAAGAACACAAGTGTACAGTCTCACTCACACAAGCGTACACTCTCACTCACAGAAACACACAAGCATACACTCTCACTCACACAAGCACAGAAGTGTACAGTCTCACTCACACAAGCGTACACTCTCACTCACAAAAACACACAAGCGTACACTCTCACTCACAGAAACACACAAGCGTACACTCTCACTCACAAAAGAACACAAGTGTACAGTCTCACTCACACAAGCACACAAGTGTACAGTCTCACTCACACAAGCGTACACTCTCACTCACACAAACACACAAGTGTACGCTCTCACTCACACAAACACACAAGTGTACACTCTCACTCACACAAGCACACAAGAGTACACTCTCACTCACAAAAGCACAAAAGCGTACACTCTCACTCACACAAGAAAACAAGCATACACTCTCACTCACACAAGCACACAAGCATACACTCTCACTCATAGAAGTGTACACTCTCACTCACACAAGCACACAAGAGTACACTCTCACTCACACAAGAACACAAGAGTACACTCTCACTCACACAAGCACACAAGAGTACACTCTCACTCACACAAGAACACAAGAGTACACTCTCACTCACACAAGAACACAAGAGTACACTCTCACTCACACAAGCCCACAAGAGTACACTCTCACTCACACAGGCACACAAATGTACAGTCTCACTCACACAAGAACACAAGAGTACACTCTCACTCACACAAGCACACAAGAGTACACTCTCACTCACACAAGAACACAAGAGTACACTCTCACTCACACAAGAACACAAGTGTACACTCTCACTCACACAAGAACACAAGAGTACACTCTCACTCACACAAGCACACAAGAGTACACTCTCACTCACTTAAGCACACAAGCATACAATCTCACTCACACAAGCACACAAGCGTACACTCTCACTAACACAAGTGTACACTCTCACTCACACAAGCACACAAGCGTACACTCTCACTCACACAAGCACACAAGCGTACACTCTCACTCACACAAGAACACAAGCATACACTCTCAATCACACAAGCACACACTCTCACTGACACAAGCACACAAGCGTACACTCTCACTCACACAAGAACACAAGAGTACACTCTCACTCTCACAAGCACACAAGACTACACTCTCACTCACACAAGAACACAAGAGTACACTCTCACTCACTCAAGAACACAAGAGTACACTCTCACTCACACAAACAAACAAGTGTACAGTCTCACTCACACAAGAACACAAGAGTTCACTCTCACTCACACAAGCACACAAGCGTACACTCTCACTCACACAAGAACACAAGCATACACTCTCACTCACACAAGCACACAAGTATACACTCTCACTCATACAAGTGTACACTCTCACTCACACAAGCACACAAGAGTACACTCTCACTCACACAAGAACACACGAGTACACTCTCACTCACACAAGCACACAAGAGTACACTCTCACTCACACAAGAACACAAGAGTACACTCTCACTCAAACAAGAACACAAGAGTACACTCTCACTCACACAAGCACACAAGAGTACACTCTCACTCACACAAGAACACAAGAGTATGCTCTCACTCACACAAGAACACAAGTGTACACTCTCACTCACACAAGAACACAAGAGTACACTCTCACTCACACAAGAACACAAGAGTACACTCTCACTCACACAAGAACACATGAGTACACTCTCACGTACACAAGAACACAAGAGTACACTCTCACTCACACAAGAACTCAAGAGTACACTCTCACTCACACAAGCACACAAGAGTGCACTCTCACTCACACAAGAACACAAGAGTACACTCCCACTCACTTAAGCACACAAGCATACACTCTCACTCACACAAACACACAAGTGTAGAGTCTCACTCACACAAGTGTACACTCTCACTGACACAAGCCCACAAGAGTACACTCTCACTCACACAGGCACACAAGTGTACAGTCTCACTCACACAAGCGTACACTCTCACTCACACAAACACACAAGTGTACACTCTCACTCACACAAGCCCACAAGAGTACACTCTCACTCACACAATTGTACACTCTCACTCAAACAAGAACACAAGCGTACACTCTCACTCACACAAACACACAAGTGTACATTTTCACTCACACAAGCGTACACTCTCACTCACAGAAACACACAAGCGTACACTCTCACTCACAAAAGAACACAAGTGTACAGTCTCACTCACACAAGCACACAAGCATACACTCTCACTCACACAAACACACAAGTGTAGAGTCTCACTCACACAAGTGTACACTCTCACTGACACAAGCCCACAAGCGTACACTCTCACTCTCAAAAGAACACGTGTACAGTCTCACTCACACAAGCGTACACTCTCACTCACAGAAACACACAAGCATACACTCTCACTCACACAAGCACACAAGTGTACAGTCTCACTCACACAAGCGTACACTCTCACTCACAGAAACACACAAGCGTACACTCTCACTCACAAAAGAACACAAGTGTACAGTCTCACTCACACAAGCACACAAGTGTACAGTCTCACTCACACAAGCGTACACTCTCACTCACACAAACACACAAGTGTACGCTCTCACTCACACAAACACACAAGTGTACACTCTCACTCACACAAGCACACAAGAGTACACTCTCACTCACACAAGCACACAAGCGTACACTCTCACTCACACAAGAAAACAAGCATACACTCTCACTCACACAAGCACACAAGCATACACTCTCACTCATACAAGTGTACACTCTCACTCACACAAGCACACAAGAGTACACTCTCACTCACACAAGAACACAAGAGTACACTCTCACTCACACAAGAACACAAGAGTACACTCTCACTCACACAAGCACACAAGAGTACACTCTAACTCACACAAGCCCACAAGAGTACACTCTCACTCACACAAGAACACAAGAGTACACTCTCACTCACACAAGAACACAAGAGTACACTCTCACTCACACAAGCACACAAGAGTGCACTCTCACTCACACAAGAACACAAGAGTACACTCCCACTCACTTAAGCACACAAGCATACACTCTCACTCACACAAACACACAAGTGTAGAGTCTCACTCACACAAGTGTACACTCTCACTGACACAAGCCCACAAGAGTACACTCTCACTCACACAGGCACACAAGTGTACAGTCTCACTCACACAAGCGTACACTCTCACTCACACAAACACACAAGTGTACACTCTCACTCACACAAGCCCACAAGAGTACACTCTCACTCACACAATTGTACACTCTCACTCAAACAAGAACACAAGCGTACACTCTCACTCACACAAACACACAAGTGTACAGTTTCACTCACACAAGCGTACACTCTCACTCACAGAAACACACAAGCGTACACTCTCACTCACAAAAGAACACAAGTGTACAGTCTCACTCACACAAGCGTACACTCTCACTCACAGAAACACACAAGCATACACTCTCACTCACACAAGCACACAAGTGTACAGTCTCACTCAACAAGCGTACACTCTCACTCACAAAAACACACAAGCGTACACTCTCACTCACAGAAACACACAAGCGTACACTCTCACTCACAAAAGAACACAAGTGTACAGTCTCACTCACACAAGCACACAAGTGTACAGTCTCACTCACACAAGCGTACACTCTCACTCACACAAACACACAAGTGTACGCTCTCACTCACACAAACACACAAGTGTACACTCTCACTCACACAAGCACACAAGAGTACACTCTCACTCACACAAGCACACAAGCGTACACTCTCACTCACACAAGAAAACAAGCATACAATCTCACTCACACAAGCACACAAGCATACAAAAACACACAAGCGTACACTCTCACTCACAGAAACACACAAGCGTACACTCTCACTCACACAAGCATACACTCTCACTCATACAAGTGTACACTCTCACTCACACAAGCACACAAGAGTACACTCTCACTCACACAAGAACACAAGAGTACACTCTCACTCACACAAGCACACAAGAGTACACTCTCACTCACACAAGAACACAAGAGTACACTCTCACTCACACAAGAACACAAGAGTACACTCTCACTCACACAAGCACACTAGAGTACACTCTCACTCACAAAAAAACACAAGTGTACACTCTCACTCACACAAGAACACAAGAGTACACTCTCACTCACACAAGCACACAAGAGTACACTCTCACTCACACAAGAACACAAGAGTACACTCTCACTCACACAAGCCCACAAGAGTACACTCTCACTCACACAGACACACAAATGTACAGTCTCACTCACACAAGCGTACACTCTCACTCACACAAACACACAAGTGTACACTCTCACTCACACAAACACACAAGTGTACACTCTCACTCACACAAGCACACAAGAGTTCACTCTCACTCACACAAGCACACAAGCGTACACTCTCACTCACACAAGAACACAAGCATACACTCTCACTCACACAAGCACACAAGCATACACTCTCACTCATACAAGTGTACACTCTCATTCACACAAGCACACAAGAGTACACTCTCACTCACACAAGAACACACGAGTACACTCTCACTCACACAAGCACACAAGAGTACACTCTCACTCACACAAGAACACAAGAGTACGCTCTCACTCACACAAGAACACAAGTGTACACTCTCACTCACACAAGAACACAAGAGTACATTCTCACTCAGACAAGAACACAAGAGTACACTCTCACTCACACAAGCACACAAGAGTACACTCTCACTCACACAATAACACAAGAGTACACTCTCACTCACACAAGCCCACAAGACTACACTCTCACTCACACAAGAACACAAGAGTACACTCTCACTCACACAAGAACACAAGAGTACACTCTCACTCACACAAGCACACAAGAGTGCACTCTCACTCACACAAGAACACAAGAGTACACTCCCACTCACTTAAGCACACAAGCATACACTCTCACTCACACAAACACACAAGTGTAGAGTCTCACTCACACAAGTGTACACTCTCACTGACACAAGCCCACAAGAGTACACTCTCACTCACACAGGCACACAAGTGTACAGTCTCACTCACAAAAGCGTACACTCTCACTCACACAAACACACAAGTGTACACTCTCACTCACACAAGCCCACAAGAGTACACTCTCACTCACACAATTGTACACTCTCACTCAAACAAGAACACAAGCGTACACTCTCACTCACACAAACACACAAGTGTACAGTTTCACTCACACAAGCGTACACTCTCACTCACAGAAACACACAAGCGTACACTCTCACTCACAAAAGAACACAAGTGTACAGTCTCACTCACACAAGCGTACACTCTCACTCACAGAAACACACAAGCATACACTCTCACTCACACAAGCACACAAGTGTACAGTCTCACTCACACAAGCGTACACTCTCACTCACAAAAACACACAAGCGTACACTCTCACTCACAGAAACACACAAGCGTACACTCTCACTCACAAAAGAACACAAGTGTACAGTCTCACTCACACATGCACACAAGTGTACAGTCTCACTCACACAAGCGTACACTCTCACTCACACAAACACACAAGTGTACGCTCTCACTCACACAAACACACAAGTGTACACTCTCACTCACACAAGCACACAAGAGTACACTCTCACTCACACAAGCACACAAGCGTACACTCTCACTCACACAAGAAAACAAGCATACACTCTCACTCACACAAGCACACAAGCATACACTCTCACTCATACAAGTGTACACTCTCACTCACACAAGCACACAAGAGTACACTCTCACTCACACAAGAACACAAGAGTACACTCTCACTCACACAAGCACACAAGAGTACACTCTCACTCACACAAGAAAACAAGAGTACATTCTCACTCACACAAGCACACAAGAGTACACTCTCACTCACAAAAAAACACAAGTGTACACTCTCACTCACACAAGAACACAAGAGTACACTCTCACTCACACAAGAACACAAGAGTACACTCTCACTCACACAAGCACACAAGAGTACACTCTCACTCACACAAGAACACAAGAGTACACTCTCACTCACACAAGCCCACAAGAGTACACTCTCACTCACACAGACACACAAATGTACAGTCTCACTCACACAAGCGTACACTCTCACTCACACAAACACACAAGTGTACACTCTCACTCACACAAGAACACAAGAGTACACTCTCACTCACACAAGCACACAAGAGTGCACTCTCACTCACACAAGAACACAAGAGTACACTCCCACTCACTTAAGCACACAAGCATACACTCTCACTCACACAAACACACAAGTGTAGAGTCTCACTCACACAAGTGTACACTCTCACTGACACAAGCCCACAAGAGTACACTCTCACTCACACAGGCACACAAGTGTACAGTCTCACTCACACAAGCGTACACTCTCACTCACACAAACACACAAGAGTACACTCTCACTCACACAAGAACACAAGAGTACACTCTCACTCACACAAGCACACAAGAGTACACTCTCACTCACAAAAAAACAAAAGTGTACACTCTCACTCACACAAGAACACAAGAGTACACTCTCACTCACACAAGAACACAAGAGTACACTCTCACTCACACAAGCACACAAGAGTACACTCTCACTCACACAAGAACACAAGAGTACACTCTCACTCACACAAGCCCACAAGAGTACACTCTCACTCACACAGACACACAAATGTACAGTCTCACTCACACAAGCGTACACTCTCACTCACACAAACACACAAGTGTACACTCTCACTCACACAAACACACAAGTGTACACTCTCACTCACACAAGCACACAAGAGTACACTCTCACTCACACAAGAACACAAGAGTACACTCTCACTCACACAAGAACACAAGAGTACACTCTCACTCACACAAGCACACAAGAGTACACTCTCACTCACACAAGAACACAAGAGTACACTCTCACTCACACAAGCCCACAAGAGTACACTCTCACTCACACAAGAACACAAGAGTACACTCTCACTCACACAAGAACACAAGAGTACACTCTCACTCACACAAGCACACAAGAGTGCACTCTCACTCACACAAGAACACAAGAGTACACTCCCACTCACTTAAGCACACAAGCATACACTCTCACTCACACAAACACACAAGTGTAGAGTCTCACTCACACAAGTGTACACTCTCACTGACACAAGCCCACAAGAGTACACTCTCACTCACACAGGCACACAAGTGTACAGTCTCACTCACACAAGCGTACACTCTCACTCACACAAACACACAAGTGTACACTCTCACTCACACAAGCCCACAAGAGTACACTCTCACTCACACAATTGTACACTCTCACTCAAACAAGAACACAAGCGTACACTCTCACTCACACAAACACACAAGTGTACAGTTTCACTCACACAAGCGTACACTCTCACTCACAGAAACACACAAGCGTACACCCTCACTCACAAAAGAACACAAGTGTACAGTCTCACTCACACAAGCGTACACTCTCACTCACAGAAACACACAAGCATACACTCTCACTCACAAAAGCACACAAGTGTACAGTCTCACTCACACAAGCGTACACTCTCACTCACAAAAACACACAAGCGTACACTCTCACTCACAGAAACACACAAGCGTACACTCTCACTCACAAAAGAACACAAGTGTACAGTCTCACTCACACAAGCACACAAGTGTACAGTCTCACTCACACAAGCGTACACTCTCACTCACACAAACACACAAGTGTACGCTCTCACTCACACAAACACACAAGTGTACACTCTCACTCACACAAGCACACAAGAGTACACTCTCACTCACACAAGCACACAAGCGTACACTCTCACTCACACAAGAAAACAAGCATACACTCTCACTCACACAAGCACACAAGCATACACTCTCACTCATACAAGTGTACACTCTCACTCACACAAGCACACAAGAGTACACTCTCACTCACACAAGCACACAAGAGTACACGCTCACTCACACAAGAACACAAGAGTACACTCTCACTCACACAAGAACACAAGAGTACACTCTCACTCACACAAGCACACAAGAGTACACTCTCACTCACACAAAAACACAAGTGTACACTCTCACTCACACAAGAACACAAGAGTACACTCTCACTCACACAAGAACACAAGAGTACACTCTCACTCACACAAGCACACAAGAGTACACTCTCACTCACACAAGAACACAAGAGTACACTCTCACTCACACAAGCCCACAAGAGTACACTCTCACTCACACAGACACACAAATGTACAGTCTCACTCACACAAGCGTACACTCTCACTCACACAAACACACAAGTGTACACTTTCACTCACACAAACACACAAGTGTACACTCTCACTCACACAAGCACACAAGAGTTCACTCTCACTCACACAAGCACACAAGCGTACACTCTCACTCACACAAGAACACAAGCATACACTCTCACTCACACAAGCACACAAGCATACACTCTCACTCATACAAGTGTACACTCTCACTCACACAAGAACACACGAGTACACTCTCACTCACACAAGCACACAAGAGTACACTCTCACACACAAGATCACAAGAGTACACTCTCACTCACACAAGAACACAAGAGTACACTCTCACTCACACAAGCACACAAGAGTACACTCTCATTCACACAAGAACACAAGAGTACGCTCTCACTCACACAAGAACACAAGTGTACACTCTCACTCACACAAGAACACAAGAGTACACTCTCACTCAGACAAGAACACAAGAGTACACTCTCACTCACACAAGCACACAAGAGTACACTCTCACTCACACAATAACACAAGAGTACACTCTCACTCACACAAGCCCACAAGAGTACACTCTCACTCACACAAGAACACAAGAGTACACTCTCACTCACACAAGAACACAAGAGTACACTCTCACTCACACAAGCACACAAGAGTGCACTCTCACTCACACAAGAACACAAGAGTACACTCCCACTCACTTAAGCACACAAGCATACACTCTCACTCACACAAACACACAAGTGTAGAGTCTCACTCACACAAGTGTACACTCTCACTGACACAAGCCCACAAGTGTACACTCTCACTCACACAGGCACACAAGTGTACAGTCTCACTCACACAAGCGTACACTCTCACTCACACAAACACACAAGTGTACACTCTCACTCACACAAGCCCACAAGAGTACACTCTCACTCACACAATTGTACACTCTCACTCAAACAAGAACACAAGCGTACACTCTCACTCACACAAACACACAAGTGTACAGTTTCACTCACACAAGCGTACACTCTCACTCACAGAAACACACAAGCGTACACTCTCACTCACAAAAGAACACAAGTGTACAGTCTCACTCACACAAGCGTACACTCTCACTCACAGAAACACACAAGCATACACTCTCACTCACACAAGCACAGAAGTGTACAGTCTCACTCACACAAGCGTACACTCTCACTCACAAAAACACACAAGCGTACACTCTCACTCACAGAAACACACAAGCGTACACTCTCACTCACAAAAGAACACAAGTGTACAGTCTCACTCACACAAGCACACAAGTGTACAGTCTCACTCACACAAGCGTACACTCTCACTCACACAAACACACAAGTGTACGCTCTCACTCACACAAACACACAAGTGTACACTCTCACTCACACAAGCACACAAGAGTACACTCTCACTCACAAAAGCACAAAAGCGTACACTCTCACTCACACAAGAAAACAAGCATACACTCTCACTCACACAAGCACACAAGCATACACTCTCACTCATAGAAGTGTACACTCTTACTCACACAAGCACACAAGAGTACACTCTCACTCACACAAGAACACAAGAGTACACTCTCACTCACACAAGCACACAAGAGTACACTCTCACTCACACAAGAACACAAGAGTACACTCTCACTCACACAAGCACACAAGAGTACACTCTCACTCACACAAGAACACAAGTGTACACTCTCACTCACACAAGAACACAAGAGTACACTCTCACTCACACAAGAACACAAGAGTACACTCTCACTCACACAAGCCCACAAGAGTACACTCTCACTCACACAGGCACACAAATGTACAGTCTCACTCACACAAGAACACAAGAGTACACTCTCACTCACACAAGCACACAAGAGTACACTCTCACTCACACAAGAACACAAGAGTACACTCTCACTCACACAAGAACACAAGTGTACACTCTCACTCACACAAGAACACAAGAGTACACTCTCACTCACACAAGCACACAAGAGTACACTCTCACTCACTTAAGCACACAAGCATACAATCTCACTCACACAAGCACACAAGCGTACACTCTCACTAACACAAGTGTACACTCTCACTCACACAAGCACACAAGCGTACACTCTCACTCACACAAGCACACAAGCGTACACTCTCACTCACACAAGAACACAAGCATACACTCTCAATCACACAAGCACACACTCTCACTGACACAAGCACACAAGCGTACACTCTCACTCACACAAGAACACAAGAGTACACTCTCACTCTCACAAGCACACAAGACTACACTCTCACTCACACAAGAACACAAGAGTACACTCTCACTCACTCAAGAACACAAGAGTACACTCTCATTCACAAAAACAAACAAGTGTACAGTCTCACTCACACAAGAACACAAGAGTTCACTCTCCCTCACACAAGCACACAAGCGTACACTCTCAATCACACAAGAACACAAGCATACACTCTCACTCACACAAGCACACAAGTATACACTCTCACTCATACAAGTGTACACTCTCACTCACACAAGCACACAAGAGTACACTCTCACTCACACAAGAACACACGAGTACACTCTCACTCACACAAGCACACAAGAGTACACTCTCACTCACACAAGAACACAAGAGTACACTCTCACTCACACAAGAACACAAGAGTACACTCTCACTCACACAAGCACACAAGAGTACACTCTCACTCACACAAGAACACAAGAGTACGCTCTCACTCACACAAGAACACAAGTGTACACTCTCACTCACACAAGAACACAAGAGTACACTCTCACTCACACAAGAACACAAGAGTACACTCTCACTCACACAAGAACACAAGAGTACACTCTCACTCACACAAGCACACAAGAGTGCACTCTCACTCACACAAGAACACAAGAGTACACACCCACTCACTTAAGCACACAAGCATACACTCTCACTCACACAAACACACAAGTGTAGAGTCTCACTCACACAAGTGTACACTCTCACTGACACAAGCCCACAAGAGTACACTCTCACTCACACAGGCACACAAGTGTACAGTCTCACTCACACAAGCGTACACTCTCACTCACACAAACACACAAGTGTACACTCTCACTCACACAAGCCCACAAGAGTACACTCTCACTCACACAATTGTACACTCTCACTCAAACAAGAACACAAGCGTACACTCTCACTCACACAAACACACAAGTGTACAGTTTCACTCACACAAGCGTACACTCTCACTCACAGAAACACACAAGCGTACACTCTCACTCACAAAAGAACACAAGTGTACAGTCTCACTCACACAAGCGTACACTCTCACTCACTGAAACACACAAGCATACACTCTCACTCACACAAGCACACAAGTGTACAGTCTCACTCACACAAGCGTACACTCTCACTCACAGAAACACACAAGCGTACACTCTCACTCACAAAAGAACACAAGTGTACAGTCTCACTCACACAAGCACACAAGTGTACAGTCTCACTCACACAAGCGTACACTCTCACTCACACAAACACACAAGTGTACGCTCTCACTCACACAAACACACAAGTGTACACTCTCACTCACACAAGCACACAAGAGTACACTCTCACTCACACAAGCACACAAGCGTACACTCTCACTCACACAAGAAAACAAGCATACACTCTCACTCACACAAGCACACAAGCATACACTCTCACTCATACAAGTGTACACTCTCACTCACACAAGCACACAAGAGTACACTCTCACTCACACAAGAACACAAGAGTACACTCTCACTCACACAAGAACACAAGAGTACACTCTCACTCACACAAGCACACAAGAGTACACTCTCACTCACACAAGAACACAAGAGTACACTCTCACTCACACAAGCCCACAAGAGTACACTCTCACTCACACAAGAACACAAGAGTACACTCTCACTCACACAAGAACACAAGAGTACACTCTCACTCACACAAGCACACAAGAGTGCACTCTCACTCACACAAGAACACAAGAGTACACTCCCACTCACTTAAGCACACAAGCATACACTCTCACTCACACAAGAACACAAGAGTACACTCTCACTCACACAAGCACACAAGAGTACACTCTCACTCACACAAGAACACAAGAGTACACTCTCACTCACACAAGCCCACAAGAGTACACTCTCACTCACACAAGAACACAAGAGTACACTCTCACTCACACAAGCACACAAGAGTACACTCTGACTCACACAAGAACACAAGAGTACACTCTCACTCACACAAGCCCACAAGAGTACACTCTCACTCACACAGACACACAAATGTACAGTCTCACTCACACAAGCGTACACTCTCACTCACACAAACACACAAGTGTACACTCTCACTCACACAAACACACAAGTGTACACTCTCACTCACACAAGCACACAAGAGTTCACTCTCACTCACACAAGCACACAAGCGTACACTCTCACTCACACAAGAACACAAGCATACACTCTCACTCACACAAGCACACAAGCATACACTCTCACTCATACAAGTGTACACTCTCATTCACACAAGCACACAAGAGTACACTCTCACTCACACAAGAACACACGAGTACACTCTCACTCACACAAGCACACAAGAGTACACTCTCACTCACACAAGAACACAAGAGTACGCTCTCACTCACACAAGAACACAAGTGTACACTCTCACTCACACAAGAACACAAGAGTACATTCTCACTCAGACAAGAACACAAGAGTACACTCTCACTCACACAAGCACACAAGAGTACACTCTCACTCACACAATAACACAAGAGTACACTCTCACTCACACAAGCCCACAAGACTACACTCTCACTCACACAAGAACACAAGAGTACACTCTCACTCACACAAGAACACAAGAGTACACTCTCACTCACACAAGCACACAAGAGTGCACTCTCACTCACACAAGAACACAAGAGTACACTCCCACTCACTTAAGCACACAAGCATACACTCTCACTCACACAAACACACAAGTGTAGAGTCTCACTCACACAAGTGTACACTCTCACTGACACAAGCCCACAAGAGTACACTCTCACTCACACAGGCACACAAGTGTACAGTCTCACTCACACAAGCGTACACTCTCACTCACACAAACACACAAGTGTACACTCTCACTCACACAAGCCCACAAGAGTACACTCTCACTCACACAATTGTACACTCTCACTCAAACAAGAACACAAGCGTACACTCTCACTCACACAAACACACAAGTGTACAGTTTCACTCACACAAGCGTACACTCTCACTCACAGAAACACACAAGCGTACACTCTCACTCACAAAAGAACACAAGTGTACAGTCTCACTCACACAAGCGTACACTCTCACTCACAGAAACACACAAGCATACACTCTCACTCACACAAGCACACAAGTGTACAGTCTCACTCACACAAGCGTACACTCTCACTCACAAAAACACACAAGCGTACACTCTCACTCACAGAAACACACAAGCGTACACTCT
The DNA here is from genome assembly GCA_032164185.1 of Moxostoma hubbsi. Taxonomy (NCBI): domain Eukaryota; kingdom Metazoa; phylum Chordata; class Actinopteri; order Cypriniformes; family Catostomidae; genus Moxostoma; species Moxostoma hubbsi. Next base: position 34,922,218 of record JAVLUX010000011.1, read on the forward strand.
CACTCACAAAAGAACACAAGTGTACAGTCTCACTCACACATGCACACAAGTGTACAGTCTCACTCACACAAGCGTACACTCTCACTCACACAAACACACAAGTGTACGCTCTCACTCACACAAACACACAAGTGTACACTCTCACTCACTCAAGCACACAAGAGTACACTCTCACTCACACAAGCACACAAGCGTACACTCTCACTCACACAAGAAAACAAGCATACACTCTCACTCACACAAGCACACAAGCATACACTCTCACTCATACAAGTGTACACTCTCACTCACACAAGCACACAAGAGTACACTCTCACTCACACAAGAACACAAGAGTACACTCTCACTCACACAAGCACACAAGAGTACACTCTCACTCACACAAGAACACAAGAGTACACTCTCACTCACACAAGAAAACAAGAGTACATTCTCACTCACACAAGCACACAAGAGTACACTCTCACTCACAAAAAAACACAAGTGTACACTCTCACTCACACAAGAACACAAGAGTACACTCTCACTCACACAAGAACACAAGAGTACACTCTCACTCACACAAGCACACAAGAGTACACTCTCACTCACACAAGAACACAAGAGTACACTCTCACTCACACAAGCCCACAAGAGTACACTCACACTCACACAGACACACAAATGTACAGTCTCACTCACACAAGCGTACACTCTCACTCACACAAACACACAAGTGTACACTCTCACTCACACAAACACACAAGTGTACACTCTCACTCACACAAGCACACAAGAGTTCACTCTCACTCACACAAGCACACAAGCGTACACTCTCACTCACACAAGCACACAAGCATACACTCTCACTCATACAAGTGTACATTCTCACTCACACAAGCACACACGAGTACACTCTCACTCACACAAGCACACAAGAGTACACTCTCACTCACACAAGAACACAAGAGTACGCTCTCACTCACACAAGAACACAAGTGTACACTCTCACTCACACAAGAACACAAGAGTACACTCTCACTCAGACAAGAACACAAGAGTACACTCTCACTCACACAAGCACACAAGAGTACACTCTCACTCACACAATAACACAAGAGTACACTCTCACTCACACAAGCCCACAAGACTACACTCTCACTCACACAAGAACACAAGAGTACACTCTCACTCACACAAGAACACAAGAGTACACTCTCACTCACACAAGCACACAAGAGTGCACTCTCACTCACACAAGAACACAAGAGTACACTCCCACTCACTTAAGCACACAAGCATACACTCTCACTCACACAAACACACAAGTGTAGAGTCTAACTCACACAAGTGTACACTCTCACTGACACAAGCCCACAAGAGTACACTCTCACTCACACAGGCACACAAGTGTACAGTCTCACTCACACAAGCGTACACTCTCACTCACACAAACACACAAGAGTACACTCTCACTCACACAAGAACACAAGAGTACACTCTCACTCACACAAGAACACAAGAGTACACTCTCACTCACACAAGCACACAAGAGTACACTCTCACTCACAAAAAAACAAAAGTGTACACTCTCACTCACACAAGAACACAAGAGTACACTCTCACTCACACAAGAACACAAGAGTACACTCTCACTCACACAAGCACACAAGAGTACAGTCTCACTCACACAAGAACACAAGAGTACACTCTCACTCACACAAGCCCACAAGAGTACACTCTCACTCACACAGACACACAAATGTACAGTCTCGCTCACACAAGCGTACACTCTCACTCACACAAACACACAAGTGTACACTCTCACTCACACAAACACACAAGTGTACACTCTCACTCACACAAGCACACAAGAGTACACTCTCACTCACACAAGAACACAAGAGTACACTCTCACTCACACAAGAACACAAGAGTACACTCTCACTCACACAAGCACACAAGAGTACACTCTCACTCACACAAGAACACAAGAGTACACTCTCACTCACACAAGCCCACAAGAGTACACTCTCACTCACACAAGAACACAAGAGTACACTCTCACTCACACAAGCACACAAGAGTGCACTCTCACTCACACAAGAACACAAGAGTACACTCCCACTCACTTAAGCACACAAGCATACACTCTCACTCACACAAACACACAAGTGTAGAGTCTCACTCACACAAGTGTACACTCTCACTGACACAAGCCCACAAGAGTACACTCTCACTCACACAGGCACACAAGTGTACAGTCTCACTCACACAAGCGTACACTCTCACTCACACAAACACACAAGTGTACACTCTCACTCACACAAGCCCACAAGAGTACACTCTCACTCACACAATTGTACACTCTCACTCAAACAAGAACACAAGCGTACACTCTCACTCACACAAACACACAAGTGTACAGTTTCACTCACACAAGCGTACACTCTCACTCACAGAAACACACAAGTGTACACTCTCACTCACAAAAGAACACAAGTGTACAGTCTCACTCACACAAGCGTACACTCTCACTCACAGAAACACACAAGCATACACTCTCACTCACAAAAGCACACAAGTGTACAGTCTCACTCACACAAGCGTACACTCTCACTCACAAAAACACACAAGCGTACACTCTCACTCACAGAAACACACAAGCGTACACTCTCACTCACAAAAGAACACAAGTGTACAGTCTCACTCACACAAGCACACAAGTGTACAGTCTCACTCACACAAGCGTACACTCTCACTCACACAAACACACAAGTGTACGCTCTCACTCACACAAACACACAAGTGTACACTCTCACTCACACAAGCACACAAGAGTACACTCTCACTCACACAAGCACACAAGCGTACACTCTCACTCACACAAGAAAACAAGCATACACTCTCACTCACACAAGCACACAAGCATACACTCTCACTCATACAAGTGTACACTCTCACTCACACAAGCACACAAGAGTACACTCTCACTCACACAAGCACACAAGAGTACACGCTCACTCACACAAGAACACAAGAGTACACTCTCACTCACACAAGAACACAAGAGTACACTCTCACTCACACAAGCACACAAGAGTACACTCTCACTCACACAAAAACACAAGAGTACACTCTCACTCACACAAGCCCACAAGAGTACACTCTCACTCACACAGACACACAAATGTACAGTCTCACTCACACAAGCGTACACTCTCACTCACACAAACACACAAGTGTACACTTTCACTCACACAAACACACAAGTGTACACTCTCACTCACACAAGCACACAAGAGTTCACTCTCACTCACACAAGCACACAAGCGTACACTCTCACTCACACAAGAACACAAGCATACACTCTCACTCACACAAGCACACAAGCATACACTCTCACTCATACAAGTGTACACTCTCACTCACACAAGCACACAAGAGTACACTCTCACTCACACAAGAACACACGAGTACACTCTCACTCACACAAGCACACAAGAGTACACTCTCACACACAAGATCACAAGAGTACACTCTCACTCACACAAGAACACAAGAGTACACTCTCACTCACACAAGCACACAAGAGTACACTCTCATTCACACAAGAACACAAGAGTACGCTCTCACTCACACAAGAACACAAGTGTACACTCTCACTCACACAAGAACACAAGAGTACACTCTCACTCAGACAAGAACACAAGAGTACACTCTAACTCACACAAGCACACAAGAGTACACTCTCACTCACACAATAACACAAGAGTACACTCTCACTCACACAAGCCCACAAGAGTACACTCTCACTCACACAAGAACACAAGAGTACACTCTCACTCACACAAGAACACAAGAGTACACTCTCACTCACACAAGCACACAAGAGTGCACTCTCACTCACACAAGAACACAAGAGTACACTCCCACTCACTTAAGCACACAAGCATACACTCTCACTCACACAAACACACAAGTGTAGAGTCTCACTCACACAAGTGTACACTCTCACTGACACAAGCCCACAAGTGTACACTCTCACTCACACAGGCACACAAGTGTACAGTCTCACTCACACAAGCGTACACTCTCACTCACACAAACACACAAGTGTACACTCTCACTCACACAAGCCCACAAGAGTACACTCTCACTCACACAATTGTACACTCTCACTCAAACAAGAACACAAGCGTACACTCTCACTCATACAAGTGTACACTCTCACTCACACAAGCACACAAGAGTACACTCTCACTCACACAAGAACACAAGAGTACACTCTCACTCACACAAGAACACAAGAGTACACTCTCACTCACACAAGCACACAAGAGTACACTCTCACTCACACAAGAACACAAGAGTACACTCTCACTCACACAAGCCCACAAGAGTATACTCTCACTCACACAAGAACACAAGAGTACACTCTCACTCACACAAGAACACAAGAGTACACTCTCACTCACACAAGCACACAAGAGTGCACTCTCACTCACACAAGAACACAAGAGTACACTCCCACTCACTTAAGCACACAAGCATACACTCTCACTCACACAAACACACAAGTGTAGAGTCTCACTCACACAAGTGTACACTCTCACTGACACAAGCCCACAAGAGTACACTCTCACTCACACAGGCACACAAGTGTACAGTCTCACTCACACAAGCGTACACTCTCACTCACACAAACACACAAGTGTACACTCTCACTCACACAAGCCCACAAGAGTACACTCTCACTCACACAATTGTACACTCTCACTCAAACAAGAACACAAGCGTACACTCTCACTCACACAAACACACAAGTGTACAGTTTCACTCACACAAGCGTACACTCTCACTCACAGAAACACACAAGCGTACACTCTCACTCACAAAAGAACACAAGTGTACAGTCTCACTCACACAAGCGTACACTCTCACTCACAGAAACACACAAGCATACACTCTCACTCACACAAGCACACAAGTGTACAGTCTCACTCACACAAGCGTACACTCTCACTCACAAAAACACACAAGCGTACACTCTCACTCACAGAAACACACAAGCGTACACTCTCACTCACAAAAGAACACAAGTGTACAATCTCACTCACACAAGCACACAAGTGTACAGTCTCACTCACACAAGCGTACACTCTCACTCACACAAACACACAAGTGTACGCTCTCACTCACACAAACACACAAGTGTACACTCTCACTCACACAAGCACACAAGAGTACACTCTCACTCACACAAGCACACAAGCGTACACTCTCACTCACACAAGAAAACAAGCATACACTCTCACTCACAAAAGCACACAAGCATACACTCTCACTCATACAAGTGTACACTCTCACTCACACAAGCACACAAGAGTACACTCTCACTCACACAAGAACACAAGAGTACACTCTCACTCACACAAGCACACAAGAGTACACTCTCACTCACACAAGAACACAAGAGTACACTCTCACTCACACAAGAACACAAGAGTACACTCTCACTCACACAAGCACACAAGAGTACACTCTCACTCACAAAAAAACACAAGTGTACACTCTCACTCACACAAGAACACAAGAGTACACTCTCACTCACACAAGCACACAAGCGTACACTCTCACTCACACAAGCACACAAGAGTACACTCTCACTCACACAAGCACACAAGCGTACACTCTCACTCACACAAGAAAACAAGCATACACTCTCACTCACACAAGCACACAAGCATACACTCTCACTCATACAAGTGTACACTCTCACTCACACAAGCACACAAGAGTACACTCTCACTCACACAAGAACACAAGAGTACACTCTCACTCACACAAGAACACAAGAGTACACTCTCACTCACACAAGCCCACAAGAGTACACTCTCACTCACACAAGAACACAAGAGTACACTCTCACTCACACAAGAACACAAGAGTACACTCTCACTCACACAAGCACACAAGAGTGCACTCTCACTCACACAAGAACACAAGAGTACACTCCCACTCACTTAAGCACACAAGCATACACTCTCACTCACACAAACACACAAGTGTAGAGTCTCACTCACACAAGTGTACACTCTCACTGACACAAGCCCACAAGAGTACACTCTCACTCACACAGGCACACAAGTGTACAGTCTCACTCACACAAGCGTACACTCTCATTCACACAAACACACAAGTGTACACTCTCACTCACACAAGCCCACAAGAGTACACTCTCACTCACACAATTGTACACTCTCACTCAAACAAGAACACAAGCGTACACTCTCACTCACACAAACACACAAGTGTACAGTTTCACTCACACAAGCGTACACTCTCACTCACAGAAACACACAAGCGTACACTCTCACTCACAAAAGAACACAAGTGTACAGTCTCACTCACACAAGCGTACACTCTCACTCACAGAAACACACAAGCATACACTCTCACTCACACAAGCACACAAGTGTACAGTCTCACTCACACAAGCGTACACTCTCACTCACAAAAACACACAAGCGTACACTCTCACTCACAGAAACACACAAGCGTACACTCTCACTCACAAAAGAACACAAGTGTACAATCTCACTCACACAAGCACACAAGTGTACAGTCTCACTCACACAAGCGTACACTCTCACTCACACAAACACACAAGTGTACGCTCTCACTCACACAAACACACAAGTGTACACTCTCACTCACACAAGCACACAAGAGTACACTCTCACTCACACAAGCACACAAGCGTACACTCTCACTCACACAAGAAAACAAGCATACACTCTCACTCACAAAAGCACACAAGCATACACTCTCACTCATACAAGTGTACACTCTCACTCACACAAGCACACAAGAGTACACTCTCACTCACACAAGAACACAAGAGTACACTCTCACTCACACAAGCACACAAGAGTACACTCTCACTCACACAAGAACACAAGAGTACACTCTCACTCACACAAGAACACAAGAGTACACTCTCACTCACACAAGCACACAAGAGTACACTCTCACTCACAAAAAAACACAAGTGTACACTCTCACTCACACAAGAACACAAGAGTACACTCTCACTCACACAAGCACACAAGAGTACACTCTCACTCACACAAGAACACAAGAGTACACTCTCACTCACACAAGCCCACAAGAGTACACTCTCACTCACACAGACACACAAATGTACAGTCTCACTCACACAAGCGTACACTCTCACTCACACAAACACACAAGTGTACACTCTCACTCACACAAACACACAAGTGTACACTCTCACTCACACAAGCACACAAGAGTTCACTCTCACTCACACAAGCACACAAGCGTACACTCTCAATCACACAAGAACACAAGCATACACTCTCACTCACACAAGCACACAAGCATAAACTCTCACTCACACAAGAACACACGAGTACACTCTCACTCACACAAGCACACAAGAGTACACTCTCACTCACACAAGAACACAAGAGTACGCTCTCACTCACACAAGAACACAAGTGTACACTCTCACTCACACAAGAACACAAGAGTACACTCTCACTCAGACAAGAACACAAGAGTACACTCTCACTCACACAAGCACACAAGAGTACACTCTCACTCACACAATAACACAAGAGTACACTCTCACTCACACAAGCCCACAAGACTACACTCTCACTCACACAAGAACACAAGAGTACACTCTCACTCACACAAGAACACAAGAGTACACTCTCACTCACACAAGCACACAAGAGTGCACTCTCACTCACACAAGAACACAAGAGTACACTCCCACTCACTTAAGCACACAAGCATACACTCTCACTCACACAAACACACAAGTGTAGAGTCTCACTCACACAAGTGTACACTCTCACTGACACAAGCCCACAAGAGTACACTCTCACTCACACAGGCACACAAGTGTACAGTCTCACTCACACAAGCGTACACTCTCACTCACACAAACACACAAGTGTACACTCTCACTCACACAAGCCCACAAGAGTACACTCTCACTCACACAAGCACACAAGAGTACACGCTCACTCACACAAGAACACAAGAGTACACTCTCACTCACACAAGAACACAAGAGTACACTCTCACTCACACAAGCACACAAGAGTACACTCTCACTCACACAAAAACACAAGTGTACACTCTCACTCACACAAGAACACAAGAGTACACTCTCACTCACACAAGAACACAAGAGTACACTCTCACTCACACAAGCACACAAGAGTACACTCTCACTCACACAAGAACACAAGAGTACACTCTCACTCACACAAGCCCACAAGAGTACACTCTCACTCACACAGACACACAAATGTACAGTCTCACTCACACAAGCGTACACTCTCACTCACACAAACACACAAGTGTACACTTTCACTCACACAAACACACAAGTGTACACTCTCACTCACACAAGCACACAAGAGTTCACTCTCACTCACACAAGCACACAAGCGTACACTCTCACTCACACAAGAACACAAGCATACACTCTCACTCACACAAGCACACAAGCATACACTCTCACTCATACAAGTGTACACTCTCACTCACACAAGCACACAAGAGTACACTCTCACTCACACAAGAACACACGAGTACACTCTCACTCACACAAGCACACAAGAGTACACTCTCACACACAAGATCACAAGAGTACACTCTCACTCACACAAGAACACAAGAGTACACTCTCACTCACACAAGCACACAAGAGTACACTCTCATTCACACAAGAACACAAGAGTACGCTCTCACTCACACAAGAACACAAGAGTACACTCTCACTCAGACAAGAACACAAGAGTACACTCTCACTCACACAAGCACACAAGAGTACACTCTCACTCACACAATAACACAAGAGTACACTCTCACTCACACAAGCCCACAAGAGTACACTCTCACTCACACAAGAACACAAGAGTACACTCTCACTCACACAAGAACACAAGAGTACACTCTCACTCACACAAGCACACAAGAGTGCACTCTCACTCACACAAGAACACAAGAGTACACTCCCACTCACTTAAGCACACAAGCATACACTCTCACTCACAAAACACACAAGTGTAGAGTCTCACTCACACAAGTGTAAACTCTCACTGACACAAGCCCACAAGTGTACACTCTCACTCACACAGGCACACAAGTGTACAGTCTCAATCACACAAGCGTACACTCTCACTCACACAAACACACAAGTGTACACTCTCACTCACACAAGCCCACAAGAGTACACTCTCACTCACACAATTGTACACTCTCACTCAAACAAGAACACAAGCGTACACTCTCACTCACACAAACACACAAGTGTACAGTTTCACTCACACAAGCGTACACTCTCACTCACAGAAACACACAAGCGTACACTCTCACTCACAAAAGAACACAAGTGTACAGTCTCACTCACACAAGCGTACACTCTCACTCACAGAAACACACAAGCATACACTCTCACTCACACAAGCACAGAAGTGTACAGTCTCACTCACACAAGCGTAAACTCTCACTCACAAAAACACACAAGCGTACACTCTCACTCACAGAAACACACAAGCGTACACTCTCACTCACAAAAGAACACAAGTGTACAGTCTCACTCACACAAGCACACAAGTGTACAGTCTCACTCACACAAGAGTACACTCTCACTCACACAAGAACACAAGAGTACACTCTCACTCACACAAGAACACAAGAGTACACTCTCACTCACACAAGCACACAAGAGTGCACTCTCACTCACACAAGAACACAAGAGTACACTCCCACTCACTTAAGCACACAAGCATACACTCTCACTCACACAAACACACAAGTGTAGAGTCTCACTCACACAAGTGTACACTCTCACTGACACAAGCCCACAAGTGTACACTCTCACTCACACAGGCACACAAGTGTACAGTCTCACTCACACAAGCGTACACTCTCACTCACACAAACACACAAGTGTACACTCTCACTCACACAAGCCCACAAGAGTACACTCTCACTCACACAATTGTACACTCTCACTCAAACAAGAACACAAGCGTACACTCTCACTCACACAAACACACAAGTGTACAGTTTCACTCACACAAGCGTACACTCTCACTCACAGAAACACACAAGCGTACACTCTCACTCACAAAAGAACACAAGTGTACAGTCTCACTCACACAAGCGTACACTCTCACTCACAGAAACACACAAGCATAAACTCTCACTCACACAAGCACAGAAGTGTACAGTCTCACTCACACAAGCGTACACTCTCACTCACAAAAACACACAAGCGTACACTCTCACTCACAGAAACACACAAGCGTACACTCTCACTCACAAAAGAACACAAGTGTACAGTCTCACTCACACAAGCACACAAGTGTACAGTCTCACTCACACAAGCGTACACTCTCACTCACACAAACACACAAGTGTACGCTCTCACTCACACAAACACACAAGTGTACACTCTCACTCACACAAGCACACAAGAGTACACTCTCACTCACAAAAGCACAAAAGCGTACACTCTCACTCACACAAGAAAACAAGCATACACTCTCACTCACACAAGCACACAAGCATACACTCTCACTCATAGAAGTGTACACTCTCACTCACACAAGCACACAAGAGTACACTCTCACTCACACAAGAACACAAGAGTACACTCTCACTCACACAAGCACACAAGAGTACACTCTCACTCACACAAGAACACAAGAGTACACTCTCACTCACACAAGCACACAAGAGTACACTCTCACTCACACAAGAACACAAGTGTACACTCTCACTCACACAAGAACACAAGAGTACACTCTCACTCACACAAGAACACAAGAGTACACTCTCACTCACACAAGCCCACAAGAGTACACTCTCACTCACACAGGCACACAAATGTACAGTCTCACTCACACAAGAACACAAGAGTACACTCTCACTCACACAAGCACACAAGAGTACACTCTCACTCACACAAGAACACAAGAGTACACTCTCACTCACACAAGAACACAAGTGTACACTCTCACTCACACAAGAACACAAGAGTACACTCTCACTCACACAAGCACACAAGAGTACACTCTCACTCACTTAAGCACACAAGCATACAATCTCACTCACACAAGCACACAAGCGTACACTCTCACTAACACAAGTGTACACTCTCACTCACACAAGCACACAAGCGTACACTCTCACTCACACAAGCACACAAGCGTACACTCTCACTCACACAAGAACACAAGCATACACTCAATCACACAAGCACACACTCTCACTGACACAAGCACACAAGCGTACACTCTCACTCACACAAGAACACAAGAGTACACTCTCACTCTCACAAGCACACAAGACTACACTCTCACTCACACAAGAACACAAGAGTACACTCTCACTCACTCAAGAACACAAGAGTACACTCTCACTCACACAAACAAACAAGTGTACAGTCTCACTCACACAAGAACACAAGAGTTCACTCTCCCTCACACAAGCACACAAGCGTACACTCTCACTCACACAAGAACACAAGCATACACTCTCACTCACACAAGCACACAAGTATACACTCTCACTCATACAAGTGTACACTCTCACTCACACAAGCACACAAGAGTACACTCTCACTCACACAAGAACACACGAGTACACTCTCACTCACACAAGCACACAAGAGTACACTCTCACTCACACAAGAACACAAGAGTACACTCTCACTCACACAAGAACACAAGAGTACACTCTCACTCACACAAGCACACAAGAGTACACTCTCACTCACACAAGAACACAAGAGTACACTCTCACTCACACAAGCACACAAGAGTGCACTCTCACTCACACAAGAACACAAGAGTACACTCCCACTCACTTAAGCACACAAGCATACACTCTCACTCACACAAACACACAAGTGTAGAGTCTCACTCACACAAGTGTACACTCTCACTGACACAAGCCCACAAGAGTACACTCTCACTCACACAGGCACACAAGTGTACAGTCTCACTCACACAAGCGTACACTCTCACTCACACAAACACACAAGTGTACACTCTCACTCACACAAGCCCACAAGAGTACACTCTCACTCACACAATTGTACACTCTCACTCAAACAAGAACACAAGCGTACACTCTCACTCACACAAACACACAAGTGTACAGTTTCACTCACACAAGCGTACACTCTCACTCACTGAAACACACAAGCATACACTCTCACTCACACAAGCACACAAGTGTACAGTCTCACTCACACAAGCGTACACTCTCACTCACAGAAACACACAAGCGTACACTCTCACTCACAAAAGAACACAAGTGTACAGTCTCACTCACACAAGCACACAAGTGTACAGTCTCACTCACACAAGCGTACACTCTCACTCACACAAACACACAAGTGTACGCTCTCACTCACACAAACACACAAGTGTACACTCTCACTCACACAAGCACACAAGAGTACACTCTCACTCACACAAGCACACAAGCGTACACTCTCACTCACACAAGAAAACAAGCATACACTCTCACTCACACAAGCACACAAGCATACACTCTCACTCATACAAGTGTACACTCTCACTCACACAAGCACACAAGAGTACACTCTCACTCACACAAGAACACAAGAGTACACTCTCACTCACACAAGAACACAAGAGTACACTCTCACTCACACAAGCACACAAGAGTACACTCTCACTCACACAAGAACACAAGAGTACACTCTCACTCACACAAGCCCACAAGAGTACACTCTCACTCACACAAGAACACAAGAGTACACTCTCACTCACACAAGAACACAAGAGTACACTCTCACTCACACAAGCACACAAGAGTGCACTCTCACTCACACAAGAACACAAGAGTACACTCCCACTCACTTAAGCACACAAGCATACACTCTCACTCACACAAACACACAAGTGTAGAGTCTCACTCACACAAGTGTACACTCTCACTAACACAAGCCCACAAGAGTACACTCTCACTCACACAGGCACACAAGTGTACAGTCTCACTCACACAAGCGTACACTCTCACTCACACAAACACACAAGTGTACACTCTCACTCACACAAGCCCACAAGAGTACACTCTCACTCACACAATTGTACACTCTCACTCAAACAAGAACACAAGCGTACACTCTCACTCACACAAACACACAAGTGTACACTCTCACTCACAAAAGAACACAAGTGTACAGTCTCACTCACACAAGAGTACACTCTCACTCACAAAAGCACAAAAGCGTACACTCTCACTCACACAAGAAAACAAGCATACACTCTCACTCACACAAGCACACAAGCATACACTCTCACTCATAGAAGTGTACACTCTCACTCACACAAGCACACAAGAGTACACTCTCACTCACACAAGAACACAAGAGTACACTCTCACTCACACAAGCACACAAGAGTACACTCTCACTCACACAAGAACACAAGAGTACACTCTCACTCACACAAGCACACAAGAGTACACTCTCACTCACACAAGAACACAAGTGTACACTCTCACTCACACAAGAACACAAGAGTACACTCTCACTCACACAAGAACACAAGAGTACACTCTCACTCACACAAGCCCACAAGAGTACACTCTCACTCACACAGGCACACAAATGTACAGTCTCACTCACACAAGAACACAAGAGTACACTCTCACTCACACAAGCACACAAGAGTACACTCTCACTCACACAAGAACACAAGAGTACACTCTCACTCACACAAGAACACAAGTGTACACTCTCACTCACACAAGAACACAAGAGTACACTCTCACTCACACAAGCACACAAGAGTACACTCTCACTCACTTAAGCACACAAGCATACAATCTCACTCACACAAGCACACAAGCGTACACTCTCACTAACACAAGTGTACACTCTCACTCACACAAGCACACAAGCGTACACTCTCACTCACACAAGCACACAAGCGTACACTCTCACTCACACAAGAACACAAGCATACACTCAATCACACAAGCACACACTCTCACTGACACAAGCACACAAGCGTACACTCTCACTCACACAAGAACACAAGAGTACACTCTCACTCTCACAAGCACACAAGACTACACTCTCACTCACACAAGAACACAAGAGTACACTCTCACTCACTCAAGAACACAAGAGTACACTCTCACTCACACAAACAAACAAGTGTACAGTCTCACTCACACAAGAACACAAGAGTTCACTCTCCCTCACACAAGCACACAAGCGTACACTCTCACTCACACAAGAACACAAGCATACACTCTCACTCACACAAGCACACAAGTATACACTCTCACTCATACAAGTGTACACTCTCACTCACACAAGCACACAAGAGTACACTCTCACTCACACAAGAACACACGAGTACACTCTCACTCACACAAGCACACAAGAGTACACTCTCACTCACACAAGAACACAAGAGTACACTCTCACTCACACAAGAACACAAGAGTACACTCTCACTCACACAAGCACACAAGAGTACACTCTCACTCACACAAGAACACAAGAGTACACTCTCACTCACACAAGCACACAAGAGTGCACTCTCACTCACACAAGAACACAAGAGTACACTCCCACTCACTTAAGCACACAAGCATACACTCTCACTCACACAAACACACAAGTGTAGAGTCTCACTCACACAAGTGTACACTCTCACTGACACAAGCCCACAAGAGTACACTCTCACTCACACAGGCACACAAGTGTACAGTCTCACTCACACAAGCGTACACTCTCACTCACACAAACACACAAGTGTACACTCTCACTCACACAAGCCCACAAGAGTACACTCTCACTCACACAATTGTACACTCTCACTCAAACAAGAACACAAGCGTACACTCTCACTCACACAAACACACAAGTGTACAGTTTCACTCACACAAGCGTACACTCTCACTCACTGAAACACACAAGCATACACTCTCACTCACACAAGCACACAAGTGTACAGTCTCACTCACACAAGCGTACACTCTCACTCACAGAAACACACAAGCGTACACTCTCACTCACAAAAGAACACAAGTGTACAGTCTCACTCACACAAGCACACAAGTGTACAGTCTCACTCACACAAGCGTACACTCTCACTCACACAAACACACAAGTGTACGCTCTCACTCACACAAACACACAAGTGTACACTCTCACTCACACAAGCACACAAGAGTACACTCTCACTCACACAAGCACACAAGCGTACACTCTCACTCACACAAGAAAACAAGCATACACTCTCACTCACACAAGCACACAAGCATACACTCTCACTCATACAAGTGTACACTCTCACTCACACAAGCACACAAGAGTACACTCTCACTCACACAAGAACACAAGAGTACACTCTCACTCACACAAGAACACAAGAGTACACTCTCACTCACACAAGCACACAAGAGTACACTCTCACTCACACAAGAACACAAGAGTACACTCTCACTCACACAAGCCCACAAGAGTACACTCTCACTCACACAAGAACACAAGAGTACACTCTCACTCACACAAGAACACAAGAGTACACTCTCACTCACACAAGCACACAAGAGTGCACTCTCACTCACACAAGAACACAAGAGTACACTCCCACTCACTTAAGCACACAAGCATACACTCTCACTCACACAAACACACAAGTGTAGAGTCTCACTCACACAAGTGTACACTCTCACTAACACAAGCCCACAAGAGTACACTCTCACTCACACAGGCACACAAGTGTACAGTCTCACTCACACAAGCGTACACTCTCACTCACACAAACACACAAGTGTACACTCTCACTCACACAAGCCCACAAGAGTACACTCTCACTCACACAATTGTACACTCTCACTCAAACAAGAACACAAGCGTACACTCTCACTCACACAAACACACAAGTGTACACTCTCACTCACAAAAGAACACAAGTGTACAGTCTCACTCACACAAGCGTACACTCTCACTCACAGAAACACACAAGCATACACTCTCACTCACACAAGCACAGAAGTGTACAGTCTCACTCACACAAGCGTACACTCTCACTCACAAAAACACACAAGCGTACACTCTCACTCACAGAAACACAAAAGCGTACACTCTCACACACAAAAGAACACAAGTGTACAGTCTCACTCACACAAGCACACAAGTGTACAGTCTCACTCACACAAGCGTACACTCTCACTCACACAAACACACAAGTGTACGCTCTCACTCACACAAACACACAAGTGTACACTCTCACTCACACAAGCACACAAGAGTACACTCTCACTCACACAAGCACACAAGCGTACACTCTCACTCACACAAGAAAACAAGCATACACTCTCACTCACACAAGCACACAAGCATACACTCTCACTCATACAAGTGTACACTCTCACTCACACAAGCACACAAGAGTACACTCTCACTCACACAAGAACACAAGAGTACACTCTCACTCACACAAGCACACAAGAGTACACTCTCACTCACACAAGAACACAAGAGTACACTCTCACTCACACAAGAACACAAGAGTACACTCTCACTCACACAAGCACAGAAGAGTACACTCTCACTCACACAAAAACACAAGTGTACACTCTCACTCACACAAGAACACAAGAGTACACTCTCACTCACACAAGCACACAAGAGTGCACTCTCACTCACACAAGAACACAAGAGTACACTCCCACTCACTTAAGCACACAAGCATACACTCTCACTCACACAAACACACAAGTGTAGAGTCTCACTCACACAAGTGTACACTCTCACTGACACAAGCCCACAAGAGTACACTCTCAATCACACAAACACACAAGTGTACACTCTCACTCACACAAGCCCACAAGAGTACACTCTCACTCACACAATTGTACACTCTCACTCAAACAAGAACACAAGCGTACACTCTCACTCACACAAACACACAAGTGTACAGTTTCACTCACACAAGCGTACACTCTCACTCACAGAAACACACAAGCGTACACTCTCACTCACAAAAGAACACAAGTGTACAGTCTCACTCACACAAGCGTACACTCTCACTCACAGAAACACACAAGCATACACTCTCACTCACACAAGCACACAAGTGTACAGTCTCACTCACACAAGCGTACACTCTCACTCACAAAAACACACAAGCGTACACTCTCACTCACAGAAACACACAAGCGTACACTCTCAATCACACAAACACACAAGTGTACACTCTCACTCACACAAGCCCACAAGAGTACACTCTCACTCACACAATTGTACACTCTCACTCAAACAAGAACACAAGCGTACACTCTCACTCACACAAACACACAAGTGTACAGTTTCACTCACACAAGCGTACACTCTCACTCACAGAAACACACAAGCGTACACTCTCACTCACAAAAGAACACAAGTGTACAGTCTCACTCACACAAGCGTACACTCTCACTCACAGAAACACACAAGCATACACTCTCACTCACACAAGCACACAAGTGTACAGTCTCACTCACACAAGCGTACACTCTCACTCACAAAAACACACAAGCGTACACTCTCACTCACAGAAACACACAAGCGTACACTCTCACTCACAAAAGAACACAAGTGTACAGTCTCACTCACACAAGCACACAAGTGTACAGTCTCACTCACACAAGCGTACACTCTCACTCACAAAAACACACAAGTGTACGCTCTCACTCACACAAACACACAAGTGTACACTCTCACTCACACAAGCACACAAGAGTACACTCTCACTCACAAAAGCACAAAAGCGTACACTCTCACTCACACAAGAAAACAAGCATACACTCTCACTCACACAAGCACACAAGCATACACTCTCACTCACACAAGCCCACAAGAGTACACTCTCACTCACACAGGCACACAAATGTACAGTCTCACTCACACAAGAACACAAGAGTACACTCTCACTCACACAAGCACACAAGAGTACACTCTCACTCACACAAGAACACAAGAGTACACTCTCACTCACACAAGAACACAAGTGTACACTCTCACTCACACAAGAACACAAGAGTACACTCTCACTCACAGAAGCACACAAGAGTACACTCTCACTCACTTAAGCACACAAGCATACAATCTCACTCACACAAGCACACAAGCGTACACTCTCACTAACACAAGTGTACACTCTCACTCACACAAGCACACAAGCGTACACTCTCACTCACACAAGCACACAAGCGTACACTCTCACTCACACAAGAACACAAGCATACACTCTCAATCACACAAGCACACACCCTCACTGACACAAGCACACAAGCGTACACTCTCACTCACACAAGAACATAAGAGTACACTCTCACTCTCACAAGCACACAAGAGTACACTCTCACTCACACAAACAAACAAGTGTACAGTCTCACTCACACAAGAACACAAGAGTACACTCTCACTCACACAAGCACATAAGAGTACACTCTCACTCACAAAAGAACACAAGAGTACACTCTCGCTCACACAAGCCCACAAGCGTACACTCTCACTCACACAAGAACACAAGCATACACTCTCAATCACACAAGCACACACTCTCACTCACACAAGCACACAAGCGTACACTCTCACTCACACAAGCACACAAGCGTACACTCTCACTCACACAAGAACACAAGCATACACTCTCAATCACACAAGCACACACTCTCACTGACACAAGCACACAAGCGTACACTCTCACTCACACAAGAACACAAGAGTACACTCTCACTCTCACAAGCACACAAGAGTACACTCTCACTCACACAAACAAACAAGTGTACAGTCTCACTCACACAAGAACACAAGAGTACACTCTCACTCACACAAGCACACAAGAGTACACTCTCACTCACAAAAAAACACAAGTGTACACTCTCACTCACACAAGAACACAAGAGTACACTCTCACTCACACAAGAACACAAGAGTACACTCTCACTCACACAAGCACACAAGAGTACACTCTCACTCACACAAGAACACAAGAGTACACTCTCACTCACACAAGCCCACAAGAGTACACTCTCACTCACACAGACACACAAATGTACAGTCTCACTCACACAAGCGTACACTCTCACTCACACAAACACACAAGTGTACACTCTCACTCACACAAACACACAAGTGTACACTCTCACTCACACAAGCACACAAGAGTTCACTCTCACTCACACAAGCACACAAGCGTACACTCTCACTCACACAAGAACACAAGCATACACTCTCACTCACACAAGCACACAAGCATACACTCTCACTCATACAAGTGTACACTCTCACTCACACAAGCACACACGAGTACACTCTCACTCACACAAGCACACAAGAGTACACTCTCACTCACACAAGAACACAAGAGTACGCTCTCACTCACACAAGAACACAAGTGTACACTCTCACTCACACAAGAACACAAGAGTACACTCTCACTCAGACAAGAACACAAGAGTACACTCTCACTCACACAAGCACACAAGAGTACACTCTCACTCACACAATAACACAAGAGTACACTCTCACTCACACAAGCCCACAAGACTACACTCTCACTCACACAAGAACACAAGAGTACACTCTCACTCACACAAGAACATAAGAGTACACTCTCACTCACACAAGCACACAAGAGTGCACTCTCACTCACACAAGAACACAAGAGTACACTCCCACTCACTTAAGCACACAAGCATACACTCTCACTCACACAAACACACAAGTGTAGAGTCTCACTCACACAAGTGTACACTCTCACTGACACAAGCCCAAAAGAGTACACTCTCACTCACACAGGCACACAAGTGTACAGTCTCACTCACACAAGCGTACACTCTCACTCACACAAACACACAAGAGTACACTCTCACTCACACAAGAACACAAGAGTACACTCTCACTCACACAAGAACACAAGAGTACACTCTCACTCACACAAGCACACAAGAGTACACTCTCACTCACAAAAAAACACAAGTGTACACTCTCACTCACACAAGAACACAAGAGTACACTCTCACTCACACAAGAACACAAGAGTACACTCTCACTCACACAAGCACACAAGAGTACACTCTCACTCACACAAGAACACAAGAGTACACTCTCACTCACACAAGCCCACAAGAGTACACTCTCACTCACACAGACACACAAATGTACAGTCTCACTCACACAAGCGTACACTCTCACTCACACAAACACACAAGTGTACACTCTCACTCACACAAGCACACAAGAGTTCACTCTCACTCACACAAGCACACAAGCGTACACTCTCACTCACACAAGAACACAAGCATACACTCTCACTCACACAAGCACACAAGCATACACTCTCACTCATACAAGTGTACACTCTCACTCACACAAGCACACAAGAGTACACTCTCACTCACACAAGAACACACGAGTACACTCTCACTCACACAAGCACACAAGAGTACACTCTCACTCACACAAGAACACAAGAGTACGCTCTCGCTCACACAAGAACACAAGTGTACACTCTCACTCACACAAGAACACAAGAGTACACTCTCACTCAGACAAGAACACAAGAGTACACTCTCACTCACACAAGCACACAAGTGTACACTCTCACTCACACAATAACACAAGAGTACACTCTCACTCACACAAGCCCACAAGACTACACTCTCACTCACACAAGAACACAAGAGTACACTCTCACTCACACAAGAACACAAGAGTACACTCTCACTCACACAAGCACACAAGAGTGCACTCTCACTCACACAAGAACACAAGAGTACACTCCCACTCACTTAAGCACACAAGCATACACTCTCACTCACACAAACACACAAGTGTAGAGTCTCACTCACACAAGTGTACACTCTCACTGACACAAGCTCACAAGAGTACACTCTCACTCACACAGGCACACAAGTGTACAGTCTCACTCACACAAGCGTACACTCTCACTCACACAAACACACAAGTGTACACTCTCACTCACACAAGCCCACAAGAGTACACTCTCACTCACACAATTGTACACTCTCACTCAAACAAGAACACAAGCGTACACTCTCACTCACACAAACACACAAGTGTACAGTTTCACTCACACAAGCGTACACTCTCACTCACAGAAACACACAAGCGTACACTCTCACTCACAAAAGAACACAAGTGTACAGTCTCACTCACACAAGCGTACACTCTCACTCACAGAAACACACAAGCATACACTCTCACTCACACAAGCACAGAAGTGTACAGTCTCACTCACACAAGCGTACACTCTCACTCACAAAAACACACAAGCGTACACTCTCACTCACAGAAACACACAAGCGTACACTCTCACTCACAAAAGAACACAAGTGTACAGTCTCACTCACACAAGCACACAAGTGTACAGTCTCACTCACACAAGCGTACACTCTCACTCACACAAACACACAAGTGTACGCTCTCACTCACACAAACACACAAGTGTACACTCTCACTCACACAAGCACACAAGAGTACACTCTCACTCACAAAAGCACAAAAGCGTACACTCTCACTCACACAAGAAAACAAGCATACACTCTCACTCACACAAGCACACAAGCATACACTCTCACTCATACAAGTGTACACTCTCACTCACACAAGCACACAAGAGTACACTCTCACTCACACAAGAACACAAGAGTACACTCTCACTCACACAAGCACACAAGAGTACACTCTCACTCACACAAGAACACAAGAGTACACTCTCACTCACACAAGAACACAAGAGTACACTCTCACTCACACAAGCACACAAGAGTACACTCTCACTCACACAAGAACACAAGTGTACACTCTCACTCACACAAGAACACAAGAGTACACTCTCACTCACACAAGAACACAAGATTACACTCTCACTCACACAAGCCCACAAGAGTACACTCTCACTCACACAGGCACACAAATGTACAGTCTCAATCACACAAGAACACAAGTGTACACTCTTACTCACACAAGCCCACAAGAGTACACTCTCACTCACACAATTGTACACTCTCACTCAAACAAGAACACAAGCGTACACTCTCACTCACACAAACACACAAGTGTACAGTTTCACTCACACAAGCGTACACTCTCACTCTCAGAAACACACAAGCGTACACTCTCACTCACAAAAGAACACAAGTGTACAGTCTCACTCACACAAGCGTACACTCTCACTCACAGAAACACACAAGCATACACTCTCACTCACACAAGCACAGAAGTGTACAGTCTCACTCACACAAGCGTACACTCTCACTCACAAAAACACACAAGCGTACACTCTCACTCACAAAAACACACAAGCGTACACTCTCACTCACAAAAGAACACAAGTGTACAGTCTCACTCACACAAGCACACAAGTGTACAGTCTCACTCACACAAGCGTACACTCTCACTCACACAAACACACAAGTGTACGCTCTCACTCACACAAACACACAAGTGTACACTCTCACTCACACAAGCACACAAGAGTACACTCTCACTCACAAAAGCACAAAAGCGTACACTCTCACTCACACAAGAAAACAAGCATACACTCTCACTCACACAAGCACACAAGCATACACTCTCACTCATACAAGTGTACACTCTCACTCACATAAGCACACAAGAGTACACTCTCACTCACACAAGAACTCAAGAGTACACTCTCACTCACACAAGCACACAAGAGTACACTCTCACTCACACAAGAACACAAGAGTACACTCTCACTCACACAAGAACACAAGAGTACACTCTCACTCACACAAGCACACAAGAGTACACTCTCACTCACACAAGAACACAAGTGTACACTCTCACTCACACAAGAACACAAGAGTACACTCTCACTCACACAAGAACACAAGAGCACACTCTCACTCACACAAGAACACAAGAGTACACTCTCACTCACACAAGCCCACAAGAGTACACTCTCACTCACACAGGCACACAAATGTACAGTCTCACTCACACAAGAACACAAGAGTACACTCTCACTCACACAAGCACACAAGAGTACACTCTCACTCACACAAGAACACAAGAGTACACTCTCACTCACACAAGAACACAAGAGTACACTCTCACTCACACAAGCACACAAGAGTACACTCTCACTCACTTAAGCACACAAGCATACAATCTCACTCACACAAGCACACAAGCGTACACTCTCACTAACACAAGTGTACACTCTCACTCACACAAGCACACAAGCGTACACTCTCACTCACACAAGCACACAAGCGTACACTCTCACTCACACAAGAACACAAGCATACACTCTCAATCACACAAGCACACACTCTCACTGACACAAGCACACAAGTGTACACTCTCACTCACACAAGAACACAAGAGTACACTCTCACTCTCACAAGCACACATGAGTACACTCTCACTCACACAAGAACACAAGAGTACACTCTCACTCACTCAAGAACACAAGAGTACACTCTCACTCACACAAACAAACAAGTGTACAGTCTCACTCACACAAGAACACAAGAGTTCACTCTCACTCACACAAGCACACAAGCGTACACTCTCACTCACACAAGAACACAAGCATACACTCTCACTCACACAAGCACACAAGTATACACTCTCACTCATACAAGTGTACACTCTCACTCACACAAGCACACAAGAGTACACTCTCACTCACACAAGAACACACGAGTACACTCTCACTCACACAAGCACACAAGAGTACACTCTCACTCACACAAGAACACAAGAGTACACTCTCACTCACACAAGAACACAAGAGTACACTCTCACTCACACAAGCACACAAGAGTACACTCTCACTCACACAAGAACACAAGAGTACGCTCTCACTCACACAAGAACACAAGTGTACACTCTCACTCACACAAGAACACAAGAGTACACTCTCACTCACACAAGAACACAAGAGTACACTCTCACTCACACAAGCACACAAGAGTACACTCTCACTCACACAAGAACACAAGAGTACACTCTCACTCACACAAGCCCACAAGAGTACACTCTCACTCACACAAGAACACAAGAGTACACTCTCACTCACACAAGAACACAAGAGTACACTCTCACTCACACAAGCACACAAGAGTGCACTCTCACTCACACAAGAACACAAGAGTACACTCCCACTCACTTAAGCACACAAGCATACACTCTCACTCACACAAACACACAAGTGTAGAGTCTCACTCACACAAGTGTACACTCTCACTGACTCAAGCCCACAAGAGTACACTCTCACTCACACAGGCACACAAGTGTACAGTCTCACTCACACAAGCGTACACTCTCACTCACACAAACACACAAGTGTAAACTCTCACTCACACAAGCCCACAAGAGTACACTCTCACTCACACAATTGTACACTCTCACTCAAACAAGAACACAAGCGTACACTCTCACTCACACAAACACACAAGTGTACAGTTTCACTCACACAAGCGTACACTCTCACTCACAGAAAAACACAAGCGTACACTCTCACTCACAAAAGAACACAAGTGTACAGTCTCACTCACACAAGCGTACACTCTCACTCACAGAAACACACAAGCATACACTCTCACTCACACAAGCACACAAGTGTACAGTCTCACTCACACAAGCGTACACTCTCACTCACAAAAACACACAAGCGTACACTCTCACTCACAGAAACACACAAGCGTACACTCTCACTCACAAAAGAACACAAGTGTACAGTCTCACTCACACAAGCACACAAGTGTACAGTCTCACTCACACAAGCGTACACTCTCACTCACACAAACACACAAGTGTACGCTCTCACTCACACAAACACACAAGTGTACACTCTCACTCACACAAGCACACAAGAGTACACTCTCACTCACACAAGAACACAAGAGTACACTCTCACTCACACAAGCCCACAAGAGTACACTCTCACTCACACAAGCACACAAGCGTACACTCTCACTCACACAAGAAAACAAGCATACACTCTCACTCACACAAGCACACAAGCATACACTCTCACTCATACAAGTGTACACTCTCACTCACACAAGCACACAAGAGTACACTCTCACTCACACAAGAACACAAGAGTACACTCTCACTCACACAAGAACACAAGAGTACACTCTCACTCACACAAGCACACAAGAGTACACTCTCACTCACACAAGAACACAAGAGTACACTCTCACTCACACAAGCCCACAAGAGTACACTCTCACTCACACAAGAACACAAGATTACACTCTCACTCACACAAGCACACAAGAGTGCACTCTCACTCACACAAGAACACAAGAGTACACTCTCACTCACTTAAGCACACAAGCATACACTCTCACTCACACAAACACACAAGTGTAGAGTCTCACTCACACAAGTGTACACTCTCACTGACACAAGCCCACAAGAGTACACTCTCACTCACACAGGCACACAAGTGTACAGTCTCACTCACACAAGCGTACACTCTCACTCACACAAACACACAAGTGTACACTCTCACTCACACAAGCCCACAAGAGTACACTCTCACTCACACAATTGTACACTCTCACTCAAACAAGAACACAAGCGTAAACTCTCACTCACACAAACACACAAGTGTACACTCTCACTCACAAAAGAACACAAGTGTACAGTCTCACTCACACAAGCGTACACTCTCACTCACAGAAACACACAAGCATACACTCTCACTCACACAAGCACAGAAGTGTACAGTCTCACTCACACAAGCGTACACTCTCACTCACAAAAACACACAAGCGTACACTCTCACTCACAGAAACACAAAAGCGTACACTCTCACTCACAAAAGAACACAAGTGTACAGTCTCACTCACACAAGCACACAAGTGTACAGTCTCACTCACACAAGCGTACACTCTCACTCACACAAACACACAAGTGTACGCTCTCACTCACACAAACACACAAGTGTACACTCTCACTCACACAAGCACACAAGAGTACACTCTCACTCACACAAGCACACAAGCGTACACTCTCACTCACACAAGAAAACAAGCATACACTCTCACTCACACAAGCACACAAGCATACACTCTCACTCATACAAGTGTACACTCTCACTCACACAAGCACACAAGAGTACACTCTCACTCACACAAGAACACAAGAGTACACTCTCACTCACACAAGCACACAAGAGTACACTCTCACTCACACAAGAACACAAGAGTACAATCTCACTCACACAAGAACACAAGAGTACACTCTCACTCACACAAGCACAGAAGAGTACACTCTCACTCACACAAAAACACAAGTGTACACTCTCACTCACACAAGAACACAAGAGTACACTCTCACTCACACAAGCACACAAGAGTGCACTCTCACTCACACAAGAACACAAGAGTACACTCCCACTCACTTAAGCACACAAGCATACACTCTCACTCACACAAACACACAAGTGTAGAGTCTCACTCACACAAGTGTACACTCTCACTGACACAAGCCCACAGGAGTACACTCTCACTCACAAAGGCACACAAGTGTACAGTCTCACTCACACAAGCGTACACTCTCACTCACACAAACACACAAGTGTACACTCTCACTCACACAAGCCCACAAGAGTACACTCTCACTCACACAATTGTACACTCTCACTCAAACAAGAACACAAGCGTACACTCTCACTCACACAAACACACAAGTGTACAGTTTCACTCACACAAGCGTACACTCTCACTCACAGAAACACACAAGCGTACACTCTCACTCACAAAAGAACACAAGTGTACAGTCTCACTCACACAAGCGTACACTCTCACTCACAGAAACACACAAGCATACACTCTCACTCACACAAGCACACAAGTGTACAGTCTCACTCACACAAGCGTACACTCTCACTCACAAAAACACACAAGCGTACACTCTCACTCACAGAAACACACAAGCGTACACTCTCAATCACACAAACACACAAGTGTACACTCTCACTCACACAAGCCCACAAGAGTACACTCTCACTCACACAATTGTACACTCTCACTCAAACAAGAACACAAGCGTACACTCTCACTCACACAAACACACAAGTGTACAGTTTCACTCACACAAGCGTACACTCTCACTCACAGAAACACACAAGCGTACACTCTCACTCACAAAAGAACACAAGTGTACAGTCTCACTCACACAAGCGTACACTCTCACTCACAAAAACACACAAGCGTACACTCTCACTCACAGAAACACACAAGCGTACACTCTCACTCACAAAAGAACACAAGTGTACAGTCTCACTCACACAAGCACACAAGTGTACAGTCTCACTCACACAAGCGTACACTCTCACTCACAAAAACACACAAGTGTACGCTCTCACTCACACAAACACACAAGTGTACACTCTCACTCACACAAGCACACAAGAGTACACTCTCACTCACAAAAGCACAAAAGCGTACACTCTCACTCACACAAGAAAACAAGCATACACTCTCACTCACACAAGCACACAAGCATACACTCTCACTCACACAAGCCCACAAGAGTACACTCTCACTCACACAGGCACACAAATGTACAGTCTCACTCACACAAGAACACAAGAGTACACTCTCACTCACACAAGCACACAAGAGTACACTCTCACTCACACAAGAACACAAGAGTACACTCTCACTCACACAAGAACACAAGTGTACACTCTCACTCACACAAGAACACAAGAGTACACTCTCACTCACAGAAGCACACAAGAGTACACTCTCACTCACTTAAGCACACAAGCATACAATCTCACTCACACAAGCACACAAGCGTACACTCTCACTAACACAAGTGTACACTCTCACTCACACAAGCACACAAGCGTACACTCTCACTCACACAAGCACACAAGCGTACACTCTCACTCACACAAGCACACAAGCGTACACTCTCACTAACACAAGTGTACACTCTCACTCACACAAGCACACAAGCGTACACTCTCACTCACACAAGCACACAAGCGTACACTCTCAATCACACAAGCACACACTCTCACTGACACAAGCACACAAGCGTACACTCTCACTCACACAAGAACACAAGAGTACACTCTCACTCTCACAAGCACACAAGAGTACACTCTCACTCACACAAACAAACAAGTGTACAGTCTCACTCACACAAGAACACAAGAGTACACTCTCACTCACACAAGCACATAAGAGTACACTCTCACTCACAAAAGAACACAAGAGTACACTCTCGCTCACACAAGCCCACAAGCGTACACTCTCACTCACACAAGAACACAAGCATACACTCTCAATCACACAAGCACACACTCTCACTCACACAAGCACACAAGCGTACACTCTCACTCACACAAGCACACAAGCGTACACTCTCACTCACACAAGAACACAAGCATACACTCTCAATCACACAAGCACACACTCTCACTGACACAAGCACACAAGCGTACACTCTCACTCACACAAGAACACAAGAGTACACTCTCACTCTCACAAGCACACAAGAGTACACTCTCACTCACACAAACAAACAAGTGTACAGTCTCACTCACACAAGAACACAAGAGTACACTCTCAATCACACAAGCACATAAGAGTACACTCTCACTCACAAAAGAACACAAGAGTACACTCTCGCTCACACAAGCCCACAAGAGTACACTCTCACTCACACAAGTGTACACTCTCACTCACACAAGAACACAAGCGTACACTCTCACTCACACAAACACACAAGTGTACAGTTTCACTCACACAAGCGTACACTTTCACTCACAGAAACACACAAGCATACACTCTCAGTCACACAAGCACACAAGTGTACAGTCTCACTCACACAAGCGTACACTCTCACTCACACAAACACACAAGCGTACACTCTCACTCACAGAAACACACAAGCGTACACTCTCACTCACAAAAGAACACAAGTGTACAGTCTCACTCACACAAGCACACAAGTGTACAGTCTCACTCACACAAGCGTACACTCTCACTCACACAAACACACAAGTGTACACTCTCACTCAAACATACACACAAGTGTACACTCTCACTCACACAAGAACACAAGAGTACACTCTCACTCACACAAGCACACAAGAGTACACTCTCACTCACACAAGAACACAAGAGTACACTCTCACTCACACAAGCCCACAAGAGTACACTCTCACTCACACAGGCACACAAGTGTACACTCTCACTGACACAAACACACAAGTGTACACTCTCACTCACACAAGCACACAAGAGTACACTCTCACTCACACAAGCACACAAGCGTACACTCTCACTCACACAAGAACACAAGCATACACTCTCACTCACACAAGCACACAAGCATACACTCTCACTCATACAAGTGTACACTCTCACTCACACAAGAACACACGAGTACACTCTCACTCACACAAGCACACAAGAGTACACTCTCACTCACACAAGAACACAAGAGTACACTCTCACTCACACAAGCACACAAGAGTACACTCTCACTCACACAAGAACACAAGAGTACACTCTCACTCACACAAGAACACAAGTGTACACTCTCACTCACACAAGAACACAAGAGTACACTCTCACTCACACAAGCACACAAGAGTACACTCTCACTCACACAAGAACACAAGAGTACACTCTCACTCACACAAGTCCACAAGAGTACACTCTCACTCACACAAGAACACAAGATTACACTCTCACTCACACAAGAACACAAGAGTACACTCTCACTCACACAAGCACACAAGAGTGCACTCTCACTCACACAAGAACAAAAGAGGACACTCCCACTCACTTAAGCACACAAGCATACACTCTCACTCACACAAACACACAAGTGTAGAGTCTCACTCACACAAGTGTACACTCTCACTGACACAAGCCCACAAGAGTACACTCTCACTCACACAGGCAGACAAGTGTACAGTCTCACTCACACAAGCGTACACTCTCACTCACACAAACACACAAGTGTACACTCTCACTCACACAAGCCCACAAGAGTACACTCTCACTCACACAAGTGTACACTCTCACTCATACAAGAACACAAGTGTACACTTTCACTCACACAAACACACAAGTGTACAGTTTCACTCACACAAGCGTACACTCTCACTCACAGAAACACACAAGCGTACACTCTCACTCAAAAAAGAACACAAGTGTACAGTCTCACTCACACAAGCGTACACTCTCACTCACAGAAACACACAAGCATACACTCTCACTCACACAAGCACACAAGTGTACAGTCTCACACAAGCGTACACTCTCACTCACACAAACACACAAGCGTACACTCTCACTCACAGAAACACACAAGCGTACACTCTCACTCACAAAAGAACACAAGTGTACAGTCTCACTCACACAAGCACACAAGTGTACAGTCTCACTCACACAAGCGTACACTCTCACTCACACAAACACACAAGTGTACGCTCTCATTCACACAAACACACAAGTGTACACTCTCACTCACACAAGCACACGAGAGTACACTCTCACTCACACAAGCACACAAGCGTACACTCTCACTCACACAAGAACACAAGCATACACTCTCACTCACACAAGCACACAAGCATACACTCTCACTCATACAAGTGTACACTCTCACTCACACAAGCACACAAGAGTACACTCTCACTCACAAAAGCACAAAAGCGTACACTCTCACTCACACAAGAAAACAAGCATACACTCTCACTCACACAAGCACACAAGCATACACTCTCACTCACACAAGCCCACAAGAGTACACTCTCACTCACACAGGCACACAAATGTACAGTCTCACTCACACAAGAACACAAGAGTACACTCTCACTCACACAAGCACACAAGAGTACACTCTCACTCACACAAGAACACAAGAGTACACTCTCACTCACACAAGAACACAAGTGTACACTCTCACTCACACAAGAACACAAGAGTACACTCTCACTCACAGAAGCACACAAGAGTACACTCTCACTCACTTAAGCACACAAGCATACAATCTCACTCACACAAGCACACAAGCGTACACTCTCACTAACACAAGTGTACACTCTCACTCACACAAGCACACAAGCGTACACTCTCACTCACACAAGCACACAAGCGTACACTCTCACTCACACAAGCACACAAGCGTACACTCTCACTAACACAAGTGTACACTCTCACTCACACAAGCACACAAGCGTACACTCTCACTCACACAAGCACACAAGCGTACACTCTCAATCACACAAGCACACACTCTCACTGACACAAGCACACAAGCGTACACTCTCACTCACACAAGAACACAAGAGTACACTCTCACTCTCACAAGCACACAAGAGTACACTCTCACTCACACAAACAAACAAGTGTACAGTCTCACTCACACAAGAACACAAGAGTACACTCTCACTCACACAAGCACATAAGAGTACACTCTCACTCACAAAAGAACACAAGAGTACACTCTCGCTCACACAAGCCCACAAGCGTACACTCTCACTCACACAAGAACACAAGCATACACTCTCAATCACACAAGCACACACTCTCACTCACACAAGCACACAAGCGTACACTCTCACTCACACAAGCACACAAGCGTACACTCTCACTCACACAAGAACACAAGCATACACTCTCAATCACACAAGCACACACTCTCACTGACACAAGCACACAAGCGTACACTCTCACTCACACAAGAACACAAGAGTACACTCTCACTCTCACAAGCACACAAGAGTACACTCTCACTCACACAAACAAACAAGTGTACAGTCTCACTCACACAAGAACACAAGAGTACACTCTCAATCACACAAGCACATAAGAGTACACTCTCACTCACAAAAGAACACAAGAGTACACTCTCGCTCACACAAGCCCACAAGAGTACACTCTCACTCACACAAGTGTACACTCTCACTCACACAAGAACACAAGCGTACACTCTCACTCACACAAACACACAAGTGTACAGTTTCACTCACACAAGCGTACACTTTCACTCACAGAAACACACAAGCATACACTCTCAGTCACACAAGCACACAAGTGTACAGTCTCACTCACACAAGCGTACACTCTCACTCACACAAACACACAAGCGTACACTCTCACTCACAGAAACACACAAGCGTACACTCTCACTCACAAAAGAACACAAGTGTACAGTCTCACTCACACAAGCACACAAGTGTACAGTCTCACTCACACAAGCGTACACTCTCACTCACACAAACACACAAGTGTACACTCTCACTCAAACATACACACAAGTGTACACTCTCACTCACACAAGAACACAAGAGTACACTCTCACTCACACAAGCACACAAGAGTACACTCTCACTCACACAAGAACACAAGAGTACACTCTCACTCACACAAGCCCACAAGAGTACACTCTCACTCACACAGGCACACAAGTGTACACTCTCACTGACACAAACACACAAGTGTACACTCTCACTCACACAAGCACACAAGAGTACACTCTCACTCACACAAGCACACAAGCGTACACTCTCACTCACACAAGAACACAAGCATACACTCTCACTCACACAAGCACACAAGCATACACTCTCACTCATACAAGTGTACACTCTCACTCACACAAGAACACACGAGTACACTCTCACTCACACAAGCACACAAGAGTACACTCTCACTCACACAAGAACACAAGAGTACACTCTCACTCACACAAGCACACAAGAGTACACTCTCACTCACACAAGAACACAAGAGTACACTCTCACTCACACAAGAACACAAGTGTACACTCTCACTCACACAAGAACACAAGAGTACACTCTCACTCACACAAGCACACAAGAGTACACTCTCACTCACACAAGAACACAAGAGTACACTCTCACTCACACAAGTCCACAAGAGTACACTCTCACTCACACAAGAACACAAGATTACACTCTCACTCACACAAGAACACAAGAGTACACTCTCACTCACACAAGCACACAAGAGTGCACTCTCACTCACACAAGAACAAAAGAGGACACTCCCACTCACTTAAGCACACAAGCATACACTCTCACTCACACAAACACACAAGTGTAGAGTCTCACTCACACAAGTGTACACTCTCACTGACACAAGCCCACAAGAGTACACTCTCACTCACACAGGCAGACAAGTGTACAGTCTCACTCACACAAGCGTACACTCTCACTCACACAAACACACAAGTGTACACTCTCACTCACACAAGCCCACAAGAGTACACTCTCACTCACACAAGTGTACACTCTCACTCATACAAGAACACAAGTGTACACTTTCACTCACACAAACACACAAGTGTACAGTTTCACTCACACAAGCGTACACTCTCACTCACAGAAACACACAAGCGTACACTCTCACTCAAAAAAGAACACAAGTGTACAGTCTCACTCACACAAGCGTACACTCTCACTCACAGAAACACACAAGCATACACTCTCACTCACACAAGCACACAAGTGTACAGTCTCACACAAGCGTACACTCTCACTCACACAAACACACAAGCGTACACTCTCACTCACAGAAACA
Source organism: Moxostoma hubbsi (assembly GCA_032164185.1). Lineage (NCBI taxonomy): Eukaryota > Metazoa > Chordata > Actinopteri > Cypriniformes > Catostomidae > Moxostoma > Moxostoma hubbsi. The sequence continues at coordinate 34,955,887 of JAVLUX010000011.1, forward strand.
CACAAGCGTACACTCTCACTCACAAAAGAACACAAGTGTACAGTCTCACTCACACAAGCACACAAGTGTACAGTCTCACTCACACAAGCGTACACTCTCACTCACACAAACACACAAGTGTACGCTCTCATTCACACAAACACACAAGTGTACACTCTCACTCACACAAGCACACGAGAGTACACTCTCACTCACACAAGCACACAAGCGTACACTCTCACTCACACAAGAACACAAGCATACACTCTCACTCACACAAGCACACAAGCATACACTCTCACTCATACAAGTGTACACTCTCACTCACACAAGCACACAAGAGTACACTCTCACTCACACAAGCACGCAAGCGTACACTCTCACTCACACAAGAACACAAGCATACACTCTCACTCACACAAGCACACAAGCATACACTCTCACTCATACAAGTGTACACTCTCACTCACACAAGCACACAAGAGTACACTCTCACTCACACAAGAACACACGAGTACACTCTCACTCACACAAGCACACAAGAGTACACTCTCACTCACACAGGCACACAAGTGTACAGTCTCACTGACACAAGCCCACAAGAGTACACTCTCACTCACACAGGCACACAAGTGTACAGTCTCACTCACACAAGCGTACACTCTCACTCACACAAACACACAAGTGTACACTCTCACTCACACAAGCCCACAAGAGTACACTCTCACTCACACAAGTGTACACTCTCACACAAGAACACAAGCGTACACTCTGACTCACACAAACACACAAGTGTACAGTTTCACTCACACAAGCGTACACTCTCACTCACAGAAACACACAAGCGTACACTCTCACTCACAAAAGAACACAAGTGTACAGTCTCACTCACACAAGCGTACACTCTCACTCACAGAAACACACAAGCATACACTCTCACTCACACAAGCACACAAGTGTACAGTCTCACTCACACAAGCATACACTCTCACTCACACAAACACACAAGCGTACACTCTCACTCACAGAAACACACAAGCGTACACTCTCACTCACACAAGAACACAAGAGTACACTCTCACTCACACAAGCACACAAGAGTACACTCTCACTCACACAAGAACACAAGAGTACACTCTCACTCACACAAGTCCACAAGAGTACACTCTCACTCACACAAGAACACAAGATTACACTCTCACTCACACAAGAACACAATAGTACACTCTCACTCACACAAGCACACAAGAGTGCACTCTCACTCACACAAGAACAAAAGAGGACACTCCCACTCACTTAAGCACACAAGCATACACTCTCACTCACACAAACACACAAGTGTAGAGTCTCACTCACACAAGTGTACACTCTCACTGACACAAGCCCACAAGAGTACACTCTCACTCACACAGGCAGACAAGTGTACAGTCTCACTCACACAAGCGTACACTCTCACTCACACAAACACACAAGTGTACACTCTCACTCACACAAGCCCACAAGAGTACACTCTCACTCACACAAGTGTACACTCTCACTCATACAAGAACACAAGTGTACACTTTCACTCACACAAACACACAAGTGTACAGTTTCACTCACACAAGCGTACACTCTCACTCACAGAAACACACAAGCGTACACTCTCACTCAAAAAAGAACACAAGTGTACAGTCTCACTCACACAAGCGTACACTCTCACTCACAGAAACACACAAGCATACACTCTCACTCACACAAGCACACAAGTGTACAGTCTCACTCACACAAGCGTACACTCTCACTCACACAAACACACAAGCGTACACTCTCACTCACAGAAACACACAAGCGTACACTCTCACTCACAAAATAACACAAGTGTACAGTCTCACTCACACAAGCACACAAGTGTACAGTCTCACTCACACAAGCGTACACTCTCACTCACACAAACACACAAGTGTACGCTCTCATTCACACAAACACACAAGTGTACACTCTCACTCACACAAGCACACGAGAGTACACTCTCACTCACACAAGCACACAAGCGTACACTCTCACTCACACAAGAACACAAGCATACACTCTCACTCACACAAGCACACAAGCATACACTCTCACTCATACAAGTGTACACTCTCACTCACACAAGCACACAAGAGTACACTCTCACTCACACAAGCACGCAAGCGTACACTCTCACTCACACAAGAACACAAGCATACACTCTCACTCACACAAGCACACAAGCATACACTCTCACTCATACAAGTGTACACTCTCACTCACACAAGCACACAAGAGTACACTCTCACTCACACAAGAACACACGAGTACACTCTCACTCACACAAGCACACAAGAGTACACTCTCACTCACACAGGCACACAAGTGTACAGTCTCACTGACACAAGCCCACAAGAGTACACTCTCACTCACACAGGCACACAAGTGTACAGTCTCACTCACACAAGCGTACACTCTCACTCACACAAACACACAAGTGTACACTCTCACTCACACAAGCCCACAAGAGTACACTCTCACTCACACAAGTGTACACTCTCACACAAGAACACAAGCGTACACTCTGACTCACACAAACACACAAGTGTACAGTTTCACTCACACAAGCGTACACTCTCACTCACAGAAACACACAAGCGTACACTCTCACTCACAAAAGAACACAAGTGTACAGTCTCACTCACACAAGCGTACACTCTCACTCACAGAAACACACAAGCATACACTCTCACTCACACAAGCACACAAGTTTACAGTCTCACTCACACAAGCATACACTCTCACTCACACAAACACACAAGCGTACACTCTCACTCACAGAAACACACAAGCGTACACTCTCACTCACAAAAGAACACAAGTGTACAGTCTCACTCACACAAGCACACAAGCGTACACTCTCACTCACACAAACACACAAGTGTACGCTCTCACTCACACAAACACACAAGTGTACACTCTCACTCACACAAGCACACAAGAGTACACTCTCACTCACACAAGCACACAAGCGTACACTCTCACTCACACAAGAACACAAGCATACACTCTCACTCACACAAGCACACAAGCATACACTCTCACTCATACAATTGTACACTCTCACTCACACAAGCACACAAGAGTACACTCTCACTCACACAAGCACACAAGCTTACACTCTCACTCACACAAGAACACAAGCATACACTCTCACTCACACAAGCACACAAGCATACACTCTCACTCATACAAGTGTACACTCTCACTCACACAAGCACACAAGAGTACACTCTCACTCACACAAGAACACACGAGTACACTCTCACTCACACAAGCACACAAGAGTACACTCTCACTCACACAAGAACACAAGAGTACACTCTCACTCACACAAGCACAGAAGAGTACACTCTCACTCACACAAAAACACAAGTGTACACTCTCACTCACACAAGAACACAAGAGTACACTCTCACTCACACAAGCACACAAGAGTGCACTCTCACTCACACAAGAACACAAGAGTACACTCCCACTCACTTAAGCACACAAGCATACACTCTCACTCACACAAACACACAAGTGTAGAGTCTCACTCACACATGTGTACACTCTCACTGACACAAGCCCACAAGAGTACACTCTCACTCACAAAGGCACACAAGTGTACAGTCTCACTCACACAAGCGTACACTCTCACTCACACAAACACACAAGTGTACACTCTCACTCACACAAGCCCACAAGAGTACACTCTCACTCACACAATTGTACACTCTCACTCAAACAAGAACACAAGCGTACACTCTCACTCACACAAACACACAAGTGTACAGTTTCACTCACACAAGCGTACACTCTCACTCACAGAAACACACAAGCGTACACTCTCACTCACAAAAGAACACAAGTGTACAGTCTCACTCACACAAGCGTACACTCTCACTCACAGAAACACACAAGCATACACTCTCACTCACACAAGCACACAAGTGTACAGTCTCACTCACACAAGCGTACACTCTCACTCACAAAAACACACAAGCGTACACTCTCACTCACAGAAACACACAAGCGTACACTCTCAATCACACAAACACACAAGTGTACACTCTCACTCACACAAGCCCACAAGAGTACACTCTCACTCACACAATTGTACACTCTCACTCAAACAAGAACACAAGCGTACACTCTCACTCACACAAACACACAAGTGTACAGTTTCACTCACACAAGCGTACACTCTCACTCACAGAAACACACAAGCGTACACTCTCACTCACAAAAGAACACAAGATTACACTCTCACTCACACAAGAACACAAGAGTACACTCTCACTCACACAAGCACACAAGAGTGCACTCTCACTCACACAAGAACAAAAGAGGACACTCCCACTCACTTAAGCACACAAGCATACACTCTCACTCACACAAACACACAAGTGTAGAGTCTCACTCACACAAGTGTACACTCTCACTGACACAAGCCCACAAGAGTACACTCTCACTCACACAGGCAGACAAGTGTACAGTCTCACTCACACAAGCGTACACTCTCACTCACACAAACACACAAGTGTACACTCTCACTCACACAAGCCCACAAGAGTACACTCTCACTCACACAAGTGTACACTCTCACTCATACAAGAACACAAGTGTACACTTTCACTCACACAAACACACAAGTGTACAGTTTCACTCACACAAGCGTACACTCTCACTCACAGAAACACACAAGCGTACACTCTCACTCAAAAAAGAACACAAGTGTACAGTCTCACTCACACAAGCGTACACTCTCACTCACAGAAACACACAAGCATACACTCTCACTCACACAAGCACACAAGTGTACAGTCTCACTCACACAAGCGTACACTCTCACTCACACAAACACACAAGCGTACACTCTCACTCACAGAAACACACAAGCGTACACTCTCACTCACAAAAGAACACAAGTGTACAGTCTCACTCACACAAGCACACAAGTGTACAGTCTCACTCACACAAGCGTACACTCTCACTCACACAAACACACAAGTGTACGCTCTCATTCACACAAACACACAAGTGTACACTCTCACTCACACAAGCACACGAGAGTACACTCTCACTCACACAAGCACACAAGCGTACACTCTCACTCACACAAGAACACAAGCATACACTCTCACTCACACAAGCACACAAGCATACACTCTCACTCATACAAGTGTACACTCTCACTCACACAAGCACACAAGAGTACACTCTCACTCACACAAGCACGCAAGCGTACACTCTCACTCACACAAGAACACAAGCATACACTCTCACTCACACAAGCACACAAGCATACACTCTCACTCATACAAGTGTACACTCTCACTCACACAAGCACACAAGAGTACACTCTCACTCACACAAGAACACACGAGTACACTCTCACTCACACAAGCACACAAGAGTACACTCTCACTCACACAGGCACACAAGTGTACAGTCTCACTGACACAAGCCCACAAGAGTACACTCTCACTCACACAGGCACACAAGTGTACAGTCTCACTCACACAAGCGTACACTCTCACTCACACAAACACACAAGTGTACACTCTCACTCACACAAGCCCACAAGAGTACACTCTCACTCACACAAGTGTACACTCTCACACAAGAACACAAGCGTACACTCTGACTCACACAAACACACAAGTGTACAGTTTCACTCACACAAGCGTACACTCTCACTCACAGAAACACACAAGCGTACACTCTCACTCACAAAAGAACACAAGTGTACAGTCTCACTCACACAAGCGTACACTCTCACTCACAGAAACACACAAGCATACACTCTCACTCACACAAGCACACAAGTGTACAGTCTCACTCACACAAGCATACACTCTCACTCACACAAACACACAAGCGCACACTCTCACTCACAGAAACACACAAGCGTACACTCTCACTCACACAAGAACACAAGAGTACACTCTCACTCACACAAGCACACAAGAGTACACTCTCACTCACACAAGAACACAAGAGTACACTCTCACTCACACAAGTCCACAAGAGTACACTCTCACTCACACAAGAACACAAGATTACACTCTCACTCACACAAGAACACAAGAGTACACTCTCACTCACACAAGCACACAAGAGTGCACTCTCACTCACACAAGAACAAAAGAGGACACTCCCACTCACTTAAGCACACAAGCATACACTCTCACTCACACAAACACACAAGTGTAGAGTCTCACTCACACAAGTGTACACTCTCACTGACACAAGCCCACAAGAGTACACTCTCACTCACACAGGCAGACAAGTGTACAGTCTCACTCACACAAGCGTACACTCTCACTCACACAAACACACAAGTGTACACTCTCACTCACACAAGCCCACAAGAGTACACTCTCACTCACACAAGTGTACACTCTCACTCATACAAGAACACAAGTGTACACTTTCACTCACACAAACACACAAGTGTACAGTTTCACTCACACAAGCGTACACTCTCACTCACAGAAACACACAAGCGTACACTCTCACTCAAAAAAGAACACAAGTGTACAGTCTCACTCACACAAGCGTACACTCTCACTCACAGAAACACACAAGCATACACTCTCACTCACACAAGCACACAAGTGTACAGTCTCACTCACACAAGCGTACACTCTCACTCACACAAACACACAAGCGTACACTCTCACTCACAGAAACACACAAGCGTACACTCTCACTCACAAAATAACACAAGTGTACAGTCTCACTCACACAAGCACACAAGTGTACAGTCTCACTCACACAAGCGTACACTCTCACTCACACAAACACACAAGTGTACGCTCTCATTCACACAAACACACAAGTGTACACTCTCACTCACACAAGCACACGAGAGTACACTCTCACTCACACAAGCACACAAGCGTACACTCTCACTCACACAAGAACACAAGCATACACTCTCACTCACACAAGCACACAAGCATACACTTTCACTCATACAAGTGTACACTCTCACTCACACAAGCACACAAGAGTACAATCTCACTCACACAAGCACGCAAGCGTACACTCTCACTCACACAAGAACACAAGCATACACTCTCACTCACACAAGCACACAAGCATACACTCTCACTCATACAAGTGTACACTCTCACTCACACAAGCACACAAGAGTACACTCTCACTCACACAAGAACACACGAGTACACTCTCACTCACACAAGCACACAAGAGTACACTCTCACTCACACAGGCACACAAGTGTACAGTCTCACTGACACAAGCCCACAAGAGTACACTCTCACTCACACAGGCACACAAGTGTACAGTCTCACTCACACAAGCGTACACTCTCACTCACACAAACACACAAGTGTACACTCTCACTCACACAAGCCCACAAGAGTACACTCTCACTCACACAAGTGTACACTCTCACACAAGAACACAAGCGTACACTCTGACTCACACAAACACACAAGTGTACAGTTTCACTCACACAAGCGTACACTCTCACTCACAGAAACACACAAGTGTACACTCTCACTCACAAAAGAACACAAGTGTACAGTCTCACTCACACAAGCGTACACTCTCACTCACAGAAACACACAAGCATACACTCTCACTCACACAAGCACACAAGTGTACAGTCTCACTCACACAAGCATACACTCTCACTCACACAAACACACAAGCGTACACTCTCACTCACAGAAACACACAAGCGTACACTCTCACTCACAAAAGAACACAAGTGTACAGTCTCACTCACACAAGCACACAAGCGTACACTCTCACTCACACAAACACACAAGTGTACGCTCTCACTCACACAAACACACAAGTGTACACTCTCACTCACACAAGCACACAAGAGTACACTCTCACTCACACAAGCACACAAGCGTACACTCTCACTCACACAAGAACACAAGCATACACTCTCACTCACACAAGCACACAAGCATACACTCTCACTCATACAAGTGTACACTCTCACTCACACAAGCACACAAGAGTACACTCTCACTCACACAAGCACACAAGCTTACACTCTCACTCACACAAGAACACAAGCATACACTCTCACTCACACAAGCACACAAGCATACACTCTCACTCATACAAGTGTACACTCTCACTCACACAAGCACACAAGAGTACACTCTCACTCACACAAGAACACACGAGTACACTCTCACTCACACAAGCACACAAGAGTACACTCTCACTCGCACAAGAACACAAGATTACACTCTCACTCACACAAGAACACAAGAGTACACTCTCACTCACACAAGCACACAAGAGTGCACTCTCACTCACACAAGAACAAAAGAGGACACTCCCACTCACTTAAGCACACAAGCATACACTCTCACTCACACAAACACACAAGTGTAGAGTCTCACTCACACAAGTGTACACTCTCACTGACACAAGCCCACAAGAGTACACTCTCACTCACACAGGCAGACAAGTGTACAGTCTCACTCACACAAGCGTACACTCTCACTCACAGAAACACACAAACGTACACTCTCACTCAAAAAAGAACACAAGTGTACAGTCTCACTCACACAAGCGTACACTCTCACTCACAGAAACACACAAGCATACACTCTCACTCACACAAGCACACAAGTGTACAGTCTCACTCACACAAGCGTACACTCTCACTCACACAAACACACAAGCGTACACTCTCACTCACAGAAACACACAAGCGTACACTCTCACTCACAAAAGAACACAAGTGTACAGTCTCACTCACACAAGCACACAAGTGTACAGTCTCACTCACACAAGCGTACACTCTCACTCACACAAACACACAAGTGTACGCTCTCATTCACACAAACACACAAGTGTACACTCTCACTCACACAAGCACACAAGAGTGCACTCTCACTCACACAAGAACAAAAGAGGACACTCCCACTCACTTAAGCAGACAAGCATACACTCTCACTCACACAAACACACAAGTGTAGAGTCTCACTCACACAAGTGTACACTCTCACTGACACAAGCCCACAAGAGTACACTCTCACTCACACAGGCAGACAAGTGTACAGTCTCACTCACACAAGCGTACACTCTCACTCACACAAACACACAAGTGTACACTCTCACTCACACAAGCCCACAAGAGTACACTCTCACTCACACAAGTGTACACTCTCACTCATACAAGAACACAAGTGTACACTTTCACTCACACAAACACACAAGTGTACAGTTTCACTCACACAAGCGTACACTCTCACTCACAGAAACACACAAGCGTACACTCTCACTCAAAAAAGAACACAAGTGTACAGTCTCACTCACACAAGCGTACACTCTCACTCACAGAAACACACAAGCATACACTCTCACTCACACAAGCACACAAGTGTACAGTCTCACTCACACAAGCGTACACTCTCACTCACACAAACACACAAGCGTACACTCTCACTCACAGAAACACACAAGCGTACACTCTCACTCACAAAAGAACACAAGTGTACAGTCTCACTCACACAAGCACACAAGTGTACAGTCTCACTCACACAAGCGTACACTCTCACTCACACAAACACACAAGTGTACGCTCTCATTCACACAAACACACAAGTGTACACTCTCACTCACACAAGCACACGAGAGTACACTCTCACTCACACAAGCACACAAGCGTACACTCTCACTCACACAAGAACACAAGCATACACTCTCACTCACACAAGCACACAAGCATACACTCTCACTCATACAAGTGTACACTCTCACTCACACAAGCACACAAGAGTACACTCTCACTCACACAAGCACGCAAGCATACACTCTCACTCACACAAGAACACAAGCATACACTCTCACTCACACAAGCACACAAGCATACACTCTCACTCATACAAGTGTACACTCTCACTCACACAAGCACACAAGAGTACACTCTCACTCACACAAGAACACACGAGTACACTCTCACTCACACAAGCACACAAGAGTACACTCTCACTCACACAGGCACACAAGTGTACAGTCTCACTGACACAAGCCCACAAGAGTACACTCTCACTCACACAGGCACACAAGTGTACAGTCTCACTCACACAAGCGTACACTCTCACTCACACAAACACACAAGTGTACACTCTCACTCACACAAGCACACAAGCATACACTCTCACTCATACAAGTGTACACTCTCACTCACACAAGCACACAAGAGTACACTCTCACTCACACAAGAACACACGAGTACACTCTCACTCACACAAGCACACAAGAGTACACTCTCACTCACACAAGAACACAAGATTACACTCTCACTCACACAAGAACACAAGAGTACACTCTCACTCACACAAGCACACAAGAGTGCACTCTCACTCACACAAGAACAAAAGAGGACACTCCCACTCACTTAAGCACACAAGCATACACTCTCACTCACACAAACACACAAGTGTAGAGTCTCACTCACACAAGTGTACACTCTCACTGACACAAGCCCACAAGAGTACACTCTCACTCACACAGGCAGACAAGTGTACAGTCTCACTCACACAAGCGTACACTCTCACTCACAGAAACACACAAACGTACACTCTCACTCAAAAAAGAACACAAGTGTACAGTCTCACTCACACAAGCGTACACTCTCACTCACAGAAACACACAAGCATACACTCTCACTCACACAAGCACACAAGTGTACAGTCTCACTCACACAAGCGTACACTCTCACTCACACAAACACACAAGCGTACACTCTCACTCACAGAAACACACAAGCGTACACTCTCACTCACAAAAGAACACAAGTGTACAGTCTCACTCACACAAGCACACAAGTGTACAGTCTCACTCACACAAGCGTACACTCTCACTCACACAAACACACAAGTGTACGCTCTCATTCACACAAACACACAAGTGTACACTCTCACTCACACAAGCACACAAGAGTGCACTCTCACTCACACAAGAACAAAAGAGGACACTCCCACTCACTTAAGCAGACAAGCATACACTCTCACTCACACAAACACACAAGTGTAGAGTCTCACTCACACAAGTGTACACTCTCACTGACACAAGCCCACAAGAGTACACTCTCACTCACACAGGCAGACAAGTGTACAGTCTCACTCACACAAGCGTACACTCTCACTCACACAAACACACAAGTGTACACTCTCACTCACACAAGCCCACAAGAGTACACTCTCACTCACACAAGTGTACACTCTCACTCATACAAGAACACAAGTGTACACTTTCACTCACACAAACACACAAGTGTACAGTTTCACTCACACAAGCGTACACTCTCACTCACAGAAACACACAAGCGTACACTCTCACTCAAAAAAGAACACAAGTGTACAGTCTCACTCACACAAGCGTACACTCTCACTCACAGAAACACACAAGCATACACTCTCACTCACACAAGCACACAAGTGTACAGTCTCACTCACACAAGCGTACACTCTCACTCACACAAACACACAAGCGTACACTCTCACTCACAGAAACACACAAGCGTACACTCTCACTCACAAAAGAACACAAGTGTACAGTCTCACTCACACAAGCACACAAGTGTACAGTCTCACTCACACAAGCGTACACTCTCACTCACACAAACACACAAGTGTACGCTCTCATTCACACAAACACACAAGTGTACACTCTCACTCACACAAGCACACGAGAGTACACTCTCACTCACACAAGCACACAAGCGTACACTCTCACTCACACAAGAACACAAGCATACACTCTCACTCACACAAGCACACAAGCATACACTCTCACTCATACAAGTGTACACTCTCACTCACACAAGCACACAAGAGTACACTCTCACTCACACAAGCACGCAAGCATACACTCTCACTCACACAAGAACACAAGCATACACTCTCACTCACACAAGCACACAAGCATACACTCTCACTCATACAAGTGTACACTCTCACTCACACAAGCACACAAGAGTACACTCTCACTCACACAAGAACACACGAGTACACTCTCACTCACACAAGCACACAAGAGTACACTCTCACTCACACAGGCACACAAGTGTACAGTCTCACTGACACAAGCCCACAAGAGTACACTCTCACTCACACAGGCACACAAGTGTACAGTCTCACTCACACAAGCGTACACTCTCACTCACACAAACACACAAGTGTACACTCTCACTCACACAAGCCCACAAGAGTACACTCTCACTCACACAAGTGTACACTCTCACACAAGAACACAAGCGTACACTCTGACTCACACAAACACACAAGTGTACAGTTTCACTCACACAAGCGTACACTCTCACTCACAGAAACACACAAGCGTACACTCTCACTCACAAAAGAACACAAGTGTACAGTCTCACTCACACAAGCGTACACTCTCACTCACAGAAACACACAAGCATACACTCTCACTCACACAAGCACACAAGTGTACAGTCTCACTCACACAAGCATACACTCTCACTCACACAAACACACAAGCGTACACTCTCACTCACAGAAACACACAAGCGTACACTCTCACTCACACAAGAACACAAGAGTACACTCTCACTCACACAAGCACACAAGAGTACACTCTCACTCACACAAGAACACAAGAGTACACTCTCACTCACACAAGTCCACAAGAGTACACTCTCACTCACACAAGAACACAAGATTACACTCTCACTCACACAAGAACACAAGAGTACACTCTCACTCACACAAGCACACAAGAGTGCACTCTCACTCACACAAGAACAAAAGAGGACACTCCCACTCACTTAAGCACACAAGCATACACTCTCACTCACACAAACACACAAGTGTAGAGTCTCACTCACACAAGTGTACACTCTCACTGACACAAGCCCACAAGAGTACACTCTCACTCACACAGGCAGACAAATGTACAGTCTCACTCACACAAGCGTACACTCTCACTCACACAAACACACAAGTGTACACTCTCACTCACACAAGCCCACAAGAGTACACTCTCACTCACACAAGTGTACACTCTCACTCATACAAGAACACAAGTGTACACTTTCACTCACACAAACACACAAGTGTACAGTTTCACTCACACAAGCGTACACTCTCACTCACAGAAACACACAAGCGTACACTCTCACTCAAAAAAGAACACAAGTGTACAGTCTCACTCACACAAGCGTAAACTCTCACTCACAGAAACACACAAGCATACACTCTCACTCACACAAGCACACAAGTGTACAGTCTCACTCACACAAGCGTACACTCTCACTCACACAAACACACAAGCGTACACTCTCACTCACAGAAACACACAAGCGTACACTCTCACTCACAAAAGAACACAAGTGTACAGTCTCACTCACACAAGCACACAAGTGTACAGTCTCACTCACACAAGCGTACACTCTCACTCACACAAACACACAAGTGTACGCTCTCATTCACACAAACACACAAGTGTACACTCTCACTCACACAAGCACACGAGAGTACACTCTCACTCACACAAGCACACAAGCGTACACTCTCACTCACACAAGAACACAAGCATACACTCTCACTCACACAAGCACACAAGCATACACTCTCACTCATACAAGTGTACACTCTCACTCACACAAGCACACAAGAGTACACTCTCACTCACACAAGCACGCAAGCGTACACTCTCACTCACACAAGAACACAAGCATACACTCTCACTCACACAAGCACACAAGCATACACTCTCACTCATACAAGTGTACACTCTCACTCACACAAGCACACAAGAGTACACTCTCACTCACACAAGAACACACGATACACTCTCACTCACACAAGCACACAAGAGTACACTCTCACTCACACAGGCACACAAGTGTACAGTCTCACTGACACAAGCCCACAAGAGTACACTCTCACTCACACAGGCACACAAGTTTACAGTCTCACTCACACAATCGTACACTCTCACTCACACAAACACACAAGTGTACACTCTCACTCACACAAGCCCACAAGAGTACACTCTCACTCACACAAGTGTACACTCTCACACAAGAACACAAGCGTACACTCTGACTCACACAAACACACAAGTGTACAGTTTCACTCACACAAGCGTACACTCTCACTCACAGAAACACACAAGCGTACACTCTCACTCACAAAAGAACACAAGTGTACAGTCTCACTCACACAAGCGTACACTCTCACTCACAGAAACACACAAGCATACACTCTCACTCACACAAGCACACAAGTGTACAGTCTCACTCACACAAGCATACACTCTCACTCACACAAACACACAAGCGTACACTCTCACTCACAGAAACACACAAGCGTACACTCTCACTCACAAAAGAACACAAGTGTACAGTCTCACTCACACAAGCACACAAGCGTACACTCTCACTCACACAAACACACAAGTGTACGCTCTCACTCACACAAACACACAAGTGTACACTCTCACTCACACAAGCACACAAGAGTACACTCTCACTCACACAAGCACACAAGCGTACACTCTCACTCACACAAGAACACAAGCATACACTCTCACTCACACAAGCACACAAGCATACACTCTCACTCATACAAGTGTACACTCTCACTCACACAAGCACACAAGAGTACACTCTCACTCACACAAGCACGCAAGCGTACACTCTCACTCACACAAGAACACAAGCATACACTCTCACTCACACAAGCACACAAGCATACACTCTCACTCATACAAGTGTACACTCTCACTCACACAAGCACACAAGAGTACACTCTCACTCACACAAGAACACACGAGTACACTCTCACTCACACAAGCACACAAGAGTACACTCTCACTCACACAGGCACACAAGTGTACAGTCTCACTGACACAAGCCCACAAGAGTACACTCTCACTCACACAGGCACACAAGTGTACAGTCTCACTCACACAAGCGTACACTCTCACTCACACAAACACACAAGTGTACACTCTCACTCACACAAGCCCACAAGAGTACACTCTCACTCTCACAAGTGTACACTCTCACTCACACAAGAACACAAGTGTACACTCTCACTCACACAAGCGTACACTCTCACTCACAGAAACACACAAGCGTACACTCTCACTCACACAAGCACACAAGTGTACAGTCTCACTCACACAAGTGTACACTCTCACTCACACAAACACACAAGCGTACACTCTCACTCACAGAAACACACAAGCGTACACTCTCACTCACAAAAGAACACAAGTGTACAGTCTCACTCACACAAGCACACAAGTGTACAGTCTCACTCACACAAGCGTACACTCTCACTCACACAAACACACAAGTGTACGCTCTCACTCACAAAAACACACAAGTGTACACTCTCACTCACACAAGCACACAAGAGTACACTCTCACTCACACAAGCACACAAGCGTACACTCTCACTCACACAAGAACACAAGCATACACTCTCACTCACACAAGCACACAAGCATACACTCTCACTCATACAAGTGTACACTCTCACTCACACAAGCACACAAGAGTACACTCTCACTCACACAAGCACACAAGCGTACACTCTCACTCACACAAGAACACAAGCATACACTCTCACTCACACAAGCACACAAGCATACACTCTCACTCATACAAGTGTACACTCTCACTCACACAAGCACACAAGAGTACACTCTCACTCACACAAGAACACACGAGTACACTCTCACTCACACAAGCACACAAGAGTACACTCTCACTCACACAAGAACACAAGAGTACACTCTCACTCACACAAGCACACAAGAGTACGCTCTCACTCACACAAGAACACAAGAGTACGCTCTCACTCACACAAGAACACAAGTGTACACTCTCACTCACACAAGAACACAAGAGTACACTCTCACTCACACAAGAACACAAGAGTACACTCTCACTCACACAAGCCCACAAGAGTACACTCTCACTCACACAAGAACACAAGAGTACACTCTCACTCACACAAGAACACAAGAGTACACTCTCACTCACACAAGCACACAAGAGTGCACTCTCACTCACACAAGAACACAAGAGTACACTCCCACTCACTTAAGCACACAAGCATACACTCTCACTCACACAAACACACAAGTGTAGAGTCTCACTCACACAAGTGTACACTCTCACTGACACAAGCCCACAAGAGTACACTCTCACTCACACAGGCACACAAATGTACAGTCTCACTCACACAAGCGTACACTCTCACTCACACAAACACACAAGTGTACACTCTCACTCACACAAGCCCACAAGAGTACACTCTCACTCACACAATTGTACACTCTCACTCAAACAAGAACACAAGCGTACACTCTAACTCACACAAACACACAAGTGTACAGTTTCACTCACACAAGCGTACACTCTCACTCACAGAAACACACAAGCGTACACTCTCACTCACAAAAGAACACAAGTGTACAGTCTCACTCACACAAGCGTACACGCTCACTCACAGAAACACACAAGCATACACTCTCACTCACACAAGCACACAAGTGTACAGTCTCACTCACACAAGCGTACACTCTCACTCACACAAACACACAAGCGTACACTCTCACTCACAGAAACACACAAGCGTACACTCTCACTCACAAAAGAACACAAGTGTACAGTCTCACTCACACAAGCACACAAGTGTACAGTCTCACTCACACAAGCGTACACTCTCACTCACACAAACACACAAGTGTACGCTCTCATTCACACAAACACACAAGTGTACACTCTCACTCACACAAGCACACGAGAGTACACTCTCACTCACACAAGCACACAAGCGTACACTCTCACTCACACAAGAACACAAGCATACACTCTCACTCACACAAGCACACAAGCATACACTCTCACTCATACAAGTGTACACTCTCACTCACACAAGCACACAAGAGTACACTCTCACTCACACAAGCACGCAAGCATACACTCTCACTCACACAAGAACACAAGCATACACTCTCACTCACACAAGCACACAAGCATACACTCTCACTCATACAAGTGTACACTCTCACTCACACAAGCACACAAGAGTACACTCTCACTCACACAAGAACACACGAGTACACTCTCACTCACACAAGCACACAAGAGTACACTCTCACTCACACAGGCACACAAGTGTACAGTCTCACTGACACAAGCCCACAAGAGTACACTCTCACTCACACAGGCACACAAGTGTACAGTCTCACTCACACAAGCGTACACTCTCACTCACACAAACACACAAGTGTACACTCTCACTCACACAAGCCCACAAGAGTACACTCTCACTCACACAAGTGTACACTCTCACACAAGAACACAAGCGTACACTCTGACTCACACAAACACACAAGTGTACAGTTTCACTCACACAAGCGTACACTCTCACTCACAGAAACACACAAGCGTACACTCTCACTCACAAAAGAACACAAGTGTACAGTCTCACTCACACAAGCGTACACTCTCACTCACAGAAACACACAAGCATACACTCTCACTCACACAAGCACACAAGTGTACAGTCTCACTCACACAAGCATACACTCTCACTCACACAAACACACAAGCGTACACTCTCACTCACAGAAACACACAAGCGTACACTCTCACTCACACAAGAACACAAGAGTACACTCTCACTCACACAAGCACACAAGAGTACACTCTCACTCACACAAGAACACAAGAGTACACTCTCACTCACACAAGTCCACAAGAGTACACTCTCACTCACACAAGAACACAAGATTACACTCTCACTCACACAAGAACACAAGAGTACACTCTCACTCACACAAGCACACAAGAGTGCACTCTCACTCACACAAGAACAAAAGAGGACACTCCCACTCACTTAAGCACACAAGCATACACTCTCACTCACACAAACACACAAGTGTAGAGTCTCACTCACACAAGTGTACACTCTCACTGACACAAGCCCACAAGAGTACACTCTCACTCACACAGGCAGACAAGTGTACAGTCTCACTCACACAAGCGTACACTCTCACTCACACAAACACACAAGTGTACACTCTCACTCACACAAGCCCACAAGAGTACACTCTCACTCACACAAGTGTACACTCTCACTCATACAAGAACACAAGTGTACACTTTCACTCACACAAACACACAAGTGTACAGTTTCACTCACACAAGCGTACACTCTCACTCACAGAAACACACAAGCGTACACTCTCACTCAAAAAAGAACACAAGTGTACAGTCTCACTCACACAAGCGTAAACTCTCACTCACAGAAACACACAAGCATACACTCTCACTCACACAAGCACACAAGTGTACAGTCTCACTCACACAAGCGTACACTCTCACTCACACAAACACACAAGCGTACACTCTCACTCACAGAAACACACAAGCGTACACTCTCACTCACAAAAGAACACAAGTGTACAGTCTCACTCACACAAGCACACAAGTGTACAGTCTCACTCACACAAGCGTACACTCTCACTCACACAAACACACAAGTGTACGCTCTCATTCACACAAACACACAAGTGTACACTCTCACTCACACAAGCACACGAGAGTACACTCTCACTCACACAAGCACACAAGCGTACACTCTCACTCACACAAGAACACAAGCATACACTCTCACTCACACAAGCACACAAGCATACACTCTCACTCATACAAGTGTACACTCTCACTCACACAAGCACACAAGAGTACACTCTCACTCACACAAGCAAGCAAGCGTACACTCTCACTCACACAAGAACACAAGCATACACTCTCACTCACACAAGCACACAAGCATACACTCTCACTCATACAAGTGTACACTCTCACTCACACAAGCACACAAGAGTACACTCTCACTCACACAAGAACACACGAGTACACTCTCACTCACACAAGCACACAAGAGTACACTCTCACTCACACAGGCACACAAGTGTACAGTCTCACTGACACAAGCCCACAAGAGTACACTCTCACTCACACAGGCACACAAGTTTACAGTCTCACTCACACAATCGTACACTCTCACTCACACAAACACACAAGTGTACACTCTCACTCACACAAGCCCACAAGAGTACACTCTCACTCACACAAGTGTACACTCTCACACAAGAACACAAGCGTACACTCTGACTCACACAAACACACAAGTGTACAGTTTCACTCACACAAGCGTACACTCTCACTCACAGAAACACACAAGCGTACACTCTCACTCACAAAAGAACACAAGTGTACAGTCTCACTCACACAAGCGTACACTCTCACTCACAGAAACACACAAGCATACACTCTCACTCACACAAGCACACAAGTGTACAGTCTCACTCACACAAGCATACACTCTCACTCACACAAACACACAAGCGTACACTCTCACTCACAGAAACACACAAGCGTACACTCTCACTCACAAAAGAACACAAGTGTACAGTCTCACTCACACAAGCACACAAGCGTACACTCTCACTCACACAAACACACAAGTGTACGCTCTCACTCACACAAACACACAAGTGTACACTCTCACTCACACAAGCACACAAGAGTACACTCTCACTCACACAAGCACACAAGCGTACACTCTCACTCACACAAGAACACAAGCATACACTCTCACTCACACAAGCACACAAGCATACACTCTCACTCATACAAGTGTACACTCTCACTCACACAAGCACACAAGAGTACACTCTCACTCACACAAGCACGCAAGCGTACACTCTCACTCACACAAGAACACAAGCATACACTCTCACTCACACAAGCACACAAGCATACACTCTCACTCATACAAGTGTACACTCTCACTCACACAAGCACACAAGAGTACACTCTCACTCACACAAGAACACACGAGTACACTCTCACTCACACAAGCACACAAGAGTACACTCTCACTCACACAGGCACACAAGTGTACAGTCTCACTGACACAAGCCCACAAGAGTACACTCTCACTCACACAGGCACACAAGTGTACAGTCTCACTCACACAAGCGTACACTCTCACTCACACAAACACACAAGTGTACACTCTCACTCACACAAGCCCACAAGAGTACACTCTCACTCTCACAAGTGTACACTCTCACTCACACAAGAACACAAGTGTACACTCTCACTCACACAAGCGTACACTCTCACTCACAGAAACACACAAGCGTACACTCTCACTCACAAAAGAACACAAGTATACAGTCTCACTCACACAAGCGTACACTCTCACTCACAGAAACACACAAGCATACACTCTCACTCACACAAGCACACAAGTGTACAGTCTCACTCACACAAGTGTACACTCTCACTCACACAAACACACAAGCGTACACTCTCACTCACAGAAACACACAAGCGTACACTCTCACTCACAAAAGAACACAAGTGTACAGTCTCACTCACACAAGCACACAAGTGTACAGTCTCACTCACACAAGCGTACACTCTCACTCACACAAACACACAAGTGTACGCTCTCACTCACAAAAACACACAAGTGTACACTCTCACTCACACAAGCACACAAGAGTACACTCTCACTCACACAAGCACACAAGCGTACACTCTCACTCACACAAGAACACAAGCATACACTCTCACTCACACAAGCACACAAGCATACACTCTCACTCATACAAGTGTACACTCTCACTCACACAAGCACACAAGAGTACACTCTCACTCACACAAGCACACAAGCGTACACTCTCACTCACACAAGAACACAAGCATACACTCTCACTCACACAAGCACACAAGCATACACTCTCACTCATACAAGTGTACACTCTCACTCACACAAGCACACAAGAGTACACTCTCACTCACACAAGAACACACGAGTACACTCTCACTCACACAAGCACACAAGAGTACACTCTCACTCACACAAGAACACAAGAGTACACTCTCACTCACACAAGCACACAAGAGTACGCTCTCACTCACACAAGAACACAAGAGTACGCTCTCACTCACACAAGAACACAAGTGTACACTCTCACTCACACAAGAACACAAGAGTACACTCTCACTCACACAAGAACACAAGAGTACACTCTCACTCACACAAGCCCACAAGAGTACACTCTCACTCACACAAGAACACAAGAGTACACTCTCACTCACACAAACACACAAGCGTACACTCTCACTCACAGAAACACACAAGCGTACACTCTCACTCACAAAAGAACACAAGTGTACAGTCTCACTCACACAAGCACACAAGTGTACAGTCTCACTCACACAAGCGTACACTCTCACTCACACAAACACACAAGTGTACGCTCTCATTCACACAAACACACAAGTGTACACTCTCACTCACACAAGCACACGAGAGTACACTCTCACTCACACAAGCACACAAGCGTACACTCTCACTCACACAAGAACACAAGCATACACTCTCACTCACACAAGCACACAAGCATACACTCTCACTCATACAAGTGTACACTCTCACTCACACAAGCACACAAGAGTACACTCTCACTCACACAAGCACGCAAGCATACACTCTCACTCACACAAGAACACAAGCATACACTCTCACTCACACAAGCACACAAGCATACACTCTCACTCATACAAGTGTACACTCTCACTCACACAAGCACACAAGAGTACACTCTCACTCACACAAGAACACACGAGTACACTCTCACTCACACAAGCACACAAGAGTACACTCTCACTCACACAGGCACACAAGTGTACAGTCTCACTGACACAAGCCCACAAGAGTACACTCTCACTCACACAGGCACACAAGTGTACAGTCTCACTCACACAAGCGTACACTCTCACTCACACAAACACACAAGTGTACACTCTCACTCACACAAGCCCACAAGAGTACACTCTCACTCACACAAGTGTACACTCTCACACAAGAACACAAGCGTACACTCTGACTCACACAAACACACAAGTGTACAGTTTCACTCACACAAGCGTACACTCTCACTCACAGAAACACACAAGCGTACACTCTCACTCACAAAAGAACACAAGTGTACAGTCTCACTCACACAAGCGTACACTCTCACTCACAGAAACACACAAGCATACACTCTCACTCACACAAGCACACAAGTGTACAGTCTCACTCACACAAGCATACACTCTCACTCACACAAACACACAAGCGTACACTCTCACTCACAGAAACACACAAGCGTACACTCTCACTCACACAAGAACACAAGAGTACACTCTCACTCACACAAGCACACAAGAGTACACTCTCACTCACACAAGAACACAAGAGTACACTCTCACTCACACAAGTCCACAAGAGTACACTCTCACTCACACAAGAACACAAGATTACACTCTCACTCACACAAGAACACAAGAGTACACTCTCACTCACACAAGCACACAAGAGTGCACTCTCACTCACACAAGAACAAAAGAGGACACTCCCACTCACTTAAGCACACAAGCATACACTCTCACTCACACAAACACACAAGTGTAGAGTCTCACTCACACAAGTGTACACTCTCACTGACACAAGCCCACAAGAGTACACTCTCACTCACACAGGCAGACAAGTGTACAGTCTCACTCACACAAGCGTACACTCTCACTCACACAAACACACAAGTGTACACTCTCACTCACACAAGCCCACAAGAGTACACTCTCACTCACACAAGTGTACACTCTCACTCATACAAGAACACAAGTGTACACTTTCACTCACACAAACACACAAGTGTACAGTTTCACTCACACAAGCGTACACTCTCACTCACAGAAACACACAAGCGTACACTCTCACTCAAAAAAGAACACAAGTGTACAGTCTCACTCACACAAGCGTAAACTCTCACTCACAGAAACACACAAGCATACACTCTCACTCACACAAGCACACAAGTGTACAGTCTCACTCACACAAGCGTACACTCTCACTCACACAAACACACAAGCGTACACTCTCACTCACAGAAACACACAAGCGTACACTCTCACTCACAAAAGAACACAAGTGTACAGTCTCACTCACACAAGCACACAAGTGTACAGTCTCACTCACACAAGCGTACACTCTCACTCACACAAACACACAAGTGTACGCTCTCATTCACACAAACACACAAGTGTACACTCTCACTCACACAAGCACACGAGAGTACACTCTCACTCACACAAGCACACAAGCGTACACTCTCACTCACACAAGAACACAAGCATACACTCTCACTCACACAAGCACACAAGCATACACTCTCACTCATACAAGTGTACACTCTCACTCACACAAGCACACAAGAGTACACTCTCACTCACACAAGCACGCAAGCGTACACTCTCACTCACACAAGAACACAAGCATACACTCTCACTCACACAAGCACACAAGCATACACTCTCACTCATACAAGTGTACACTCTCACTCACACAAGCACACAAGAGTACACTCTCACTCACACAAGAACACACGAGTACACTCTCACTCACACAAGCACACAAGAGTACACTCTCACTCACACAGGCACACAAGTGTACAGTCTCACTGACACAAGCCCACAAGAGTACACTCTCACTCACACAGGCACACAAGTTTACAGTCTCACTCACACAATCGTACACTCTCACTCACACAAACACACAAGTGTACACTCTCACTCACACAAGCCCACAAGAGTACACTCTCACTCACACAAGTGTACACTCTCACACAAGAACACAAGCGTACACTCTGACTCACACAAACACACAAGTGTACAGTTTCACTCACACAAGCGTACACTCTCACTCACAGAAACACACAAGCGTACACTCTCACTCACAAAAGAACACAAGTGTACAGTCTCACTCACACAAGCGTACACTCTCACTCACAGAAACACACAAGCATACACTCTCACTCACACAAGCACACAAGTGTACAGTCTCACTCACACAAGCATACACTCTCACTCACACAAACACACAAGCGTACACTCTCACTCACAGAAACACACAAGCGTACACTCTCACTCACAAAAGAACACAAGTGTACAGTCTCACTCACACAAGCACACAAGCGTACACTCTCACTCACACAAACACACAAGTGTACGCTCTCACTCACACAAACACACAAGTGTACACTCTCACTCACACAAGCACACAAGAGTACACTCTCACTCACACAAGCACACAAGCGTACACTCTCACTCACACAAGAACACAAGCATACACTCTCACTCACACAAGCACACAAGCATACACTCTCACTCATACAAGTGTACACTCTCACTCACACAAGCACACAAGAGTACACTCTCACTCACACAAGCACGCAAGCGTACACTCTCACTCACACAAGAACACAAGCATACACTCTCACTCACACAAGCACACAAGCATACACTCTCACTCATACAAGTGTACACTCTCACTCACACAAGCACACAAGAGTACACTCTCACTCACACAAGAACACACGAGTACACTCTCACTCACACAAGCACACAAGAGTACACTCTCACTCACACAGGCACACAAGTGTACAGTCTCACTGACACAAGCCCACAAGAGTACACTCTCACTCACACAGGCACACAAGTGTACAGTCTCACTCACACAAGCGTACACTCTCACTCACACAAACACACAAGTGTACACTCTCACTCACACAAGCCCACAAGAGTACACTCTCACTCTCACAAGTGTACACTCTCACTCACACAAGAACACAAGTGTACACTCTCACTCACACAAGCGTACACTCTCACTCACAGAAACACACAAGCGTACACTCTCACTCACAAAAGAACACAAGTATACAGTCTCACTCACACAAGCGTACACTCTCACTCACAGAAACACACAAGCATACACTCTCACTCACACAAGCACACAAGTGTACAGTCTCACTCACACAAGTGTACACTCTCACTCACACAAACACACAAGCGTACACTCTCACTCACAGAAACACACAAGCGTACACTCTCACTCACAAAAGAACACAAGTGTACAGTCTCACTCACACAAGCACACAAGTGTACAGTCTCACTCACACAAGCGTACACTCTCACTCACACAAACACACAAGTGTACGCTCTCACTCACAAAAACACACAAGTGTACACTCTCACTCACACAAGCACACAAGAGTACACTCTCACTCACACAAGCACACAAGCGTACACTCTCACTCACACAAGAACACAAGCATACACTCTCACTCACACAAGCACACAAGCATACACTCTCACTCATACAAGTGTACACTCTCACTCACACAAGCACACAAGAGTACACTCTCACTCACACAAGCACACAAGCGTACACTCTCACTCACACAAGAACACAAGCATACACTCTCACTCACACAAGCACACAAGCATACACTCTCACTCATACAAGTGTACACTCTCACTCACACAAGCACACAAGAGTACACTCTCACTCACACAAGAACACACGAGTACACTCTCACTCACACAAGCACACAAGAGTACACTCTCACTCACACAAGAACACAAGAGTACACTCTCACTCACACAAGCACACAAGAGTACGCTCTCACTCACACAAGAACACAAGAGTACGCTCTCACTCACACAAGAACACAAGTGTACACTCTCACTCACACAAGAACACAAGAGTACACTCTCACTCACACAAGAACACAAGAGTACACTCTCACTCACACAAGCCCACAAGAGTACACTCTCACTCACACAAGAACACAAGAGTACACTCTCACTCACACAAGAACACAAGAGTACACTCTCACTCACACAAGCACACAAGAGTGCACTCTCACTCACACAAGAACACAAGAGTACACTCCCACTCACTTAAGCACACAAGCATACACTCTCACTCACACAAACACACAAGTGTAGAGTCTCACTCACACAAGTGTACACTCTCACTGACACAAGCCCACAAGAGTACACTCTCACTCACACAGGCACACAAATGTACAGTCTCACTCACACAAGCGTACACTCTCACTCACACAAACACACAAGTGTACACTCTCACTCACACAAGCCCACAAGAGTACACTCTCACTCACACAATTGTACACTCTCACTCAAACAAGAACACAAGCGTACACTCTCACTCACACAAACACACAAGTTTACAGTTTCACTCACACAAGCGTACACTCTCACTCACAGAAACACACAAGCGTACACTCTCACTCACAAAAGAACACAAGTGTACAGTCTCACTCACACAAGCGTACACTCTCACTCACAGAAACACACAAGCATACACTCTCACTCACACAAGCACACAAGTGTACAGTCTCACTCACACAAGCGTACACTCTCACTCACACAAACACACAAGCGTACACTCTCACTCACAGAAACACACAAGCGTACACTCTCACTCACAAAAGAACACAAGTGTACAGTCTCACTCACACAAGCACACAAGTGTACAGTCTCACTCACACAAGCGTACACTCTCACTCACACAAACACACAAGTGTACGCTCTCACTCACACAAACACACAAGTGTACACTCTCACTCACACAAGCACACAAGAGTACACTCTCACTCACACAAGCACACAAGCGTACACTCTCACTCATACAAGTGTACACTCTCACTCACACAAGCACACAAGAATACACTCTCACTCACACAAGAACACAAGAGTACACTCTCACTCACACAAGCACACAAGAGTACACTCTCACTCACACAAGAACACAAGAGTACACTCTCACTCACACAAGAACACAAGAGTACACTCTCACTCACACAAGCACACAAGAGTACACTCTCACTCACACAAGAACACAAGAGTACACTCTCACTCACACAAGCCCACAAGAGTACACTCTCACTCACACAGGCACACAAATGTACAGTCTCACTCACACAAGCGTACACTCTCACTCACACAAACACACAAGTGTACACTCTCACTCACACAAACACACAAGTGTACACTCTCACTCACACAAGCACACAAGAGTTCACTCTCACTCACACAAGAACACAAGCGTACACTCTCACTCACACAAGAACACAAGCATACACTCTCACTCACACAAGCACACAAGCATACACTCTCACTCATACAAGTGTACAATCTCACTCACACAAGAACACAAGAGTACACTCTCACTCACACAAGAACACAAGTGTACACTCTCACTCACACAAGAACACAAGAGTACACTCTCACTCACACAAGCACACAAGAGTACACTCTCACTCACACAAGCACACAAGAGTACACTCTCACTCACACAAGCCCACAAGAGTACACTCTCACTCACGCAAGCCCACAAGAGTACACTCTCACTCACACAAGTGTACACTCTCACTCACACAAGAACACAAGCGTACACTCTCACTCACACAAACACACAAGTGTACAGTTTCACTCACACAAGCGTACACTCTCACTCACAGAAACACACAAGCGTACACTCTCACTCACAAAAGAACACAAGTGTACAGTCTCACTCACACAAGCGTACACTCTCACTCACAGAAACACACAAGCATACACTCTTACTCACACAAGCACACAAGTGTACAGTCTCACTCACACAAGCGTACACTCTCACTCACACAAACACACAAGCGTACACTCTCACTCACACAAACACACAAGTGTACACTCTCACTCACACAAGCACACAAGAGTACACTCTCACTCACACAAGCACACAAGCGTACACTCTCACTCACACAAGAACACAAGCATACACTCTCACTCACACAAGCACACAAGCATACACTCTCACTCATACAAGTGTACACTCTCACTCACACAAGCACACAAGAGTACACTCTCACTCACACAAGAACACAAGAGTACACTCTCACTCACACAAGCAAACAAGAGTACACTCTCACTCACACAAGAACACAAGAGTACACTCTCACTCACACAAGAACACAAGAGTACACTCTCACTCACACAAGAGTACACTCTCACTCACACAAGCACACAAGAGTACACTCTCACTCACACAAGAACACAAGAGGACACTCTCACTCACACAAGAACACAAGAGTACACTCTCACTCACACAAGAACACAAGAGTACACTCTCACTCACACAAGCACACAAGAGTACACTCTCACTCACTCAAGAACACAAGAGTACACTCTCACTCACACAAGCCCACAAGAGTACACTCTCACTCACACAGGCACACAAGTGTACAGTCTCACTCACACAAGCACACAAGTGTACAGTCTCACTCACACAAGCACACAAGTGTACAGTCTCACTCACACAAGCGTACACTCGCACTCACACAAACACACAAGTGTACGCTCTCACTCACAAAAACACACAAGTGTACACTCTCACTCACACAAGCACACAAGAGTACACTCTCACTCACACAAGCACACAAGCGTACACTCTCACTCACACAAGAACACAAGCATACACTCTCACTCACACAAGCACACAAGCATACACTCTCACTCATACAAGTGTACACTCTCACTCACACAAGCACACAAGAGTACACTCTCACTCACACAAGCACACAAGCGTACACTCTCACTCACACAAGAACACAAGCATACACTCTCACTCACACAAGCACACAAGCATACACTCTCACTCATACAAGTGTACACTCTCACTCACACAAGCACACAAGAGTACACTCTCACTCACACAAGAACACACGAGTACACTCTCACTCACACAAGCACACAAGAGTACACTCTCACTCACACAAGAACACAAGAGTACACTCTCACTCACACAAGAACACAAGAGTACACTCTCACTCACACAAGCACACAAGAGTACGCTCTCACTCACACAAGAACACAAGAGTACGCTCTCACTCACACAAGAACACAAGTGTACACTCTCACTCACACAAGAACACAAGAGTACACTCTCACTCACACAAGAACACAAGAGTACACTCTCACTCACACAAGCCCACAAGAGTACACTCTCACTCACACAAGAACACAAGAGTACACTCTCACTCACACAAGAACACAAGAGTATACTCTCACTCACACAAGCACACAAGAGTGCACTCTCACTCACACAAGAACACAAGAGTACACTCCCACTCACTTAAGCACACAAGCATACACTCTCACTCACACAAACACACAAGTGTAGAGTCTCACTCACACAAGTGTTCACTCTCACTGACACAAGCCCACAAGAGTACACTCTCACTCACACAGGCACACAAGTGTACAGTCTCACTCACACAAGCGTACACTCTCACTCACACAAACACACAAGTGTACACTCTCACTCACACAAGCCCACAAGAGTACACTCTCACTCACACAATTGTACACTCTCACTCAAACAAGAACACAAGCGTACACTCTCACTCACACAAACACACAAGTGTACAGTTTCACTCACACAAGCGTACACTCTCACTCACAGAAACACACAAGCGTACACTCTCACTCACAAAAGAACACAAGTGTACAGTCTCACTCACACAAGCGTACACTCTCACTCACAGAAACACACAAGCATACACTCTCACTCACACAAGCACACAAGTGTACAGTCTCACTCACACAAGCGTACACTCTCACTCACACAAACACACAAGAGTACACTCTCACTCACAGAAACACACAAGCGTACACTCTCACTCACAAAAGAACACAAGTGTACAGTCTCACTCACACAAGCACACAAGTGTACAGTCTCACTCACACAAGCGTACACTCTCACTCACACAAACACACAAGTGTACACTCTCACTCACACAAGCACACAAGAGTACACTCTCACTCACACAAGCACACAAGCGTACACTCTCACTCACACAAAAACACAAGCATACACTCTCACTCACACAAGCACACAAGCATACACTCTCACTCATACAAGTGTACACTCTCACTCACACAAGCACACAAGAGTACACTCTCACTCACACAAGAACACAAGAGTACACTCTCACTCACACAAGCACACAAGAGTACACTCTCACTCACACAAGAACACAAGAGTACACTCTCACTCACACAAGAACACAAGAGTACACTCTCACTCACACAAGCACACAAGAGTACACTCTCACTCACACAAGAACACAAGTGTACACTCTCACTCACACAAGAACACAAGAGTAGACTCTCACTCACACAAGCACACAAGAGTACACTCTCACTCACACAAGAACACAAGAGTACACTCTCACTCACACAAGCCCACAAGAGTACACTCTCACTCACACAGGCACACAAATGTACAGTCTCACTCACACAAGCGTACACTCTCACTCACACAAACACACAAGTGTACACTCTCACTCACACAAACACACAAGTGTACACTCTCACTCACACAAGCACACAAGAGTTCACTCTCACTCACACAAGCACACAAGCGTACACTCTCACTCACACAAGAACACAAGCATACACTCTCACTCACACAAGCACACAAGCATACACTCTCACTCATACAAGTGTACAATCTCACTCACACAAGAACACAAGAGTACACTCTCACTCACACAAGAACACAAGTGTACACTCTCACTCACACAAGAACACAAGAGTACACTCTCACTCACACAAGCACACAAGAGTACACTCTCACTCACACAAGCACACAAGAGTACACTCTCACTCACACAAGCCCACAAGAGTACACTCTCACTCACGCAAGCCCACAAGAGTACACTCTCACTCACACAAGTGTACACTCTCACTCACACAAGAACACAAGCGTACACTCTCACTCACACAAACACACAAGTGTACAGTTTCACTCACACAAGCGTACACTCTCACTCACAGAAACACACAAGCGTACACTCTCACTCACAAAAGAACACAAGTGTACAGTCTCACTCACACAAGCGTACACTCTCACTCACAGAAACACACAAGCATACACTCTTACTCACACAAGCACACAAGTGTACAGTCTCACTCACACAAGCGTACACTCTCACTCACACAAACACACAAGCGTACACTCTCACTCACACAAACACACAAGTGTACACTCTCACTCACACAAGCACACAAGAGTACACTCTCACTCACACAAGCACACAAGCGTACACTCTCACTCACACAAGAACACAAGCATACACTCTCACTCACACAAGCACACAAGCATACACTCTCACTCATACAAGTGTACACTCTCACTCACACAAGCACACAAGAGTACACTCTCACTCACACAAGAACACAAGAGTACACTCTCACTCACACAAGCACACAAGAGTACACTCTCACTCACACAAGAACACAAGAGTACACTCTCACTCACACAAGAGTACACTCTCACTCACACAAGCACACAAGAGTACACTCTCACTCACACAAGAACACAAGAGGACACTCTCACTCACACAAGAACACAAGAGTACACTCTCACTCACACAAGAACACAAGAGTACACTCTCACTCACACAAGCACACAAGAGTACACTCTCACTCACTCAAGAACACAAGAGTACACTCTCACTCACACAAGCCCACAAGAGTACACTCTCACTCACACAGGCACACAAGTGTACAGTCTCACTCACACAAGCGTACACTCTCACTCACACAAACACACAAGTGTACACTCTCACTCACACAAACACACAAGTGTACACTCTCACTCACACAAGCACACAAGAGTACACTCTCACTCACACAAGCACACAAGCGTACACTCTCACTCACACAAGAACACAAGAGTACACTCTCACTCACACAAGTCTACACTCACTCACACAAGAACACAAGAGTACACTCTCACTCACACAAGAGTACACTCTCACTCACACAAGCACACAAGAGTACACTCTCACTCACACAAGAACACAAGAGGACACTCTCACTCACACAAGAACACAAGAGTACACTCTCACTCACACAAGAACACAAGAGTACACTCTCACTCACACAAGAGTACACTCTCACTCACTTAAGCACACAAGCGTACACTCTCACTCACACAAGCGTACAATCTCACTCACACAAGCACACAAGCGTACACTCTCACTCACACAAGAACACAAGAGTACACTCTCACTCACACAAGAACACAAGAGGACACTCTCACTCACACAAGAACACAAGAGTACACTCTCACTCACACAAGCACACAAGAGTACACTCTCACTCACTCAAGAACACAAGAGTACACTCTCACTCACACAAGCCCACAAGAGTACACTCTCACTCACACAGGCACACAAGTGTACAGTCTCACTCACACAAGCGTACACTCTCACTCACACAAACACACAAGTGTACACTCTCACTCACACAAACACACAAGTCTACACTCTCACTCACACAAGCACACAAGAGTTCACTCTCACTCACACAAGCACACAAGCGTACACTCTCACTCACACAAGAACACAAGCATACACTCTCACTCACACAAGCACACAAGCATACACTCTCACTCATACAAGTGTACAATCTCACTCACACAAGAACACAAGAGTACACTCTCACTCACACAAGAACACAAGTGTACACTCACACTCACACAAGAACACAAGAGTACACTCTCACTCACACAAGAACACAAGAGTACACTCTCACTCACACAAGAGTACACTCTCACTCACACAAGCACACAAGAGTACACTCTCACTCAAACAAGAACACAAGAGGACACTCTCACTCACACAAGAACACAAGAGTACACTCTCACTCACACAAGAACACAAGAGTACACTCTCACTCACACAAGCACACAAGAGTACACTCTCACTCACTCAAGAACACAAGAGTACACTCTCACTCACACAAGCCCACAAGAGTACACTCTCACTCACACAGGCACACAAGTGTACAGTCTCACTCACACAAGCGTACACTCTCACTCACACAAACACACAAGTGTACACTCTCACTCACACAAGAACACAAGAGTACACTCTCACTCACACAAGTCTACACTCACTCACACAAGAACACAAGAGTACACTCTCACTCACACAAGAGTACACTCTCACTCACACAAGCACACAAGAGTACACTCTCACTCACACAAGAACACAAGAGGACACTCTCACTCACACAAGAACACAAGTGTACACTCTCACTCACACAAGAACACAAGAGTACACTCTCACTCACACAAGAACACAAGAGTACACTCTCACTCACACAAGCACACAAGAGTACACTCTCACTCACTCAAGAACACAAGAGTACACTCTCACTCACACAAGCCCACAAGAGTACACTCTCACTCACACAGGCACACAAGTGTACAGTCTCAATCACACAAGCATACACTCTCACTCACACAAACACACAAGTGTACACTCTCACTCACACAAACACACAAGTGTACCTTCTCACTCACACAAGCACACAAGAGTACACTCTCACTCACACAAGCACACAAGCATACACTCTCACTCATACAAGTGTACACTCTCACTCACACAAGCACACAAGAGTACACTCTCACTCACACAAGAACACACGAGTACACTCTCACTCACACAAGCACACAAGAGTACACTCTCACTCACACAAGAACACAAGAGTACACTCTCACTCACACAAGAACACAAGAGTACACTCTCACTCACACAAGCACACAAGAGTACACTCTCACTCACACAAGAACACAAGAGTACACTCTCACTCACACAAGAACACAAGTGTACAGTCTCACTCACACAAGCGTACACTCTCACTCACAGAAACACACAAGCATACACTCTTACTCACACAAGCACACAAGTGTACAGTCTCACTCACACAAGCGTACACTCTCACTCACACAAACACACAAGCGTACACTCTCACTCACACAAACACACAAGTGTACACTCTCACTCACACAAGCACACAAGAGTACACTCTCACTCACACAAGCACACAAGCGTACACTCTCACTCACACAAGAACACAAGCATACACTCTCACTCACACAAGCACACAAGCATACACTCTCACTCATACAAGTGTACACTCTCACTCACACAAGCACACAAGAGTACACTCTCACTCACACAAGAACACAAGAGTACACTCTCACTCACACAAGCACACAAGAGTACACTCTCACTCACACAAGAACACAAGAGTACACTCTCACTCACACAAGAACACAAGAGTACACTCTCACTCACACAAGAGTACACTCTCACTCACACAAACACACAAGAGTACACTCTCACTCACACAAGAACACAAGAGGACACTCTCACTCACACAAGAACACAAGAGTACACTCTCACTCACACAAGAACACAAGAGTACACTCTCACTCACACAAGCACACAAGAGTACACTCTCACTCACTCAAGAACACAAGAGTACACTCTCACTCACACAAGCCCACAAGAGTACACTCTCACTCACACAGGCACACAAGTGTACAGTCTCACTCACACAAGCGTACACTCTCACTCACACAAACACACAAGTGTACACTCTCACTCACACAAGCACACAAGAGTACACTCTCACTCACACAAGCACACAAGCGTACACTCTCACTCACACAAGAACACAAGAGTACACTCTCACTCACACAAGTCTACACTCACTCACACAAGAACACAAGAGTACACTCTCACTCACACAAGAGTACACTCTCACTCACACAAGCACACAAGAGTACACTCTCACTCACACAAGAACACAAGAGGACACTCTCACTCACACAAGAACACAAGTGTACACTCTCACTCACACAAGAACACAAGAGTACACTCTCACTCACACAAGAACACAAGAGTACACTCTCACTCACACAAGCACACAAGAGTACACTCTCACTCACTCAAGAACACAAGAGTACACTCTCACTCACACAAGCCCACAAGAGTACACTCTCACTCACACAGGCACACAAGTGTACAGTCTCACTCACACAAGCATACACTCTCACTCACACAAACACACAAGTGTACACTCTCACTCACACAAACACACAAGTGTACCTTCTCACTCACACAAGCACACAAGAGTACACTCTCACTCACACAAGCACACAAGCATACACTCTCACTCATACAAGTGTACACTCTCACTCACACAAGCACACAAGAGTACACTCTCACTCACACAAGAACACACGAGTACACTCTCACTCACACAAGCACACAAGAGTACACTCTCACTCACACAAGAACACAAGAGTACACTCTCACTCACACAAGAACACAAGAGTACACTCTCACTCACACAAGCACACAAGAGTACACTCTCACTCACACAAGAACACAAGAGTACACTCTCACTCACACAAGAACACAAGTGTACACTCTCACTCACACAAGAACACAAGAGTACACTCTCACTCACACAAGCACACAAGAGTACACTCTCACTCACACAAGAACACAAGAGTACACTCTCACTCACACAAGCCCACAAGAGTACACTCTCACTCACACAAGAACACAAGAGTACACTCTCACTCACACAAGAACACAAGAGTACACTCTCACTCACACAAGCACACAAGAGTACACTCTCACTCACACAAGCACACAAGAGTACACTCCCACTCACTTAAGCACACAAGCATACACTCTCACTCACACAAACACACAAGTGTAGAGTTTCACTCACACAAGTTTACACTCTCACTCACACAAACACACAAGTGTACAGTCTCACTCACACAAGCGTACACTCTCACTCACACAAACACACAAGCGTACACTCTCACTTACAGAAACACACAAGTGTACACTCTCACTCACAAAAGCACACAATCGTATACTCTCACTCATACAAACACACAAGTGTACAGTCTCACTCACACAAGCATACACTCTCACTCACACAAACACACAAGAGTACACTCTCACTCACACAAGAGTACTCTCTCACTCACACAAGAACACAAGAGTACACTCTCACTCACACAAGCCACAAGAATACACTCTCACTCACACAAGAACACAAGTGTACACTCTCACTCACACAAGAACACAAGAGTACACTCTCACTCACACAAGAACACAAGAGTACACTCTCACTCACACAAGCACACAAGAGTACACTCTCACTCACACAAGAGTACACTCTCACTCACTTAAGCACACAAGCGTACACTCTCACTCACACAAGCGTACAATCTCACTCACACAAGCACACAAGCGTACACTCTCACTCACACAAGTCTACCCTCACTCACACAAGAACACAAGAGTACACTCTCACTCACTTAAGCATACAAGCGTACACTCTCACTCACACAAGCGTACACTCTCACTCACACAAGCAAACAAGCGTACACTCTCACTCACACAAGTCTACACTCTCACTCACACAAGAACACAAGCGTACACTCTCACTCACACAAGAACACACGAGTACACTCTCACTCACACAAGCACACAAGAGTACACTCTCACTCACACAAGCACACAAGAGTACACTCTCACTCACACAAGAACACAAGAGGACACTCTCACTCACACAAGAACACAAGTGTACACTCTCACTCACACAAGAACACAAGAGTACACTCTCACTCACACAAGAACACAAGAGTACACTCTCACTCACACAAGCACACAAGAGTACACTCTCACTCACTCAAGAACACAAGAGTACACTCTCACTCACACAAGCCCACAAGAGTACACTCTCACTCACACAGGCACACAAGTGTACAGTCTCAATCACACAAGCATACACTCTCACTCACACAAACACACAAGTGTACACTCTCACTCACACAAACACACAAGTGTACCTTCTCACTCACACAAGCACACAAGAGTACACTCTCACTCACACAAGCACACAAGCATACACTCTCACTCATACAAGTGTACACTCTCACTCACACAAGCACACAAGAGTACACTCTCACTCACACAAGAACACACGAGTACACTCTCACTCACACAAGCACACAAGAGTACACTCTCACTCACACAAGAACACAAGAGTACACTCTCACTCACACAAGAACACAAGAGTACACTCTCACTCACACAAGCACACAAGAGTACACTCTCACTCACACAAGAACACAAGAGTACACTCTCACTCACACAAGAACACAAGTGTACAGTCTCACTCACACAAGCGTACACTCTCACTCACAGAAACACACAAGCATACACTCTTACTCACACAAGCACACAAGTGTACAGTCTCACTCACACAAGCGTACACTCTCACTCACACAAACACACAAGCGTACACTCTCACTCACACAAACACACAAGTGTACACTCTCACTCACACAAGCACACAAGAGTACACTCTCACTCACACAAGCACACAAGCGTACACTCTCACTCACACAAGAACACAAGCATACACTCTCACTCACACAAGCACACAAGCATACACTCTCACTCATACAAGTGTACACTCTCACTCACACAAGCACACAAGAGTACACTCTCACTCACACAAGAACACAAGAGTACACTCTCACTCACACAAGCACACAAGAGTACACTCTCACTCACACAAGAACACAAGAGTACACTCTCACTCACACAAGCACACAAGAGTACACTCTCACTCACACAAGAACACAAGAGTACACTCTCACTCACACAAGCACACAAGAGTACACTCTCACTCACACAAGAACACAAGAGTACACTCTCACTCACACAAGAACACAAGAGTACACTCTCACTCACACAAGCACACAAGAGTACACTCTCACTCACACAAGAACACAAGAGGACACTCTCACTCACACAAGAACACAAGTGTACACTCTCACTCACACAAGAACACAAGAGTACACTCTCACTCACACAAGAACACAAGAGTACACTCTCACTCACACAAGCACACAAGAGTACACTCTCACTCACTCAAGAACACAAGAGTACACTCTCACTCACACAAGCCCACAAGAGTACACTCTCACTCACACAGGCACACAAGTGTACAGTCTCACTCACACAAGCATACACTCTCACTCACACAAACACACAAGTGTACACTCTCACTCACACAAACACACAAGTGTACCTTCTCACTCACACAAGCACACAAGAGTACACTCTCACTCACACAAGCACACAAGCATACACTCTCACTCATACAAGTGTACACTGTCACTCACACAAGCACACAAGAGTACACTCTCACTCACACAAGAACACACGAGTACACTCTCACTCACACAAGCACACAAGAGTACACTCTCACTCACACAAGAACACAAGAGTACACTCTCACTCACACAAGAACACAAGAGTACACTCTCACTCACACAAGCACACAAGAGTACACTCTCACTCACACAAGAACACAAGAGTACACTCTCACTCACACAAGAACACAAGTGTACACTCTCACTCACACAAGAACACAAGAGTACACTCTCACTCACACAAGCACACAAGAGTACACTCTCACTCACACAAGAACACAAGAGTACACTCTCACTCACACAAGCCCACAAGAGTACACTCTCACTCACACAAGAACACAAGAGTACACTCTCACTCACACAAGAACACAAGAGTACACTCTCACTCACACAAGCACACAAGAGTACACTCTCACTCACACAAGCACACAAGAGTACACTCCCACTCACTTAAGCACACAAGCATACACTCTCACTCACACAAACACACAAGTGTAGAGTTTCACTCACACAAGTTTACACTCTCACTCACACAAACACACAAGTGTACAGTCTCACTCACACAAGCGTACACTCTCACTCACACAAACACACAAGCGTACACTCTCACTTACAGAAACACACAAGTGTACACTCTCACTCACAAAAGCACACAATCGTATACTCTCACTCATACAAACACACAAGTGTACAGTCTCACTCACACAAGCATACACTCTCACTCACACAAACACACAAGAGTACACTCTCACTCACACAAGAGTACTCTCTCACTCACACAAGAACACAAGAGTACACTCTCACTCACACAAGCCACAAGAATACACTCTCACTCACACAAGAACACAAGTGTACACTCTCACTCACACAAGAACACAAGAGTACACTCTCACTCACACAAGAACACAAGAGTACACTCTCACTCACACAAGCACACAAGAGTACACTCTCACTCACACAAGAGTACACTCTCACTCACTTAAGCACACAAGCGTACACTCTCACTCACACAAGCGTACAATCTCACTCACACAAGCACACAAGCGTACACTCTCACTCACACAAGTCTACCCTCACTCACACAAGAACACAAGAGTACACTCTCACTCACTTAAGCATACAAGCGTACACTCTCACTCACACAAGCGTACACTCTCACTCACACAAGCAAACAAGCGTACACTCTCACTCACACAAGTCTACACTCTCACTCACACAAGAACACAAGCGTACACTCTCACTCACACAAGAACACACGAGTACACTCTCACTCACACAAGCACACAAGAGTACACTCTCACTCACACAAGAACACAAGAGTACACTCTCACTCACACAAGAACACAAGAGTACACTCTCACTCACACAAGCTCACAAGAGTACACTCTCACTCACACAAGAACACAAGAGTACACTCTCACTCACACAAGAACACAAGTGTACACTCTCACTCACACAAGAACACAAGAGTACACTCTCACTCACACAAGCACACAAGAGTACACTCTCACTCACACAAGAACACAAGAGTACACTCTCACTCACACAAGAGTACACTCTCACTCACACAAGCACACAAGAGTACACTCTCACTCACTCAAGAACACAAGAGTACACTCTCACTCACACAAGCCCACAAGAGTACACTCTCACTCACACAGGCACACAAGTGTACAGTCTCACTCACACAAGCGTACACTCTCACTCACACAAACACACAAGTGTACACTCTCACTCACACAAACACACAAGTGTACACTCTCACTCACACAAGCACACAAGAGTACACTCTCACTCACACAAGCACACAAGCGTACACTCTCACTCACACAAGAACACAAGAGTACACTCTCACTCACACAAGTCTACACTCACTCACACAAGAACACAAGAGTACACTCTCACTCACACAAGAGTACACTCTCACTCACACAAGCACACAAGAGTACACTCTCACTCACACAAGAACACAAGAGGACACTCTCACTCACACAAGAACACAAGTGTACACTCTCACTCACACAAGAACACAAGAGTACACTCTCACTCACACAAGAACACAAGAGTACACTCTCACTCACACAAGCACACAAGAGTACACTCTCACTCACTCAAGAACACAAGAGTACACTCTCACTCACACAAGCCCACAAGAGTACACTCTCACTCACACAGGCACACAAGTGTACAGTCTCACTCACACAAGCATACACTCTCACTCACACAAACACACAAGTGTACACTCTCACTCACACAAACACACAAGTGTACCTTCTCACTCACACAAGCACACAAGAGTACACTCTCACTCACACAAGCACACAAGCATACACTCTCACTCATACAAGTGTACACTCTCACTCACACAAGCACACAAGAGTACACTCTCACTCACACAAGAACACACGAGTACACTCTCACTCAC
Source organism: Moxostoma hubbsi (assembly GCA_032164185.1). Classification (NCBI taxonomy): domain Eukaryota; kingdom Metazoa; phylum Chordata; class Actinopteri; order Cypriniformes; family Catostomidae; genus Moxostoma; species Moxostoma hubbsi. The sequence goes on from JAVLUX010000011.1 coordinate 34,996,411, forward strand.
ACAAGCACACAAGAGTACACTCTCACTCACACAAGAACACAAGAGTACACTCTCACTCACACAAGAACACAAGAGTACACTCTCACTCACACAAGCACACAAGAGTACACTCTCACTCACACAAGAACACAAGAGTACACTCTCACTCACACAAGAACACAAGTGTACAGTCTCACTCACACAAGCGTACACTCTCACTCACAGAAACACACAAGCATACACTCTTACTCACACAAGCACACAAGTGTACAGTCTCACTCACACAAGCGTACACTCTCACTCACACAAACACACAAGCGTACACTCTCACTCACACAAACACACAAGTGTACACTCTCACTCACACAAGCACACAAGAGTACACTCTCACTCACACAAGCACACAAGCGTACACTCTCACTCACACAAGAACACAAGCATACACTCTCACTCACACAAGCACACAAGCATACACTCTCACTCATACAAGTGTACACTCTCACTCACACAAGCACACAAGAGTACACTCTCACTCACACAAGAACACAAGAGTACACTCTCACTCACACAAGCACACAAGAGTACACTCTCACTCACACAAGAACACAAGAGTACACTCTCACTCACACAAGAACACAAGAGTACACTCTCACTCACACAAGAGTACACTCTCACTCACACAAGCACACAAGAGTACACTCTCACTCACACAAGAACACAAGAGTACACTCTCACTCACACAAGCACACAAGAGTACACTCTCACTCACACAAGAACACAAGAGTACACTCTCACTCACACAAGCACACAAGAGTACACTCTCACTCACTCAAGAACACAAGAGTACACTCTCACTCACACAAGCCCACAAGAGTACACTCTCACTCACACAGGCACACAAGTGTACAGTCTCACTCACACAAGCGTACACTCTCACTCACACAAACACACAAGTGTACACTCTCACTCACACAAGCACACAAGAGTACACTCTCACTCACACAAGCACACAAGCGTACACTCTCACTCACACAAGAACACAAGAGTACACTCTCACTCACACAAGTCTACACTCACTCACACAAGAACACAAGAGTACACTCTCACTCACACAAGAGTACACTCTCACTCACACAAGCACACAAGAGTACACTCTCACTCACACAAGAACACAAGAGGACACTCTCACTCACACAAGAACACAAGTGTACACTCTCACTCACACAAGAACACAAGAGTACACTCTCACTCACACAAGAACACAAGAGTACACTCTCACTCACACAAGCACACAAGAGTACACTCTCACTCACTCAAGAACACAAGAGTACACTCTCACTCACACAAGCCCACAAGAGTACAGTCTCACTCACACAAGCATACACTCTCACTCACACAAACACACAAGTGTACACTCTCACTCACACAAACACACAAGTGTACCTTCTCACTCACACAAGCACACAAGAGTACACTCTCACTCACACAAGCACACAAGCATACACTCTCACTCATACAAGTGTACACTCTCACTCACACAAGCACACAAGAGTACACTCTCACTCACACAAGAACACACGAGTACACTCTCACTCAAACAAGCACACAAGAGTACACTCTCACTCACACAAGAACACAAGAGTACACTCTCACTCACACAAGAACACAAGAGTACACTCTCACTCACACAAGCACACAAGAGTACACTCTCACTCACACAAGAACACAAGAGTACACTCTCACTCACACAAGAACACAAGTGTACACTCTCACTCACACAAGAACACAAGAGTACACTCTCACTCACACAAGCACACAAGAGTACACTCTCACTCACACAAGAACACAAGAGTACACTCTCACTCACACAAGCCCACAAGAGTACACTCTCACTCACACAAGAACACAAGAGTACACTCTCACTCACACAAGAACACAAGAGTACACTCTCACTCACACAAGCACACAAGAGTACACTCTCACTCACACAAGCACACAAGAGTACACTCCCACTCACTTAAGCACACAAGCATACACTCTCACTCACACAAACACACAAGTGTAGAGTTTCACTCACACAAGTTTACACTCTCACTCACACAAACACACAAGTGTACAGTCTCACTCACACAAGCGTACACTCTCACTCACACAAACACACAAGCGTACACTCTCACTTACAGAAACACACAAGTGTACACTCTCACTCACAAAAGCACACAATCGTATACTCTCACTCATACAAACACACAAGTGTACAGTCTCACTCACACAAGCATACACTCTCACTCACACAAACACACAAGCGTACACTCTCACTCACACAAGAGTACTCTCTCACTCACACAAGAACACAAGAGTACACTCTCACTCACACAAGCCACAAGAATACACTCTCACTCACACAAGAACACAAGTGTACACTCTCACTCACACAAGAACACAAGAGTACACTCTCACTCACACAAGAACACAAGAGTACACTCTCACTCACACAAGCACACAAGAGTACACTCTCACTCACACAAGAGTACACTCTCACTCACTTAAGCACACAAGCGTACACTCTCACTCACATAAGCGTACAATCTCACTCACACAAGCACACAAGCGTACACTCTCACTCACACAAGTCTACCCTCACTCACACAAGAACACAAGAGTACACTCTCACTCACTTAAGCATACAAGCGTACACTCTCACTCACACAAGCGTACACTCTCACTCACACAAGCAAACAAGCGTACACTCTCACTCACACAAGTCTACACTCTCACTCACACAAGAACACAAGCGTACACTCTCACTCACACAAGAACACACGAGAACACTCTCACTCACACAAGCACACAAGAGTACACTCTCACTCACACAAGAACACAAGAGTACACTCTCACTCACACAAGAACACAAGAGTACACTCTCACTCACACAAGCTCACAAGAGTACACTCTCACTCACACAAGAACACAAGAGTACACTCTCACTCACACAAGAACACAAGTGTACACTCTCACTCACACAAGAACACAAGAGTACACTCTCACTCACACAAGCACACAAGAGTACACTCTCACTCACACAAGAACACAAGAGTACACTCTCACTCACACAAGCCCACAAGAGTACACTCTCACTCACACAAGAACACAAGAGTACACTCTCACTCACACAAGCACACAAGAGTGCACTCTCACTCACACAAGAACACAAGAGTACACTCCCACTCACTTAAGCACACAAGCATACACTCTCACTCACACAAACACACAAGTGTAGAGTCTCACTCACACAAGTGTACACTCTCACTCACACAAACACACAAGTGTACAGTCTCACTCACACAAGCGTACACTCTCACTCACACAAACACACAAGCGTACACTCTCACTTACAGAAACACACAAGTGTACACTCTCACTCACAAAAGCACACAATCGTACACTCTCACTCACACAAACACACAAGTGTACAGTCTCACTCACACAAGCATACACTCTCACTCACACAAACACACAAGCGTACACTCTCACTCACAGAAACACACAAGCGTACACTCTCACTCACACAAGAGTACTCTCTCACTCACACAAGAACACAAGAGTACACTCTCACTCACACAAGCACACAAGAGTACACTCTCACTCACACAAGAGCACAAGAGTACACTCTCACTCACACAAGAACACAAGTGTACACTCTCACTCACACAAACACACAAGCGTACACTCTCAATCACAGAAACACACAAGCGTACACTCTCACTCACACAATCACACAAGCGTACACTCTCACTCACACAAGAACACAAGCACACACTCTCACTCACACAAGCACACACTCTCACTGACACAAGCACACAAGCGTACACTCTCACTCACACAAGAACACAAGAGTACACTCTCACTCACACAAGAACACAAGAGTACACTCTCACTCACACAAGCACACAAGAGTGCACTCTCACTCACACAAGAACACAAGAGTACACTCTCACTCACACAAGAGTACACTCTCACTCACTTAAGCACACAAGCGTACACTCTCACTCACACAAGCGTACAATCTCACTCACACAAGCACACAAGCGTACACTCTCACTCACACAAGAACACAAGAGTACACTCTCACTCACACAAGAACACAAGAGGACACTCTCACTCACACAAGCACACAAGAGTACACTCTCACTCACTCAAGAACACAAGAGTACACTCTCACTCACACAAGCCCACAAGAGTACACTCTCACTCACACAGGCACACAAGTGTACAGTCTCACTCACACAAGCGTACACTCTCACTCACACAAACACACAAGTGTACACTCTCACTCACACAAACACACAAGAGTACACTCTCACTCACACAAGAACACAAGAGTACACACTCACTCACACAAGCACACAAGAGTGCACTCTCACTCACACAAGAACACAAGAGTACACTCTCACTCACACAAGAGTACACTCTCACTCACTTAAGCACACAAGCGTACACTCTCACTCACACAAGCGTACAATCTCACTCACACAAGCACACAAGCGTACACTCTCACTCACACAAGAACACAAGAGTACACTCTCACTCACACAAGAACACAAGAGGACACTCTCACTCACACAAGAACACAAGAGTACACTCTCACTCACACAAGCACACAAGAGTACACTCTCACTCACTCAAGAACACAAGAGTACACTCTCACTCACACAAGCCCACAAGAGTACACTCTCACTCACACAGGCACACAAGTGTACAGTCTCACTCACACAAGCGTACACTCTCACTCACACAAACACACAAGTGTACACTCTCACTCACACAAACACACAAGTGTACACTCTCACTCACACAAGCACACAAGAGTACACTCTCACTCACACAAGCACACAAGCGTACACTCTCACTCACACAAGAACACAAGAGTACACTCTCACTCACACAAGTCTACACTCACTCACACAAGAACACAAGAGTACACTCTCACTCACACAAGAGTACACTCTCACTCACACAAGCACACAAGAGTACACTCTCACTCACACAAGAACACAAGAGGACACTCTCACTCACACAAGAACACAAGAGTACACTCTCACTCACACAAGCACACAAGAGTACACTCTCACTCACTCAAGAACACAAGAGTACACTCTCACTCACACAAGCCCACAAGAGTACACTCTCACTCACACAGGCACACAAGTGTACAGTCTCACTCACACAAGCGTACACTCTCACTCACACAAACACACAAGTGTACACTCTCACTCACACAAACACACAAGTGTACCTTCTCACTCACACAAGCACACAAGCATACACTCTCACTCATACAAGTGTACACTCTCACTCACACAAGCACACAAGAGTACACTCTCACTCACACAAGAACACACGAGTACACTCTCACTCACACAAGCACACAAGAGTACACTCTCACTCACACAAGAACACAAGAGTACACTCTCACTCACACAAGAACACAAGAGTACACTCTCACTCACACAAGCACACAAGAGTACACTCTCACTCACACAAGAACACAAGAGTACACTCTCACTCACACAAGAACACAAGTGTACACTCTCACTCACACAAGAACACAAGAGTACACTCTCACTCACACAAGCACACAAGAGTACACTCTCACTCACACAAGAACACAAGAGTACACTCTCACTCACACAAGCCCACAAGAGTACACTCTCACTCACACAAGAACACAAGAGTACACTCTCACTCACACAAGAACACAAGAGTACACTCTCACTCACACAAGCACATAAGAGTACACTCTCACTCACACAAGCACACAAGAGTACACTCCCACTCACTTAAGCACACAAGCATACACTCTCACTCACACAAACACACAAGTGTAGAGTTTCACTCACACAAGTTTACACTCTCACTCACACAAACACACAAGTGTACAGTCTCACTCACACAAGCGTACACTCTCACTCACACAAACACACAAGCGTACACTCTCACTTACAGAAACACACAAGTGTACACTCTCACTCACAAAAGCACACAATCGTATACTCTCACTCACACAAACACACAAGTGTACAGTCTCACTCACACAAGCATACACTCTCACTCACACAAACACACAAGCGTACACTCTCACTCACACAAGAGTACTCTCTCACTCACACAAGAACACAAGAGTACACTCTCACTCACACAAGCCACAAGAATACACTCTCACTCACACAAGAACACAAGTGTACACTCTCACTCACACAAGAACACAAGAGTACACTCTCACTCACACAAGAACACAAGAGTACACTCTCACTCACACAAGCACACAAGAGTACACTCTCACTCACACAAGAGTACACTCTCACTCACTTAAGCACACAAGCGTACACTCTCACTCACACAAGCGTACAATCTCACTCACACAAGCACACAAGCGTACACTCTCACTCACACAAGTCTACCCTCACTCACACAAGAACACAAGAGTACACTCTCACTCACTTAAGCATACAAGCGTACACTCTCACTCACACAAGCGTACACTCTCACTCACACAAGCAAACAAGCGTACACTCTCACTCACACAAGTCTACACTCTCACTCACACAAGAACACAAGCGTACACTCTCACTCACACAAGAACACACGAGAACACTCTCACTCACACAAGCACACAAGAGTACACTCTCACTCACACAAGAACACAAGAGTACACTCTCACTCACACAAGAACACAAGAGTACACTCTCACTCACACAAGCTCACAAGAGTACACTCTCACTCACACAAGAACACAAGAGTACACTCTCACTCACACAAGAACACAAGTGTACACTCTCACTCACACAAGAACACAAGAGTACACTCTCACTCACACAAGCACACAAGAGTACACTCTCACTCACACAAGAACACAAGAGTACACTCTCACTCACACAAGCCCACAAGAGTACACTCTCACTCACACAAGCACACAAGAGTGCACTCTCACTCACACAAGAACACAAGAGTACACTCCCACTCACTTAAGCACACAAGCATACACTCTCACTCACACAAACACACAAGTGTAGAGTCTCACTCACACAAGTGTACACTCTCACTCACACAAACACACAAGTGTACAGTCTCACTCACACAAGCGTACACTCTCACTCACACAAACACACAAGCGTACACTCTCACTTACAGAAACACACAAGTGTACACTCTCACTCACAAAAGCACACAATCGTACACTCTCACTCACACAAACACACAAGTGTACAGTCTCACTCACACAAGCATACACTCTCACTCACACAAACACACAAGCGTACACTCTCACTCACAGAAACACACAAGCGTACACTCTCACTCACACAAGAGTACTCTCTCACTCACACAAGAACACAAGAGTACACTCTCACTCACACAAGCACACAAGAGTACACTCTCACTCACACAAGAGCACAAGAGTACACTCTCACTCACACAAGAACACAAGTGTACACTCTCACTCACACAAACACACAAGCGTACACTCTCAATCACAGAAACACACAAGCGTACACTCTCACTCACACAATCACACAAGCGTACACTCTCACTCACACAAGAACACAAGCACACACTCTCACTCACACAAGCACACACTCTCACTGACACAAGCACACAAGCGTACACTCTCACTCACACAAGAACACAAGAGTACACTCTCACTCACACAAGAACACAAGAGTACACTCTCACTCACACAAGCACACAAGAGTGCACTCTCACTCACACAAGAACACAAGAGTACACTCTCACTCACACAAGAGTACACTCTCACTCACTTAAGCACACAAGCGTACACTCTCACTCACACAAGCGTACAATCTCACTCACACAAGCACACAAGCGTACACTCTCACTCACACAAGAACACAAGAGTACACTCTCACTCACACAAGAACACAAGAGGACACTCTCACTCACACAAGCACACAAGAGTACACTCTCACTCACTCAAGAACACAAGAGTACACTCTCACTCACACAAGCCCACAAGAGTACACTCTTACTCACACAGGCACACAAGTGTACAGTCTCACTCACACAAGCGTACACTCTCACTCACACAAACACACAAGTGTACACTCTCACTCACACAAACACACAAGAGTACACTCTCACTCACACAAGAACACAAGAGTACACACTCACTCACACAAGCACACAAGAGTGCACTCTCACTCACACAAGAACACAAGAGTACACTCTCACTCACACAAGAGTACACTCTCACTCACTTAAGCACACAAGCGTACACTCTCACTCACACAAGCGTACAATCTCACTCACACAAGCACACAAGCGTACACTCTCACTCAAACAAGAACACAAGAGTACACTCTCACTCACACAAGAACACAAGAGGACACTCTCACTCACACAAGAACACAAGAGTACACTCTCACTCACACAAGCACACAAGAGTACACTCTCACTCACTCAAGAACACAAGAGTACACTCTCACTCACACAAGCCCACAAGAGTACACTCTCACTCACACAGGCACACAAGTGTACAGTCTCACTCACACAAGCGTACACTCTCACTCACACAAACACACAAGTGTACACTCTCACTCACACAAACACACAAGTGTACACTCTCACTCACACAAGCACACAAGAGTACACTCTCACTCACACAAGCACACAAGCGTACACTCTCACTCACACAAGAACACAAGAGTACACTCTCACTCACACAAGTCTACACTCACTCACACAAGAACACAAGAATACACTCTCACTCACACAAGAGTACACTCTCACTCACACAAGCACACAAGAGTACACTCTCACTCACACAAGAACACAAGAGGACACTCTCACTCACACAAGAACACAAGAGTACACTCTCACTCACACAAGCACACAAGAGTACACTCTCACTCACTCAAGAACACAAGAGTACACTCTCACTCACACAAGCCCACAAGAGTACACTCTCACTCACACAGGCACACAAGTGTACAGTCTCACTCACACAAGCGTACACTCTCACTCACACAAACACACAAGTGTACACTCTCACTCACACAAACACACAAGTGTACCTTCTCACTCACACAAGCACACAAGCATACACTCTCACTCATACAAGTGTACACTCTCACTCACACAAGCACACAAGAGTACACTCTCACTCACACAAGAACACACGAGTACACTCTCACTCACACAAGCACACAAGAGTACACTCTCACTCACACAAGAACACAAGAGTACACTCTCACTCACACAAGAACACAAGAGTACACTCTCACTCACACAAGCACACAAGAGTACACTCTCACTCACACAAGAACACAAGAGTACACTCTCACTCACACAAGAACACAAGTGTACACTCTCACTCACACAAGAACACAAGAGTACACTCTCACTCACACAAGCACACAAGAGTACACTCTCACTCACACAAGAACACAAGAGTACACTCTCACTCACACAAGCGTACAATCTCACTCACACAAGCACACAAGCGTACACTCTCACTCACACAAGAACACAAGAGTACACTCTCACTCACACAAGAACACAAGAGGACACTCTCACTCACACAAGAACACAAGAGTACACTCTCACTCACACAAGCACACAAGAGTACACTCTCACTCACTCAAGAACACAAGAGTACACTCTCACTCACACAAGCCCACAAGAGTACACTCTCACTCACACAGGCACACAAGTGTACAGTCTCACTCACACAAGCGTACACTCTCACTCACACAAACACACAAGTGTACACTCTCACTCACACAAACACACAAGTGTACACTCTCACTCACACAAGCACACAAGAGTACACTCTCACTCACACAAGCACACAAGCGTACACTCTCACTCACACAAGAACACAAGAGTACACTCTCACTCACACAAGTCTACACTCACTCACACAAGAACACAAGAGTACACTCTCACTCACACAAGAGTACACTCTCACTCACACAAGCACACAAGAGTACACTCTCACTCACACAAGAACACAAGAGGACACTCTCACTCACACAAGAACACAAGAGTACACTCTCACTCACACAAGCACACAAGAGTACACTCTCACTCACTCAAGAACACAAGAGTACACTCTCACTCACACAAGCCCACAAGAGTACACTCTCACTCACACAGGCACACAAGTGTACAGTCTCACTCACACAAGCGTACACTCTCACTCACACAAACACACAAGTGTACACTCTCACTCACACAAACACACAAGTGTACCTTCTCACTCACACAAGCACACAAGCATACACTCTCACTCATACAAGTGTACACTCTCACTCACACAAGCACACAAGAGTACACTCTCACTCACACAAGAACACACGAGTACACTCTCACTCACACAAGCACACAAGAGTACACTCTCACTCACACAAGAACACAAGAGTACACTCTCAGTCACACAAGAACACAAGAGTACACTCTCACTCACACAAGCACATAAGAGTACACTCTCACTCACACAAGCACACAAGAGTACACTCCCACTCACTTAAGCACACAAGCATACACTCTCACTCACACAAACACACAAGTGTAGAGTTTCACTCACACAAGTTTACACTCTCACTCACACAAACACACAAGTGTAGAGTCTCACTCACACAAGCGTACACTCTCACTCACACAAACACACAAGCGTACACTCTCACTTACAGAAACACACAAGTGTACACTCTCACTCACAAAAGCACACAATCGTATACTCTCACTCATACAAACACACAAGTGTACAGTCTCACTCACACAAGCATACACTCTCACTCACACAAACACACAAGCGTACACTCTCACTCACACAAGAGTACTCTCTCACTCACACAAGAACACAAGAGTACACTCTCACTCACACAAGCCACAAGAATACACTCTCACTCACACAAGAACACAAGTGTACACTCTCACTCACACAAGAACACAAGAGTACACTCTCACTCACACAAGAACACAAGAGTACACTCTCACTCACACAAGCACACAAGAGTACACTCTCACTCACACAAGAGTACACTCTCACTCACTTAAGCACACAAGCGTACACTCTCACTCACACAAGCGTACAATCTCACTCACACAAGCACACAAGCGTACACTCTCACTCACACAAGTCTACCCTCACTCACACAAGAACACAAGAGTACACTCTCACTCACTTAAGCATACAAGCGTACACTCTCACTCACACAAGCGTACACTCTCACTCACACAAGCAAACAAGCGTACACTCTCACTCACACAAGTCTACACTCTCACTCACACAAGAACACAAGCGTACACTCTCACTCACACAAGAACACACGAGAACACTCTCACTCACACAAGCACACAAGAGTACACTCTCACTCACACAAGAACACAAGAGTACACTCTCACTCACACAAGAACACAAGAGTACACTCTCACTCACACAAGCTCACAAGAGTACACTCTCACTCACACAAGAACACAAGAGTACACTCTCACTCACACAAGAACACAAGTGTACACTCTCACTCACACAAGAACACAAGAGTACACTCTCACTCACACAAGCACACAAGAGTACACTCTCACTCACACAAGAACACAAGAGTACACTCTCACTCACACAAGCCCACAAGAGTACACTCTCACTCACACAAGAACACAAGAGTACACTCTCACTCACACAAGCACACAAGAGTGCACTCTCACTCACACAAGAACACAAGAGTACACTCCCACTCACTTAAGCACACAAGCATACACTCTCACTCACACAAACACACAAGTGTAGTCTCACTCACACAAGTGTACACTCTCACTCACACAAACACACAAGTGTACAGTCTCACTCACACAAGCGTACACTCTCACTCACACAAACACACAAGCGTACACTCTCACTTACAGAAACACACAAGTGTACACTCTCACTCACAAAAGCACACAATCGTACACTCTCACTCACACAAACACACAAGTGTACAGTCTCACTCACACAAGCATACACTCTCACTCACACAAACACACAAGCGTACACTCTCACTCACAGAAACACACAAGCGTACACTCTCACTCACACAAGAGTACTCTCTCACTCACACAAGAACACAAGAGTACACTCTCACTCACACAAGCACACAAGAGTACACTCTCACTCACACAAGAGCACAAGAGTACACTCTCACTCACACAAGAACACAAGTGTACACTCTCACTCACACAAACACACAAGCGTACACTCTCAATCACAGAAACACACAAGCGTACACTCTCACTCACACAATCACACAAGCGTACACTCTCACTCACACAAGAACACAAGCACACACTCTCACTCACACAAGCACACACTCTCACTGACACAAGCACACAAGCGTACACTCTCACTCACACAAGAACACAAGAGTACACTCTCACTCACACAAGAACACAAGAGTACACTCTCACTCACACAAGCACACAAGAGTGCACTCTCACTCACACAAGAACACAAGAGTACACTCTCACTCACACAAGAGTACACTCTCACTCACTTAAGCACACAAGCGTACACTCTCACTCACACAAGCGTACAATCTCACTCACACAAGCACACAAGCGTACACTCTCACTCACACAAGAACACAAGAGTACACTCTCACTCACACAAGAACACAAGAGGACACTCTCACTCACACAAGCACACAAGAGTACACTCTCACTCACTCAAGAACACAAGAGTACACTCTCACTCACACAAGCCCACAAGAGTACACTCTCACTCACACAGGCACACAAGTGTACAGTCTCACTCACACAAGCGTACACTCTCACTCACACAAACACACAAGTGTACACTCTCACTCACACAAACACACAAGAGTACACTCTCACTCACACAAGAACACAAGAGTACACACTCACTCACACAAGCACACAAGAGTGCACTCTCACTCACACAAGAACACAAGAGTACACTCTCACTCACACAAGAGTACACTCTCACTCACTTAAGCACACAAGCGTACACTCTCACTCACACAAGCGTACAATCTCATTCACACAAGCACACAAGCGTACACTCTCACTCACACAAGAACACAAGAGTACACTCTCACTCACACAAGAACACAAGAGGACACTCTCACTCACACAAGAACACAAGAGTACACTCTCACTCACACAAGCACACAAGAGTACACTCTCACTCACTCAAGAACACAAGAGTACACTCTCACTCACACAAGCCCACAAGAGTACACTCTCACTCACACAGGCACACAAGTGTACAGTCTCACTCACACAAGCGTACACTCTCACTCACACAAACACACAAGTGTACACTCTCACTCACACAAACACACAAGTGTACACTCTCACTCACACAAGCACACAAGAGTACACTCTCACTCACACAAGCACACAAGCGTACACTCTCACTCACACAAGAACACAAGAGTACACTCTCACTCACACAAGTCTACACTCACTCACACAAGAACACAAGAGTACACTCTCACTCACACAAGAGTACACTCTCACTCACACAAGCACACAAGAGTACACTCTCACTCACACAAGAACACAAGAGGACACTCTCACTCACACAAGAACACAAGAGTACACTCTCACTCACACAAGCACACAAGAGTACACTCTCACTCACTCAAGAACACAAGAGTACACTCTCACTCATACAAGCCCACAAGAGTACACTCTCACTCACACAGGCACACAAGTGTACAGTCTCACTCACACAAGCGTACACTCTCACTCACACAAACACACAAGTGTACAGTCTCACTCACACAAGCGTACACTCTCACTCACACAAACACACAAGCGTACACTCTCACTTACAGAAACACACAAGTGTACACTCTCACTCACAAAAGCACACAATCGTACACTCTCACTCACACAAACACACAAGTGTACAGTCTCACTCACACAAGCATACACTCTCACTCACACAAACACACAAGCGTACACTCTCACTCACAGAAACACACAAGCGTACACTCTCACTCACACAAGAGTACTCTCTCACTCACACAAGAACACAAGAGTACACTCTCACTCACACAAGCACACAAGAGTACACTCTCACTCACACAAGAGCACAAGAGTACACTCTCACTCACACAAGAACACAAGTGTACACTCTCACTCACACAAACACACAAGCGTACACTCTCAATCACAGAAACACACAAGCGTACACTCTCACTCACACAATCACACAAGCGTACACTCTCACTCACACAAGAACACAAGCACACACTCTCACTCACACAAGCACACACTCTCACTGACACAAGCACACAAGCGTACACTCTCACTCACACAAGAACACAAGAGTACACTCTCACTCACACAAGAACACAAGAGTACACTCTCACTCACACAAGCACACAAGAGTGCACTCTCACTCACACAAGAACACAAGAGTACACTCTCACTCACACAAGAGTACACTCTCACTCACTTAAGCACACAAGCGTACACTCTCACTCACACAAGCGTACAATCTCACTCACACAAGCACACAAGCGTACACTCTCACTCACACAAGAACACAAGAGTACACTCTCACTCACACAAGAACACAAGAGGACACTCTCACTCACACAAGCACACAAGAGTACACTCTCACTCACTCAAGAACACAAGAGTACACTCTCACTCACACAAGCCCACAAGAGTACACTCTCACTCACACAGGCACACAAGTGTACAGTCTCACTCACACAAGCGTACACTCTCACTCACACAAACACACAAGTGTACACTCTCACTCACACAAACACACAAGAGTACACTCTCACTCACACAAGAACACAAGAGTACACACTCACTCACACAAGCACACAAGAGTGCACTCTCACTCACACAAGAACACAAGAGTACACTCTCACTCACACAAGAGTACACTCTCACTCACTTAAGCACACAAGCGTACACTCTCACTCACACAAGCGTACAATCTCACTCACACAAGCACACAAGCGTACACTCTCACTCACACAAGAACACAAGAGTACACTCTCACTCACACAAGAACACAAGAGGACACTCTCACTCACACAAGAACACAAGAGTACACTCTCACTCACACAAGCACACAAGAGTACACTCTCACTCACTCAAGAACACAAGAGTACACTCTCACTCACACAAGCCCACAAGAGTACACTCTCACTCACACAGGCACACAAGTGTACAGTCTCACTCACACAAGCGTACACTCTCACTCACACAAACACACAAGTGTACACTCTCACTCACACAAACACACAAGTGTACACTCTCACTCACACAAGCACACAAGAGTACACTCTCACTCACACAAGCACACAAGCGTACACTCTCACTCACACAAGAACACAAGAGTACACTCTCACTCACACAAGTCTACACTCACTCACACAAGAACACAAGAGTACACTCTCACTCACACAAGAGTACACTCTCACTCACACAAGCACACAAGAGTACACTCTCACTCACACAAGAACACAAGAGGACACTCTCACTCACACAAGAACACAAGAGTACACTCTCACTCACACAAGCACACAAGAGTACACTCTCACTCACTCAAGAACACAAGAGTACACTCTCACTCACACAAGCCCACAAGAGTACACTCTCACTCACACAGGCACACAAGTGTACAGTCTCACTCACACAAGCGTACACTCTCACTCACACAAACACACAAGTGTACACTCTCACTCACACAAACACACAAGTGTACCTTCTCACTCACACAAGCACACAAGCATACACTCTCACTCATACAAGTGTACACTCTCACTCACACAAGCACACAAGAGTACACTCTCACTCACACAAGAACACACGAGTACACTCTCACTCACACAAGCACACAAGAGTACACTCTCACTCACACAAGAACACAAGAGTACACTCTCACTCACACAAGAACACAAGAGTACACTCTCACTCACACAAGCACACAAGAGTACACTCTCACTCACACAAGAACACAAGAGTACACTCTCACTCACACAAGAACACAAGTGTACACTCTCACTCACACAAGAACACAAGAGTACACTCTCACTCACACAAGCACACAAGAGTACACTCTCACTCACACAAGAACACAAGAGTACACTCTCACTCACACAAGCCCACAAGAGTACACTCTCACTCACACAAGAACACAAGAGTACACTCTCACTCACACAAGAACACAAGAGTACACTCTCACTCACACAAGCACATAAGAGTACACTCTCACTCACACAAGCACACAAGAGTACACTCCCACTCACTTAAGCACACAAGCATACACTCTCACTCACACAAACACACAAGTGTAGAGTTTCACTCACACAAGTTTACACTCTCACTCACACAAACACACAAGTGTACAGTCTCACTCACACAAGCGTACACTCTCACTCACACAAACACACAAGCGTACACTCTCACTTACAGAAACACACAAGTGTACACTCTCACTCACAAAAGCACACAATCGTATACTCTCACTCACACAAACACACAAGTGTACAGTCTCACTCACACAAGCATACACTCTCACTCACACAAACACACAAGCGTACACTCTCACTCACACAAGAGTACTCTCTCACTCACACAAGAACACAAGAGTACACTCTCACTCACACAAGCCACAAGAATACACTCTCACTCACACAAGAACACAAGTGTACACTCTCACTCACACAAGAACACAAGAGTACACTCTCACTCACACAAGAACACAAGAGTACACTCTCACTCACACAAGCACACAAGAGTACACTCTCACTCACACAAGAGTACACTCTCACTCACTTAAGCACACAAGCGTACACTCTCACTCACACAAGCGTACAATCTCACTCACACAAGCACACAAGCGTACACTCTCACTCACACAAGTCTACACTCTCACTCACACAAGAACACAAGCGTACACTCTCACTCACTTAAGCATACAAGCGTACACTCTCACTCACACAAGCGTACACTCTCACTCACACAAGCAAACAAGCGTACACTCTCACTCACACAAGTCTACACTCTCACTCACACAAGAACACAAGCGTACACTCTCACTCACACAAGAACACACGAGAACACTCTCACTCACACAAGCACACAAGAGTACACTCTCACTCACACAAGAACACAAGAGTACACTCTCACTCACACAAGAACACAAGAGTACACTCTCACTCACACAAGCTCACAAGAGTACACTCTCACTCACACAAGAACACAAGAGTACACTCTCACTCACACAAGAACACAAGTGTACACTCTCACTCACACAAGAACACAAGAGTACACTCTCACTCACACAAGCACACAAGAGTACACTCTCACTCACACAAGAACACAAGAGTACACTCTCACTCACACAAGCCCACAAGAGTACACTCTCACTCACACAAGCACACAAGAGTGCACTCTCACTCACACAAGAACACAAGAGTACACTCCCACTCACTTAAGCACACAAGCATACACTCTCACTCACACAAACACACAAGTGTAGAGTCTCACTCACACAAGTGTACACTCTCACTCACACAAACACACAAGTGTACAGTCTCACTCACACAAGCGTACACTCTCACTCACACAAACACACAAGCGTACACTCTCACTTACAGAAACACACAAGTGTACACTCTCACTCACAAAAGCACACAATCGTACACTCTCACTCACACAAACACACAAGTGTACAGTCTCACTCACACAAGCATACACTCTCACTCACACAAACACACAAGCGTACACTCTCACTCACAGAAACACACAAGCGTACACTCTCACTCACACAAGAGTACTCTCTCACTCACACAAGAACACAAGAGTACACTCTCACTCACACAAGCACACAAGAGTACACTCTCACTCACACAAGAGCACAAGAGTACACTCTCACTCACACAAGAACACAAGTGTACACTCTCACTCACACAAACACACAAGCGTACACTCTCAATCACAGAAACACACAAGCGTACACTCTCACTCACACAATCACACAAGCGTACACTCTCACTCACACAAGAACACAAGCACACACTCTCACTCACACAAGCACACACTCTCACTGACACAAGCACACAAGCGTACACTCTCACTCACACAAGAACACAAGAGTACACTCTCACTCACACAAGAACACAAGAGTACACTCTCACTCACACAAGCACACAAGAGTGCACTCTCACTCACACAAGAACACAAGAGTACACTCTCACTCACACAAGAGTACACTCTCACTCACTTAAGCACACAAGCGTACACTCTCACTCACACAAGCGTACAATCTCACTCACACAAGCACACAAGCGTACACTCTCACTCACACAAGAACACAAGAGTACACTCTCACTCACACAAGAACACAAGAGGACACTCTCACTCACACAAGCACACAAGAGTACACTCTCACTCACTCAAGAACACAAGAGTACACTCTCACTCACACAAGCCCACAAGAGTACACTCTTACTCACACAGGCACACAAGTGTACAGTCTCACTCACACAAGCGTACACTCTCACTCACACAAACACACAAGTGTACACTCTCACTCACACAAACACACAAGAGTACACTCTCACTCACACAAGAACACAAGAGTACACACTCACTCACACAAGCACACAAGAGTGCACTCTCACTCACACAAGAACACAAGAGTACACTCTCACTCACACAAGAGTACACTCTCACTCACTTAAGCACACAAGCGTACACTCTCACTCACACAAGCGTACAATCTCACTCACACAAGCACACAAGCGTACACTCTCACTCAAACAAGAACACAAGAGTACACTCTCACTCACACAAGAACACAAGAGGACACTCTCACTCACACAAGAACACAAGAGTACACTCTCACTCACACAAGCACACAAGAGTACACTCTCACTCACTCAAGAACACAAGAGTACACTCTCACTCACACAAGCCCACAAGAGTACACTCTCACTCACACAGGCACACAAGTGTACAGTCTCACTCACACAAGCGTACACTCTCACTCACACAAACACACAAGTGTACACTCTCACTCACACAAACACACAAGTGTACACTCTCACTCACACAAGCACACAAGAGTACACTCTCACTCACACAAGCACACAAGCGTACACTCTCACTCACACAAGAACACAAGAGTACACTCTCACTCACACAAGTCTACACTCACTCACACAAGAACACAAGAGTACACTCTCACTCACACAAGAGTACACTCTCACTCACACAAGCACACAAGAGTACACTCTCACTCACACAAGAACACAAGAGGACACTCTCACTCACACAAGAACACAAGAGTACACTCTCACTCACACAAGCACACAAGAGTACACTCTCACTCACTCAAGAACACAAGAGTACACTCTCACTCACACAAGCCCACAAGAGTACACTCTCACTCACACAGGCACACAAGTGTACAGTCTCACTCACACAAGCGTACACTCTCACTCACACAAACACACAAGTGTACACTCTCACTCACACAAACACACAAGTGTACCTTCTCACTCACACAAGCACACAAGCATACACTCTCACTCATACAAGTGTACACTCTCACTCACACAAGCACACAAGAGTACACTCTCACTCACACAAGAACACACGAGTACACTCTCACTCACACAAGCACACAAGAGTACACTCTCACTCACACAAGAACACAAGAGTACACTCTCACTCACACAAGAACACAAGAGTACACTCTCACTCACACAAGCACACAAGAGTACACTCTCACTCACACAAGAACACAAGAGTACACTCTCACTCACACAAGAACACAAGTGTACACTCTCACTCACACAAGAACACAAGAGTACACTCTCACTCACACAAGCACACAAGAGTACACTCTCACTCACACAAGAACACAAGAGTACACTCTCACTCACACAAGCGTACAATCTCACTCACACAAGCACACAAGCGTACACTCTCACTCACACAAGAACACAAGAGTACACTCTCACTCACACAAGAACACAAGAGGACACTCTCACTCACACAAGAACACAAGAGTACACTCTCACTCACACAAGCACACAAGAGTACACTCTCACTCACTCAAGAACACAAGAGTACACTCTCACTCACACAAGCCCACAAGAGTACACTCTCACTCACACAGGCACACAAGTGTACAGTCTCACTCACACAAGCGTACACTCTCACTCACACAAACACACAAGTGTACACTCTCACTCACACAAACACACAAGTGTACACTCTCACTCACACAAGCACACAAGAGTACACTCTCACTCACACAAGCACACAAGCGTACACTCTCACTCACACAAGAACACAAGAGTACACTCTCACTCACACAAGTCTACACTCACTCACACAAGAACACAAGAGTACACTCTCACTCACACAAGAGTACACTCTCACTCACACAAGCACACAAGAGTACACTCTCACTCACACAAGAACACAAGAGGACACTCTCACTCACACAAGAACACAAGAGTACACTCTCACTCACACAAGCACACAAGAGTACACTCTCACTCACTCAAGAACACAAGAGTACACTCTCACTCACACAAGCCCACAAGAGTACACTCTCACTCACACAGGCACACAAGTGTACAGTCTCACTCACACAAGCGTACACTCTCACTCACACAAACACACAAGTGTACACTCTCACTCACACAAACACACAAGTGTACCTTCTCACTCACACAAGCACACAAGCATACACTCTCACTCATACAAGTGTACACTCTCACTCACACAAGCACACAAGAGTACACTCTCACTCACACAAGAACACACGAGTACACTCTCACTCACACAAGCACACAAGAGTACACTCTCACTCACACAAGAACACAAGAGTACACTCTCAGTCACACAAGAACACAAGAGTACACTCTCACTCACACAAGCACATAAGAGTACACTCTCACTCACACAAGCACACAAGAGTACACTCCCACTCACTTAAGCACACAAGCATACACTCTCACTCACACAAACACACAAGTGTAGAGTTTCACTCACACAAGTTTACACTCTCACTCACACAAACACACAAGTGTAGAGTCTCACTCACACAAGCGTACACTCTCACTCACACAAACACACAAGCGTACACTCTCACTTACAGAAACACACAAGTGTACACTCTCACTCACAAAAGCACACAATCGTATACTCTCACTCATACAAACACACAAGTGTACAGTCTCACTCACACAAGCATACACTCTCACTCACACAAACACACAAGCGTACACTCTCACTCACACAAGAGTACTCTCTCACTCACACAAGAACACAAGAGTACACTCTCACTCACACAAGCCACAAGAATACACTCTCACTCACACAAGAACACAAGTGTACACTCTCACTCACACAAGAACACAAGAGTACACTCTCACTCACACAAGAACACAAGAGTACACTCTCACTCACACAAGCACACAAGAGTACACTCTCACTCACACAAGAGTACACTCTCACTCACTTAAGCACACAAGCGTACACTCTCACTCACACAAGCGTACAATCTCACTCACACAAGCACACAAGCGTACACTCTCACTCACACAAGTCTACCCTCACTCACACAAGAACACAAGAGTACACTCTCACTCACTTAAGCATACAAGCGTACACTCTCACTCACACAAGCGTACACTCTCACTCACACAAGCAAACAAGCGTACACTCTCACTCACACAAGTCTACACTCTCACTCACACAAGAACACAAGCGTACACTCTCACTCACACAAGAACACACGAGAACACTCTCACTCACACAAGCACACAAGAGTACACTCTCACTCACACAAGAACACAAGAGTACACTCTCACTCACACAAGAACACAAGAGTACACTCTCACTCACACAAGCTCACAAGAGTACACTCTCACTCACACAAGAACACAAGAGTACACTCTCACTCACACAAGAACACAAGTGTACACTCTCACTCACACAAGAACACAAGAGTACACTCTCACTCACACAAGCACACAAGAGTACACTCTCACTCACACAAGAACACAAGAGTACACTCTCACTCACACAAGCCCACAAGAGTACACTCTCACTCACACAAGAACACAAGAGTACACTCTCACTCACACAAGCACACAAGAGTGCACTCTCACTCACACAAGAACACAAGAGTACACTCCCACTCACTTAAGCACACAAGCATACACTCTCACTCACACAAACACACAAGTGTAGTCTCACTCACACAAGTGTACACTCTCACTCACACAAACACACAAGTGTACAGTCTCACTCACACAAGCGTACACTCTCACTCACACAAACACACAAGCGTACACTCTCACTTACAGAAACACACAAGTGTACACTCTCACTCACAAAAGCACACAATCGTACACTCTCACTCACACAAACACACAAGTGTACAGTCTCACTCACACAAGCATACACTCTCACTCACACAAACACACAAGCGTACACTCTCACTCACAGAAACACACAAGCGTACACTCTCACTCACACAAGAGTACTCTCTCACTCACACAAGAACACAAGAGTACACTCTCACTCACACAAGCACACAAGAGTACACTCTCACTCACACAAGAGCACAAGAGTACACTCTCACTCACACAAGAACACAAGTGTACACTCTCACTCACACAAACACACAAGCGTACACTCTCAATCACAGAAACACACAAGCGTACACTCTCACTCACACAATCACACAAGCGTACACTCTCACTCACACAAGAACACAAGCACACACTCTCACTCACACAAGCACACACTCTCACTGACACAAGCACACAAGCGTACACTCTCACTCACACAAGAATACAAGAGTACACTCTCACTCACACAAGAACACAAGAGTACACTCTCACTCACACAAGCACACAAGAGTGCACTCTCACTCACACAAGAACACAAGAGTACACTCTCACTCACACAAGAGTACACTCTCACTCACTTAAGCACACAAGCGTACACTCTCACTCACACAAGCGTACAATCTCACTCACACAAGCACACAAGCGTACACTCTCACTCACACAAGAACACAAGAGTACACTCTCACTCACACAAGAACACAAGAGGACACTCTCACTCACACAAGCACACAAGAGTACACTCTCACTCACTCAAGAACACAAGAGTACACTCTCACTCACACAAGCCCACAAGAGTACACTCTCACTCACACAGGCACACAAGTGTACAGTCTCACTCACACAAGCGTACACTCTCACTCACACAAACACACAAGTGTACACTCTCACTCACACAAACACACAAGAGTACACTCTCACTCACACAAGAACACAAGAGTACACACTCACTCACACAAGCACACAAGAGTGCACTCTCACTCACACAAGAACACAAGAGTACACTCTCACTCACACAAGAGTACACTCTCACTCACTTAAGCACACAAGCGTACACTCTCACTCACACAAGCGTACAATCTCATTCACACAAGCACACAAGCGTACACTCTCACTCACACAAGAACACAAGAGTACACTCTCACTCACACAAGAACACAAGAGGACACTCTCACTCACACAAGAACACAAGAGTACACTCTCACTCACACAAGCACACAAGAGTACACTCTCACTCACTCAAGAACACAAGAGTACACTCTCACTCACACAAGCCCACAAGAGTACACTCTCACTCACACAGGCACACAAGTGTACAGTCTCACTCACACAAGCGTACACTCTCACTCACACAAACACACAAGTGTACACTCTCACTCACACAAACACACAAGTGTACACTCTCACTCACACAAGCACACAAGAGTACACTCTCACTCACACAAGCACACAAGCGTACACTCTCACTCACACAAGAACACAAGAGTACACTCTCACTCACACAAGTCTACACTCACTCACACAAGAACACAAGAGTACACTCTCACTCACACAAGAGTACACTCTCACTCACACAAGCACACAAGAGTACACTCTCACTCACACAAGAACACAAGAGGACACTCTCACTCACACAAGAACACAAGAGTACACTCTCACTCACACAAGCACACAAGAGTACACTCTCACTCACTCAAGAACACAAGAGTACACTCTCACTCATACAAGCCCACAAGAGTACACTCTCACTCACACAGGCACACAAGTGTACAGTCTCACTCACACAAGCGTACACTCTCACTCACACAAACACACAAGTGTACACTCTCACTCACACAAACACACAAGTGTACCTTCTCACTCACACAAGCACACAAGCATACACTCTCACTCATACAAGTGTACACTCTCACTCACACAAGCACACAAGAGTACACTCTCACTCACACAAGAACACACGAGTACACTCTCACTCACACAAGCACACAAGAGTACACTCTCACTCACACAAGAACACAAGAGTACACTCTCACTCACACAAGAACACAAGAGTACACTCTCACTCACACAAGCACACAAGAGTACACTCTCACTCACACAAGAACACAAGAGTACACTCTCACTCACACAAGAACACAAGTGTACACTCTCACTCACACAAGAACACAAGAGTACACTCTCACTCACACAAGCACACAAGAGTACACTCTCACTCACACAAGAACACAAGAGTACACTCTCACTCACACAAGCCCACAAGAGTACACTCTCACTCACACAAGAACACAAGAGTACACTCTCACTCACACAAGAACACAAGAGTACACTCTCACTCACACAAGCACATAAGAGTACACTCTCACTCACACAAGCACACAAGAGTACACTCCCACTCACTTAAGCACACAAGCATACACTCTCACTCACACAAACACACAAGTGTAGAGTTTCACTCACACAAGTTTACACTCTCACTCACACAAACACACAAGTGTACAGTCTCACTCACACAAGCGTACACTCTCACTCACACAAACACACAAGCGTACACTCTCACTTACAGAAACACACAAGTGTACACTCTCACTCACAAAAGCACACAATCGTATACTCTCACTCACACAAACACACAAGTGTACAGTCTCACTCACACAAGCATACACTCTCACTCACACAAACACACAAGCGTACACTCTCACTCACACAAGAGTACTCTCTCACTCACACAAGAACACAAGAGTACACTCTCACTCACACAAGCCACAAGAATACACTCTCACTCACACAAGAACACAAGTGTACACTCTCACTCACACAAGAACACAAGAGTACACTCTCACTCACACAAGAACACAAGAGTACACTCTCACTCACACAAGCACACAAGAGTACACTCTCACTCACACAAGAGTACACTCTCACTCACTTAAGCACACAAGCGTACACTCTCACTCACACAAGCGTACAATCTCACTCACACAAGCACACAAGCGTACACTCTCACTCACACAAGTCTACCCTCACTCACACAAGAACACAAGAGTACACTCTCACTCACTTAAGCATACAAGCGTACACTCTCACTCACACAAGCGTACACTCTCACTCACACAAGCAAACAAGCGTACACTCTCACTCACACAAGTCTACACTCTCACTCACACAAGAACACAAGCGTACACTCTCACTCACACAAGAACACACGAGAACACTCTCACTCACACAAGCACACAAGAGTACACTCTCACTCACACAAGAACACAAGAGTACACTCTCACTCACACAAGAACACAAGAGTACACTCTCACTCACACAAGCTCACAAGAGTACACTCTCACTCACACAAGAACACAAGAGTACACTCTCACTCACACAAGAACACAAGTGTACACTCTCACTCACACAAGAACACAAGAGTACACTCTCACTCACACAAGCACACAAGAGTACACTCTCACTCACACAAGAACACAAGAGTACACTCTCACTCACACAAGCCCACAAGAGTACACTCTCACTCACACAAGAACACAAGAGTACACTCTCACTCACACAAGCACACAAGAGTGCACTCTCACTCACACAAGAACACAAGAGTACACTCCCACTCACTTAAGCACACAAGCATACACTCTCACTCACACAAACACACAAGTGTAGAGTCTCACTCACACAAGTGTACACTCTCACTCACACAAACACACAAGTGTACAGTCTCACTCACACAAGCGTACACTCTCACTCACACAAACACACAAGCGTACACTCTCACTTACAGAAACACACAAGTGTACACTCTCACTCACAAAAGCACACAATCGTACACTCTCACTCACACAAGAGTACTCTCTCACTCACACAAGAACACAAGAGTACACTCTCACTCACACAAGCACACAAGAGTACACTCTCACTCACACAAGAGCACAAGAGTACACTCTCACTCACACAAGAACACAAGTGTACACTCTCACTCACACAAACACACAAGCGTACACTCTCAATCACAGAAACACACAAGCGTACACTCTCACTCACACAATCACACAAGCGTACACTCTCACTCACACAAGAACACAAGCACACACTCTCACTCACACAAGCACACACTCTCACTGACACAAGCACACAAGCGTACACTCTCACTCACACAAGAACACAAGAGTACACTCTCACTCACACAAGAACACAAGAGTACACTCTCACTCACACAAGCACACAAGAGTGCACTCTCACTCACACAAGAACACAAGAGTACACTCTCACTCACACAAGAGTACACTCTCACTCACTTAAGCACACAAGCGTACACTCTCACTCACACAAGCGTACAATCTCACTCACACAAGCACACAAGCGTACACTCTCACTCACACAAGAACACAAGAGTACACTCTCACTCACACAAGAACACAAGAGGACACTCTCACTCACACAAGAACACAAGAGTACACTCTCACTCACACAAGCACACAAGAGTACACTCTCACTCACTCAAGAACACAAGAGTACACTCTCACTCACACAAGCCCACAAGAGTACACTCTCACTCACACAGGCACACAAGTGTACAGTCTCACTCACACGAGCGTACACTCTCACTCACACAAACACACAAGTGTACACTCTCACTCACACAAACACACAAGTGTACACTCTCACTCACACAAGCACACAAGAGTACACTCTCACTCACACAAGCACACAAGCGTACACTCTCACTCACACAAGAACACAAGAGTACACTCTCACTCACACAAGTCTACACTCACTCACACAAGAACACAAGAGTACACTCTCACTCACACAAGAGTACACTCTCACTCACACAAGCACACAAGAGTACACTCTCACTCACACAAGAACACAAGAGGACACTCTCACTCACACAAGAACACAAGAGTACACTCTCACTCACACAAGCACACAAGAGTACACTCTCACTCACTCAAGAACACAAGAGTACACTCTCACTCACACAAGCCCACAAGAGTACACTCTCACTCACACAGGCACACAAGTGTACAGTCTCACTCACACAAGCGTACACTCTCACTCACACAAACACACAAGTGTACACTCTCACTCACACAAACACACAAGTGTACCTTCTCACTCACACAAGCACACAAGCATACACTCTCACTCATACAAGTGTACACTCTCACTCACACAAGCACACAAGAGTACACTCTCACTCACACAAGAACACACGAGTACACTCTCACTCACACAAGCACACAAGAGTACACTCTCACTCACACAAGAACACAAGAGTACACTCTCACTCACACAAGAACACAAGAGTACACTCTCACTCACACAAGCACACAAGAGTACACTCTCACTCACACAAGAACACAAGAGTACACTCTCACTCACACAAGAACACAAGTGTACACTCTCACTCACACAAGAACACAAGAGTACACTCTCACTCACACAAGCACACAAGAGTACACTCTCACTCACACAAGAACACAAGAGTACACTCTCACTCACACAAGCCCACAAGAGTACACTCTCACTCACACAAGAACACAAGAGTACACTCTCACTCACACAAGAACACAAGAGTACACTCTCACTCACACAAGCACATAAGAGTACACTCTCACTCACACAAGCACACAAGAGTACACTCCCACTCACTTAAGCACACAAGCATACACTCTCACTCACACAAACACACAAGTGTAGAGTTTCACTCACACAAGTTTACACTCTCACTCACACAAACACACAAGTGTACAGTCTCACTCACACAAGCGTACACTCTCACTCACACAAACACACAAGCGTACACTCTCACTTACAGAAACACACAAGTGTACACTCTCACTCACAAAAGCACACAATCGTATACTCTCACTCACACAAACACACAAGTGTACAGTCTCACTCACACAAGCATACACTCTCACTCACACAAACACACAAGCGTACACTCTCACTCACACAAGAGTACTCTCTCACTCACACAAGCACACAAGCGTACACTCTCACTCACACAAGAACACAAGAGTACACTCTCACTCACACAAGCACACAAGAGTACACTCTCACTCACACAAGAGTACACTCTCACTCACTTAAGCACACAAGCTTACACTCTCACTCACACAAGCGTACAATCTCACTCACACAAGCACACAAGCGTACACTCTCACTCACACAAGTCTACACTCACTCACACAAGAACACAAGAGTACACTCTCACTCACACAAGAAAACACGAGTACACTCTCACTCACACAAGCACACAAGCGTACACTCTCACTCACACAAGAACACAAGAGTACACTCTCACTCACACAAGAACACAAGAGGACACTCTCACTCACACAAGCACACAAGAGTACACTCTCACTCACTCAAGAACACAAGAGTACACTCTCACTCACACAAGCCCACAAGAGTACACTCTCACTCACACAGGCACACAAGTGTACAGTCTCACTCACACAAGCGTACACTCTCACTCACACAAACACACAAGTGTACACTCTCACTCACACAAACACACAAGAGTACACTCTCACTCACACAAGAACACAAGAGTACACACTCACTCACACAAGCACACAAGAGTGCAATCTCACTCACACAAGAACACAAGAGTACACTCTCACTCACACAAGAGTACACTCTCACTCACTTAAGCACACAAGCGTACACTCTCACTCACACAAGCGTACAATCTCACTCACACAAGCACACAAGCGTACACTCTCACTCACACAAGAACACAAGAGTACACTCTCACTCACACAAGAACACAAGAGGACACTCTCACTCACACAAGAACACAAGAGTACACTCTCACTCACACAAGCACACAAGAGTACACTCTCACTCACTCAAGAACACAAGAGTACACTCTCACTCACACAAGCCCACAAGAGTACACTCTCACTCACACAGGCACACAAGTGTACAGTCTCACTCACACAAGCGTACACTCTCACTCACACAAACACACAAGTGTACACTCTCACTCACACAAACACACAAGTGTACACTCTCACTCACACAAGCACACAAGAGTACACTCTCACTCACACAAGCACACAAGCGTACACTCTCACTCACACAAGAACACAAGAGTACACTCTCACTCACACAAGTCTACACTCACTCACACAAGAACACAAGAGTACACTCTCACTCACACAAGAGTACACTCTCACTCACACAAGCACACAAGAGTACACTCTCACTCACACAAGAACACAAGAGGACACTCTCACTCACACAAGAACACAAGAGTACACTCTCACTCACACAAGCACACAAGAGTACACTCTCACTCACTCAAGAACACAAGAGTACACTCTCACTCACACAAGCCCACAAGAGTACACTCTCACTCACACAGGCACACAAGTGTACAGTCTCACTCACACAAGCGTACACTCTCACTCACACAAACACACAAGTGTACACTCTCACTCACACAAACACACAAGTGTACCTTCTCACTCACACAAGCACACAAGCATACACTCTCACTCATACAAGTGTACACTCTCACTCACACAAGCACACAAGAGTACACTCTCACTCACACAAGAACACACGAGTACACTCTCACTCACACAAGCACACAAGAGTACACTCTCACTCACACAAGAACACAAGAGTACACTCTCACTCACACAAGAACACAAGAGTACACTCTCACTCACACAAGCACACAAGAGTACACTCTCACTCACACAAGAACACAAGAGTACACTCTCACTCACACAAGAACACAAGTGTACACTCTCACTCACACAAGAACACAAGAGTACACTCTCACTCACACAAGCACACAAGAGTACACTCTCACTCACACAAGAACACAAGAGTACACTCTCACTCACACAAGCCCACAAGAGTACACTCTCACTCACACAAGAACACAAGAGTACACTCTCACTCACACAAGAACACAAGAGTACACTCTCACTCACACAAGCACATAAGAGTACACTCTCACTCACACAAGCACACAAGAGTACACTCCCACTCACTTAAGCACACAAGCATACACTCTCACTCACACAAACACACAAGTGTAGAGTTTCACTCACACAAGTTTACACTCTCACTCACACAAACACACAAGTGTACAGTCTCACTCACACAAGCGTACACTCTCACTCACACAAACACACAAGCGTACACTCTCACTTACAGAAACACACAAGTGTACACTCTCACTCACAAAAGCACACAATCGTATACTCTCACTCACACAAACACACAAGTGTACAGTCTCACTCACACAAGCATACACTCTCACTCACACAAACACACAAGCGTACACTCTCACTCACACAAGAGTACTCTCTCACTCACACAAGAACACAAGAGTACACTCTCACTCACACAAGCACACAAGAATACACTCTCACTCACACAATAACACAAGAGTACACTCTCACTCACACAAGAACACAAGTGTACACTCTCACTCACACAAGAACACAAGAGTACACTCTCACTCACACAAGAACACAAGAGTACACTCTCACTCACACAAGCACACAAGAGTACACTCTCACTCACACAAGAGTACACTCTCACTCACTTAAGCACACAAGCTTACACTCTCACTCACACAAGCGTACAATCTCACTCACACAAGCACACAAGCGTACACTCTCACTCACACAAGTCTACACTCACTCACACAAGAACACAAGAGTACACTCTCACTCACACAAGAAAACACGAGTACACTCTCACTCACACAAGCACACAAGAGTACACTCTCACTCACACAAGAACACAAGAGTACACTCTCACTCACACAAGAACACAAGAGTACACTCTCACTCACACAAGCTCACAAGAGTACACTCTCACTCACACAAGCTCACAAGAGTACACTCTCACTCACACAAGAACACAAGAGTACACTCTCACTCACACAAGAACACAAGCATACACTCTCACTCACACAAGAACACAAGAGTACACTCTCACTCACTTAAGCACACAAGCATACACTCTCACTCACACAAGCCCACAAGAGTACACTCTCACTCACACAAGAACACAAGAGTACACTCTCACTCACACAAGAACACAAGAGTACACTCTCACTCACACAAGCACACAAGAGTGCACTCTCACTCACACAAGAACACAAGAGTACACTCCCACTCACTTAAGCACACAAGCATACACTCTCACTCACACAAACACACAAGTGTAGAGTCTCACTCACACAAGTGTACACTCTCACTCACACAAACACACAAGTGTACAGTCTCACTCACACAAGCGTACACTCTCACTCACACAAACACACAAGCGTACACTCTCACTTACAGAAACACACAAGTGTACACTCTCACTCACAAAAGCACACAATCGTACACTCTCACTCACACAAACACACAAGTGTACAGTCTCACTCACACAAGCATACACTCTCACTCACACAAACACACAAGCGTACACTCTCACTCACAGAAACACACAAGCGTACACTCTCACTCACACAAGAGTACTCTCTCACTCACACAAGAACACAAGAGTACACTCTCACTCACACAAGCACACAAGAGTACACTCTCACTCACACAAGAGCACAAGAGTACACTCTCACTCACACAAGAACACAAGTGTACAC
The DNA here is from genome assembly GCA_032164185.1 of Moxostoma hubbsi. Lineage (NCBI taxonomy): Eukaryota > Metazoa > Chordata > Actinopteri > Cypriniformes > Catostomidae > Moxostoma > Moxostoma hubbsi. The sequence continues at coordinate 35,028,445 of JAVLUX010000011.1, forward strand.
TCTCACTCACACAAGAACACAAGAGTACACTCTCACTCACACAAGAACACAAGAGTACACTCTCACTCACACAAACACACAAGCGTACACTCTCAATCACAGAAACACACAAGCATACACTCTCACTCACACAATCACACAAGCGTACACTCTCACTCACACAAGAACACAAGCACACACTCTCACTCACACAAGCACACACTCTCACTGACACAAGCACACAAGCGTACACTCTCACTCACACAAGAACACAAGAGTACACTCTCACTCACACAAGAACACAAGAGTACACTCTCACTCACACAAGCACACAAGAGTGCACTCTCACTCACACAAGAACACAAGAGTACACTCTCACTCACACAAGAGTACACTCTCACTCACTTAAGCACACAAGCGTACACTCTCACTCACACAAGCGTACAATCTCACTCACACAAGCACACAAGCGTACACTCTCACTCACACAAGTCTACACTCACTCACACAAGAACACAAGAGTACACTCTCACTCACTTAAGCATACAAGCGTACACTCTCACTCACACAAGCGTACACTCTCACTCACACAAGCAAACAAGCGTACACTCTCACTCACACAAGTCTTCACTCTCACTCACACAAGAACACAAGCGTACACTCTCACTCACACAAGAACACAAGAGTACACTCTCACTCACACAAGAACACAAGAATACACTCTCACTCACACAAACACACAAGAGTACACTCTCACTCACACAAGCACACAAGCGTACACTCTCACTCACACTCACTCACAAGCAAACAATTTATATAAAACAATTTAGAAAACTATATTTAAACACATTTTAACTTAAATGCAAACAATGAATAAGCACTACTCCTATGTCGTATCTACATCTCCTTACAATCTCCATAAATGATTATAAACATAATTTTTTTTATTTTTAAGAACATAAAAAACTGTTTAAGAGCACAATAAACTTAGCAAAAAAGGTCATCGATTGGACTAAACAAAGACATTAGACCACATTACAACCATCAAATTTGCAGAGAAATGTCAAATGTTGCATTTCTTTTGCGGTACCACAAACTTTGTGAGGCTGAGCTATTTCCTAAGACCTTTCCTTGAAAGGTGGTTTCTCAGTTCCAGTGCAGGTATATATGGTCTTAATGCAAAGCTAAACCAGTAATATTAGTTTACTACCTTACTTTATTAGTAACTATTAGCCACAGGCAACTTAGCCCAAAGTATCTTCCTTTTCAAAACTAAGGTGGGATTGATTACCGGTGCTGAAAATTGGCAGTTTCACCCTTCAACTACCATTTTTGGAAAAAAATCTTATTTAATTATTCATGGATAGACTTTAGGAACTTTCTTAGAAGAACCACAACATTTTCCTGATTCCAGACTTTTTGAATTCAACAAGAGAGAAACGAAGCAAGAAGCAATGCCAGAAACTCTTACATCAACAGAAGGTCACTTTTGCACTGATGTTCACGGCCAAATTGAGAATAGATGCTAAGGATGGCCGCAAAGTATTTACATGTCCCCCACAAGCATTGTCCTTCATAAAGTCAATGGAGTGATAGTCATTGTGTGATACTCAGGTTACAGCCGAGTGGGCCTGACTCACTGAACATTCACTTGGTGCTTTTTTGTTTCCGTTGGTGTTGATTCCGCCTAGCAGCAGGAGTTTATTTTGTGCAGTAACACTCCTCTGGGACAATATTGTATTTGTGGGGTATTTCTTGCAGGACATTGACGTGATTAGGTCATTTGTTGCACTCATGTAACAGCCATCATGTAAAGTCCCTCATTTCATTTGTCTCAGATCACACCCTGTTGAGTTTAGATATGTTGCCACATACAGAGAGAAAGAAATCATATTGTTTGCACTTTAATGTATCCCTTTTGCAAAATCCTGAATTCCAACAAATGTTAAAGTCCAAAAATCCAAAGCATGAGAACTTGTGGAGTTAGAAGGGAATATTAAAATCGCAGAGGCAGAGCTAAAGTGACGAATGTCATCTGATGGCCTCAGAGAACTGACCTGATTGAAATACAGATATGATACTATTTTCTCACGGAAGGTGGAGTTTTGGCTATTCAGGGCAAGACAGTCATACTTTGAGTCAGGGGACAAAGTAGGGTAGCTTTTGGCTAGATATATAAAACAGAGAGAGTCTTTTTCTACCATTTCCACAGTGAAATCTGCTGGTGGTGAAATCTTTACCTTGGCCATTGTTATTAATAATGCTTTTAAAGAATTCTATCTTGATCTCTATAGTTCCACGTCTTACAGTAGTCTACTGATGAAGATATTCAAAACCACTGGAACTCCCTAAACTGATGAATGAGCAAAAAAAAAAATCTTAAAATTAGATATATTTCTTAAATGTACGGGTTTGGGAATACATTTATTGGATGATTAAGTTACTTTATAGACACCCGGTAGCGGGGGTACAAACAAATGGATTAATTCCAGATTGCTTTACTATCTTTCCCCATTATTGTCCTGTCTTGCCCTGGAACCATTAACAGCCGCAATAAGAAAGGAGGATGATTTTCCAGGGGTGATGGCAGGAAGTGTGGTGCATAAGCTTCTTCTTTACGCAAATTATATTTTATTATTCGTCTCTGACCCTTCTAGATCTATGCCCATAGAATTATTAATGCCTTTTCTAATTTCTCAGGATACAGAGTTAATTGTTCTAAATCTGAAGCTTTTGCTCTGGCAGCGTACTGCCCAGTAACAGCTTTTCAGCCAGGTGCCTTTCAGTGGCCCAAACAGGGCATTAAGTATTTGGGTATTTTATTCCCAGCAAATTTTTGTGATTTAGTTAGAGTTATTTAGTTTAGTTTTTGAGCGATTTGGGCAGGTGGTCTTCATTACATTTATCAATGATTGAAAAGTTTAATGTTATTAAAATTAATTGTATTCCAAAATTCATACCTGCTGCAGTCTTTCCCTATAGATATCCCACTCTCTTTTTTCAAGCCATTTGATAGCAAAGCAAAGTCTTTCATTTGGAATGGTAAATGTCCCAGATTACATTTCAGTAAGATGCATAGGCCCATTGACAAATGTGGGCTAGGCCTACCCAAGATTTTGTTTTGTTATTATGCATTCGGTCACAGACCTTTGGCTCATTGGTTGCTTCCACCTGAGAGAGCCCCTACCTGGTTTTTTTACTGAACAGGAAGTTCTTGCCCATTGTGGCATGGTGGAGGGCGGGACCGGCGCGTGATTACGCACGCCCGGTCCCGTATCAGGCTAATTGAGCCGTCAAGAGGGATAAAGGCCACTCGCAGACGGCGATCGAGAGAGAGAGAGCTTAATCAGCAGACATGTCTGTTGTCCTATGTGTTTGTTTTAAGTTCTTCATTAAAATATTATTTATATTGACAAGCCGGTTTCTCGCCTCTTCCTTGCCCATGAAAATGATCTTCTTTACATTGGTGCCGAAAACCCGGGAAGGAAGAGGGATGCGCCGTAGCGGAGTTCTCGCCACTGCTCAACGGAGCAGCTGCGGCCATCTGCCGGGGGACGGAGGAGCCCAGCCACCTGGACGCGGAGGAACGGTCGCCGACCGCGAGGGGAGGAGGGGCTCCTGGCCGACCGCCTGGAGCGGTTAGAACCGCTGCCAGGGGCGGGGGGAGGTCCCTTCGACACCCCGGGAACGCGGCGGAGCGTTCCGTCCGCCAGGGGCTGAGTACTGCCTCCGATCTGCCCGGAGAGGCGCGGCTGTTGTCCTGAAGAGGGTGGAGAAGTGGCTGAGGAACGAGCTACGGCGTATCAGAGAACCGGCGAGTAAGTCTTTTTTTTTTTTTCTCCTTTAAAACTCTCTCTCCTCTTTCTCTCGATACCGCTCTGCGTTGGCCTTTTCCCTCTTTTTTAAATTATGGTGTTCGTGGGAGGGGAGGTACCGCCCAGTGCAGGAACCCCCCCCCCACCCCTATTTTTAATTGTTGTTTCCCTCCCCTTGCCCCTCCCTCGTCCAGGTTGATGGGGATGACCCGCCGGCAGACGGGGATGTACGTCAGGCCGGGGATCCCCAGCCTGAGAGAACGGGGGAGGAATGTGGCACGGTGGAGGGCGGGACCGGCACGTGATTACGCACGCCCGGTCCCGTATCAGGCTAATTGAGCCGTCAAGAGGGATAAAGGCCACTCGCAGACGGCGATCGAGAGAGAGAGCTTAATCAGCAGACTGTCTGTTGTCCAATGTGTTTGTTTTAAGTTCTTCATTAAAATATGATTTATATTGACAAGCCGGTTTCTCGCCTCTTCCTTGCCCATGAAAATTATCTTCTTTACACCCATATTTCTTCATTACAAAGCCTTTCTATCAAACTAACTGGAGAAGTTAAATTACATCCCGTTATCTGGCATTTGCACTCAGTATGGACAAAAGTGTCCAGAGTGTTTAATTCGGAGATTTATTTAAATGTTGCTCAAGCATATGGCTGAATCTTCTCGGTTACTGTTGTAACCTCCGTTCCCCGAGGGAGGGAGCGAGACATAGTGTCGAAGGAAGTGACACAAGGAGTCTTCTTGGACGCCGAATCGTACCTCTGAACCTGAGAAAAGGTCAATGTCAAGTTCGCAGACAGAATTTGCATGCCCCGCCCCAGACATACGGGTATAAGGGGAAGCAGGGCAGCGAATGCCAGTCAGGATTTTGCACTGAGGAGCCGAAGGATGAAGCACGGTCATTTACAGTGCTAGGTCTAGTGCCGTGGCAGGAGGGACACTACGTCTCGTTCCCTCTCTCGGGGAACGGAGGTTACAACACTAACCGAGACGTTCCTCTTCTGTCACTCTCTTGACTAGTGTCGAAGGAAGTGACACAAGGGGTCCATGTAAAAACGGCATGCACTGACCGTGTGACGTGACTGTCGGAGCAGGGGCAGAGCAGGCTATTGCGTGTTAGAGGCACCTGAACCGAATGCACATCGCCCTCCCCAACGCACCCTCAAAGAGTTTTAGCATATCCACCTTAGGTTTTCCCGCACCCCTGGGGGAAAAAGGTATTACATGCTAGCATGGGAGCAAGCCCAACAGCCACGGTCTTCTCTCTCACTATGTCTCTCGGCAGTCATTCCCCGGGGGGGGAGCAGGAGAGCCTGGGCGGTGCTGAGAGAAGACTCGAAGCATTAACCCTGCTCCATGCACCCAGAAGGGGGCGGCTTAGAGACTGAGGAAGAGGCCTAAGGAGGCATCTTCAAAACTCATCGGCGCTGGTGTGCCGGGCGCTGAGGCAGGACCGGAGGCAAGGTAGCTGTCCGGCCTGCAGATATCCTATTCTTTCAGGAGGGGAAGACCCTGCAGAGGCCATACCCTGCCCAGTCCAGGGGGAGGTAATGTATGGCAAATACACCACGAGGGTTGTGAAGCCGGACGTGGGAAACGGCGTGGTGGTAGGTCCAGCCTAATGAAGGGGGGACTCTACAGACACGGGGCCGAGGCAGCGGGGCTGCCAGAGGGAAATGCGGGTCTACCGAGAGGGGGACCGTACCGCGGAGAATACATCACGGGGAGTTAGCCTGAACAAGGAACTATTAATATTCTATTAATTTTAATAATGAATAGTTGCCTTTGATAATAATTAATATTCTATTGATTTTGATAATTGATAGTTATCTTTGATGATTCTTGATTTAAAGCATTAAAAAGCTAATACTGATTCTAATCAATGTTCTTTTGATTTTAATAATAAATAATTATCTTTGATAATAAATAATTATTGCTAATGACCAGACCCGCTCCTGAACAAAGTGCCCAACAATAACAAACAAACACACAAACAAAAAGGTAAATACAATTCATAAATGTAATGTCAAAAAAAATTGACGTATTTTGATGTTAAATTGTTGAATACGTTTTCATGGCACTTACACTTTTTCCGGTTGATCATGTACAATGCATGCCAAATGAGCAGAGTGACAAAGAGGAGCATGAATAACAGGACCGGAGCGAGCACTGCAGACCTTGCTCTGCCTGCATACACAAATTGTGATAACTATTCAATGTTGTCATTACTGCAGATAGCTTTCATTTAACCACTGTATTTTTTAAAACATAGCTCTCAATTACTATTTTAGCATACAATATCTAAAGTAATGTATCAAGATAAATACAACAATTCACTATCAAACCTGTGTGGCAGTCTTTCAAAGTGAAGTCTGTGCTCTTGCTGCCCAATTTATTCTTCACAATGCAGGTATAGACTGAGTCTGGGTTCTTTTCTTGTTTATCAAAAGAAAGTTTTGACCCTTGATGGCCATTGAAATTTGGTCCATTCCATTCATAGCTTGGCTGTGTCTGGGAGTCCACTGAACACAGCAGTGTTTTTAAATCTGAAGTTTTGTTCACTTCACAGGTCACTGTTGGCTCTGACAAAGCATCTGAGTGGAAACACAGTGAATACTGGTTTATCTATCACAAATATTTTACAAACAACTGTGTAAAAGTGTAAATGTTAATGTTGTGATCACTGGTACCACTATTTGCAAATGTGAGTATATGGCTCATTTTTGAATCATAATATTATGAGAATATGACACGTGTCATTGTACAACTATAGCCTGAGATCAGTCTTATGGATAAATACGGGGACCACTTGGTGGATTTGAGAGATGGAGCAGTGACTCCCTGTTACACTGTAAAAAGTGTTAACCAGCAATTGTAACCTTCAGGAGCTATTTCTACCTGATCTAACACTTAAAATTTGATTTGTTATTATTCCCTAATGGTTGATTCAGACTATTATTGGCTTAAATCAAACCAGTTAATTTAAATGTTGCCATATGAGTCACAATTTTAGGTTAGCATTATATATATGTTATAAACTTTAGAAATGCACAAATGCATTTTCCTGGCATATAATAACAGGTGCAAATTACATTAATAATGTATACTTTGTTATGATGCTTACATTGCAAAACCATTAAAATAATCAATAATGAACAAACTTTATTGACTTAATCTTAACTTAAATACTAAAATATACATACATACACACACACACACACACACACACACACACACAAATAAATATATACATAAAAACATTTATCTTAAGATGGTTATTTATATTTTCAGCTTTAGTGTGTCAACAGAAAATATACATTTTAGAATCCCAAACATTTCTTATGCAAATAGAATAGAATAGAAGAACAGGGCATGCAACAGATAGCTTGGCCCTCACAAAGCCCCCCATGGAATATTGAGTCAGTCTGGGAATACAAGAAGAGACAGAAGCGATTGAGACTAGAAGAACTGTGGCGAATTCTCCAAGAAGCTTGGAACATCCTATCTGCCAACAACCAAGAAAAACTGTGTCCAGGTGTACCTAGGAGAATTGGGGCTGTTTTAAATGCAAAGGTGGTCACACCACATATTGATTTAGCTTTTTATGTTTACTGGACTTTGTATGACATTAATTGATAAATGAAAACATTATTTTTGAAGACATCCTCACTATGCAATATTTTTCCCATATGCCTAATTTTGCACAGTACTGTACATATATATTAATCAGCCACAATATTAAACCCACCTGCCTAATATTGTGTAAGTGCCACTTGTGGCACATAAACATCTCCAACCAACATCTCAGTAACATGCTGAGATGATATTCTTCTCACCACAATTGTACATAGCAGTTATCTGAGTTATCGTAGACTTTGTCAGTTCGAACCAGTCTGGCCATTCTCTGTTGACCTCTCTCATCAACAAGGTGTTTCAGTCCACATAACTGCCACTCACTGGATGTTTATTGTTTTTGCACAATTCAGAGGAAATTCTAGATAATGTTGTGTGTGAATATCCCAGATCAACAGTTACAGAAAGTCTCAAACCAGCCCATCTGGCACCAACAATCATCCATGCGATTATCTAATCAGCCTAATCGTGTGGAAGCAGTGCAGTGCATAAAATCATGCAGATATGGGTCAGGAGCTTCAGTTAATGTTCACATCAACCATCAGAATGGGGGAAGAAATGTGATCTCAGTGATTTCGACTGTGGCTTGATTGTTGGTACCAGATGGGCTGGTTTGAGTATTTCTGTAACTGCTGATATCCTTGGATTTTAGCTAAGTTTTGTTGGTGAACAGCATGGCTATGATTATCCACCAGCAAGAACAGCACCAATTCATGCTTGTCTAAGCTGGTCTTTTCAACAGAGGTGTCTTCTTTCATTCTTATTCGTATAAGGTCACTTACCAATTACTTTAACATCATGTTCAGAATGTTGCAGCTTTCCATTTATCTGTATTACAGACTGATAAACACCACTGTCACTGTTGGTCATATTATGAACTGTGAGCTGTCCAGTAGAGATGTGAATCTCTGTTCTTCCTTTGAATTGACCGTACTCTTGAAGTTGTGCCAAATAAATTTCAGCCGCCTTATTTCCATTGTATGTCCACAATATGTCTTCAAGTGTTTCTCCAGATACATTTGGATTTAAGGTAACACTCTTCCCACTTTCGACATAGGTGACACAAATTACAGCATCTGATAAACATTAATAAAGTGTTAATGCGTTAATAATTCAACAAACACATTCAATATGTGATCAAATGCAAAGAACAAGGTGCAATGAACATCTAAATCTTATCAGCATTAGATGATTATTTACAATGAAAATGATAATCTTGTTATATCAGGTTTTTAGCTCTAAATTTCCTTTACTAGCAGGTACTAAATATTAAGTCCAGGCTGCTAAAAGGTATTTTTAAATTAACAATGTTTTCTCCTTTTCTCCCCAATTTTGGAATTCCCAATGTGCTCTAAGTCCTCGCGGTGACATAGTGACTCATCTCAATCTGGGTGACAGAGGACGAATTTCAGTTGCCTCCGCGTCTGAGATGTCAATCTGCGCATCTTATCGCATGGCTTGTTGAGTGGGTTACCGCGAAGACCAGGGCCGTTTCTAGGCATAGGCGAACTAGGTGGTCGCCTAGGACTGGGAGTGCGCCAAAGTGGAGGCCTCTGCAATAAAATGCCCAAACAAATTAACTATATCAAAGTAAAATCGATCCGCACTCCATTATTTTATTTTGTCGTTTTATTTCACTTAGGCTGGGCCAGTTACATTTATGTTGGAGGACACCCCTAATGATGGAAAAACAAAATGTTTCCTTATCATTTTTATTATTTATTGTGGTGTGACATGCAATAAATGGTAACTCATTCAAATAATCACTTAATCACAAAATTTGCTTCAAGCAGTACTCTTTAATCTTATACAAAGTGTCAATGCCAAAAACTTTGCAAGCTTTGGCAAACATAGTCTTTCATTGTTCAAAGAGTACAACATCAATAGACATTTTTCCACCAAGCATGCTAACTATGTTACAAATTTGTCTCAGCACAAAAGAGCCAGCAAAGCTCAGAGATAAGCATTCAACCTTCTTGCCAGACAGAATATTTTCATAAGGCAGTAAACTATTCAAGAGTCAGCTACAAAAGTTTGCTACATACTGGCACATGAAATAACAAAGCACAAAAAAACATTTTCAAAGGGGAAGTTCTTGAAGGACTGCATGGTAGAAATGGCTGACATATTGTGCCCTGACAGCAAAAGTCAATTCGAAAGCATCGGCCTGGAAGTCAATGATGATGTGTTGGTTGCTGAATTATCAAGAAAGGCAGCTGACTTTGCTTTTTTCACATTGCACTTGACCAAAATAAGGATATCAAAGTTACTGCCCAACTACTAATATTCATCAAAGGAACTATCAACAAGTTTCAAATAGTGGAAGAATTTCTCACCATGGAGTTAATGAAGGGGATAACAAGGGGATCAGACCTCTATGACAGGGTATCAGGATGTTTGGAGAGACTGAATCTTCCATGGGCTAAACTGGTAAACATAACCACTGTTGGATCTCCAAATCAAACCGGGAAGAACGTTGGACTACTGCGAATGATACAAGGCAAGGTAAGAGAGGATAATTCCAACTCATATGCATTATTCACCAAGAGTCCCTTTGCAAAACATGTCCTTGACCATGATGCTAAGCCTGTGGTGAAACTGGCCTGTGGACTCAATCATCGCCAGTTCATTCAGCTACTTGAGGACACTGATACAGAGCACACAGATTGGTTGTATCACTCAAACGTTCACTGGCTAAGTCTGGGGAATGTGTTTTGGCATGTGTGGGAGCTGAGAGAGGAGTTTGAGACATTTCTTGTGATGGTGGGGAAGGTTTGACGAGTTTGCAGAGCTAACATCAAGGTGGATGTACCAGGAAATCTGAACAACCTCAACCTTAAACTACAAGAAAAGAATGTGTTTGTGCATGAACTGCATTCATGTGTGCGAGCATTCAAAGCTAAACTGGTCTCGTTTTCCAGAGAATTGACCAGCTTTGGCTAGTCTGGATGTGCCAGTTCACCATACTGTGAAATACACCACCAGACTGACTGACTTCCATTATGTATTCAATCAGTGCTTCTCTGACTTTGCAAATATTGAAAGTGAACTAGAGCTGGTGTCCTCCCCTCATACCTTCGACTGTGAGAATGCTCCTCCAGATGCGCAACTAGTACTGATTGATATCCAGTGTGATCCTCCACTCAAGGAAACATACACTACAGCCTCACTAGACAAATTTGATGGTCCCGCGGTCCGTCGAAGCCATCCGGGTTTGAGTACCGTGCCACAGCTTGGTGCACCGAGGTGGGGGAGCTGCCACCGTGGCGCTGAACCTGCCAGAAAGGGAGAAAGGCCGGTGGTCGGGGTGATGGCCGAACACACTGATTATTTGACCCATGTACAGAGGAAACTGCTCTTTTGTTGAAAATTTGGGTACTGCAGCTACTGGAGCATGTGGCGAAATAAAATGAGAAGGGAACAAAATATTCTCCTCCCGGCCCTCCACCTTGGATGTAGTGTGGGCGGGGGTGCCGACAGATCGGAACCGGGCAGAGAAAGGTGCCTCACATGAACTTGTTAACTCCTCATGCACTTCTGGGAAGAAGGGCACTGGGGCGGGGTGTGGCTGTGAGCGGCGCAGCAAGCCCAGATACCAATCATCCAGCCGCAAGGGTTCAGGGGAGAGCGGTGGGTTCCACTCTAGCCCAATGCTTGCAGCTGCCCGGGAAAGCATGTCCGTCATCTCAGCATCCGTCTGTGACTGGGCAACCACACCCAAGGGGGGAAGCCCAGCGTTTCCGAGTCAGACAGGACTGAACCACTCTCCAATGCTGCATTTGAGAGCTCATCACCTACACGGGCACCAAATAAGAGGTCAAACTTGCCCTGGGACAAGCCAGCGCACTCATCCGAATGCCTAGCCAGGGCAAACGAGCATGTTGGGGAAGGTCCACGGGGATTTAACCAGCAGAGGTGGTCCCATTGGGGTCCCCGAATCGCCCACAGTGCATGCTGCGCTTGCCTCATAACCTTAGGCAGAAGGAATGAGGGAGGGAGTCGCTGGGGTGGCTTGCTTTCTTACGAAAACAAGCCATGACCGCAACGTTGCCATGGTCATTGCCTCGCAAAGAGGACATGACGCTTCCACGAAAGATGTCTCAGCGTGGGTGTCGCCCAGGCACGAAAGACAGCGATCTTGGCTGTCAGAAGGCGACCATGAATAACACACAACCGGAAAGGCATCTTTAAAAGACGCGTCTTGAAAAAGACGTTCCGATGTGTGCCGCTCTTTTAGGAATATATTCTTATTGTGAGGGAAAACGCTCTTTTAGAATATACTCTTTAGATCTGCTGAAGTGCCCAGGGGCGATCTCTGCATTGCACCCGTGCAGAGAGGGGAGAATGCCGCTGGAATGTGCCGTAAGGATCCAGTAGAGATGGAAATCGCTTGCTCAGCTTGAACCATTGACCATTCGGCTCCGAACAGAAAATCTAATGAGTGATATGCACGTCCCCTCCTTTTATACCCATATGTCCGTGGGAGGTGCATGCAAATACCACTTGCCAATTCCCATTGGCCTTTTTTCAAAGATCAGAGGTGTTTCCGGGCTCTCAAGAGTGACCCCTAGTGTCACTACATCGACACAACGTCGAGTGAGTGACAGATAGGAACCTCATATTTGTACCAGACATGTGTAATATTAATGTGAAAAAAAAGATTACAGCATTCTACATTTAGATTACGTGTCTATAAAGTCTTATCCCATTTAATTTGAAATCATAAAATTGCCTCTGCTCACAAGTGTTTACCCATCTATGCATTTTAGGGGAATAATGCAATGGATATGAATTATTTTCATCATATACCCTCATTGGGGGCTGAACTTCCTAAGACTGAAATCCTAGAATCGCCCCTGACAAAGAGGTGCAAGCTTTTCATTTGGAAGCAGACTAACAATAATTGTAATGTTAGTAGAAGTGAACAGGCTATGTCAAAGTTACTTCACACAGGCACATTTGTTTGGCAGTGATGAACTTGTTTGGTCTGACTCTTACTGGCTGTGGAAATCAGCAGAAGGGACTCATTATACTATAAGGAAAACGCTGCAATAACACTTATTTGTGCAACCAAAACGCTGTTTTAAATGGCATCGTGAGGCAATCCAAACGGCATTTAAAGTGGCGCTTTTTACACACAGGAAAATTATGTAATATACAGCACTTTTTTATGCCATTTGCAATCACTACAGCGTATATTCTGACAACAAGGTCATTTAGTTTTGGATGAAAACACAATTCCCCGTCTGTCGCTCACTTCGACGTCGTGTCGAAGAAGCGACACTAGGGGTCTCTCTTGAGCGCCGAATATGCCTCTGATCTATGAAAAAAGGCCAATGAGAAGTTGGCAAACAGTATTTGCATACCCCGCCCCCGGACATACGGGTATAAAGGCGAGGAAATACTACACGTTCATTCAGAAATTTTCTTCGGAGCCAATGGTCGTGTATGCAGCCAGCTGCGAGTGACACACCAGAATCCTGCTTCTATCCTCTGACGCTCTGTTTGCTGCTGGATCTACAGCGCACTTCAGCGGCTTTCTCCTCTGCACGGCGTGCAGTTTGCCCCTGGTGCTTCGATAGCACAGAGTATTTAAAAGAGTTTATTTAAAAGAGTAATTTTCTCTATAAAATTTATCTGAAAGAGCAATACACAGCGGCGTTGAACGTCCTTTTCAGGACGCGTCTTTTTAAAGATGCCATTCCGCCCCTGTGTAGTTCCTGGATGCGGTAAAGTACTCTCCGCTTCAGATGGCCACAGGCATTGTCTCGTGTGTCTGGGCAGCGATCACACAGATGCAGCGTTTGTGGATGGTTCATGCTCTCACTGCGAGGGCATGACCATGGCAACTTTGCGGTCGCGACTTGCTTTCAACAGAACGGAGCCCCCTCTCCACTCATCACAAGCCCTGCTCATCCGCTCTCGCTACCCTCGACGGCGGAGCGGCCCACAGGTATACGACGATTCCCCAGGCGGGGTTGTCCTATACTCCATTCCAAGGCCTGTAGGACGACATCCTTGTTTACCTCCAAAGCCTACAGCGCCATGGGACAGGCCGCTTCCGCCTTGAACGCCATGGCCATCCTGCAAGTCCACCAGGCCAAGGCGCTCAGGGATCTGCACGAGGGTAGCCCTGACCTTGATGTGTTGCAGGACCTTGATGTGTCGCCCTCAGGATCACGAAGGTCACGGCGCAGGTACTCGGGCAGGCTTGTGATCCAGGAGCGTCATCTGTGGCTGAACTTGGTCGAGATGCGTGAGGCCGACAAAGTTCGCTTCCTCAACGCCCCCCTCTCCCAGTTTGGCCTCTTTGGCGACACCATCGAGGACTTCACCCAGCAGTTCTCTGTGGTGAAGATGCAGACGGAGGCCATCTCTCACATCCTGCCCCGCCGCAAACCTGCTGCCACGGGCCCTGCCCCGTCTGCTCACCGAGGGCGTCCCCCTGCGGCCAAGAAACACCCTGCTCAGCCTCAACCCGGGCCCAGCTCTCAGCCCCAGCGTCGTGCACACCGCAGGAAGCAGACGCCCCCCGTCTCCTGGACCCCTTAGAGGACCCGTAAGGCTCCCAGGCACATTAGCTCTTGAAATGGTAAGACCACTCCGTCCCCCGGTGGAGGGCCAGGAGGAGCCCCCCTTAGATAGGGCTGCGGTACCCACATTCTCAATAAAAGAGCTATTTCCTTTGTCTCTGGGTCACCTGGCTCGCAAATGCCATTCTCACGGACCACCCGTGTCCAGCCCCACGACAGTTCCCCGGTCAAAAATAATCGTCCCTTTGGTGCCCCTAGCTCAGAGGTTGGATGTGTGACTCTCACTTCCCAACCTGTCTTGCTGGCTGGCCCAGACCATTCGACTCGTTTGCGCAATTCAGTTTGCCAGGCCCCCGCCCCTCTTCATGGAGGTCCGCTTTTCCGCAGTACACGGCGAACATGCCCAGTCCCTGCGCGCGGAAAATGCCACTCTTTTACTCAAAGACGTGATAGAGCCTGTCCCTCCAACTGAGATGAAGAAGGGTTTCTACAGCCCTTACTTCATCGTACCCTAGAAAGGCGACCAATCTTGGACTTGCAAGTTCTTAACCAAGCGTTGCACAAACTCCCGTTCAAAATGCTCATGCATAAACACATCTCATCCTGCGTTCGACATCTAGATTGGTTCACAGCGGTAGACCTGAAGGACGCGTACTTCCACATCTCAATTCTGCCTTGACACCGCCCCTTTCTACGGTTCGCGTTCGATGACCAGGCGTATCAGTACAAAGTCCTCCCCTTCGGCATGTCTCTGTCCCCTCACGTCTTCACAAAAGTCGCAGAGGCAGCTCTTGCCCTGCTCCGAGAAGCCGGCATCCGTATACGACTGGCTCATCCTGGCCCACTCGCGAGAGTTACTATGCACTCACAGAGACCAGGTGCTAAGGCACCTCAGCCGTTTGGGGCTTCAGGTCAACTGGGAAAAGAGCAAGCTTACTCCAGTCCAAAGCATCTGGACAGTGTGCGCAGTCAGTGTTGAGGTGCATCGCCGCTTTCAGGCCAGGCACGACGGTCCCCTTAAAATTTTTCCAGAGGCTCCTGGGGCATATGGCATCCGCCGCAGCGGTCACGCCATTGGGGTTGATGCATATGAGACCGCTTCAGCACTGGTTTCCGACTTGAGTCCCGAGACGAGCATGGCGCTGCGGCACGCACCGTGTGACGATCACCCCCGCCTGCTGCCAAACACTCAAACCCTGAACAGACCTCTGTTTTCTACGGGCAGTTACCCTTACAGCAGGTGTCCCGACGTGCCTTGGTCACGACCGATTCCTCCAGATCGGGTTGGGGTGCCGTGTGCAACGGGCACGCAGTAGCAGGCCATTGGAAAGGTGTCCCACTGCGTTGGCACATCAACTGCCTGGAGTTGTTGACTATCTTTTTTGCCCTACGGAACTTTCTCCCGTTAGTTCGAGACAAACATGTCCAGGTCAGACAGCACCACTGCGGTAGCGTACATAAACCGCCAAGGCGGCCTACGCTCCCTCCACATGTCACGACTCGCCCGTCTCAAGTCACTGCATGCCACTCACATCCCTGGCAACCTCAATGTGATAGCGGACGCACTGTCATGACAACGCTTGCCTGGCAGAGAGTGGAGGCTTCACCCCCACTCGGTTCAGCTGATCTGGGAATGGTTCGGCATGGCCCAGGTAGACCTGTTTGCCTCCCGAGAGACCTCCCACTGCCCGCTCTGGTATGCCCACTCAGAGGCTCCCCTCGGGGCAG
Organism: Moxostoma hubbsi; assembly: GCA_032164185.1. Taxonomy (NCBI): domain Eukaryota; kingdom Metazoa; phylum Chordata; class Actinopteri; order Cypriniformes; family Catostomidae; genus Moxostoma; species Moxostoma hubbsi. The sequence goes on from JAVLUX010000011.1 coordinate 35,044,138, forward strand.
ACGCATTGGCACACAGCTGGCCGGCGGGGCTGCGTAAGTACGCATTTCCCCCAGTGAGCCTTCTTGCACAGGTGCTGTGCAAGGTCAGGGAGGACGAGGAACAAGTCACCCTTGTGGCTCCTTACTGGCTCACCCGGGCCTGATTCGCGGACCTCGTACTCCTCGCGACAGCCCCTCCCTGGCAAATTCCCCTGAGGAATGACCTTCTTTCTCAGGGACAGGGCATGCTCTGGCATCTGCACCCAGACCTTTGGAACCTCCACGTCTGGCCCCTGGAAGGGACGTGGAAGATCTAGCTGGTTTACCACCCACAGTCGTAGCCATGATCAACCAAGCCAGAGCCCCCTCTACCAGGCAACTCTACACCCTGAAATGGCGTCTGTTCGTGAATTGGTTTTCTTCCCGGGCAGAAGACCCACAGAGGTGTGCAGTTAGGTCAGGGGGGGCTGTATGTTGCCGCTATCGCAACTCACCACGACCCAGTAGACGGCAAGTCTCTGGGTAGGCATGACTTAATTATCAGGTTCCTAAGAGGCGCCCAGAGGTTAAATCCCTCCCGGCCAGGCCTGTTCCCCTCCTGGGATCTCTCGATGGTCCTCGCCGGTCTTCAGAGATCCCCCTTCGAACCACTAGAATCAGCTGGACTCAGGGCCCTCTCCCTAAAGAAGGCCCTGCTGATCGTGCTCGCCTCCATCAAGAGGGTCGGGGATCTGCAAGCATTCTCTGTTAAAGACACTTGCCTGGAGTTCGGTCCGGCAGACACATAAATGATCCTAAGACCCCGACCGGGCTACGTGCCCAAGGTTCCTACCACGACCTTCAGAGACCAGGTAGTGAACCTGCAAGCGCTGCCCCGGGAGGAGGCAGACTCAGCACCCTCACTGTTGTGTCTTGCGTGCCTACCTGGACTACATTCAGAGCTTTAGGTGCTCTGAGCAGCTCTTCGTCTGCTTTGGGGGACAGCGGAAAGGGAATGCTGTCTCCAAACAGAGGCTTTCCCACTGGGTGGTGGATGCCATCCTTCTGGCCTATCACACTGTGGCAGCGGGGGCGTGGTCAAGCGCCCGTCCGGAGAGGGAAAGCGGTAAGGGCGCTTACACCTGAGCTAAATTATGTCTAACACCTGTCTCTAATTTCAGTGAGAACGGGGAGAGCAGCATAAAAGAGCACCAGTGCCTCCAGTCGAGAGAGAGAGTTACGCCAGTCAAGTGTTGGCAACTTCAAAGTGTATCAGTTTACGTTATTAAGAATAAGTCTGTGTTCAGTTTAAGTATTTTGTGTTCAACTTTATGTTCGTTAACTTGGAGAAATTAAAAGAACCTTACCTGACTGTTGAACCCTGTTCCCGTGTCCTCCTTCCGTCCTGAGAACGCAAACGCGTCACACTGGTGCCGAAACCCGGGATAAAGATAGGATCCTAAGTCCAAACATGGAAAGAGGTCGTCCCGTAGAGTCCTCCTAGCTGGCCGAAGTCCTCCTGTCCCTCGCTACGTTACATCAGAGCCACCAACAGTCCCTGCTTGAGCTCAGGCAAGACCAAGATCGGCGGTTCTACGAGATCGTGCGGGCCCAAGCAGAGGATCGACAGGTCATCCGGAGCCTCCTCAGCCAGGAGGTCGCTCCAGCCACAGCCGCGACCCTGGACACCCCGCCCATTTTACAGAAGATGGGGGCAGCGGATGATGCAGAAGCCTTTTTAGATCTGTTCCAGCGAACCGCTGAAATTTGGGGCTGGCCGCAGGATCAATGGGCAGCCCGCCTTGTTCCTCTTCTGTCCGGGGAAGCCCAACTCGCGGCTCAACAACTGCCGGCAACGAACCTCCTGGCTTACGCTGATCTAAGAAAAGCCATTCTGCAGCGGGTTGGTCGGAGCCCCGAGGAAAACCGTCAACTCTTCCGGGGCATGACGCTGGAAAAGTCCGACCGCCCGTTTGCCTTTGCCCAGCGACTCCGTGATGCCTGCTGGAGGTGGCTGTTAGTGGGGGACCGCGACGTCGAGGGACTCGTCGATCAGGTGGTGCTAGAGCAGTTTATTCAACGCTTGCCCAGGAGAACGGCGGAGTGGGCCCAGTGCCACCGCCCGGCGTCGCTGGAGACAGCCGTCCAGCTAGCGGAGGACCACATGGCGGCGATCCCAAGGGCGGACGAGCCCTCTCTCTCTCTCTCTCTCTCTCTCTCTCTCCCCCTCTCTTCCCCCTCCCCCTGTGTTTACTTCCGCTCCTCCCCACTTCCCCCAACCCTCTCGCTCTGTCCTCTATCCAGGTCCCGTTGCTGCCCCACGCAGGCGAGGAGCCTGGTTAAGACCAACATCTTCAGCATCAGCCCATCCCTCCTCCACCACCTACAGCCGTTCTCCCCCTCAGGTGGGGGCGTCCGTCGAAGCAGGTACGGGTGTGGTGTCTGGGCTGGCCTGTCGGAGGTCCGGGGACCCGAGCCACTTCCGCAAGCGGTGTCCATTGATGAAGGTGGGGGCGGTGGTCCGGGTCGCCGATCTCCCACATGCTGCCACCGATCGGGCTGGAGCGTACCGGATTCCGGTAAGAATCCAGGGAGGTACATACCAAGCTTTGCTGGATACCGGTTGTAATCAGACCACCATCCATCAACGCTTGGTTCAACCCGAGGCTTTGGGCACGGCTAAGCGGGTAAGGGTGAGGTGTGTGCACGGGGATGTTCATAGCTACCCGATGGTGACCTTGCTGCTTAAATTTCGAGGGGAAAAACATAAAGTGGAGGCCGCGGTTAGTTCCCGCCTCACCCATCCTCTGATTTTGGGGACCGATTGGCCTGCATTTAAGGATGTTTTGGGGCAAACTGGGAAGGATGGGTCCTGCATTAGAATGGGGAGATGTGCGATGTGTGATGCTTTGGCAGGGGAGGCGGAGCCGGGGCCATCCTCGGCTGCTCCGAATCGGAATGACGAGGGAAGTGGCGGGCCTTCCGCCCCTCCCCTCCGCAGGGAATTCCCTGACGTAGATTTCCCTTTGGAGCAGTCGCGGGATGAGACCCTTAAGCACGCGTTTGATCAAGTGAAAACAATTGATGGTCAGCGTCTCCAGCCGGACATCGCTCTCGCATACCCCTATTTCGCAATTATAAATGAGCGGCTGTATAGAGTGACGCAGGACACTCAGACAAAGGAAAATGTAACTCAGATGTTAATTCCACGGAGCCGTCGGGAAATGCTTTTCCAGGCGGCTCATTATAATCCCATGGCGGGTCATCTAGGGGAAAGGAAAACACTGCTCCGTCTAATAGCCCGTTTTTATTGGCCGGGCATTAGCGGCGACGTCCGCAGGTGGTGTGCGGCGTGCCGCGAATGTCAGCTGGTAAATCCGCCGGCCACCCCAAAAGCGCCATTGCGCCCCCTTCCATTAATCAAGGTTCCCTTCGAAAGAATTGAAATGGACCTCGTCGGGCCATTAGATCAGACAGCACGCGGACATCGTTTTGTATTAGTCCTGGTGGATTACGCAACACGATATCCAGAAGCAGTGCCTCTAAGCAATATCTCTGCACGTAGTGTTGCGGGGGCGCTCTTCAAAATAATCTCCCGGGTGGGGATTCCGAAAGAAATCCTCACCGACCAAGGCACAACATTTATGTCACGCACACTTCGCGAACTTTACGATTTGTTGGGCATTAAATCAATTCGCACTAGCGTATACCATCCGCAGACGGATGGCCTAGTGGAACGATTTAATAAAACGCTCAAGAATATGATTCGTAAATTCGTACACGAAGACGCTAGGAATTGGGATAAATGGCTTGACCCCCTGTTATTTGCAGTACGAGAGGTCCCGCAAGCCTCCACGGGATTTTCCCCGTTTGAGCTGCTGTATGGGCGGCGCCCGCGCGGTGTGCTGGACGTCATCCGTGAAGCCTGGGAGGAAGGACCTTCGAGTGGTAAAAATGAAATTCAGTACGTTCTTGATCTTCGAGCAAAACTCCACACATTGGGGAAACTAACACAGGCTCAAGCACGCCAACGCCGGCTGTATGACAGGGGTACTCAGCTAAGGGAATTTGCACCGGGAGACAAAGTTCTTGTATTGCTCCCCACATCGAGCTCCAAATTACTCGCCAAGTGGCAAGGGCCCTTTGAGGTCACATGACGAGTGGGGGATCTCAATTATGAGGTTAAACGAACCGATGGGGGGACGCACGTCAAATATACCACCTCAATCTCCTTAAATTATGGAGGGAGGCGGTCCCTGTGTCATTGGCTACGGTGGTTCCAGAGAAGGCGGAGCTCGGACTGGAGGTGAATCCAAAACCCGATTACAATGCCCCAGTCATTTGCGGAGACCACCTCTCCCCGTGCCAACGCTCAGAGGTTGCCAAGTTGCAAAAAGAGTTTGCAGACGTGTTTTCTCCTCTACCGGGTCGTACGAACATCATCGAACACCACATCGAGACCAAGCCGGGGGTGGTGGTTCGTAGCCGCCCTTATCGCCTCCCTGAGCATAAAAAGAAAATTGTTCGGGACGAATTGGATGCGATGCTCGATATGGGGGTAATAGAAGAGTCCCACAGCGACTGGTCAAGCCCGGTCGTTCTTGTTCCCAAGAGTGACGGATCTGTCCGGTTCTGTGTGGACTATCGAAAAGTCAACACGGTGTCTAAATTTGACGCGTACCCAATGCCTCGTGTTGATGAACTGCTCGATCGGTTGGGTACTGCTCGCTTTTATTCGACATTGGATTTGACAAAGGGTTATTGGCAGATCCCCTTGACACCAATTTCCCGTGAGAAAACTGCCTTCACCACGCCGTTCGGATTACACCAATTTGTGACACTTCCGTTCGGTTTGTTTGGGGCTCCAGCCACGTTCCAGCGTCTGATGGACCGTATCCTCCGCCCGCACTCCGCTTATGCCGCTGCCTATTTAGATGATATCATTATCTATAGTAATGACTGGCAGCGGCATATACAACACCTGAGGGCGGTCTTGAAGTCGCTGCGGTGGGCGGGGCTCACAGCAAACCCCAAGAAGTGCGCGATTGGGCGTGTGGAGGTACGGTATCTGGGGTTCCACTTGGGTCATGGCCAGGTGCGTCCCCAAATTGACAAGACCGCGGCGATTCCGACTTGCCCTAAACCTAAGACCAAAAAGGGGGTGAGGCAGTTCCTGGGGCTGGCTGGCTATTATAGAAGATTTGTGCCTAATTATTCGGATGTCACAAGCCCGCTGACTGACCTCACTAAAAGGGGGGCTCCAGATCCGGTCCAATGGTCGGAGCAGTGCCAACAGGCATTTACACAAGTTAAAGCCGCACTCTGTGGAGGGCCGCTCTTATACTCACCTAACTTCTCTCTCCCTTTCTTATTGCAGATGGACGCTTCAGACAGGGGGCTGGGGGCCGTACTCTTGCAGGTGGTGGAGGGGGGAGGAGCGCCCCGTGCTGTACATCAGCAGGAAGCTCTCCTTGAGGGAAACGAAGTACAGCACTGTAGAGAAGGAGTGTCTGGCCATCAAGTGGGCGGTCCTCATGCTCCGCTACTACCTGCTGGGGCGGGCCTTCACTCTCTGCTCGGATCACGCCCCACTGCAGTGGCTCCACCGCATGAAGGATACTAATGCCCGGATCACCCGTTGGTATCTGGCTCTCCAGCCTTTTAAGTTCGAGGTGGTCCACAGACCGGGGGTGCAGATGGCTGTCGCCGACTTCCTTTCCAGAAATGGGGGGGGAGTGGTAGGCAGGCCGGATGATGCCCCGGCCTGAGTCGGGCGGTGGGGGTATGTGGCAGCGGGGGCGTGGTCAAGCACCCGTCCGGAGAGGGAAAGCGGTAAGGGCGCTTACACCTGAGCTAAATTATGTCTAACACCTGTCTCTAATTTCAGTGAGTACAGGGAGAGCGGCATAAAAGAGCACCAGTGCCTCCAGTTGAGAGAGAGAGTTACGCCAGTCAAGTGTTGGCAACTTCAAAGTGTATCAGTTTACGTTATTAAGAATAAGTCTGTGTTCAGTTTAAGTATTTTGTGTTCAACTTTATGTTCGTTAACTTGGAGGAATTAAAAGTACCCTACCTGACTGTTGAACCCTGTTCCTGTGTCCTCCTTCCGTCCTGAGAACGCAAACGCGTCACACACACCCAGGCCATCTACGGGTTCGAGCACACTCTACAAGGAGTACGGCGTCCTCGTGGGCACTGGCTAGGTGTGTCTCCCTAGCAGACATTTGTAGGGCAGTGGGTTGGGCAACACCTAACACCTTTGCAAGATTTTACAATCTCAGGGTTGTGTCAGTCTCGTCCCGTGTTTTCTCAGGTCCGAGGCGGTAGAACTTGGTACACGCCGATGGTCTGACCGGGTGAATCGCTTGCGTCCAGCGCCCTTTCCCTCGGCCGAGGTAAAACAGTGCGCCTTCTTTCCCAGGAGATCCCTCTAGGTCCCTGGTCGATTCCTCCCTAGCCCTCTTGGGTCCACAGTTCAGCGGAGGAACTTGCCGACCCAGTCCACTATGGGTACCCCAGGCTACCACAGGTTAGGCCTCCTACACTGACTCCTCCTGTGTGTACTTCCGCGGTACAGTCACCTTATGAGCTGACCCGCGTCTCCCTTAGGCAGTTCTTCGTTGCCCTCCGGTCGCCGTGTTGTAGCAACTCCCCCCTCCTCAAGGCTGGATCTACCACCGCGCCATTTTTCCCACATATGACCGAAGAGGCCATGTGATGTATTTCGCCACCTTTACCTCCCCTTTTCGGGCAGGTGTGGCCTCCGCAGGGTCTTTTCCCCCTGAAAGAATAGGAAACCGGTAAGACCCCCTTCCCACAATAAGGGCCCCAGCTGCTGTTGCTCTATTCTGAGAAACATAGAGAGAAAAGAGGCCCAGCCAGGCTTGGCCCGTTCCCAGGTTGGCAAGCGTCGCCTTGTTTCCCTCTAGGATAACCAAAAGGATTCCGACGACTTTTTCGGGGCATTGGGGAAGGGTACGTGCAGTCTGAAACACAGTTGGTCGCTTGTGCACGTGAAATACCTGCCCGCTCCTGTGTCAGCAGTACACATACACGTACACGGCTCAGCGCATGGGGTGATTTAAAGTGGACCCCTAGTGTCGCTTCTTCGACACGACATCGAAGTGAGCGACAGACGGGAACGTCTCGGTTACGTATGTAACCTCCGTTCCCTGATGGAGGGAACAAGACGTCGTGTCCTCCCGGCCACATCGCTGAGTCGAGCCACTGAGGTGGCCGGACACTCCTGGCTCCTCAGAAAAATCCTGAATGAACGTGTAGTATTTCCTCGCCTTTATACCCATATGTCCGGGGGCAGGGTATGCAAATACTGTTCGCCAACTTCTCATTGTCCTTTTTTCATAGATCAGAGGCATATTCGGCACTCAAGAGAGACCCCTAGGGACTCATTTACATTTACGAGGGAAAGAGTCCAGCACTGCTGAACTAAACCAGATCAGAATAAACCAAATCATAAAAGAAAGCAAAAATTCATATTTGGACCATTGGGAAAATGAAAGTAAAAACCAAAGCAAATTGGATCGGGGCCCTAAACAGAACATATAATCTGGCAGAATATCTCCACACTGTAAGAGATCCAAAACAGAGATGGATCCTCACCAAATACAGACTCAGTGATCACAGTCTGGCCATAGAAAAAGGCCGACACAGTCAAACATGGCTTCCAAAGGAAGAACGAGTCTGTGCTCACTGTAACACTGGTGAGGTCGAGACAGAGACACACTTTCTCCTTCACTGTGAGAAGTTTACAGAGTTGAGAGAGAAATACCTCTGCAAAATTTTAAACCTCATGCCACTGTTTTCCAGTTTGGCAAAAACATATCAAATGCTGGTGTTACTGGGGAGGACAATCATGAGTTGCAGCTAAATTCATTTTTGAGATGCACACCCTCAGAAACCAATCACTGCCTTAATCACTTCAGTCATATTACTTTTATTTTCTTTTGTTCATAATGTCCTGTTAAATGCTTATTTTATTTTATATTGTATAGTATATATTGCTATTATAGTTTTTATTTGATTTGATTCAATCCTTATACTTTTTAGGTACTTTTTAGCAGCTCTTCAGCATGAAACGCTATAACGGTGCAGTTTTCAGGGTGTGTCGCCCGGTGTCAAGTTTCAACACATTCAATATAAATGATATATAGGATATTAAAATGAATAAATGTTTATTTTTTCCAGCTTATTTTAGATACAGTTCCTACCTATATATTGTTATTTACACAGGGCAAATGTACTAATCTAATCTACTTTTATTATGCATCATATTTTAATGGGAATATAATTTATTACAGCTGAAAGTTACGTGAGCAAACAAGGTTTGAACATCAACCATAACAAGATAAAACTGAAATTCACGGCTTTTTAACACTTCTGTGTACAAATGTGAAGACTGTTTATTGGATCAATGCAGGTAAACATAATATTATGCAACTACGCATTACTTTATGGAGAGTTTACGACCTACTAGTTAAGTCTTGCCTTAAGAACAGGTGGTGCAACCAAATTAAGCACCGACTTATTTACAAATTAACTAGTAGTTACTAAGCCCTTAGTGTGAATTTGACATCGCAACCTACGTGAGACAGCTGATTTAACCCTACCCTGGTAGTAATGGTCTAAAAAAGCAATCTTGTTCAACGTTTGCTTAATCAGGAAATCAGAATACCAATTAAAAAGAAGTAAATATTTATAACAATGCATGTTTCCAATGACCAGTAAACATCACATAAATAGCATTATACTCACCGAATCTTGTTAGTGTTAAACAGATGAAAAAATGAAATACTTCCCAAAGCACAATCATTTTTATGATTTTACTTTTGCTTTGTTGCCTCACCTGATCTAGGTATTTACCGGTTATATCTGACTGAAATTTAATCTGAAAATTTTAGGATCTACAGAGAGTTGTTGCTATTGTTTGTTTTACACAGAGTTGTGAACTATAAATGAAAGTGCAGTCTTAATTTCATGTTAACATTTTCACATGGGTGGTGCAAACAGTCACATGACCAAAGCAAAATAAGCAAACCCTGTCATAATAGACTACCATATTTGCTACATAAAATGTTTAAAGGACCTATTATTGGTTTATTTATAAATATCTCATCTAAATCATGGCTACAGGACAAATAAACATGGATGGTGGTACAATTGTGACCAGTGTGAAAACACAGAGCCTCCTTTTTGAATTGTGACTATTGACTCCTATTATAAAATTGCTAATTTCAAAGTATACTAACAATAAATTATACAAAGTAAAATATGCATAAGAAATTATTCTCACTTCATCATACCCATTCCCTATTTGAAAATTATTAGAAAAAGCAGCAATGATTTAACTTTATAGTTTGCAATTTCCTATTGGGTCTATTTAATAACTGTGCAAAATTTGACAAATGTGGCCAAGATCAAAAGCAAAAGCTTTTTTTTAGAGAAGCATACTTTGCTTCATTGGGGTATCCAATGAGTAAAATACATTACAATACAATATAATACAATCTTAAATAGGTTAAGATTACATTTACTCCTGCCTCCCTCTTATAACTTATAGAAGTCTGTGATTTCACTTGATGTAGGCCTATACACAGAACTAATTTTAAGAATTAGTTCATGCTTGTATAACATTTTCATCAGTTTCACAGAATTGTGTCATTGTAATTATCCTTGAAAGAGGTCTGTTATGTATTTAATAGTTTCAATATACTGTATTTGCCACACTCAAACATCCAAATATTTAATGGTTTGTCACTTACAAAAAACAATCTGAACAGTGTTACATTGCAATCACAAAAAGTTCAAATCTCGCATAGCCCAACAACCCTTTCTAAAACTCTATTGTGGTGTAATAGCTGTTGTTTCTGTTGATAGATTCTTGATTTTCTGCAGTTTCACCTCTTTTATTCTGAAACTGAAATGTCCAGATGTAATTTAATGGTTTGATCACATTCATCCTTGTGACAAAGGTTTGTGTTTGGAGCAGATAAAGGAGGAAGTGGGAGCCGGTTTCCACAGTCCACACGAGTCACGTTTATTACAAACAATACAGAAGTCACTTTTCAGCATAAATGAAACAAAAATACTTATTTTCAGCATAAACACACAAGATCTTTCTTTTCAGCATAAAACTCTGTGAAACGAATACGCCACCCTCTGGTGTGTGCCTCTCCCTCTCTCTGTGGACTGAGATGCTTATATCTCCCCCGTCTCTCCCTGCGAACATAGAAACAGTAATTAGTAGCAATTAATCTCAGGTGGAACTCCTTACCAATTTCTCTCTCCAGATGGACGCTCGACCACGTCCTCACGTCCTCACTTCCACATACCCCCACACTCCGACTCAGGGGAACTGTCCGGACTGCCCTTTTTCTGGAGAGGAATCTGTAATAGCCACCTGCACCCCTGGCCTGTGGACTACCTTGAACTTAAATGGCTGGAGTGCCAGATATCAACGAGTGATCCGGGCGTTAGCATCCTTCATGCGGTTGAGCCATTGGAGCAGAGCTTCCGACAAATGAACAGCATCGGGTGCTCCTCCCCCTTCACCACTTTGGACAGTCCAGCACCCACCCACCCCCCCCCCCCCCGTCCGACGCATCCGTAAGTAAAACAAAAGGGAGAGAGAAATCAGGGGAGTGCAGAGTGCAGCACAGCATGCGGTATGAGGACCCTATTCATAAGTTGCTGAAACGTAGCCAGGGCCCCAAACAACCCGAACGGAAGTGTCACAAATTGATGTAACCCAAATAGTGTGGAGAAGGCCATTTTCTCATGGGACATCGGCATTAAGGGGATCTGCCAATAACCCTTTGTTACATCCAGTGTTGAATAAAAGCGAGGCATTGGATATGCATCAAATCTCGACACTGTGTTGACTTTCCTATAATCCACACAGTACCAGACCAAGCCATCGCTCTTAGGCACCTGAACCATCGGGCTGGCCCAGACATTGTGGGATTTTTCTAATACCCCCCATATTCAGCATGGCTTTTATTTCTTCCCGTACTACCTGTTTTTTTTGTGTTCGGGTAACCGGTAGGGCTGACTATGTACCACTACCCTGGGAGTTGTCTCGATGTGGTGTTCTATGAGATTAGTGTGGCCGGGAGTGGCGAGAACACATCAGAGAATTTTTTTTGCAATCTGGCAAACTCCGTACGTTGTGATGGTGAGAGGTGGTCTCCACAAGGATAGAAGTGCACTTATTGGCTTTTAGACTCACCTACTGACCGAGCTCCTCCCTCTCTAAAACTACTGTCACCATGGATACGGGGACCACATCTCTCCATGGTTTTAGTAGGTTGAGGTGGTAAATCCGCCCCTATCCACATGCACTACCTCATTGTCGACTTCCCCAACTCGCCGTGTGACCTCAAAGGGCCCTTGACACTTCGCGAGTAATTTAGAGCTGTACTTACTGCTGTACTGGGCAGTACTACAAGGACATTATCTCCCCGTGCAAATTCCCATAACCGAGCTTCCCTTTTATACAGCCAGGACTTACATTCTTGCGCCTGTAGCAAATACTCCTGTGATAGATGCCCTAATGTGTGGAGTTCTGCTCTCAGCTCAAGAACGTATTGAATTAAATTTTTGCTTTGTGAAGGTTCCTCCTCCCAATTTTCCTTCATGACATCTAACATGCCATGAGGTTTACGCCCATATAAAAATTTAAATGGGGAAATCCCCCTGTGGAGGCTTGTGGAACCTCTCGCACTGCAAATAACAGGTGTTAGAGCCACTTATCCCAATTCCGAGCATCTTCGCACAAAACTTACAAATCATACTCTTTAAGCTTTCACAACCGTTCGACCAAGCCATCCATTTGTGGATGGTACATGCTGTCCGAATCGATTTAATACCAACACCTCATACAGCTCGCGTAGTGTACGTGACATGAAAGTAGTTCCCTGATCAGTGAGGATTTCTTCCGGAATCCCCACTTGGGAGATTATTCTGAAGAGTGTCTCCGCAATACTATGTGCTGAAATGTTGCAAAGAGGCACTGCTTCTAGTTATCGCATTGCGTAATCCACCAGAATTTATACAAAGCGGTGCACATGTGCTGACCATTCTAATGACCTGAAGAGGTCCTACCAAACCTGTCAAAGGGAACACTGATCAACCCAAGAGGGCGCAATGGTGCTTTTGGAGTGGCCGGCGGATTCACCAGCTGACATTTCGGCATGTTGCACAGCACCAACTAACATCCCTGCGAATGCCTGGCCAATAGAAATGGGCCATGAGATGGCTTAGTATTTTCCCCTGTCCTAAGTGACCCTACATTGGACTATGATAAGCCACCTGGAACAACATTTCCTGACAGCTCTTTGGTACTAACAACTGGGTTGTATCTACCATCAATTAATTTCACTTGGTCAAACGCATGTGTAAAGAGATTTAGACAGGCAAGGTGGAGGCGAGAACCGGCTTGACAATATAAATAATATTTTAATGAGAAACTTAAACAAAAGACACAAACACACACATGATGGACATGCCCGTAAACGATCTCTCTCTCCCGCACCATCTTCCGCAGTCGGCCTTGATTAGCCTTATAAGGGTGTGTAGAATCATGACCCGGCCATGCCCTCCGCTCTGCCACATTTCTCCCTCGTTCTCTCAGGCCCCGGCATGACGTTACCCCCCCCCCCCCTTCCTTTCCCTAGGGAGGGGCGTGCCTTCGCCCCATCTGCCGGCAGGTCATCCCCATCTACCTGGATGAGGGAGGGGACAAGGGGAGGGAAACAGAAATGATTAAACACGTGGGTACTACATGTAACAGTGTAGTACCCCCCCAAAAAACACTTGGTCATCCTCATCATTAGTCACGTCTTGTGACTACTTTTTTTCTGATTTCCAAGGCTCTTGCTCAAGGCTCTTGTTTTATTGAAAAGTTTTCTGTGAGGTTTAGGTTAGGGATAGAATCTATAGTTTGTACAGAATAAAAATCATTATGTCAATGGAAAGTCCTCATAATGATAGCTGCACCAACATATGTGAGTGCGTGTGTGTGTGTTTGTGTGTGTGTGTGTGTGTGTGTGTGTGTTTAAAATTGTAAAAAAAGGAGTTTCCAAAAATAATAAAATGCATTTTCAAATTGCATCTCTAGATGTCTTGTAAATAAAGTTTATTGATTTAAAAATAATAACAATAAAAAATAATTACATAATAATTATTTAATTATAATATAAAATAATAATTATTATATGTATTGTTGTTTGTTTTAGAATTTATTCATTTTGCAGTCTTGTTAAATCTACTGGCCAAACTTATTCTATACATACCCCAAGATTGCCATTTAGTTTTCACTCTTTTGCTGTGAATTACTGACATCAAACAAACTTCTCATCCTCAACCCCCCCAAAGACAAACAGGAAATGATACTGCTGTGAGCTTGTCATCTTAAAACAATACCACCTTGCTTAAAGACTCATGTAAAAATGCTGCAAATCTTGGCAATAATACTTTTCTTCAATTTCACTGTCGTGTTCTCCACTGGTAAGTTGTTATTATAATGCCATTTCTGGAAGATTAACATGAATTTCAATCGCCTGGGTTAGAAACAAATGTTCTTCTTAGTGAATTATTTGTCAGTTTAATCAGAAATCTTCAGTTTTGGTTTGATTGTCAGTTTAAATTATCAGCCCTCATAATTGTGAAACAGAAACCTCTTATAAGCATTTTACTTATAGTTTACGTTTAAAGAAAATTTAATAATAGCAGAAATCATTTCCATGTCATAGTGACTCATAGCCAAGTTTTAATCATAGCCAAGCACATGTTTCTTATGTAAAATCCCATGCCTTGAGTAAAACAAGTAAAAAGTATTTTCTCTCATGCTTGTCTTAGAGGAAAATGAAAGGAAAATTAATTCAAGTGAAGCCCAATTGACAGCATTTGTGGCATAATTCAGAACAAAAAATTCATTTTGACTCGTCTTTCCTTTTCTTTATTCAAAACCCGCAATAATCGAGGTTACAGTGTAGAACTTACAATGGAAGTGAATGGGGCCAATTTTTGGAGGGTTTAAAGACACAAATGTGAAGCTTGTAATTTTATAAAAGCACTTACATTAATTCTCCTGTTAAAACTAACCCTATATTATTTGATGTATAAATTTAATGGTAATGTTTACAGTTATTTTAGGTTTTGTTGACATTACATCGTCATGTCATAACTTTTCAAACCGTGAGTATTTTTTTTGCTTTGTTTTAAAGAAAAGGAGGAGCAAGTCAAAATGAATTCTTTGTGATAATCAATAATATGCCACAAATGCTGTCGATTGAGCTGAACTTGAAATGAACCCGGAATATTCCTTTAAATGAAATCATGTTGGCAATATTTTAAGGTCACAGTGACTGTGCGCTTGATACACTTACATTTGTTACTTACAAGATACACTTTTTGCTCAGATTTTTTACACACCACTTTATTTCTAGGTAATCCTGGGAGTAAATCATCATGTACCTACAAAGCAGTGGGTGAACAAGCTATTATTCCAATGAATGAGGAAAAATTAGAAGCTGAAAGCCATATTTCCTGGACGCATAATGAAAAGAGGGTGTACGTTCAGAAGGGCATTATAGTTACGGTCCAAGTGCTCAACATAGACCACACTGGAGCTCTGATACTGAAGGACATACAGTTAGATCAGTCAGGAAAGTACATGGGTGAAGTCTATAACAGTAACGGATATCTTTTAAAGAAAAACGAAGCACAGCTCTGTGTGCAAGGTATGCTGCTGTCTTTTCTTGCATCTCCTCTCTTTTTGCCCTAAACAATAGAATGTAAGACCAACTGTGATACATTATGGCATATTGCTACAGCAATGTATATGACTTGCTGCTGTTTGTGCATTTCAGAGCCAGTGGCTGAACCTACAGTCATATTCATGTGTGAAGAAAATAGAGTCACTCTAACTTGTAATGGTACGAACCACTCTGAGGTTGTTGTATCATGGAAAAAAAATGGAAAGAATGAGATCAACATGGCAAATGCTGTTTTACATGTAAACGTATCTGACCTCAAGGCTGGAGATAAGTTCTCATGCACAGTCAGAAACATGATAAGTGTAAAGTCAGCAAAAGATGTCCAGCCTCTATGCTCTTATTCAGGTACAGTAGGTGCAATGCCAAAATAGTTTTAAATATGCAGTGGCCCCAAAAGTATTTGTACACATAAACCAAATTAAAATGCATGAATGTCTTTCCATGAACAAAATATCAAACCATTTATTAAAGAAAGATAGTACAAGCACACTTGAAATTATTATTATTTTCTTTTTTCTTTTTTTTTTTTCTCACAAAAATGGGCATGTCTGGCGTCATTCAGTTCGCAGATGGTTTGACATTTTGTCATCTAATAATGCAGTGGAATCATAAATCATATAATCATAGAGTGTGACTCTAACTTGTGAAGTCTCGAAAAGTGTCCAAATATTATTTGGGTCACTGTACATTTGATTGATTTGATATTCTGTATGTACAGTATGTTTTTGATTTTAAGGCTATGTCTGTGCAGAATCTAAACAAAACTCTTGTTAACCTATTTAAGGCCAACATCCAATGAATGACAATAAAGAAAAAGAAGGGAAGAGCGACAAGGGAAATATAAAAGACGGTAAATAGTTTGATTATATCTATTTCATGAAGCTCCTTCTGTTGTTGGCTACCAGTTTAACTTGTACATTATCCCTTACATATTATATAAATATATCCCTCATTACATACAGTATATTATATGTAAAGCAGATCATCATTTGGCATTTACACTAAAATGATAAAAGGTGGTGATGACATTGCTGATCATGTCCGTTTCTGCTTTATCCTGGATTAGACATGTCTGAGAAGAAATTTCTCTTTGGCTTGAACTTTTTGTGGATGTTAGTGGTCCTGACTGGAGGTGGCACTTTCATCCTCGTACTCCTCCTCATTTGTATAGTCTGTCTCTGCCGCTGCTGCAAACGGAGCGAAAAACTTGCAAAAGGTATGTTTCCTGTTAACTCTTTTCAGAAGCATTTGCCACTATTTTTACATTCACTCTAGGAACAGAGCAAATGAGGAAATCTGTCAGTGTAAATGAGGGTCATTCAGTCATTCAAATAAAAGAAGAATGGAGAAATTAAATAATCAGTTGTAAATATTCAATAAAACGTTCAGTCACTCAAACTGAAGCTTGCTTAACCCTTCTGTTTTGGGAAAAAATTCCAAAATGACCCTGGTAGAGTACAGTAAATATACAGTACAGCACACTCACTTTTGATTATAATAGGCTAATTTTTTACACTAAACACAAGTTAAAGTAAATCTGGAAAGAGTGTTATCTATATATCAATGGTACGATTCTTGCAATATACAGTAAACCCTTCATTTTGAGTAAAAAGATGATAATTAGGATACTTACAAATTGAATCTCTTTGACAAAAATGAAGAAACATTTTTATTTCAGAATATATTTGTCTACCTTGTGGACAAATTTAGTTATTGAAAAATCCAATAGACTTCCAGACTTTTGACTTGGGCAAGTCAGTAACCATCTTCCAACCATAAAGTAATGCCCTAGAAACCCCCTAGCAGTGCCCTAGAAATCAATTTCATACTTAGTTTATCTTTACTCAATCATTATTCATTGTTGTGGAGAAGCCAAAAGGATTTTGACCAAATATAAGCTTAAGATGAAACGGGTCAAAAATTACCCAAAAATAAACAGAATGCTTTCACGTTTAACCGGAAATATGTATGAATGAAATGAAAAGGGTGATGTCATTTCTTTGTCAATTTTCAAATACTTTCTCCTATCCCGGCTAAAAGAGACAGTTCACCCCAAAATTAAAATCATGCTTTTACTCACCCTCCTGTTGTTTCAGAACCATATGTCAGAATGTTCGCCAGTGTCACCATTCATTACAGATATAAAAACAATTTTTTTTTTTTAATGAATGGTAACTGAGGCTGCCATTCTGCCATCTCCTTTGTTGTTATATGGAAGAAAGAAAGTCATGCAGATTTGAAACAACATGAAGGTGAGTTAACAACATTGGTTCAAACATTTGTGGGAGTTTGGGGTGGGGCAATACGTTTTGGTGACCTATGAGGACAGGGGAAGTATTTAGGAAACCTGTTTGAAAACTGCCTTTGTTTTTGCAATTATGTTAGGTGATACTAGCGGCTCAGAAATGATACCCTTCACCTTTAACAACAACCTATCATTCAAACAGTTTTACATTTTGCCATATCTCTCTCTCTCTCTCTCTCTCTCTTTTTCCTGTAGAGGAGCAAGAGTTTCGGCTTGTCTCTCTTATGCCAGATCAGCGTGATTGTCAGTACAATCAAGAAAATGCATCTCAAAGGCAATCCAAAAGCCAGCGTCCTCTTCCACCCATACCTGCCCCCATAATGCCCTCAAGTGTTGCACCCTCTTATATTTAGACTAATCTGTCCTTCCACAAACATTGAGACCACCAAGATAATCATGTGAAATAGTTACTGTTTATATAATGTTTAATTTCTGATTTATATATCACTAGCCAAAAGTTTTGACATACCTACTCATTTTGTAAAATTTCCACATTGAAGGGGGTCTGGGTGGCTCAGCGAGTAAAGACGCTGAAGTCACAAGTTTGAATCCAGGGAGTGCTGAGTGACTCCAGCCAGGTCTGCTAAGCAACCAAATTGGCCTGGTTGATAGGGAGGGTAGAGTCACATGGGGTAACCTCCTTGTTGTTGTTGCTATAATGTGGTTCTCGCTCTCGGTGGGCGTGTGGCGAGTTGTGCGTGGATGCCGCTGAGAATAGCATGAAGCCTCCACACGCACTACGTTTCTGCGGTAATGCGCTCAACAAGTCACATGATAAGATGCGTGGATTGACGGTTTCAGACACGGAGACAACTGAGCTTAGTCATCCACACCCCCCGGATTGAGTCACTACACCACCACGAGGACTTAGAGCAAATTGGGAATTGGGCATTCCAAATTGGGGAGAAAGGGGGAGGGAAGAAATGTCCACATTGTAGAATTATCGTAAAGTCAACAAAACTCAAATGGAAGTATGGGAATTATGTAGCGACCAAAAATTTTTAATTCTCATTTCAGATTTTATTTTCTTAAAATTAGTTACCCTTTGTCTAGATTACAGCTCTGCTCACTTCGGACATTCTCTCAAACAACTTCACGAAGTGCATTCTGTGCATGCTTTTTAAACAGCACTGAAGGTGTTCACATGTACTCTAGACACAAGTTTGATGGCTTTTCCTACATTATCTGGTCCATTTAATCCACTTAAAAAATACAAAAGTAATAAAATAAAAATTTAATTTAATTATTGTTTTGTAAAAACATTGAAACATTTAGATCATACAGATTTTTTTTAAAAAAACATTCTTTGTATTAAAAAAACCCATAAACAGTCAATCTATGACTAAACTTTTGTCTTGTAGTGTATATTTGATTTTCTACACAAACAGCATATCAATAATTCCCTTTGTGAATATAAATATTCCACTGAAACTAGGTCATTTCCGCAGGTTTTATGCACTTCTACAGGAACTATTGTGATTGTGCTCTGCAAGACCACCTTTGAACATGCAAGCACAATAGACATTGCACTTTTCCTGTTTTAACTGATCTTAGTGAATTGTGGTTGCAAGATCTGCTCTAACAAACTGTATTGCATTAATCTCTCCCACACAGTCACTCAGTTAATATGATTTACTTGATTTACTGTGTTCATTAATCGTTTCAAGCCACAAACATCCAAACAATAACCAATTTTATTTAATAGTAAAGTTATAGGTTTTAAGGACATATTTATGAGAAACATTTTTTTTTATTGAAACTTGAAGATGATGGACAGAGCATTTTTCATTTAGCCAAATTACACAGAGAGCTATCAAATCGCAGTTTTTCTGATGGAAAGGTTCAAGTTAAACGCTTGAAAGGCCATGAGGTTTCCCACAAGTGGTGTGTGAAAACTATAAAGCTCTCTTGGTTGTTTAGGTTTGCATGTGTGAACGTGGGCACTTCTGTTTGCTGTTTATCATATTGAGCTTTGCACAGAAATATGAATTTGCCATTGTGTGATTCAATAAATCATGATGAAAAAATGAATTTACTTTTATTACTCAATGTATTGCATCTAAAACTTCATTGTTTTTAGTGAGAAGTAAATGGAATATGTTGGCATCTTAAATATTTTCATTTGCTTATAAAACATTAAATTAGCTTTTAATTAAATTGCTGCATGATTTTTAGTTTAAATATTACGAACTTGTAATTGCTGTATTTTGCATGTTTTTTGTTTTTTTGCTTTTGACATTTCAGTTTGAATGGCTTCTTATCTTAAAATAGCTAATGAGAATCGTTTACAAAGTATTTGAATTTTCCATTTTAGCATAATATGTATTTCTGAGCAACAAACATTCTTCAACCGATGTATTGCAGTAGAGCAATAACATTTTAAGTTTTTTTTCATTCTGATTCCCTTGTTCATCATTTCTGAAGGCAAAATACAAAAATATGTTCTCACTCACACTAACACATAATCTGAGCACAGCGGTGCAGAAACCAAAACCCTCTTCCAGATACACATTGCACAAGAGACCAAAGTATGTTGTTGAGACTTTGTGCAGTTTGAGTTAAGTTTCTGCCTACTTGCTTAATTGTTTGTCAAAGAGGGGATATGAAGAAATGACTGATGGTAATCTGTAACGGGTGACCTGTATATTCTACAGCGAGTACAATGCAAGTTAGAACGCTGTTCATAATAATATGTAAGACAATGAAGAATTCAGTGCAATGACAGGCAAATGTTCTTACTGCATGTGTCATGACCAGGAATGTACTTTCATAAACCACCACAAATAATACCCCAACACACACACACACACACACACATTACACAAAGTGTGGTGCACTCTTTCAATCTCTCTTACATAGTTTTGCATAACTTTTGTCCAATACAGCATCAGAAGATTTAATTTTCCCCTTCATATGACTTGATTCTGGGATTGGATTATATTTATTTGAGAGATCATATTTTCAAGGCCATAAGTTTTATAAGCTTTCATTTCATTTAAATGTATGCAATACTGTGAATTTGTATTTACTGTAAATAGGTATATTGTTGATATGTATGTATATACAGTACCTATATATAAATAGATATTAGTTTTACCTATATCCTATTCCAGGAAAGTGTGGTAAAAAACAGATATTTCTTCATTACATCGTTTTTCTCTCTTTAAATCATTTGTATATTAACTTGCACTGAAAACCCTCATGTTGTCATTATTGGAAAAATCAATTTGTCTAAATAAAAAAATTACTTGAAACTACAAGTTTTAGGCTCATAACTCAAATGTCTATGTTCCTTGAACTTGTTTTAAAAAACCAACAGTTTACTTAATCATTTGTGTAGTCAACTCATTGCATTTTATTCATGGAGTGTTTTTGATAACAAGTGACCCGACCTACCAGGAATGTGCCGAATTTTCTAATAGATTACTATAGTAGTCTATCTGATTATTCTGACTTCCTGATATTGACAATTTATGGCAAATATTAGAAGAACAGAAATATTAACCCTAGATCCCAATCAAGTCCTCTTTCTTCTAAAATATGAACATGCAGATTATCGCCACTAGAAAGTGCTGTTGATCAAGCTGTGTTGGATAAACTCTGTTTGAGACTGCTTGTTTGAGAAAAGTTTAGATAGACATGTACCTTTGTTTCCTTCCTCAACAAAGCCATTTTACATTATATTTCACAAACCTATATCTACATTAGTAAAAGGCTTGAATTGTGAAACCACAGAATGGTTGCAACAAAGATGCCAAACATTTTTCCACCAAAAATGTGAACAAGCTTATGCAAGCATACATTTGTAGTCATATGTAGTCATTTCTATGAGATGAAGGATCCTTAAGTAGTTGTGTGTAATGACAGGATACTAAAGTAATAGTTCACCCAAAAAATAATATCCAAGCTGCTCCTTTCCATATATTGAAAGTGAATGGTGACCACGGCTGTCAAGCAAGATTTTCAGTGAATAACAGTTTAAAATTCACCTTGTTCCTCGCACAAAGCTTGTTTGGCTTCAGAAGACTTAATATATAGTGCACAAATCATATGTACTACTTTTATGATGCTTTAATGGTACTTTCTTGTCCTTTTTGGAGCTTGACAACCCCAGTCCCCATTAGAATTGTAAGGAAGAGAGCAGCTCAAACAATCTCCTAAACCTCTCCTTTAATGTTCTGCCAAAGAATGTAAGTCATGCAGATTCAGAATGACATGAGGAGGAATAAATGATGACAGAATTTCAGGTGAATGCAGAAAAAAGTGAATCAGTCCATATATTTAGGTTGGAGTGAGTACACTGTGGACAACTTTCCAAATGCATGAAATAGACTAAATGCATTGTTATTGAATAGACCACTCTGAGTATTGGTGACAAAGTAATGGGTTTGATTGGCTGCATTCAGTCCAACATCATTCTAGTGACTGACACAGTGATTATCTTTTATTGATTTATGAGTGCATGTGCCTGCGACACTGTTTGCATGTGTTCATCTGGGCTATGCTCATGCAGTACACCCAGCATGGAGAAGACAGCTAGCTGTTCTTGTATAATGCAGGCAGGTCTCAAGGGTGTGATATGTTTGCTCTGAAAGCACTAATGCTAGGAGGAGCCATGCACAATGGAGATCTGTAGGAACTGTGAAAAGGAATGTGATTGTACCTTAACGAATTTTGGCTTTGGCTCATGCTGTGTGTGTCTCAGTAGGTCACTGCAGTGTGACTGTGGTCCCAGGCCAACAACCATATGCTCTGCATCAAAGAGTAAAAATAGTAGTACAAACAAAACATTTAACACAAGCGTTATACTGTGGCTTACTAGAAGGTGCAATGACCTGTAAGTCTTACCACACTTAATGTATCACCTGATCTGTAGATATACATGAGTGCAAACAAAAACACACACACACACACACTTCTAAATCTTTTTATAAGTTTGTGTGTCTCTGTGTACACAAACATTTGACCTTTTTTTTTTTTTTTTTTTTTTTTTGCAAATTTCAAATAAAGGGGCAAAATGCTGTCATAAATTTTTTTATTGGTAACATCTAAATAGTATATGTTTAAATTGACAATATCTAAGATTAACAAATGCTGTCAAAATATTGTTCATTGTTAGTTTATGTCACTTAATGTACAGTTGTTAACAAATGTTAACAAATGGAACCTTATTGTAAAGTGTTACCAAAAAAAAAACAAAAAAAACAAAAAACACACACACACACACACACAAAGTCACACTTAATATGCACAGATTTCATTGCATCAGATGACATTTGCAAAAAAAAACTCTAATGAAGCTGAGACTTTTCTCAGAACTAATTTAACATTCTGTGCCAGGAGAATTTATGATTTAAAAATGACTTTTTTTGTATCTGTTTCTCCCCCACACCTATCATGTCACTTCAGAAGACATGGAGTAAACCACTGGAGTACTTAAAATTTTGGCACCCATTCACTTGCATTGTCTGGACCTATACAGAGCTGAAATAGTCTTCTAAAAATCTTCATTTGTATTCAGCAAAGGAAATAAAGTCATAAACATAAGGAACGGCATGAGGGTGAGAAATGATGAGAGAATTTTAATTTTTAATTTAAGTTCACACAGGTGTCCGATCAGTTTTCACTTAATTTTGAACACCAGATCGTTTTTAAAAGCTAACAAACGTATTTTTGTTAAATGTTTTGCTATGTTATGCATAAATGCATTTTGCATTTATTTATGTATGTATGCATGTATGTATGATCAAAAAGCAGATTTTCCATCAATGACATTCTTTGAAATATGAAAGGACAGATAGACTAATGTGTACATCTTTTATGCCATAAATGATTCATTCTGCGCCGTAGTGAGAAGATCTGAGGATAAAAGTAGGTGGTTCGGGGAGTAAAGTGTCTCTAGACATTTTGAGTTATTCTGGGTGAGATAATTAGCGCCTGTATTTTGCCTGCGCTGTCACGAGTCTCCGCTGTTCAGTGCCTGGGTGCGGCGATACTTCACCTGCGGCGAACAGCACGCCCGTGCCCCCCTTCGTCATTCAACGAGAGAGAACATTTTCTCTCACACACTTCCGGGCACGAGCGTGCCAATCCAGCCTACTGTACTGAGACTTATCATGAACCATGTACAGATCTGAATCCACCGGCCCAACTAAACGAGTGATTTTTCACAACACCGAAGCATTTAAAAGACTGAATAGAGCGGATCAAAACTTAATTCAACTTTTGGGTACAGAGTAAGTCACGCGGAGTTCACAGGAGGATTTTCCTCTCTTGAATGACAAAGGCGAGCCCGTGGGAAAAACTCGCGCCTTCGCAAGATGGATAAAAGAACGGGACTGTTTCAACCGTGCATTTTATGTCTCGCGCTTGGTAAGTTGATTTAAGAAACGCCGGTTGCCGTTTTTGAAATAACGGCATGGTGGTTTATATTTACCCACAATTAAAGTACGTGCTTGTATTTAATTTGGGTTTTAACCAACACGTAGGACGTAAAATTTGGTCTTGGTTACAAACACGTACACTTCTTGTCTTTAATTTCATTATTATTTTGTATGACAAAATTATCTTGTTTTGTGTCAGGTCGACCATATAAGTCATGTCCTTCACCTTAGTAAATGTGCCATTATTTTAAGCAGTTATAAAGGAGTGTTAATACCAAGTGTCAAAATGAGTATAGGCCATCTGGTAATTTGTTTAATTGTCCACAGTCCTTCCTTATAACTTTATTAAGGTCATTTAGTACTGCTAATCCTGCA
The DNA here is from genome assembly GCA_032164185.1 of Moxostoma hubbsi. NCBI lineage: Eukaryota > Metazoa > Chordata > Actinopteri > Cypriniformes > Catostomidae > Moxostoma > Moxostoma hubbsi. Next base: position 35,067,954 of record JAVLUX010000011.1, read on the forward strand.
ATAGAACATAAAGTAGTTCTTGCCAATGAGGCTTTTTTGTTTTTCTTTTTTCCTTGCCTGGAGCTTTGGGCTTTATTGCTTTTGGCTCTTACATCCTCTATCTTTTCGATCCCTAAACCTTCACTGTTGAATTATTGTATATGTTTGAAGTGTGGTAAGGCTCTCAGTTGTCTTCTATACATGCCAACCACCAGAGTTTAGCTTCTAATTTAAGTCTGGGTGAAATGATCCTATGGTAGTCAGGGAGTTAAACATGTTTACTTCAAGCAGATTAAATGGCTCAAACCTGTTTTTCAAACATCATGTTTCTAAGGTATAAATATAAGGTGTGTATGTATATATATATATATATATATATATATATATATATATATATATATATATATATATATATATATAAATGATAATGATGAAAAATGAAAATTGTCTTATCATTTACTCATCCTCATGCTGTCCCAGATGTGTATGACTTTCTTTCTACACAAAAGAGGATTTTTTTTGAAGAAGATCTCTGTTGGTCCATACAATGCAAGTGAATGGTGGACAGAAATTTGTACTCCAGAAAGCACATAAAAGCAGCATAAAAGTTATCTTTATGACTTCAGTTGTTAAATCCATATCTTTTGAAGTGATCCAGTCGGTTTTGGGTGAAAACAGATAAAAATACAACACCTTTTTCACTGTACATCTTGTCATTGCTGTCTCTAGGCACGCTCATGATTTCAAGCTCGATTACACTTCCTAGTGCTATACCAATGCACAGAGCGCAAGATGGTGTTACAGGAATTGTAATCGAGCTTGAAATAAGGATCGCCATGGAGACTGCTGATGTCAAGATTTACAGTAAAAAAGGAGTTATACTGTGGTCCATTCTCACCCAAAACTGATTGGATCGCTTCAGGTGATATTGATTAAGTTTGATGGATTATGTTTATACTTGATCTGATTTTTGGAGCTTCAAAGTTCTGGTCACCATTCAATTGCATTATATGGACCTACAGAGCTGAAATATTCTTATATATATATATATATATATATATATATATATATATATATATATATATATAAGAAAGTAAGTCATGCACATCTAGGATGTTATGAGGGTGAGTAAATCATGAGAGAATTTTCATTGATGGGTGAACTATCCCTTTAAGTAAATTTCGGGGTTGCCTATATCAGTCATTAGTCAACACCATGTTCTATAGATATTGGCATTTTTACCAAAAGTACCTGCAATTGAAAACCTCATATCAGTCCACTACTAATCATAAAAACTCTCAGTTTTCCCAACAGAGTTGTTATAAGTTGTGTTGTCTGATCTGACACATTCTCTGACACATGTGGGCCGGATCACATTCCACTATCCTTCATCATATCATATCTCACTCTTCATATTTCACCATTTCCTGTTTTAATATTTCAGGATTTGACCATAACATGACAGCCCTGACATAGCAGGTCTTTTTATAACATGTATTCCACCAATTTCTATTATGTTTATTTCCTGAGTCACCTCTTGACAACAACCAGTCCCTCATGTAAAGACAAGTTCTTACATGTCATTTCTCTCAGTTTTGGTTTCTGTCCCTTTGCTCTTCTCTCTCTGTATCCTGCTGTTTTTGTTCCAGCTCATTCCTTGGCTTATTTCATGTCTCTAATTTTCCTCTGTGCTGCTGCCATGCTGATACAATTTGTCTCAGAGCACTTAATTCTTGACCAAATGAAATGTTAATATTCACGTGTAGTTGAGACAACATGTCTTCATTCTAGTGCTTTAACATCATTAGTTGCCTAATATGGTTATTTATTATTAACTCCCTTAAATAGACAATTTTTTTTATTTTTTTTTTATCTATGGGTTCAAAGGTTTTGATACTTAAAGGAGTTGGACTAACATTGTAAGATCTGATCTTAGGTGAGTTCTTAGGGATAGTTCACCCAAAAATGTAAATTCTCTTGTTACCTCACCCTCATGCCATCCCAGATGTGAAGATTTTTAGAGGAATATCTCCGCTCAGTTTGTCCATAAAATGCAAGTCATCAGGGTCCAAAACTTTGTATCTCCAAAAAGCACATAAAGGTAGCATAAAAGTAATCCATAAAACACTAGTGGTTTTAATACATAAAACACTAGTGGTTTTAATCCATTGTCTGTTGGATTGTTTAATCCATGTCTTCTGAAGCGATACAATAAGTGTGCGAGAGAAACAGAACAATATTTAAAACTTTTTTAACTACTAATCTTCGCTTCTGGCCAGATCTCCTATGCATGTGTATGTGATAGAGGAGGTTGCGTGAACTCGACCTTCTCATGGACGTGCATAGGAGATCTGATTATTTGGGTCACATTGATTACTTTTAAGTAGCCTTTATGTGATTTTTGGAGCTTCAAATGCCTGGTCACCATTTATTTTCATTGTATGGACCAACAGAGCAGAGATATTCTTCTAAAAATATTAATTTGTATTAAACAGGGGAAGACAATTGGGTGAGTAAATTATGAGGGAATTTTTATTTTGGGATTACCTGTTTCTTTAATGCTAAATAAAAAGTTTTTTTTTCTCCCTTTTAGTCCATGTTTTTTAGCATTTGTGGCCATCTATATGCTAATGTTCACCTAAAGTTGACAAAATGAAAATATAAGCAAATACACACATTTAAACAGTGGTTCAAAGAGTACTGATTTTTTACTGAAGTACTGCTATTGAAGAAATAATTACCTTGAGTACAAGTAGAAGTACTTAGAAATATTATGACTCAAGTAAGAATAAATAAGTAGTTTGCCGAAAAACTACTCAAGTAATTTTGTTAGAAGTTTCTTTATGAAAATTATCTATATATTATACGGTTCCATTTTTAGAACACAAAGACATTTTTGTTCTTGAAAGAAACTGATGCTTCCTTTCACAAAGGTTGCATTAAATCGATCAGAAATACTGCCAAAATCATTAATTGCTCATTTTTATTATTGTTTGAAATAACTATTAATTAATAACTTTTAATTGGTATTTATGCCATTTTTTCTTTACCTGTGATAGCAAACATATACTGTCACCTATTCCTAACAAAAGCATTCTAAAGTGCTAATTTGGTACTCAAGAAAATGTTCTTGTTATTAGAACAATTGAAAATGGTTGCACTACCATGCGGAAATCATAATGCATGGGTTTTCTTCCCCATTTGCTGAGGTATTGAGTTCTTACAAGTTGCTTTACACTTGCAAGTCAATTTTTGGCTTTAAAAATAGGCAAAAAGAAACACATTTCTCCTGAAATTCATTCTGTTTTTCACCTAAAGTCTATTGTTTTAGAGAGATGAAGGATATTCCATGTATTACTGTTTTGAAAAAAGAATCTCAGATAGAGAGGGAGGTGGATGGCCAGATGCACAACAAAAAGACAAGTAAATCACAGTCTCTAGTTTGAGAAAAAGACTCTTCACAGGTCCTAAACTAGCAGCTTCTTAATACCAAAGACCTGCATTGCTGCAAAAGGATTTTTGGACAAACAGAACATTTTAAGAATACATTTATGTAAATAGAAATAGCCATTTGTAACATTCTAAATGTCTCTAAATCATCTCTAAACTACATAATATGCATTCATTGTGACTGAAACACATTCCTATTTCAGGTTTATTCTCATTCACATATGTCCAAGTATTTTGGCTATTAGGTTAAATACTGTACAGAACTAATATAATGGAGTGTCTTAGAGGAGGACATTTATCTTCTATGATATTGCAGCAATTATCCAGATATGGAATGAGATTATTAAGCAAATGTTTATCAACTCCTGCATGCCAACTGTATAAAATAAGGCAAAAATAAACATCTCACACAGCGATTAGTGAGAAATATGGTTGATTCAAACATTAAATATGGTTGTTCTGTATTTGTATTATTGTAATACAGTTGTAATAATAAATTCTTAATTAACATTATGGTTATATTTAACATATTGAGATATTGTTAAGTAAATTGTAGCATTTAGTTACATTGTTTTATTATTTCTTATACCTTCTTTAAATAGCATCCATCCCTTGTGCACTTTTGGCCTCTAGCGGGTGAGACAGGGATGGGAAGTACAGGACAGCACCGTGAGCGAGAGTTTACCCGCTAGGACAGTTTACTTTGTAATTTTGGTGAAAAATAATTGTAGCGAAGTTGAATACTTAATTTTTAATCAACTCAGGTAAAAGTAAAATTATTTATTTATACTAAAATATTAAACAATTACTCAAGTAACAGATTAGTTGTAATTCGTTACTTTCCAACTCTGCATTAAAATACCAAAATAGCTGGAAAATATTGATGACCCATCTTTCACTCAGTTGTGTATACTGTAAATATTTAAACAATCAAAAGCTCTCTAGAATGAGAATGTGCCTCCACCTAATATCACCTGCAACCGACTAGCAAGTATCAAATCATGGTTCATGGCTAAACCTGTTGTAACTAAAACCTACTGAAACATACAGTATACTATAGTCAGCATAGATCAGTGATTTTTACCTTTATTTCTGGAGCCACAAATGTGTCCAAGCAGCAAAGACATTTCTCATGAATAGTTGAAAGGACAAACAATGGCAACTTAATTATAAAAATAACTGTTTCTGTTTTTTTTTTGTTTTTGTTTTTTACTTTAATTCTGCTATAAAATTCACTAAACATGGCATGTAGTTTAGTTAAGTGAACAAATGTATAATTATGGGATTGATTATTGCTGTGGTTGCCTCGCAACAGCTATGTACCCAGTTGACTTTTTAACTAAATGTTTAGAAATCCTCTTAAGTACAGCAGTAATATGCATGCACACTCTTTGGACATTTATCAAATGAAATTCTGTTGAAAGGACAAAGAAATACAAATGGGTACAGTTATTCGAATATTTTTTTGGTTACATTCTCATCTAAACTTGTTTAGCTTGATTATGAAAAGGAGCTAAGCATCCTGACCAGCTACTGGGAATGGATGAGGATATAATGTGTTCATCAATGTGTTCAAGATTCATTGTATTGTTTGGAAAGAGCAAACTGAATTGTTTAATGTTTTCTGAAATTGGAGAAGACACATCTTTCTTTTATTATAGTTCTGTCCTTTTGATTAAAACAATAATTCACCCAAAAAATGAAAATGATCTCATCATTTACTCACCCTTGTGCCATCCCGGATGTGTATGACTTTCTCTTTTATGCTGAACACAAATGGAGATTTTTAGAAGAATAATTCTGCCCAGTAGGTCCTCAATGTAAGTGGATGGTGACCAGAACTCGGAAGGTCCAAAAAGGACATGGAGTAATCCATCCGACTCCAGTGGTTTAATCCATGTCTTCAGAAGAGATATGATAGTTGTGGATGAGAAGAGATCAATATTTAAGTCCTTTATTTTTACTATAAATCTCCACCTTTGATCAGCCCCAACCAGTAGGTGGCTGAATATGAAAGTGAAAGTCACTTACACACCAGAATGTGGGAGTGAAAGTGAAAGTGTAGATTTACAACAAACAAGGACTTCAATATTGAGCTGTTTCTCACCCACACCTATCACATCACTTCTGAAGATATACATTAAAATACTTTTAGAGTCTTTTGAATTATTTTTATGTCCTTTTTATTCCTTCTGAGTTTTGGTCACCATTCACTTGCATTGTGAGGAACCACAGAGCTTAAACATTCTAAACATCCTTGTGTTCTGCTAAAGAAAGAAAGTCATACACATCTGGGATGGCATGAGGGCGACTAAATGATGAGAGACATTTAATTTTTGGGGGAACTATCCCTTTACATGATTTACACCTTTACATTAAAATAATAATACAATACATAATTTTGGTCACTACATAGGCCTAATTCCCTTACTTCTGGAATTTATTTTGGGAATTCCCAAAATTTCACAATTATTTAATTAATAAAGAAGGTAGGTATGTCCTAGCTTTTGACTTGCAGTGTCTATTTGAGCATAATATTACCCGTTTTTGTTGTCAGCTGTTGTCTTTTATGCTTCCCGCATTTCCCTTGGACATACTGTACTACTCCCTATCTTACAAAGCTTCTCTCCTTCTATCAGTGATGGTCTGTGAGAGCCGGGTGGTGAAGGTTCCAGTTGGTCCACTATTGCATGTCGAGGGGCAGGCTGTGTCCATTCGCTGTGATGTGTCGGAGTACGATGGACCCAGAGATCAGGAGTTCGAGTGGTCTATGTTGCTTGCTGGCGACCAGCAGCGCCATCTTATCTCCACATTTGACAGCACTTACACTGACCCTTCAGTGAGGGACCGGGTCAACAATGCTGACATCAGTTATAGTAAGCTTGGGGATGCTGCTGTGGAACTAAAGTTCAAGAAGGTCAGAGCAACAGACAGCGGCGTCTATCGGTGCAGTACCCCGAGCACAGATTCAGTCTTTAGTGGGAACTACAATGCTGATGTGGAGCTCAAAGGTGAGTCATACCTGCTAGGAGATTATTACATTTACCAGCATAATGTGCTCATGTCTTCTCAGTCATGTGAGTGTGTGCTAGGACCAAATCAGAGTCACCTATTATAATACAAAACCATTGCATTTTGTTGGCAACTCTTTATAATAACTTTAAAGGGTTAGTTCCCCCAAAATTAAAAATCACTCATCATTTACTCACTCTCATGCCATCCCAGATGTGTATGACTTTTTTTTAGCAGAACACAAAAAAAATGTTTTTAGAAGAATACATAAGCTCTGTAGGACCATACAATTTAAGTTCAAAACTTTGAATCGCCAAAAAATATACACCTCATGCATCCTCCGAATTCCCATGAAAGAAGGTTGCATTCAAAGTTCATGCATTTGTAGTGTCCTACTCGTTTTTTTTAAACGTGACAGCCTCGATGACATATGCGGCCGACAAATGCGACCTTCAGAGGACGCAGCCTTCAAAACAAGACACAGCCATTGTTATGCAAGACGTAACCAGATCAAAGAGTGAGATTATTTTGCCATGAAGCACTCCTTAAAACATATGTATTCTCCAAAACAAGTTATGTTTGCTTTCTGGGAATAGAGTGGAAAGTGAACAAACCAGTCACCATCAGGAATTTCCCTTAAACTTTAGAGAAGCCATTAAAGACCCTACTTTACTATGATGACACTTACAGACACAAGAGCTTGAGATAAGTCAAGGGTCAAATGCAAATCTGTCTCAAAGCACCTCTCAGTTGGCTGTATGTACTGAATATACGAGTAACCAAATAATTAGCTAGATGCATAGTATCTTTTTTTTTCCTGTAACAAACACTTGAGTAGAACTTGTGAGGAACTGTCAAAGAAAGTAAACCAAATGTTCTCTCTGAAAGTGGGTGAGCTTTTTTTGTCGCTCATGCGATTGAGTTTAGAAACTGCAGAATCAGTGCAGTAGAGAGACGTTACCATGAAACTGTCCTCCCTTTATGTGGCACTCACATGTTAATGAGGATGGGGTTCAGTACAGGGACAGACTTTTTGTGTTATGTTTTTCAGTGATACAGGATCAGTGTGACAAGCAAAACACTTCCCTGCCTGAAGTTTTCCATTCAGCCATTTCACATTAAAAATGAACAAAATAAACGCGCTCATACTGATCCAAACGCTTATGCTGGTTAAACGAAGAATGAGAATATCTGAAGTGTCTATGCTGTTATAAATATATATACGTACATATATAAATATAGTCCAATCGACTTATACGCTGTATTTCTGTTTGTTGTTTGGGATAGGACTTTCAGTTTTTCCAATCAATGGCTGACTATGGGAGTGTTTGAAATCTGTAATTATTTTAGCAGTTCTGTTTGGAGCCACTGATGATGCAGAAATTACACTTAACCTTTAAACATTTTGACATTAAGTAAACTCTCCTTCCTGCTTCAATGTGTCATTTGTTATTTTCAGTGATTGGGGATAGTCTGAAGGTGGCTCCAGCCATACCCAACCCAACAGTGTCTGAGGGAGAATATGTGGAGCTTCACTGCAACGCTACCCGAGGCTTCACAGAGCACACTTTCCTCTCAGTCACCTGGTCTATCAGAAAAGGGAAGAACCCATTAGAGGAAATCTTGACATTTGGACCAGATGATAAGATCGTAGTAGGGAGCAACTATGTCCAGCGTAACTCAGACAGTGGGCTTCAGCTGGACCTTCGTGGAGGGGGCTTTTATGGACTGATCCTGAAAGGAGTACAGTCAACAGACCAAGGAAAATATGCATGTACGGCCCGCGAGTGGGTGAGGCAGGGTGAAGAAGGAAGAAACTGGCAGAAGATTCTGGAAAGGACTGAGGAAATGGGAAAGGTCGTGGTTACGCCCATAGGTGAGTCACATCTCATTGAGGAAATTTTCAGCACTAGCGAGAGCTGTAATCCAATAAATTAATGGACACTGAAGACACCATTACCTGAGACACGATTACACAGGGATGCATTAAAAACATTAAAAGCTGGTATTTATCAACAGCATCACTATTTTACATGCCATGACCAATATTGTCATTGATTACAATGACTAGAAAAACAATATATTTTAAGGAATTGTTTGCATTATTATTCAAGTCTGAAGCCATATGATCACTTTGTGGGATGATTAAACAGAATTTTAAGTTGTTATTCACTCTCAAATCAAATTATTGATCAACAACTGCGACAGTAACATTAAACCTCATTTAAGTTATTTATGTGTCACCATATTTGATTTGTGCTATGTTTACGGGAGATAATCAGTGTTTGATTTGATAAGCAGTTTATTGCAATATATTCATATGTAATGTAGGTTTTATATGAAGTGTGGCTTCTATAAAGTCCTCATAGCTCTGAGGTTCGAAAGGTTAATATAAAAATCTGTTTCTTTATTGAGAAAGTAAATGGGATTTATTCTCTGCTTTTTTTTGCTCTGTAGTAAGCAAATGATGCTCTCTGTTTTTTCTTAATGGTGCATTCTGGGAATTTCCAGTGAGCAACATTTCAGTGCACTGGAACGATTTTGACAATGAATGTGACAGCCCTAGGAATGGCTAACTCCCTGTAACTACACTTCCCAGTAAATAGACTTCAGAAGGAAAACAAATGAAGAACATGCAGGTGATGTTGTGTTATGTTAGTGGTTACATATTACTATATAAATAGTAAAAGTGTGTATGTAAAATTATTGACTCTACAACCCCAACTCCACAAAAAAAAGTTATGGAAAATACTAACAAAACAAAAATTAGTGATTTGTAAATTCTATTCACCCTATGCTTTGTTGAAAGCAGTATAGCACTAAATTATTTTATGTTTTACCATGTGAATTAAAACAAATTTTACTTTACAAAATATTTACTTTCTTTTCAAATCACATGATTGCAACACATTCCAACAAAGTAGAGAAAGCGACCATTTAGGACCAATAACAATCTGACGAGTGATGTGAAACTGAAGATGTTAAAAAGGTGATTGGGCAATTTTTTCATAGTTATATTCAGGGGTTAAAGTGGGATTTTGGAAGTGGGGGAACCCTAGAATCAGGTGATGATGTAATCATTCCAAAAAAAACACATACACATACACAAAAAAGAAATACATAAAGGTACAAATAACAGTGTAACCTTTTACAGTGGGTTGGTGGAGTGGACTTTTGATTTTGTTGTATGTATGATATTTTGATTGGATGCGAGTGATTCCAGATTCAAAACCCCTTAGTGTATACAGCTTTTAATAAACTAAGCAAAATCGCTGCTACAAATCAGTGGATCTAAGAAAAGGGTGATTCAAAGTGATAAAACAACGTCTATGAAACCGAGATCAGGCCATGGCACTATACAGAAGCAGAACGCACGTCTCGTGCCGCTCTCGAATATGCTGCCTCTACCAGCATCCACAACTGACTGGGAAAAGCATAATGCTCTTGAAATATTTTTGAACAAGTACACTTTCTAAATAGAGATGGAATGTGTGAAATGGATTAAACAAAATCTGCATCGGAGAATAAGAGAAATGGAATGGATTGACTAAGCATTTTATTTTTTGAATTGAAGGTGCCGGAATGCCGGTCCAGACACTGGTCCAATTTAACCCCTGGTTATAGTATATAAGGAGCCTCTGAATAAGCCTAATCTTTCAAGAGCAAGGATGGGTCGAGGCTCGCCAATTCGCCAGTTCAGTATCAGTTAATAATCTAGCGTTTGAGAACAATGTTCCCCGAAGACAAATTGAAAGGATTTTGGCCATTTCACCCTCTACAGTGCACAATTTAATTAAAGGATTCAAGGAATCTGGTCAAATCTAGGTGCGTAAAGGGCAAAGCCGAAACCACTTCTGAATCACTCAGATGTCACTGTCTTAAAAACCATATGCGTCTGTAATGGATATTATGACATGGGCTCAGGAATACTTTTGTAAGCTTTTGTCAGTCGACATCATTCGCTGCTGCATCCACAGATGCAAGTTAAGACTTTACTATGCAAAGGAGAAGCCCTACATCAGCACTGACTTGAAACGCCGCCGACTTCTCTGGGATCAGTCTCAGATGGAAAGTAGAACAGTGGAATTGTGTTTTGTGCTCCGAGTCCACATTTAAAACAAAAAAAAACAGCTGACGTGTTCTCCTGGACAAAGAAGAAAAGGACCATCCAAGCTGTGATCGCCGTCCGATCCAAAAGCCAGTGTCTGTCATGGTATGGGGGTGTGTCAGTGCCATCTCTGTGGGCACCTTTAATGCAGAAGTACACATTTTGGAGCAACATACTGTATGCTGCTATCCAGATGCCATCTTTTTCAAGGACATACCTGCCTTTACAAAGCACTGTTTTTTTATTATTATTATTATTCACATTTTCCATGCTGTTTTTAGAATTGGAGTTTTGACATTTAAACTGTGAAGCAGAAATGGAAACAAGATATGAACATTTGTAGAGGAACTTCAATGGTGATACTTCAGTATGCAGTTTCTCTCCACTTCAGTTTCCTCACAGTGCTGTGGTTGTCTTGGTTACAGACCTCTCTTTTCATTTACACTATGATGTGTAAGAGAAATTGTTGCCTGTAGACACCAAAAAAAAGAGACAATGGCTCTTTGATAGTCCCTGCTGTAATTATGAAGAATTATGAACAATAACACCAAAGTATAAGGGATTTCTAGACCTTTGCTTTGACCTTTATATAGAGATTTATTAAAAGCACTCTTGCCTACCCAAGTTCTTTCATGAGGCTCTCACTCCAGTAAACAAATTAATTTTTTATCTCAGCTTGATGTTGTGAAGATTACCCAGAGTTCTCTCAAATATTGGATACTTTCCAAGAATGCCTGGTCAGAATAGCATACTTCCATACTTTTTCTGTAGCATTTGGTATGTGTACTGTGCGTATTATGCAAATTTTCTGAATACACAAATGATTTGCTAAACTGTGCGGTTTACAACTAGGTACTGCATCCCACAATGAACCGCACTTATTTTGATCTTTCATTTTCAGTGTGACGAATGAACACAAAGTAATGTCCACACTTTTTTTAATGGAACCACCAAGAGTTGAGGCATTTGAACACAACATTTTATTTGCTAAAATAATGCAAAATTAGGAAAAACAATTGGATGCTATAAACATTCCTAACTGGATGTCACTCTTTGAAATTAACATGCAACATGATAACAAGCTAAAAAGCTACTGTTAGAAATTGTTCGTTTATTGCTGCATTCTGTTTTATAGACTATTTTTAATATACAGTAGTAGGTAGTGTACTGTAAGTAGTAAGACTTTGACTAAAAGACTTTCTGTATCAAGGAAGTACTTCAATTTTTGAGTGCAATTATGTATCAAATATGTTAGTTTTGTTGTTTTGTGTGCAAATATGTTAGTGTGTGGTCTGCAGGAGGTTTGTAGACTCCTCGAAAACTATTGTTCTAATCCTAAAACAGCCACTGTCTCCATATCTTTGTACATCATCCAAGTCTATTTTAATGGTGACCCTTCTGATACATTTCAGCCCAGTCTCTGGTGGTTGCCGTGGAGAAGAACGCTACACTCAACGTGGAGGACACCCTGAATCTGACCTGCAAAGTGTCTGCTAATAGCCTGCCCTCTCTCAGTATGGAAGTGATGTGGCTGGTCAGATCAGTCGATGGCTCCGGCAGCCCACGGGTTCTGATCCATATAGGACGTGATGGGCTCTTACAGAATGGGTCAGAAGCTGTGGGTGTGAGCAGAGTCAATGCAGGAAACTTCCGACTGCTCCTTCACAAGGTAGAGCTCTCGGATTCTGGACTGTACTCCTGCCTTGTCAAGGCCTGGCTTCCACAAGGCAATGGAAGATGGTACCAGGCAGCGGAGAAAACATCTGACCCAGTACAAGTTCTGGTGACCCATCTAGGTAAGAGAGTTATATTTACAATATTATCCCCTAGTCTACTTTTTTTCTTTATTTTAGCACAGTGGCACAGGTTTTGCATCAAGAACCAGATTTTATGTTGGACATTAAGTGGCAACAGTTAATGTCCTTTGGGTCATATTTTCTTTTACCTTGCATAGTTGTGTTCATGGTTTTCAAGAGTGAGTGTATGTCATGCATGTCCATGTTGGCTTCTCGGGTGGAACAGATTGATTTGTGCCAAAATTCCGTAGTTTTATTAAACGCACAAGCCTTCGATTTCATCAACAAAACAGCTCCCTTTTAAAACCACTGTTTTAGCATATCTTAATTTGTCCCTCCTTTCCTTTCATATTCTTTGTCTAGTTGTTTAATTTATCACACTTAACAACACTGGATACTGGGTGGAGTTCTCTTTTACTATCACCTTGCTCTGTCAAAGACGGTTCTACTTAATTCAAGTCCATTAAACAGGCAGTGGTTGCTATTCAGACAGGCCTGACTCAGCAGAATTTCCCTGCGTGCCATCAAATCAACTCTTGTACAACATCAAATTTAGAGTCTGTGCAATAAAGAGTCTTAAGGCTTCAAGTTACACTACACCTTTACAGGGCGGATGATAAGCACAGCTGGGAATTTATTTTTATCAGAATAATCTTTTTTTTTTTTTAAATGTTATGACGTTTGATTCTTTTAATAGTTCTAGAGCGTCTGCATTCTTCTGCATTGGAACACTGTACTGAAATATTTAGAGTTTCCTGCAAAATATGCCATGGAGTTGTGCACATGTAAAGTTGCAAGCTTGTTTAATGACTTTGTCAGAGATCAAGTCATTACTTTCATGATTTCTAACTACATTGATTTTAGAATGGTTTCTGTGTATAGTGCACTTATAATGTATGACACTTAAATCAGTGGAACTACTGCCTTGTTGTTCATATAACAATACGTAGTTAATCATACACTTTCATAACAGATATTTGTTGTAATAAACAGTATTTCAATTACAAAAAAAGTCAACAAAATTGGTATTGGGCAGAATTATTAAGGAACTGGATTCATTAAAGGAACAGTACGGGTGCAATACATGTCAAGTTCAATCAACAGCATTTGTGCCATAATATTGATTGCCACAAAATTCATTTGGACTTGTCTCTTCTTTTCTTAAAAAAAAAAAAAAAAAAAAAGAAGAAGAAAAAAAAGAAAATTTCTGGATTCACAGTGAGGCACTTACAGCCATGGCCAAAAGTATTGGCAGTGACATAAATGTTTTGTTTTGCAAAGTTTGCAGCTTCAGTATTTTTAGATAGTTTTTTTCACATGTTTCTATGGTATACTGGAAAATAATGATACGCATTTCTTAAGTTTCAAAGGCTTTAATTGGCAAAAACATTGAATATATGCAAAGAGTCAATATTTACAGTGTTGACCCTTGTTCTTTATAACATCTGCAATTTGCTCTGGCATGCTGGATATCAGCTTCTGGGCCAAATCCTGACTGATGGCGATCCATTCTTGCCTTATTAGTGCTCAGAGTTGATCACAATTTGTGGGCTTCTGTTTGTCCACTTGCCTTTTGAGGACTGAACACAGGTTCTGGGGAGTTGCCTGACCACGGATCCAAAATTTTAATTTAATGATTTCCAAGCCACTTCATTATAACTCTTGCCTTGTGACAGGGTGTTGCATCATGCTGGAAAATGCACGGATCATCACCAAACTGCTCCTGGATCATTGGGATAAGTTGCACTTGCAGGACATTTTGATACCATTCTTTATTCATGGCAGTGTTTTTGGGCAGAATTGTGAGAGAGCCCACTCCATTGGATGAAAAGAAACCCCACATATGGATGGTCTCAGGATGCTTCACTGTTGGCATGACACAGGACTCATGGTAGCGTTACCTTTTCTTCTCCAGACTATTGATTTTCCAGATGTCTCAAACAGTCAGTAGGGGGCTTCATCAGAGAAAATATCTTTGCACCAGTCTTCTGCTGTCCAATTCTTGTAATTTATGCAGAATTTCAGTCTGTCCTTAATGTTTTTCATGGAGAGAAGTGGCTTCTTTGCTGCCCTTCTTGACACCAGGCCATTGTCCAAAAGTCTTTGCCACACTGTGCATGCAGATGCACTCACACCAACCTGCTGCCATTATTGGGCAAGCTCTACACTGGTGGTGACAAAATTCTGTAGCAGACTCCTCAGGAGGAGACGGTCCTGGAGCTTGCTGGACACTCTGGGACGTCCTGAAGCTTTCTTCACTGCAGTCGAACCTCTCTCCTTGAAGTTCTTGATGATCCAGTAAATGGTTCTTTCAGGTGCAATATTCTTTGCAGCAATTTCCTTGCACGTGAGGCCATTTTTATTAAAAGTCTTTCTTTAGAGGTAACCATTGCTAACAAGAACACAATGATTGGAAGCACTTCTTCCCACCTTTTATAGCAATCAGTCTACTCTTATAATCCAATCAGAATGATAGAGTGATTTCACCTGACTAGTACTCATTCACAATTTCCCAGGTGCTGCTGATATTATTAGTGAAATGATGTTAGCTGGTCATTTTTTGAAATTTGGGTTTTTGTGATTAAAGTAATTTTTTTTAGGCTAATGAAGCTAATTAATTATTTAAAATGCATCTGATCACTCTGCACAATAATCTAGAAACAATGTGAGTCAACACTACAACAATTGAAGCAGAAAACTTTAACATTGTAAACATTAAGATTCAACTTTATTGTCATTGTGCAGAGTACAGAGCCAATGAAATGCAGTTTTTTCACATATCCCAACTAAGCTGGGGTCAGAGCACAGGGTCAGCCATGAAACAGTGCCGCTGGAGCAGATAGGGACCTTGCTCAAGGGCCAAACAGTGGTATCTTGACGGTGCTGGGGCTTGAACCCCCGACCTTTCGATCAGTAACCCACTGGCCCTACTAACCTAAATTTATATTACATTTTACAACTTTGTCGCCATGACGACGTAATGCTGTAAACCCACAAGCCCTAAAATGACTGTAAAAACAGAAATTTAAACAACTTTACAGCTTTAATAATAAACAAGTTTTAGTAGAATTAAGTGCTTTTATAAAATTATGTGCGTCACAAATCTGTTTTTAAACCCTCCAAAAACAGTGAGGCACTTACAATTAATCTCCATTGTAAGTGCCTCACTGTAAACTCCATTTTTGCTTTTTTTAGAGAAAAGAAGGGACGAGTAGAAATATTTTTTGTGGTAATCAAAATTATGTCACAAATGCTTTTGATTGAGCTTAACTTGTATTGAACCCAGAATATTCCTTTTAGTGAAATGTGTCGTTAAATTCCTACAACGCCCATCTCAACTTCATTTGAACCTTCCTGACTTTTTGAATGAATGAAAGGATATTTCCAATATACTGGAGAAAATCTGCCATAAATCTTTTGTGTGTAGGGAATTTTTTAATTGGTCACTCATCTCTGATTTCAGACCATTTGCATTAAAAAAAGAAAGAGAACATTTTAGAAAATTTCTGGAACAAGCAATCACTCATGTTTCGTTTCTATGTCTGACTTAATCACAAGACGGTTTGAGTCGGTTGGTTGCCATTAGGATCTGATATTATCTGTGACCCTCTTACCGGCCTCCAAAAAGCCATGAAACAGCGTGTGAGGGCTGTTTGAAGATTACCAAGCAAACAGAGTGGCTGCCCTTTCTCTGTACATTTTAACCCTATAAATACCCTCTTATAACATGGTGTTTTAGAAAGTACTGTGGATATTGTAAAGAAAGTTTTGATTCACTCAAAACAGTGTTGATACTGAAATTGTATTTCTCTTCTTTTTTTACTTCTGAGCAAGTCATTTCAGCAAATATCTCAGCAATTGCTTTTCCAGACTATGCATAAAATTTCCTTGTTTAGTCCTGTGTTGAAGTAATTTATGTTGGCTTGTCTGTGCATAGTTCACTGTGGGGTCAGGGAAGATGGATAATCTCTGTCTGCATGAATGATATATCAAGTTATCTTCCTGTTGTTTCATTATTTATCAGTTAACTCGGCTGTTGTTTCATGTGTGGATTAGGGCTGGGCTGTATGATGGTGCAAATGTGTAGAAATTGGTCGAGATTTTGCTATACTGGACTGTTTATACCTCTTTACCATGTCCCAAACAAGTCAAGGAAGGAAGAACTTGTTTTCAAGTGTGGTGTTAGGCACAACACAAAGCTGAGTTTAGTTGTTAAAGGAACATTCTGGCTTCAGAAGTATCCTTTTCATAACATTATTAATGTTTTGAGTTTATAACAAGTGGTACATCATTTATCTTTTGCTTTGTCCATCAAGTTTCAAATAAAGAAATACTTTCATTTGTAAAGTATTTAATTCACTGGATTATCCAAAAACAGGCATTGCCACATGATTATTACATATATATATATAAACCATATATGGTTACATTTCCAACTAAAACATTCCTATTGTGATGATATATACCATTACTGTAATATAAAATGACTTGTACTCAAACAGATTTTGGTCTTACCATCCACCCCTAATGTGAATACACTGTCACTTTTAAAGAAGAGATTTGGGAATATTTATTACTTGGCTTTGTTATGAGAGGACACGTTTCTAAGTTACAGTAGAAGTGTCCTCCATTCAATGTTGTTTCTTTGGAGTGTCTCCATTTAGCTCTCTTGAGGCCCAGTTTCTAAGGCATTCCTCTCTCTCCTTAATGGCTTATTGTAAAACATTACATCTAAGAGTTCTGTCCCTGTTCAATAATGAATCTCTTTATTAAGTGCGGTCATCATGCAAAAGAGCTGTCTTTGCTGCTCAATTTTTTCTTGTTAGCCGCTGGTGATGGAGGCATTTCAAGGAGCTCTGTGCAACATGTATTTTTGAAGTCTTCTCCCTCAACGTTAAATGTTAATCAGTGTTTTGCATACTCTAACTGCGCTGTGAATTCAGCTTGGGGAATTTCCATGGTGCAAAATATTCAAAGCTGTGCCGTGCAATGTTGCTTGATACATTGGGGCTTAGCATTAAGGCCCAAACCTTTTTGTTCTTTGTATGGTCTAATAATGTTGTCATTAAAAGATATCTCTGTGTAAAGAGTGAAAATTAAATGTTAAACTTTTTATTTTATTTTTGAGGACACCGGCTTTAATAAAGAGCCCCTAGAGCAGTGGTTCCCAACATTTTTTCCTTAAAGCCCCCTCTACTTAATTACAAGAAAGTCTCATCATTACTATATACTTCTCCATGCTTTCTGGCAAAACAGATGCCAACAGGAAAACTTGAAGGCATCAGTAACTAAGGGAAGTGGGGCTTTTGTATCATATCTCATCTCTCACTGTGTTTGAGAGAGTGCTATCATCCAAGACCATGAGAAATGCAAAAATAATGCAAAAGTACAACAACTGCTAAAAAAAATATTACAATATAATTATTTTTGGAATGTGCATTCTTTGCCATGCGGCGGGATTTTGCATAACCGCAATAGACACGATAATTTAACATTTCTGGGTGTTAACACATTTGGTATTTTGTTCACCCCGATGCAGAGCCCTACATCCGTTTGATGGTCTTCTTATAATGCGTTAACACGTCAACAATGCATGCAGTTTTAATATGTATTTGCAGTCTTGCAGTGCATGGCTATGATGTTGCTGTTATTCTAAGATCCAAGAAAAGTAAACACAAGCACTTGGCCATGTGACAGTCAGTGAAGCGCGACAGAATATATTTGATGTACTTCTTCCTCATGCAGTTTTGTAAAGAGGCTCTGGTCGGTTGAGTGACATTTCATGAAGTTTTGCTACAGATGCCAAGGATCCAAGTCTTTGCACGTTTTATTTATATTGAGATATTGCATTGAGTTATGTCATGTTGAGTTGTACGAGGAAGCTGACATGCTGTCTTACTGGTATTGTGCATTTTATTGATCTTTTGTGACAGTTCACAAATAGACCCACAAGCGAAAGCTGGTTAACGATTTAATGAACAAAGGGAATAAATTGCAACACAGGCTGTCTGCCGATCACAGGCCGTCTTGGCGAACGCAGAACAGGAAAACGATCCCAGACTGAAACCAGGCAGGTGAACGTTGCAGGTAAGCGGTCAGGTAGAGCTCGCAGAAATAGGCAGGTGCAGACTCCACCAGGCAGAAACCGCAGCACAGAGAATGAGACTCGACACAGGATCGCTGGAGCAGTAACTCATCTGACATATGAGTACACACAGGACAAAAATCAGTAGTAATGATATACTGGCATCAATAACGGACAAGAACGAACAAACAATAAACCAACAAGAAGGGAAAAGAACATGAGGTCTAAATAGCCAGAAAATCAGGGCAAAAGGGAGACGAAGGTGTGAGAAGAGCAAGAGAGTGAATGCTGATTGCGAATGGGTTCAGCTGTGCGAGAGAGCACGAGAAAGAGAGAGAGAAACAAGCAGAGAAACAAAACCAGACTCCTGACGGTACCCCCTCCCTAACGGGCGCCCCCGAGGAGGATTGACGAGAGCGGAGGAAATCGTCGATAAGCGAGCGGTCCAGCACATCCCTTCCCGGTACCCAGCTTCTCTCCTCCAGGCCGTATCCCTCCCAATCGACGAGATATTGAAAACCCCGACCCCGGGGTTGGACGTCCAGCAGCCTCTTAACCTTAAAGACAGGGGGGTTAGCAGCAAGAGCCGGGGGGGGAGCAGAACGTAGGCGGAGTGCAGGTTTAATACACGAGACATGAAAAACAGGATGGACACGTCTGAGAGAGTGTGGTAACCTGAGCCGTACAGCCGCCGGACTGATAACCCTAGTGATGGCATAAGGTCCGACGAAACGGGGAGCCAGTTTCCGAGCGGGTGCCTGAAGGGGTAAATTACGTGTGGAAAGCCAAACTCTCTGCCCACACACATACCTGGGAGCCTTGGAACGGCGACGATTGGCGAAACGACAAGTGCGTGCTCTGGTTCGGCACAGAGCTGTCTTTACCCTCCGCCAAGTGCGACGACAGCGCTGAATAAAGGCCTGGACCGATGGGACAGCGACCTCTGGTTCCTGAGAGGGGAACAGAGGTGGCTGGTAGCCCAGACAACAAGAAAATGGGGAAAGGCCAGTGGACGACGACGGCAGGGAATTATGAGCGTACTCAGCCCATGTCAATTGTTCGCACCAGGAGGTGAGGTTACGAGCCGCCAAACAGCAAAGCATCTGACCGAGGTCCTGATTAGCACGCTCAGCTTGTCCATTACTCTGTGGGTGAAACCCTGAAGACAAACTGGCGGTAGCACCAATCTGTCTGCAGAATTCCCTCCAAAAGTTAGAGACAAACTGGGGTCCCCTGTCCGAAACCACATCAGAAGGAAGACCGTGAATTCTAAAGACGTGGTCCACAACCGCCCGCGCAGTCTCTTTAGCCGACGGAAGCTTGGGGAGTGGAACGAAGTGAACTGCTTTAGAGAACCGATCAACAACAGTGAGAATCACCGTATTGCCGCTGGAGGGGGGAAGCCCCGTGACGAAGACCAGGGCAATATGGGACCAAGGCCGGGAGGGAATAGGGAGGGGGCGAAGCAGACCATCGGGGGGCGAATTACTGAACTTCTGCTGAGCACAGACAGAACATGACGCAACAAATCGGCGTACCTCACGATCCATGGCAGGCCACCAGAATCGCTGGCGGACAGCTGCCGAAGTACGACCCACCCCCGGATGAGCGACCAGTCTAGATGAATGACCCCAACGAAGGACAGCCGGACGAGCGGACTTGGAGACAAATAGCATCCCCTCAGGACACCAACGGGGAACGACAGTGTGAGAAAGAGCCTTTCGCACCAGCTGTTCCACCCCCCAGGTGACGGACCCAACCACACATCCCTCAGGCAGGATGGTCTCAGTGGAAGGACGACCCTCGGAGGAGGAAAACTGGCGAGAAAGAGCGTCAGGCTTAACGTTCCTTGACCCGGGACGGTAAGAGATGGTGAAACTGAAACGCCCAAAAAAAAAGAGCCCAACGAGCCTGTCTAGAGTTAAGCCTCTTAGCGGAGCGGATATACTCTAGATTACGGTGATCGGTCCAGACAATAAACGGACAGGAGGATCCCTCCAACCAATGGCGCCACTCCTCCAGGGCCAGTCGAATGGCTAAAAGCTCCCGGTTGCCCACATCATAATTACGTTCGGCAGACGAGGGTCGATGAGAGTAAAATGCGCATGGGTGAACCTTCTGATCAAGAGCAGAGCGCTGTGAGAGAACCGCTCCCACCCCGACGTCAGACGCGTCCACCTCAACGATGAATTGGTTCTTAGGATCAGGCGAAATCAGAATGGGGGCGGATGTGAACAAACCTTTAAGACGCTCAAACGCACATTGCGCAGCCTCGGACCAGGCAAAACGACATTTAGCGGACGTGAGCGCAGTCAAAGGGGCGGCAACCTGACTAAAATTTCTAATAAAACGGCGATAAAAGTTTGCAAACCCCAAAAAACGCTGAAGCGCCGAGCGAGACTCGGGAACAGGCCAGTCGGTGACCGCCTGAACCTTGGAGAGGTCCATGCTTATGCCCTCCGCAGATACGACCGAACCAAGGAAAGTAACAGACTGGACGTGAAACGCGCATTTCTCGGCCTTAACATAGAGGCGATTCTCTAATAACCGCAGTAGTACACGGCGCACATGTTGGGTGTGTTCCTGGAGAGATGGAGAAAAAATTAGAATATCATCCAGGTACACAAAGACGAAAATGTTGAGCATGTCTCTTAATACGTCGTTTATGAGCGCTTGAAAAACGGCTGGGGCGTTTACCAGCCCGAACGGTAAAACCCGATATTCAAAGTGCCCCAACGGTGTATTAAACGCCGTCTTCCACTCATCCCCCTCCTTTATGCGCACTAAGTGGTACGCGTTACGGAAATCTAACTTCGTGAAAATCTTTGCCCCCTGCAGGATCTCGAAAGCCGATGACATCAATGGTAAAGGATACCGGTTCTTAATGGTGATGTCATTCAACCCACGATAATCGATGCAGGGGCGCAAAGAACGGTCCTTCTTCTTCACGAAGAAAAATCCCGCACCGGCGGGGGAGGAGGAAGGAACGATGGTACCGGCCATGAGTGAAGTGTCGAGGTACTTCTCGAGCGCCTCACATTCAGGAGCGGATAGAGAATACAAACGCCCGCGAGGGGGGGGTGGCACCAGGGAGAAGGTCGATACTACAATCATAAGGACGATGGGGAGGGAGAGAAGCGGCCCGGGATCGACTGAACACTGCTCGCAGATTGTGATATTCCTCCGGAACCCCGGATAAAACGATCGACTCCTCCTGAAAAACAGACAAAGAAGAAACAGAGGGAACAGCAGAGACAAGACAATTGGTATGACAAG
Source organism: Moxostoma hubbsi (assembly GCA_032164185.1). Lineage (NCBI taxonomy): Eukaryota > Metazoa > Chordata > Actinopteri > Cypriniformes > Catostomidae > Moxostoma > Moxostoma hubbsi. The sequence goes on from JAVLUX010000011.1 coordinate 35,089,660, forward strand.
GCAAGCTCCAAGAAACAATAGAACTATCAGACCAGTTAACATGTGGATTGTGCTTAGTTAGCCATGGGTGTCCTAGGACAATGGGGGCCATAGGAGACTGAAAAACAAAAAAAGAAATCCTCTCTTGGTGGTTGCCAGACGTGGTGAGACTCACCAGGGCAGTAGCCAGGTGAATACTGGAAAGAACGCGGCCATCCAGGGCGAGGGCTGTGGGTGTGTCCTTTAATTCATGAAGGGGCAAACCATGTTCAATAGCCCACCTCTCATCAACAAAATTCCCCTCAGCCCCGGAGTCAATGAGAGCAGAGCAGACAACAGAAGTGGTGCCCCAGCGAAGGACGGCTGAAATCATGGAGCGGGAACTGAAGGATGGGGATAGTGGGGTAGCGCTCGCCAATATTCCCCTAACTACTGGCGAGCTCTCTCTTTTACCGGACATGTGGCAGCAAAGTGACCCGTGCCACCGCAATAAAGGCATAACCTCTCTCGAATACGGCGCTGGCGTTCAGTGGAGGAGAGGTGTATTCTTCCTAGATGCATAGGCTCAGGTTCAGGATGAGGTTCGGGTGATGCAATCTGAGAGGATGGGGCTCCCCGGAATCCCGTGACATCAGAGCGAGCACGACGGCGTAAATCGAAACGGTTGTCTAAACGGATGGCCAATTCAGCCAATTCATCCAGACTTGAGGGAAACTCTCGAGCAAAAATCTCATTCTTTAGCTCATCGTTCAAGCCCTCCAGAAAGCGTGCCGTGAGCGCTGCCTCGTTCCATTTGCAGGTAGCAGACAGAGTCTTAAATTCGATGGCGAAATCAGCAGCGGAGCGTCTTCCTTGACGAAGTGCAGCCAACTGACGAGAAGCCTCGCGCCCGAAGACAGAACGGTCGAAAACCTTCAACATCTCCTTCTTGAATGAATCAAACTGGTCACAGCAAACAGCTCTTGACTCCCAGACAGCCGTTTCCCATTCTCGGGCTCGACTAGTGAGAAGGGACACCACAAACGCAACCTTGGCCCGGTCGGATGCGTACGTGACCGGCTGAAGAGAAAATATCACCTCACACTGGGTAAGGAATGCACGGCATTCAGTGGGCTCACCAGAGTAGCAGGGAGGATTATTGATACGAGGCTCGGAGGTGTGTCGCGACTCAGAAGAGAACTGGTCCAGGCGCAGGTGATGAAGCTGTCCAGTGAGATCCGACACCTGGGCAACGAGAGAATCCACGGCGTGCTTGGCGGCGGATAATTCCTCGGAATGTCTGCCCAGCAAAGCTCCCTGCAGTTCAACAGCCGAGTGGATGGTTTTATCGTTCGCTGGGTCCGTCATAGTTGGTTTATTCTGTGACAGTTCACAAATAGACCCACAAGCGAAAGCTGGTTAACGATTTAATGAACAAAGGGAATAAATTGCAACACAGGCTGTCTGCCGATCACAGGCCGTCTTGGCGAACGCAGGACAGGAAAACGATCCCAGACTGAAACCAGGCAGGTGAACGTTGCAGGTAAGCGGTCAGGTAGAGCTCGCAGAAATAGGCAGGTGCAGACTCCACCAGGCAGAAACCGCAGCACAGAGAATGAGACTCGACACAGGATCGCTGGAGCAGTAACTCGTCTGACATATGAGTACACACAGGACAAAAATCAGTAGTAATGATATACTGGCATCAATAACGGACAAGAACGAACAAACAATAAACCAAAAAGAAGGGACAAGAACATGAGGTCTAAATAGCCAGAAAATCAGGGCAAAAGGGAGACAGGTGTGAGAAGAGCAAGAGAGTGAATGCTGATTGCGAATGGGTTCAGCTGTGCGAGAGCGCACGAGAAAGAGAGAGAGAAACAAGCAGAGAAACAAAACCAGACTCCTGACATTTACGTTCCCTCGCAATGAGGTTTGCGTTTTATCTCGCAATGAGGTTTGCGTTTTATCTCGCAATAATTTTTGCATTCCCTTGCAATAGGTTTGACAATTGACAAGCTTCTGACCCATATGTTGTCTTATGAATCCAGCGCTGTGGCGAGGCGTCATTATGAACACGAGCATATGGAAAATTTCCAGTTTTCTGTCGTCCTCCCACAATGAGACTACTCTTGCCATTGTGCTGATACTTAATTCATTATAATAGTAATCAATGCAGATGTACTGTCTAAAGAAACAGATTTCATTACTTGCAAAATGAAAATGGAGACAGTTGGTTCTAATGATATGATTTTAAAAAAATATCCAATTTGGGTGAAATAAAGCCTTAGAGGAAGTGAATGAGTATTATCTTATATTGGTCCGTTAAATATAAGGAGTAGAGGGACTGGTTAAGCCTCACTCCAAGCTCTTTGTCTTTATGACTACAGTAATTCAAATAGAACTAGGGAAGTGTGTTGTTCCAACCATAGTAACAGGTGCCTCTTCTCAGAACACACAACAGCTGCCTACAATATATGTCTGAGTCAATGCAGTGGCTGTGAGTGAGCTGGCCTGGTGTCAAGTATACAAAGCCAGACCTGTGTGTGTGCAAGCATGCCATAGCCTGAACAATGACAGCTGTAAATTGAGAGAATGTGCACCCTTGCCCTTCCCTTCCTCCCCAGAGTCACAGCGCATATCACAATGACAGTGATTTACAGTGACAAAATGCCCGGCGGTCATTTATCGTCAATGTGTGGTGGCGATTTCAGATGAGTGACACTAACCGTTGGCAATGCAACAAAGTTCAACCTTATGCAAATAAGCAGTATTGTGATGTGGTAGCTTTCAGAAGGAGCGTAGACAGTGATCCATCACCTGAGACATTTGGACATAGCGGTCGAGTAGGAGTGTGCACTAGAAAAACAGGATTGCAACTTCCAGTTATTTATTTGTTGTCTGTGTGAACTGGACTTATGACTAATACTATGATCAGAGGTCAACTATATCCCTATAGTCCCACCTCAAGCTCAAACCATTGGTTGAGCCAACGTTGTGTTGGGATGGACAGGTTGCGCAAAACAAACAGGGGAATTTTATAGACAGTTTTCTTCAAGAAAATTAACCTATAAATGGCTTACTAGTTGTCTCTGCACATTAAGCTGGGATAGGAGAAAGTATTTTAACATTGAAAAAGATCACTGCTATCTGAACACTTGAGGTGTACACAGCTCCATTGTTTTGTCGCACTGCTAACCTTAAGTGTAGAAATGGTGAGATGGGGCAACCGTTGCCATGATATATTGCGGTCCGGATGAAACCAATCCGTGGTCTGGACCCAGACCGCTGTCTGCTAATTGGTGACCGCTGGTCTATGCCTACAATTGACAATATATATTTTTATTTATTATTTCTCAGTGTTTATCTGTGGTCAGAGCTGGAGGATTGTACAATTAAAACGGCTGGGTTTTACAGTATAACAGTGGACACTAGAGGTGAAATAAAAACAATCACTGACACCTCTTGGGGATTTACTGTATTAAAATGTTTTATCATAGACTTTTTCCTCAATTCGATTCATATTTTGTTTTTTGAATAGATAGTCAAGTGTTCTAAATTAAAGTTTGAGCATGCAAAGAAATGTGTGATTATGGAAACCCATCAGGGCATACATTGTGTCTACAACTTTATATCTTGTGGATAGTAATCAAAAACCTCATCTGGTGAAATATACATAGTATATACTATATAGTGTGCATATATACACTACCAGTCAAAAGTTTTGAAACACTTAGGCCTACCTGAAATATTTCACATGATCTTAAAATTGTTTTGATCTGAAGGCGTATGCTTAAATGTTTTAAATGAGTTTTGTAGACAACAATATACGTTTGCCACCATATACATTTATTTCATTTTAAAACTAAAACTTAATTCAAATAATTTTTATTTTTTTAAATTGATGACTTAGACCAAATAATAAAGAAAAGCAGCCAATAAGTGCCCAACATAGACGGGAACTTCTTCAACACTGTTTAAAAAGCATCCCAGGGTGATTCCTCAAGAAGTTGCTTGAAAAAATGTCAAGAGTACATGTCTGCACATTCTAGCAAAGGGTGACTACTTTGAAGATGCTAAAATATAAAACAGTTTTGATTTATTTTGGATTTTGTTTAGTAACAACATAATTCCCATATTTCCAATTATGTTATTCCATAGTTTTGATGACTTGGAAAAAAAAAAAAAGATTAAAATATATAATAATATATAATAATAAAGAATGAGTGTTTCAAAACTTGAAACGGGTGTGTTCCAATTATCTGTTGTCCAATGTCTGTTTCTTTGCCCAATCTAACCTTTTCTTTTTGTTTTTCTGTTTCAAAAGTGGCTTTTTCTTTGCAATTCTTCCCATAAGACCTGCACCCCTGAGTCTTCTCTTTACTGTTGTACATGAAACTGGTGTTGAGCGGGTAGAATTCAATGAAGCTGTCAGCTGAGGACATGTGAGGCGTCTATTTCTCAAACTAGAGACTCTGATGTACTTATCCTCTTGTTTAGTTGTACATCTGGACCTTCCACATCTCTTCTGTCCTTGTTAGAGCCAGTTGTCCTTTGTATTTGAAGACTGTAGTGTACACCTTTGTATGAAATCAAATAGTTTTAACTGTGTTTGATATAATGTGAAGTGATTTTCTAGCCATTTAGCATGATTACTCAAGGATAAGGTGTTGAAGTGATGGCTGCTGGAAATGGGGCCTGTCTAGATAGTGATGGTGCTGTTTTTTTTACATCAGTAATGTCCTGACTATGTGATCAGTTGAATGCCACTTTGGAGAATTAAAGTACCAATTTTCTTCCGTAACAGCAAAATCTGTACATTATTCCCAACTTTTGTCTGCCAGTTTATATATATATATATATATATATATATATATATATATATAAAACACAAAATCCTTCATCTGGTATGTATAAAAGCTAAAAAACTTAATTTGGTACATATATAGAGCATGGTGTAAAGTCTCTGTAATCAAATATCTGGTGAATTTTTAGCATGTTTATAGTAGATCCCGACCAGTATGGGATTTTTGAGATAATACATATTTTAGATTGGGAAAATTCACAGATTACCGATATGGTGGTGGGAGAGATAATTTTTGAGCTGGAATGAAAACAGACCTTATCTATGTGGATTGTGCATTTTGTACCGATATGATACCGATATCAGTCAAATGCTGACTATTTTAATACTGCCAGTCAATTAGGGGCAGGTTGTTATTTCACAAAGTAGTAAGCAACTTACAGAGAAGACACACAGCTTAACTCTGCACCGCTTAACACCACACCGCACCGCTTAAAGCTGCGTTCACACTGCCAACTACTTTGTCACCAGTGGCTGGCGGTAAGGTTGCTAGTGGTGTGTATGGAGAGTCTAAACATCACTGTTTCTTTAAAATAAATATTATTATTAAAATATTAGTATCATGTGAGCTCTACCATCTTCTCTCATATTGGCTGTCGCTCCTGAAAGTTGCTCTTCATTTGCATAAAGTTAAACATTTCTCAAATTTGTCGCATCGCTGGACACGCCCACATCCGGTCACCAATGGTCACCATCACTCGTGTTGCCGGAAGTCACCAGCTATCATTGAAAATTAATGAGATGAGTTTTTTTTGTCGCTGCATGTCGCTGGCAGTGTGAAGGTAGCTTCACTCCGCTCTGTCTGGTCAGTTCAGAGACAGCTCTGTAAACAATGGTGTCGGAGCACACTCTGCTGGACAAACTACGTAATGATACCAATTCTAAAGCATTGTTTGTTCTGAAAAAGTTTTCATATCTGCGCATATCGGTAAACATATACACCAATACCAATATATCGGAAAGGCTAATATCGGCCGACAATATCAGGCACTATTTTATAGTTTAAAGTCCTGCATTATGTGTCATATCTGGTTAATATTGGGATTTTGATTGAACAATAAGCTGCATGTAGGTGTTTATTCATTTTGGAGTCTTGTAGCCTCTGTGTCTCTGCCTGTCATAGTAAGGAATGACCAAAAATATTTTTAACATCGATTTTAAAAACTATCCTCCTATTAATCGGCTATTGCATTTTCCACCACCTTAGTTATCGGTATTGGCAAAATCGTGTATCAGATGAACTCTAGCTCTGGCTTTTACTTGTTCTTAAAAGGTGCCTATCTTAAAAACAATTGTGCAAACATTAGCTGTAGATGTAGGGACATGGCTTTGCTGACTTGATTTCCATTTTTTCCCACAGAGCCACAGTTTAAGGTGTCCCTAGAAGCACCTCTGACCCCTCAATTCACCAGTGACCCCACTGAGCTACGCTGTCAGGTGACTGACCTCCTCCAACTCCAAGATGGCCACCTGGGCGTGTCCTGGTCTTTCTCCATTAACACACCTGGAGATGTGTCTGAGAAGAAGAGTACGATAGCCTCCCTGAATGAGCATGGAGCTCTGATTACAGGCAGTGAGTACCAGCAGAGGCTGGAGAGAGGAGAAATAGTAGTGACCAGAAGAGAACCCAACATCTTCAATCTGCGAGTGCTTCAGACTCGAGACACAGACATGGGCTCTTATTTTTGCACCGTGACTGCATGGACTCCTGCCCGGCAAGGAGGATGGGAAAAAGCAAAGGATGTCCAGTCAACTCCTGTGATTGTTCAGTGGTCACCAAAGAGTAAGCACTATATTTGGGGTCTTTGATTTTTTTGAAGCGTTCTTCCAAATGTATGTTTGGGGCCTCTAGCCACGTTATAACTTTTCCATTTACTTTTTTTTTTTTAAGATTTATGCTCATCATAATATTCTGACATTCATATTCGACATAATTGGCTAAGTGCTCCCCATGACTGTGAAAGTTGTACTTCTTGGAGCACTGCATTAAAAAGACACACATCAAAGCAGATGATGTTTGAAAGTCCTCAATGTCTCTGAATAAGGGATTAGAGTAAATGGTTTAAATTGTGGTTGTGTTGGTGTTTTTTTCTCTAAAGACAGATTTGGTTCTCAATGGCCTCTTTTAGACTGAACACTCTCTTCTACACCCTTGATTAACTTGAGGCTTTACTCTGAATGATTGTATTTGTTAATAGTAGTATTCTTATTTTTTCACCATTTCTGGCTGGGAATCTGGCAGCCCATAGAACAATTTGGTAAAAAGTTGAAAAATTTGGCACACTTTTTTGGAAGATTCTGAACATTCCTGGTGGCAATTTTGAGGTCGCTCTCTTAAACCCTCTAGCTGTACCAACAGCTCAAAAAAGAAAAGTTATTTTATTCTTCTCAGACTGTATCATTCCAAAGATTATGCAATGTCTTTATCTTGTCTTTGCAGTTCCGGTTTTGCATGTAGTAGCCCATCGCGTGAGAGAAGCTTCCACCGGTGGATCCACGTTTGAGATGAGCTGTCAGGTGACTGGTCAGAGCCTGCAGAGTCCTGGTTACTCTGTTCTCATCCGCTTTGAGGAGACATTGGGAGGAAAGTCACGCAAAGTTTTATCACTCAGCCCAGACTCAGTTCTGCAGCTAGAGGAGTGGACCGAGCCAAGCCGGATTGACAGTGTGGTTCTGGAGAAGACCGGGCAGCTTGAGTACCGCTTCCGTTTGTATGGGGCGCTGGTCTCGGATCGTGGGTTCTATTATTGCAATGTAATAGCCTGGACTCGTGACAAGAGCCAAGACTGGATCAAAGCCATCAGTGCGGATTCCAACAAGATTGAGATCGCTTTTGCAGACACAGGTATTATCATGCTAACTAGACTGGGCTCATAACGCAATAAGATTTATTACCCAAATGGGTGATATGGGAGAATTCTGTTAAATAATTTTTACAGCTGAGATCATTTTACCCTCTCACACTCCCTAATCCAGTAATTCCCTCTTTCTTTGCTTCTGGATGACTAGACCTCTATAGTCTGTCCCCAGGGCAGATTCCTGCTGCCCACAAAGTTTCCTTCATTCTCACTTTCTCTTCATCTTGCAACACCTGCACCATATTGAAAATTCTCGTACTCATATTTCTTCTCCTATTCTTCTTTTTCCTCCTCCTCAACTGGTAGAAAGCAAGATGCAAGCTGACTGTCATGTCAATTTAATTTACCTAAAACCTTGTCTAAAAGATTAACAGCAAGCACTGGTATTTTCTTTTAGGAAATACAAATCTATTTTTTCCTGCACTCTCCGTTTCTCCATTTCACTCCCTCTTGTTGAATGAATTAAAATGAAATTTAAAAAAGCTTTGTTTTCTTAAATTGAAGCTACAGATTTCAAACTAGCCTTTACATTCAGTTAAGCACCAGAGGACTAAATTGCTTAGTAGTCCACAAGCTCTCTTATAAAGATTTATTTACACCTGGAATTAAGAATCGTCTCGGTTGATGAGATCACATGTGGTATCATATTAAAGCACAACAAAGTCAGAAAAGACAAAGAAATCATAAAAAATAAACAGACGACTTTTTCTCCCAGATGCATCTGAAATTATCCATTATTTTAGTGGATTAGTTGCATTATCCTGAGCTGCAGATGTTCGTGCTTCTCATTAAGTGTCCATGCATGTTGATTTCAGACACACTAAAGAAGATCCGTGGAGTTCTCATGCTTGTTTATGATTCCGCTTTTTGAACATTTCTGATTGGATGGTTGTTTCCTTTTAAACCGCTCGTAACCTTCAAAGTTTAAGCTCTTGTGTTGATTGACAGGCGAGGGGTGGTGCTTCACTGCTGCTGGGCGGATTAGCATTTACATCTCAAATGTGATGCGGTCACATGTGTTTTTGACCACATTAGTATGTGTTTTTTGTGATTTGATCACAAAATATTTTAGATCCTGTTTACACATGTATTTAGCACTGAACACAAGTGAGCTGATCACCAAAAACACATCTTAATACCAGGTGGAAACAGGGTCAAAGAGACTTTCTTGAGTGGATTTAAGAAACTCCAGAGAAAACAGGAATGAAAAGACAATGATGATAAATTCAGCCTCTTCTGTACAAGTGGCCATACTGGCAGGTATTCTGGCATGGTGGTAGGATTAGGAGTACAGTAAGTGCACTGTGACTTTAAAACTGTAAATGTGTGTCCTTCCCCTCTGCAGGTCCAGTATTCAACATATCCATTCATTCGGATGCCAACAAGGTGTTACCTGGAGAGACGGTCAAAATGAAGTGCATCATGTCCACGCTGGCCACCACTCCGAACACTGGCAAGTACTGTTTAACCTGTGTAACCCCAAAATGATGAAGAAAATTAAGCTTATTCAGAACCAATGAGGCCTTTCTTTGTAATTCCCATTATTTTGGTCATACAGGGTTTCTCAGGATATTCTCATTACTGTAATAGTTTTTATGCTGTAAAACATTTTGAATGCACATAAAATAAAATAAAGGCAATTTAATTTAAAAACAAATTACCACAGTGATATATAAATACTTTTAATAACATACTATTTAAATAACATATTGACACAATCTTAATGGTCCTAAAAATAGGTTTAATTTTTCTTATATGCAAAATATGATATCTTATTTCTTTCGTGTTGATATTTTCTTGACTGATTTCTTGATCAGCGTTACCATAATTAATTACTTTGTAATCATTTTACAGTCAACACTACTGGAAATTCACTCTTAAATATCCCAGTTCATTTTACTCATAATGTTACCTAGACTTTGATGTATAAAAAGACATCATCTCAAAAGTAACAGAACTGAGAAAAACTTGTATTTATTTGAAGAATGTTTGTTCGCCACACGTATCTTTTTCATGAATCATTTTTAGTCTCTCTGCTCTTTCACTCATGCCCAGTTGCTTGCCTTAATCCTCTCCCACTTCATAAGAACTGAATGACATGTTTTATCATGTTTTGTTATGTGATCTTAATATCAATAACTTTCTGATTAAGACACCTTAGTTTTTTCTAAGTTTTCAGCTTATTCTTCAGCACAAAAGCACACCTTTCTTTAGATGCCACATGCTTTTGTTCTAGTTTTTTTTTTTTTTTTGGGGTTTGTACAGACAATATTGTAAAGCAATACCTCCAGGTGGAAATTATTACCTCAACTTTACCCCCTGAGTCACATCCTTCCTTTCAGTGTCAAAGCATCCTTTACTTTTTAGTTCTAAGGTTATTGCTAAATTGTTACTCATAAACTGTATGCAGTTATGTGAGGTGGGAGTATAATTGTTACAATAGATCTATGTGTGTTCATGCCATTTTTTGTGTAATATGCATCCGGTAGGTCATTAACGGTCTGTGTCATTTTAAGGGCATGCTGTCTGAGACAGAGACTAACTACCTAATCATTGCTCCCTCTTGTTTTTGTTAGCAATGTGCTAATTAAAATCGATTAGTTTTTAAGTATAAAACTAAAACCTTATTAGAAGAGAGTATATTTTATATTTAAAACTGTATGCTGTTATTTTTCCCATGGAGCACGAATAGGCAATTTTTGAATAGTGTTCAGTTGTTCAGCTGTTGTCTATACAATAGTTCATAGTGACCATGGTTGCCAAGCTCCAAAAGGACAGAATAACACCAGTTAGTCTACAAGTAGTCTATATGACTAATGTGCTATGTTAAAAGTCCATATTATAGCCTTATGTGAGGAACAGATCCAAATTGAAGTCATTATTTGCCAAAAAAATTTAAAATAAAAAATTGATATATATATATATATATATATATATATATATATATATATATATATACACACACACACACCCTCTGCTGCAGGACTCAATTCCACATATTGAACCTGGCATGGCGTATCGACATAGATTTCATAGCTTTGGCAGAGGGGAAGGTAATCTTAAATTTCAGTCTGTTCCTCACACTAAGCTATGCAATGGCTTCAGAAAAGATAGATTATAGCACACAACTCGCGTGGAGGATGGTGGGTTTTTTGTTTGTTTGCTTGTTTGTTTTGTCCTTTTTGGAGCTTTACAGATATGTCCACTACAAACTGTTAAATGAAAAACAGTTCAGTGGAAATTCACCTTTTGTGTTCCATGGGGAAAAACAGAATACAGGATTAGAACAACAGGAGACTGAGTAAATAATGAAAGTTTTTTTTTTTTTTTTTTAGTTAAACAATGTCTTTAAAAATCAGCCTGTGGATATTTGCCTAAGTCTGAATCTTAATCTGCATTTAAATATCATGGAGGTTGAAATGTTTCTTAACAGGGATGTATTTAAGTTGTAGATTTGTTGAATTGTTTTATAGATAGCATTAGGATTGCAGCACTATTCCAGTTTCACGGTATGAAAATTGACGGTTATCATACATGTACATTTGCTTATCTATGGAGGAAAAAAATGCAACCATACGGAGAATCTCACAAGCGCGTGCGTATCTCCTTTCCTCCTCGACTGCCTGTCAGACTCTTCAACTTGCCACACACACACACATGCAGTGGAGAAAATATCAGAGAGAGGCGAGGGGGTCTGACATAAGTGAGTGTGTGTGTGAGTTAAAGCAGTGTTTCTCAACTGGTGGGTCGCGACCCAAAAGTGGGTCACAGCTCTATTTGGACTGGGTCACGGACAGCAGGAAAAGATCAATGACTTGGATCTCCCATTGAAGATATTTTGGCGACCACACAAGTGATAGCCTATTTAGGACTGCCGAGACAGATTTAATGATAATCTCGCGAGCAACTAAAGGCTTCTCATCCGCACTTTCGCACGAGTGTAACGAGCTCACAATCATGTTCTGCCATTCTCTCTGGCACGTGCGTGCAACAACCGGGCTTCCCTCGATATTGCGGATCGCAGACCTCAAAACTGTTGTGACCAATTTAAACTCTAGTGAGACTTTTCTAGTTTAAAGCGTTATGGAGGAAGTCAAGTCTAAACTCTCAAACAGTCGACAGTCCTGACATGCCAAACAGCACTGAGGAGGACAAGAGCAACACCGTGTTATGTGCAAATAATTTTTTTCATTATACATCATCACCTTTACAAAATTGTTTCACGATTTTACATGAGTAAAAGTAACTTTTTGTTATATTTTGACAAAATGTTAAAGTTTCATATAAAATAATCTTAATGTAGAATCTATTAGACCTCTTTTTATATCAACAGTGGCAGTTGTAGTTAAAGTTTCAAGATGTGTTTCAGCTAGTACTTATTTTATCATAAATACTTGATTTTATTTTTATTACTACTTTTATTTAAGACTAGCTACACTGACCTAACCATGGTAACGAGGAGCATTTCCTCCTGTGTAATATGTGTGTTCTGTTTGAATTATGTTTGAAATTAGTTAACAAACAGGATAATAATGGGCTCATATAAGTAAATATGCTCTTCAATTTGTAAAGGGGGGGTTGGAAACTTCCTGTCACTTTTGTTGTTGCCAAATGAAAGGAAATGTGACCCATGATGCATTAAATATAGGTTAAGTTTTCGCTATGGTGGGTCTCAACTTGATTTCCAGTGTAAAATCTGTCCTGAAGTAAAACCAGTTGAGGAGCACTGAGTTAAAGGAGCACTGAGACAGTCTGTCTGAGCTGTCACACACCTACAGTATATGTTAACTGTTAATAATCATAGAACATTACATAAAAAGTAATTGTCTGATGTAAAAGTTTGATGTTATTTTTCATTTAGTAGTTAATTTAACATATTAGCATGCTTTAGTTATATAACATGTTAAAGTTACATGCTATTATTTTATCATGTTTAGAATTCAGTTTATTATTATAATTCTGTTAGCTTTATTATTTATTTAATTTATTTATTTTCAAAAGGGAGACTTTTTTTTTTTTTTTTTTTACAAATACTTCCATTAAAAAAAAATAAAAAATGGTTTCAAGTTTCATTTATAATAGTGTTTGCTCAACCACTATGTTTGTTGTCACTCTTTTAACGGTCATTGTAACTGATACTAGTAATTGTGTAAAACCATGAAACCGTGATATTTTCTGAGACTCTTATCGTACCATGAAAATCTCATACCGTTGCAACCCTAGATAGCATAAATGTGATTCTCCAGGTAGGTGAATGCATTATTTACTCGGATGTTCATGATCCATGATCTTGTTTAATGATCCTGTGAATTGACGAACATACAGAACTGCAGGTCTGCTGCTGGCTTCATTGTCTGCTTTGCTTGTGTTTGTATCGGTCATAAATTTTGCACTATTGTGGTTGAACGTTGGGTAATACTCGGCACAAGAGCTAGAATGTTCCTTCATCGTCAGTTTGTAGCCACAGGCGGGCACACACACACGCTGTAGTCATAAATGCATGTCAGCACAATGATCACACTTCTCTTGTCAAGTTGTAGAGAAATGGGAGATGTTTGTGCTGCTTTTTATTGTTTGGATTCTGAAAGGTTTATCACCCTGAAAGAAAAGAGGTTTCTATTTCTATTGTGCTGAAAGTGTCACCCTCAACGAGATGTCTCTGAGGATTTGTGTATTAAAATACTTACTCAAAATGATATATTCTGTCGGTATTTACTCACTTTTATGTTGTTTCAAAAACCTGTATGCTGTTGTTTTTTTCTGTGGAACACCAAATGATCTATTTTAAAGAATCTTTACGCACCTCTTTTCCAAAGCTCCAATAAGGCATAAAAGTAATCCTTGTGTGCTATATCCCTAGTGTTCTGAAGCCATACAATAGCTTTGTGTGAGAAACAGATAGACAATTAAATTAAACTGTCAATCTGCTGAAGCTCTGAAATATTGTCAAATCTCAGAAGTCATGGAAAATTCTATTGTGAATAATAAGTATATATATTATAGTTTTTCACTGCTGTTGAATATTTCATGAGATAGATATTGCTCTCATATAAATCTTTCTTACAAGCCATAGTGATGTCCGATTTGTCAGTGAATTGTCCTTTTGAAACACGTCTGTTCAATTAATTAGTTGTAAATCAAAAATTCTCAATAATTCATTTGAAAGTATTTCAGAATCAAAATGTTTTTTAAAAACTTGTATCCATTAATCACCAATGCCTGGAAAGGTCAAGGAAAAGTCATAGAAATTCATTGATCAAAAAATGTGGGAATTCTGCTTTTGGATCTTGACATCTGGGCTCACATTGAATGTTGTGTGTAAAAGAGCAGTATGAACTGTTTCATAGAACTGTTTATCTCAGTTGTATTTTTAATTAAATTCATGAATCTAAACGACTTCACTTTGCTAATTCTTCCCCAAACTGACTAATGTGCACAAGTAATGTAGCCAAGTACGAGTGCTTCAGCTGAAAGATAACAGGAGGCTGGGAGATGAAAGCACCCATGAGAATTCAAGGCTGAAAGTCAAAGTTAGGACAGTGCGGCTCCCCAAGGCTCTGAATGATCTCAGGTTCATAGAAAACTCCTGCCAAATACCTGTGCAGTTTAACGGCATCTAATTTGCCAAGTCCTGCATAAACCATTACCATGGCTGGAGGCTGTGACGCAAACTGCTCTGCTTTGCATTGAATTATAATTTTTTTGTTGTTGTTGTTTTTGTTTCAGAAAGCTTTTGAAGCTGGGTGGCCATCCTACAATAATGCAATACAATAATTAATTTCCTTGCACATTTATAATAATACCTCTCCATGTAAATTTTAAAGGGATGTTTTTGTTCATTTTCTATTGATCATCTCAGCAGTAATTCGTCAAATAATGATCAAATGATCATCTGGCATATATCCTTGTGGATGTTGCATGTTTTGTTCACAGCTCGTACTGAATGTAAAAGGCCAGTTTATGTAATGTGACTCATTCTGTTAAATAAAAAGCTGAATGGGATAGAGTAAAAAATTAATTTTGAAGAAACTGAAAAAAGAAAGGTATTGAAGGACAAGATGCATCGTGATGCATAGAGAATCGTTTTATAATCGAATCGTTACCCTTTGAATCGTAATTGAATCGTCAAGCCAGTGAAGATTCACACCTCCTAATATACTTACTATATATATATATATATATATATATATATATATATATATATATATATATGTACACTTCAAAAAGATTGTTACACTTTTAATTGACTATATCACAAATCCACTGGGTCAGAAGTTTACATACACTAAGTTAACTGTGCCTTTAAGCAGCTTGGAAATTCCAGAAAATTATGTCAAGCCTTTAGAAAATTAGCCAATTAGTTTCTGATAGGAGGTGTACTGAATTGGAGGTGTACCTTCAAACGCAGTGCCTCTTTGCTTGACATCATGGGAAAATCAAAAGAAATCAGCCAAGACCTCAGAAAAAACCACCTGCCTAATATTGTGTAGGTCCCCTTCATGCCTCCAAAACAGCGCCAACCCTCATCTTAAAATAGCATTCTGAGATTATATTCTTCTCACCACAGTTGTCTGTTCAAACTGTCTTCCTGTTCCTGCTCAATCTGGATCATTAGGGAGTGTTTCTCCTCCTCAGTAGAGATGTAATTGTATTGAACCAAATGAAAAGACACTCTTTTACCTTTGTTTCCTGTCCACACACTCCTTGAATACCCTTGTGGATATGGTGCACTCTAAACTGAATGAGCAATCTGTAATTTCCGCAACAGCATCACTGTTTATGGTGCTACAACATCACACCTGTAAACAAACGTGTTGACCCCAACCGTGCATTCACATGTTATTTCTCATGATTTAAGTCAATGTGAAATGTAATTCGGAACCCAGTTTTCTTTTGTATTTCCAGGTGAAACTGGATATACACTGAGAAAAATGTAGGGTTGGATGAGCTTTTATCCAGTGGGAAATGATTGGATCATGAAAAGTGGGTTTTAGATACCAGAATGGAGCCAGTTTGGATGGAGGGGTGAGCGGAGACTGCGCGTTATTACATTTTAAAAAGATTACAAAAAAGACAAACGTTTTTTTTGCAGAGTTCCCAAAGTCATTGAAAACCTGTAAATGTCATTGTCATTGAAAACCTGAGATTTATATTTTAAATTAAATTATCAAACCTGGAAAAGTAATTTAAATTCACTAAACCCTAAATCCTATTATTTTTGTGAGTACTATCTCTATGATACAAATGAAAACTATGTATTCAGTCATTGCATTCAACTGGGAAAGTTATAGAAAAATAATATAATGAATTGATCAAAAAGTGTTGGGATCCCTGTACTTGAAACATTATGCACTGACAAATCATGCTCAATAAGACAAGGAGCATTAGGAAATTAAGTAAAATTACTTGAATTTGTTGTTTTTTTTGCACTCTGCCTTTTCCACAGGTGATGTGGCATTTGACATACGCTGGTTCCAGCGTCCAGAGCGGGCTGTAGATAATGGAGGCATCACACCTCTCATCAGTATGGACCGCTGGGGTGTGGTGAAAAAGACTGGCTCAAATGACAGCACTCAGTGCAGTCTTGAGCGCACCAACTGGCAGACGTTTGTCCTCAGTGTGCACAAGACCCGACACGGGGATGTGGGAGAATACTACTGTACCGCCACACCTTGGCTCCTGACCCCTGCTACCGGAGCCTGGACCAAGGGACAAGATCTCACCTCTGCTCCTGTGTTTCTCTCTGTCAATATAGAATGTAAGGATCTTCTTCTCACTGTGGTTAGTGATGGGAATTAGAAGGAATTTAATGATTCCATGAATGATTCCAGTTCCTGAAAGTAGTTCATGTAAAATGTACTCAAATTCAACTCGTATTTAAATAGATCTAAACCTGTTTTCTGTAGTTTTTTCTATGAAACATAAGAGAAATTTTGAAGTATCTTCACACAGCTCTTATTCATACAACAACAGTTTATAATGACCATGAGTGTACAGCTCCAAAAAGGACAAAAATACAGTTAGGCTTATAATATAGAAGTTTTCATTAAAAAAAAAGAAATTAAAAAATAAATAACAGTTAAAACATAAGTTATATATACATACACACAGTACTGTGCAAAAGTTTTAGGCACATAAGATGTTTCAGAAAAGCATTTGTCTTAAGATGGTTATTTATATCTTTAGCTTTAGTGTCAATAGGAAATATAAATGTTAGACTCCAAAACATTACTTTTACAAATAGAAAAGTTTAGAATAGAAGAACAGGGAGCCCTGCAACAGATGACATTGCCCCCACTGAACATTGTGTCAGTCTGGGATTACATGAAGAGACAGAATCAATCGAGACTGTGGCAAATTCTCCAAGAAGCTGCCAACAACCAAGAAAAACTGTGTCCAGGTGTAGCTAGGAGAATAGGTGCTGTTTTAAAGGTGGTCACACCGAATATTGATTTAGCTTCTTTTTTCTTTTTTTTTATGTTTACTGGACTTTGTATGCAATTAAGTGATAAATGTAAAATATTTGTTCCATTATTTTTGAAGACATCCTCATTATGCAACATTTTTCACAAGTGCCTAATTTTGCACAGTACAGTATATTACTGCCTTTGTCTGATGTTACAGAAAAAGAGTTAATGTCATCATAATTTTTCAGTTCCATATTTTTAGAAAAAAAATGAAATTGGGTCTGAGTAAGAGCCAGCTTTTGATTCCCATTCCAAGTCATGTTGTGTCCATTATAAAAGAGGCTTAAATGTAAAATGCATTTATACTTAACAAAAATCTTGAATATGAAAACTAAAGACTAATTGCAATAAAAGCAATGTTTATTTGCACAAGCTGTCTGCGCAGGGTTGGCATTCAAGTCACTAAAGGAATTATGGCGTAAAACATGCTGACAAAATCTGTGCTGAACGCAAATTGCACATGCAATTTTGATCTTGCGTGCCAATTCTAAACACTAATGTATATAGCAGAGGATGCTGCAGACCACCATTATCTGATACACACTACCAGAACTGTACAGCATCATTCCTCTACTGTGATCCAGACACCCGAATCATCTCTGTAACACCTAAAGTGTGCTTAACTGTACTGTGCATCTGGATATATGCCAGATGATCATTTGATCATTATTTGACGAATTACTGCTGAGATGATCAATAGAAAATGAACAAAAACATCCCTTTAAAATATATGCAGTTTCCCAGCTTCTTTCATTTGACGGTAATAGCGTGATTAAATTGCAGCACTTTTAAGCACTGTTTGCGGCAGCTTAAACTAGAATAAGATGCAGGAATTTGCACTGAAATTCGTCCTCTCGAGTTTTTAATATACATTTTTCCTATATATGGTAAACTTATGAATGTTTGTGATTTTGATATTTTCTCAGAAGCAGTTTTCTTTATTTTGTTTGTGTTTTCTGCAGTGTGGGAATCGCTGAAGATGCCTTTGGGATATGGTGTTGTTGCTGCTGTGATCGCTGGGCTTCTCTCAGTGCTGTTAGGTCTCGCTGTTGCCCACTGCTGTTTCTCCAGGAACCCCATGCACACGCCCCGCCCCCGCAACCAAAAGCTTCCGAAGCTAATGGATCTGGATATGGATTAAACCAGCCACCTTCCCACGGCTGTGGCACGACCTTGCGCTAAAACACTACAACCACCTTGTATTACACCACTGGACAGGGTGTCCTGACATGGATATGCACATTGCTTAAAAAGAGATTGAGAACCTGTTCGATCATCTGCACTCAGAGTATTGGGCCACACCGTGTTCACACAATAGAGTAATCGACTTATTATTCTCAGGAATTGTGCACTGTGGCCCAAGCAGCAATGTTACACTTACAGCAATGTTGCACAATTGATAATTATTAGTTTATCATGGGAAGGACTCCAATAAAAGAGCCAAGAATCGCAGAGTCGCTCTGCCCTACGATTCTGGCTGAAACTCTGTATCAAATTGTAGACTGACCTTTTAAACCGCTGTCATCTCCAGAGGCTTGATTTGTCATGTTGCCTTTGGATATACGCTGTGGCCCGCCCCTTCCTGCCTGTCAGAGTTATGTCCCCAACAGTTGGGGCCCCTGAAAGGGTTGACCTTCCCGGTCTAAGGGCAAAGGTGGAGAGATAAGTTGGCTGATGGATGAGCGCTCCAAGACTGACACTGCAACCTTGTGGGATCCAGAAGTGACCAATTAATGCACAGCACTCTCAGACAGACCAGAAGACTGTCAATCTGTGGCTTGGCTTTAAGCGCCTTGCCTTAAAAAAATGCTTGACTGGTTAGAGGCATTTCAACGGCCCACATAACTGAGATCCACATTGTTGTCATTAACTCTTTCCTAACCTGTTCTTTCCTCCCCACAAACAATGAGAAACATGAATATCAGTTACTAAGACATTGTGTTTTATTTTTTTTTATAGCAAAATGCACTCATTGCACCCTCACTTACATGGCTGACCCGCACTGATGTGGTTGTAGTAGATCCTTTTGTGCACATGCTCACTTTAATCCACCATGTGGTGAGCCAAGTATTTTCAGAGAGGTGAAGCTGTTGAAATGCGCGCCACTGCACACAATGAAGTGGTTTCACTGTAGTATCTCAGAGTGAGAGTGTCATCCAGACCCACATTTATAAAGTCATTAGAAGGGAATTTTCTGCAGTTTTACTTTTAAGTTGTTGCTTTATAATATATGTAAGTTGTTTTTTTTTTTTAAATCTGTTTTTAAGTTCTGTGAATTTGTGTGCTTTTTTCATCTGATTTTTTATTTTATTTTTTTTGGTCAATGATAGACTCTCCAGCTGAAAAAACATGAAAACCAACGTAAAATAATTCTTTAATAAAACTTTTTAAAATGCTTGAGTTGACTTGAGGCCTCTGTTTGTCCCACATTTCTGCAAAGCCCATGGGAAGTGCATCTGTATACTCTTTTAAATAATTAATGAAGATTTATTTTATATGCATGATATTGCGGTCTGTTGTATTTCTGAATCATTCCTTCCCCCTCATTGCGCTCCATTTCAATTTTACTTTTCTTAATGTACTCTAGCTGTTCATCTGTACAACAGCCTTTATCATCCCTTTTCTTTTAAATGAAAGGTTCACCCAAAATAAATTCTGTCATTATTTACTCATCCTCATTTTGTTCCGAACCTGTAGGCTATGCTGTCCCCCCGCCCCATGAAACACATAAGGAGAATCTTTGAAGAATCTACAAACAGCTTTTTTCATGCAATTACAATTAATACTGACCATGGCTGTCAAAAAAAACAACAAATATATATATAGGCTACTTTTGTTAAGATGCACCGCATTCTACTAGCACGTATATGCTTAATGTTTTGTCATTGTCATTTCCACAATACATTTTTTTGAGAAATTAAGCTTTATTTTTTTTTTTTTTAGTATTTGAGAACTGCCATTTCCTCTTTGCCATTACTTTCACTTTAGTTCTGAGAATATTCAGTAAGCCCGATTGTTGAAATCTGCACTCTGCACATCTGTAAATATTCAACTTTTATTTTTCTATGCTCTACCACTAAGCATTGATTTTCAACATGAGAATTTCCTTTCCCACTTTAGGAATGTTTATGAAAGTTCTCAGTCATCCATTGTCATTGTGGAACGCCAGGCAGGCTTTATTTGTAGAACATCTGACATTTTTTAAACCATTTTTAACTTGTTTAACCACTCAGTATGCAAATAAGCAGCCAAGTCCTGCCTTGAGGGGTTTGACCTTCTGCACTGACCTAGAGTCAGTGTTGTATAAAGTGTCCATTTGTGATACTTGAGTAAAAGTAAAGTTAACTTCATGGAATTCAGACTTAAGTAAAAGTTAATGTAGCTCACGAGAAAATGACCTAAGTAAAAGTATTAAAGTAACTGATATTAAATTTACTTAAGTATCAAAAGTACAAGTATATTTCATAAATTACAGAACATTTCATTAAACCCATGGCAACTTATTTGATTGGTATTACTCATCATTTACTCACCCTCATGTCCAATGTGTTTGACCTTCTTTCATCTTCAGAACACATACAAAGATATTACAGGTTAATTCAATGCAAGTGAATGGTGGCCAGACATTTCAAGCTACAAAAAGCACATTAAGGGAGCATAAAGTTATCCATACTACTACAGTGGTTAAATCCATGTCATCTGAAGTGATTCAGTTGGCTTTGGGTGAGAACAAACCAAACTGTAACTCATTTTCACTGAATATCTTGCCATTGCAATCTCTGATTTCACTTTCTGGAGCTTGATGCATGAGCAGAGCCCTAGATGGCACTATAGGAAGTGTAATCGAACTTGAAATCCTGATCGCCAAGAAGACTGCTAATGTCAAAATTTATAGTCGAAAAAGGAGTTATATTTGAGTCTATTCTCATCCAAAAAACTATTTGATCCATTGAGAAGACATTGGTTGAAACCTCTGGAGTCTTATGCTGCATTTATGTGCTTGTTTGAGCTTCAAAGTTCTGGCCACCATTCACTTACATTGAATTGACCTATAACAGTGATATTCTTCTGAAAATATTTTTTTGTTTGTGTTGTGCAGAAGCAATTTGAAAGTCATACACATCTTGGATCGAATGAGGGAGCGAAGATTCACATCAATGGCGCATTCAAGACAAATCAGAATGATCATATTTATGGGATTAGTGTAAATGAGATCTGAAAATCTTTCATGCTTAAGCATATCTTGCTGTAATACATAGTGGAGTTTACTATTGAAAATACTTGAATGGTCTTTTATAATTGAATAGAAATTGTTTAATCACAAATTACACTATAATCATAACAATTTTGATTAAACATTTAATTGAAAAAATAATATGAATTTCATCTTAGTATTTTGTATGTCTTCCTCATGGACTTATGGTGATAAACAATGACGATGGACTTGTAAAAATGATTGTATCAGCCATCATTCCCAAATAAACTCAAATAAATCAAAAGGGACCCTTACATTCGCTGCAAGCTGCAAGTCTGCTGTGGGCATGTACTTATTAGAATCAAACTTTATTGATCCATGTCACATCACTCCAACACAACAGTACTTCATACAGTGTTGTTGCTCCTCACTGCCATCAAGTGGCCTATAACGGTATTGACAAATAATACACGAGCATGTTTAATATACTAATTAAATACATGTATTCTCTCTTTTCAATTGACTAATTTGTAACTGTGTTTATGTATAATTTACACTTAAATTGATCCGCGCTGCAACATATAACAATCACTTTGCTACATATAGTTAACTGGAGACCTTCTAACATGTATAAATGCATCAAGATATTGTTTGTGAAGTTGTCAAGCATCGACTTAATCTTTCTGTTAGCAGCTAGTTACTTGAACCGCTTTGATAACACTACGTAATGAAGATTCATTGCACGTCACAACACAGCACAGCACAGACTAGGGGTAAGGGCAATTTAGATATCCGAAAATATCGTTTATTTAGTCAAAACTGAATTACAGATATCTCTAATCATATTTGAGATTGTGTAACGTGAGAAGTGATTAAATCTGTGGCGTTATCTTAAATGGAATTTCGACTAGGCAAAATATATTAACAGATATCGCAAATTAGCATTCTGACTCGTCAAATTATAATCGTGAGTCGTCAAAATGCAAATGCAATTGAAGATATCTAAAATATAATTACGGAAAATAAGACTAACGCTTTAAAAGCCTAAATGGCTTGCGATACATTTATAGATTTCAAGAATTAGACTTTTAACTGGTGAAAATAACAATGTAATTGTTGATATCAGTAATTACATTTCCACTAGTAAAATTGTGATTTGTGAGAACTTCAGACTTCCTCCGGGAAAGGAAAATAAGAATTCTCGAAGACTTGATTCAAAGCACCACACTTGTTGAACGAGCGAGATAGGAGGGGAGGAAAGCTGGCTTGAGGTCTTCCCGGGTCCAAAAATGTGTACCCGAACCCGAAGAGTCTCGTAAATGTGCTACCTGGAACCGACCCAGACACATCTATAATTTGAAATCTGGACCCGGACACCAATATGGCGGAATAAGTCCCACATACTAAATAAAAGAGCCAGTCGTCAATTGGTAAAGTCGTTGCGTCACTGCAGGTGTTAAACAGACACAAAGAACAAGAATGGGACTTGACCCGGACCCGGCTGATAGTTTAAAATATGGACCCGAGCCCGTACTGGTCCCTGGTCCTCAGGTTCGGTTGGTCCCGTTAAGATCTCTACTTCAGAGGCCCCTTTGCATACATTGACGGTAAAAGGGTTTCAGCAAACAATCTAAGTTAGACTGAAGGATGCTTTGGTACACTCATTTAACTTTTACTGCATAGTTGGACTTTCGCTAAACTCACTGGCATGCACAAATAAATTTACCGCTACCATATTTATGTTTCCTTTAGCTATCTTTTTTTTCTATGTATTTGAAATTTAGGTAAACTGGTTCAGTACAGAGAATGTGCTATCAAAGTAGGGAGCTGAAAAATGTTGAAGTAACATTTAGCTAAATAAGTAAATTAGTCGCTCTAATGAATATATTGGAAAAAGAAGATTGAAAAGGGAAGGAAACCAGAAGAGAAGAATTGATCAATAAAAAGCAACAAAATATAAAATTCCACATCAACCCTCATATTCATTATTCTGCTTGATGTTATGTTGCAGAATTAGGCAAGACAGAAATGTAACTTTTGAGCTGTTTAAGAGAAGTTTCATTTTCTCAGGTTAGTATTTTGTTCCGTACCAAGTTCCAAATGTATTCCTTTGTTGTGTTTTAATGTCTTTGTCTTTGTTATCTATTAATGCCAGGGGTCTGAAAAATAATGTGAACTGAAGGCTTTATTTTTGTTTGCTAAGAGGTACACTTTGTGTTAATGGTAGTTGTTGTGGACAAATTTATTGTGATTATTGTTAACATCTATGGGTACAATCCTGTTGCAGAAAACTGAATTTTTTTATATTCTGGATCAAAAAATGTCATGCACGCCAAGCAAATAACCTACTGCCTTACTGGTTCTAAATGGTGACATTAATATAGCAATAAATAATATGTTAGATAGGTACCTACTGAGAAAAACAATATCTTCAAACTCAAACCTGAAAACATTTATGGACAAATTTGATTTGATTGATATTTGGAGAAAAATGTATCCAGATAAGACTCAGTACACCTGGTGTAACAAGGATTGTTCGAAACAATCTTGAATTGATTTTTGGTTGATCTCTAAAATATTAAGAAGCAACAATATTTCTGTTTCTATTAGCAACAGTCATTTGACTGACCATAATGCTATTTATATTTCAGTACATTTATCACAAAATAATACCTTCAAAATCTCAAAAGCATCACTGGAAGTTAAGTAGTTCCCTCCTTAACTATGAAAAGGCGAAGCAGCAAATTAATGAACTAATCGAAGCTTACTGGAACAGAGCTGAGGCACAAAAGGCTTATGGGCGAAATTGGGAGCTTTTAAAATACGAATTGGGGACATTTCTAAGGAAGTTTGGAAGTAATATAGCAAAGCAAAATAGGATAGCAGAAGTAGTTATTTCACAACTAACCTCTTTATCTTTTAAGGAGCCTTTATTTGACAGTCAAAAATATGAAGTACAAATATGAATATTCCAGACTACAAAATAAATTGAACTGTATAGGCTTCCTTAGATTTTGATCTATGTTAGATCTAGAAAAAAACTTGTGAACTAATGAAAGAGTTCTTGATGACCCTAAAGAAATAGCATCTTTTTACTCCAAGTTTTATAATAATTATATACATAAATATATTGCGATAAATTAGCCAATTCTTTTTTGATTCAATTTGTCAAAATAAAATTATTTCAGCAGAAGATAAAGAAGCTTGTGATAACATTATCTCTCAAACGGAAATCTTACAGGAAATTAAGAATCTAAAAAATTATAAAAGTCCAAGCTGTGATGGTTTAACCTCTGAGTAATATAAGATGTTTGCTAAACACTTATCCCCTTTCTTGTTAAAGGTTTTTGGAGAGAGTATTGAAATGGAGTATTGGAATGTATCTTTGATTTTTGCCAAAAGAATTAAAGATGTACTTAACTCTATAATTGACGAATCACAATCAGGATTTATGGAAAAACGTCACATTGCAAACAATAAAAGGTTAGATTTGATCTACTGGATTATAATTAACTCATCACTAATGATAGTTACTTGCTTTTCTTAGATTTCTATAAAGCCTTTGATTCACTTGAACACAACTTCATATTTAAAGCTCTTGCAAAATTTGGGTTTGGACATTTTTTTTTATTATATAGGAATAATAGTAGTTCTATCAAATAAAAATGTGGAACTTCACCAAGATTCAATGTATCGTGCTGTATATGACAAGGGTGTCCTATATCCCCATATTTGTTTTTGCTAAATTTTTGGCTCTTCATATTTACAATAGTAATTTGCAGGGTGTGAAAATCGACAATAGACAAATTATTATTAGCCAGCTGGCCGATGACACCACATTGTTTCTGAATGATGCTTCCCAAGTCCCTATTGCTTAAAGATTTATTAACACTTTCTCCAGGACTTCAGGTCTCCACTTTACTAAAAAGTATGTGATGATGAACCCAACTTTAATCGGGGGGGCTTTATTTTTTGGATTTCACTACTTTAAACAATACTTTTAAAATGAATTGGCTTAAGCGCTTCTTTTTCTTCTCCCCTTTTCTCCCCAATTTGGAATGCCCAATTCATAATGCGTGCTAAGTCCTTGTGGTGGCGTAGTGACTTGGCTCAATCTGGGTGGTGGAGGATGAATCTCAGTTGCCTCCATGTCTAAGACCGCCAATCCGCGCATTTTATCACTTGGCTTGTTGAGCTCGTTAACACGGAGACGAAGCCCGTGTGGAGGCCCACGCTATTCTCTGCGGTATCCACGCACAACTCACCACATGCCCTACCGAGAGCGAGAACCACATTATATATGACCATGAGGAGGTTACCCCATGTGACTCTACACTCCCTAGCAACTGGTCCAATTTGGTTGCTTAGGAGACCTGGCTGGAGGCACTCAGTATGCCCTGGATTTAAACTTGCGACTCCAGGGGTGGTAGTTAGCGTCTTTACTCGCTGAGCTACCCTGGCCCCCTACTTAAGCACTTTTTTAATAACTCTGCATTGCTTTGGAACATTGGAAACTTTACACTGGACTTCAAGCAACATGGATTCTGTGCCTCTCCTCTCTTCCTCCAGACTCTGGGACCTTGATTTCCAAAGGAAATGCAAAATTTACTTTCATCAGAGAACATAACATTGGACCACTCAGCAGCAGTCCAGGCGAGACGCTTCTGACGCTGTGTCTTGTTCAAGAGTGTCTTGACACAAGGAATGCAACAGCTGAAACCCATGTCTTGCATATGTCTGTGCGTGGTGGTACTTGAAGCACTGACTCCAGCTGCAGTCCACTCTTTGTGAATCTCCCCCACATTTTTGAATGGGTTTTGTTTCACAATCCTCTCCAGTGTGCGGTTATCCCTATTGCTTGTACACTTTTTTCTACCACATATTTTTCTTCCCTGCACCTCTCTATTAATGTGCTTGGACACAGAGCTCTGTGAACAGCCAGCCTCTTTAGCAATGACCTTTAGTGGTCGTCTTTTGGACAGCTGTCAAGTCAGCAGTCTTCCCCATGATTGTGTAGCCTACAGAACTAGACTGAGAGACCATTTAAAGGCCTTTGCAGGTGTTTTGAGTTAATTTGCTGATTAGAGTGTGGCACCAGGTGTCTCCAATATTGAACTTTTTCACAATATTCTAATTTTCTGAGATACTGATTTTGGGGTTTTCATTAGTTGTCAGTTATAATCATCAAAATTAAAAGGAATGAACACTTGAAATATATCAGTCTGTGTGGAATGAATGTATACATTATACAAGTTTCACTTTTTGAATGGATTTACTGAATTAAATCAACTTTTTGATGATATTCTAATTATATGACCAGTACCTGTATGTCTATCTGCAGAGCTACCGCAGTTTCAGGCCAGATGCTGTGTTAGATTTGCACCATCTACCGTTTTGAGCGTAATTTCTTATGTTTGTTTGCTTTTTTAGACTTAAAATGTGCTGTTTTTACATGGATTTTGATTTGATTATCTATCTAAAACATTTATGGATGGTAGTCTTTTATGACTAACTGTGGGAACTGCCACTGTTGCTGTGTCTCACAGGGCTCCTGCAATGGGGTATGAATGAACACTTTATCTGCCTTTCATTACATTAACAATCACAAGCATCGAGATTGAATGGATATATTTCTTTTGGGACTATGTGTGTATTGTTGTCTTTGGTCCACCAGCGAAGGTACAATTCAGTGCCTAATTTTTAAATGAAAATGAAAGTTCTGTCAACATTTGTTCATGCTCATGACATTCCAAAACTGTGTAGCTTTCTTTGTTTCATGAATGCAAAATATTTTAGTGCCCTAGTGTCATTTGGACTTGACCATACAGAAATGAAAATGGAAACTGGATGGTGATCATGAAAATGAATGATAACCATAGCTGTCACATTCCTAATAGGACAAAAAACATACTAATGATACTAATAATGTGCTATATTCAAAGTCTTATGAAGCCATATAATAACTTTGTTTGAGGAACAGACTGAAATTCAAGTCATTATTCACTGAAAATCTTTGCTGTTGCTCTCAAATTTCATTTGCATTTCTACATATTTAGATTCGGTATGTCATTCTTGATGTTGCACATGTGAGAACTAGCACCATTTAGCATCACAGAATTCACACAAATCTGTCGTATGGTTTCAAGAGACTTTTTTTCCATCATAATTTCCCCAATCCAGATATTTTTTATTATTATTTTTGTAGGTAAAAGATTAGCATGAATGCTTTTTTTTTTTCATCTTTTAAGAGAGTGAAAGGATATCCCATCTCCATATCCTGTAATGTTAGTGGGTTCTAAGGCTCCCCTGTACAGGCTTTTGAATTTTCAGTCAAGCAAGTTAAGAGACCAGACATGAGTATAGATATCATCAGTATTAGTTACACAAACATTGTCTATACAATATTCTCTGAAAGGTGAGGAAAGAAAAGATTAAGATTGAGAGTTTGTCTGGATTCTCCTGAAGATCAACAATTTGCTGGAGAGGGATGCTGGAATTTTTACATGTCACACCCAAACACTGATGGCACACATGGTGCAAACACAACACTCAATGGTAAGATATTTGTGTTTTGGGGGGTTATTGTAAAACAATAGGCAGATATAGCTGCCATTAACTAATAGCAATATCTGATATATAGCGACCCCTTGTGTCAGTTCCTGACACCTCAAATAGCCTTTTTGTATTTTATGATTTTTATGAATTTAGGTTTAATAGTGTAAAAAAAGAGTCTCAGCAATTTTGTTGACATCTCATTTGCCAACATTAAACTGCACTATATGCAATGGGGTTCAAAATAGTCAACAGTGAAAATCTGTGTTTCAAAATCAGATTTAAAATTGGAAAATGTAAAAAAATCTTATTACATAAAATTTAATTAATCATTAAATTAATCATGGACCATGTTAATTTCAGATTTAAAATTTTTGCAAATACTTTCATATCAAATATGAAGAAATTCATGTTCAATTTGTTATCAAACTCAAAATGTTAAGATTCAGACTGATCTCACCGTGAAATCAGAAAAAGTAGATTGACTTTTCTTTAGCTAAAATTGCTCTGTTTACAGAAGTTTGAAACACTGCCCCCAGTGGCCAAAGTGCTAAGTGTTGTTGGGCATATGTTCTTGTGTGAGCTTCATTGTCCTCGTGAGGAGCACCATAAGCAAGTTGTGAAGCGAGTTCTTTTCAGCTTTACAGGCTGTAATATGGTTAAGAGTAATGCATATTTTATCAACTGTACCCCCAACCCAAACCCTGCCAAAACCTAAACCTAACCATCAATGGAGTAAAAATGTACTGTTGAGGGAAAACCAGCAACCTCTGAACTGTGCTCATAGCTGATTATGTGAATGTCGTTACTTCCTGGTTTCAATGAAAGAGTCGAACACAGGCATCTCATGCTGCTGAAGTGACTCGGTCCCGGTCATGCCACAGAGGAAGTTAAACACACTGGTGTCAATAAATATCTGATAGGAGGTGGCACTTGGCTTGTCAATGCTTATAATTATAAGGCAGATGCTAGGGCTTGGTGTCATTATACACACCACAGTAAACAACACTTGCACCTCTGAGCATTGCATGCTGTAATTCAGCAGATATGCATGTCCAGAAGAAGGTGAATATATCTGATGCTCGCTGTGATGAGGAGGAGGGTGGGGCTGTGAGACCGCAGGGCCGGCCCCCAATCGGCTAATCAGCCAAGGAGGGGATAATGCTGAGAAGGATGCGACAGTTAGGGAGAGAGAGAGCCACACGCAGCTGCCGTGTGTGTTTATGTTTGCGTCTTAAGTTTTCATTAAATATTATTTTGACTGTTCAGCCGGTTCTTGCCTCCTCCTTGCCCATTTTAACCTTGTTACACTCGCAAACTGTCTTTTTTAAGGAGACAGCTGGTTTTTAGCAATGTCTTTGATTTTGGTATTATAGGTCATTGAAAAACCCCATATTGGTTGACCACTAGTCATTTTAATTACAAAAAAGGGACTGTTTTGTCCACATTGATTGAGGACACCCTGGTTTGATCATACTCTGGCTCTTCCTCTAAGAGCACGTCTGAGGGTGACTCTTTCAACTTGAGTGCTAGGTCTCTAGTCAGACTTTTCAACACACCCTTCTGTCAGTCACCTGGTTTCTCCATGGTGAAGAGGATGTGAGCCCCCGATGAATCATTACTCTGGACAGGGATCTAACTGTAAAGCCAGGAGCTGGATTTGAGGACAGCTACCAAGCAGGTCTTATTAGCATAGTGGTGGAAGGCAAAACCTACAGACTAAAGATACCCCAGGTGCAGCAGTCAGACCGCGGGAAGTTTTTCCATAAGGGCACTGAGTGGACCAAGACCCTGACCGTTTCTGGACACAGATTGCCCATAGAACCACCACAGCCTGTAATGGGGACATCAAATGAATTGGTGAGATTTACTGTTTTTTTATTTAACGTAATCCATCTTTTTGAGGATGAGAACATGTAATGCAACCTGTCTGTATTGGCATCTGTCTAAATCGGCTAGTCTCTACCTAGCAACATTTGTCATCAAAATGCCATAGAATTTGATTCGACACACAGTCTTTGACGCAACTAACAAAGGTATGGGAAGCCTTTTATTTTTATAGGTCAGTTGCATTTTGTTATTTGCATTTAGCATGTTTTCCCCTTCTGTCCGCAACCCTGTCAAAACAGACCTGTGACTGAATTTTGGGTAATTAATTTGATGTTTTAAAAACCCAACAGTTGAGAAACACAGTTGTAAGCTATATTGGTTAGACCAGTGTAGTGACTGTGCACAAACAATTGCAGTCAAATTACAGTGTAAAGGGGTTAAGGGAAAAGAGGACACGAGAATTATCCCTCACGCGCCCCATCAGGCCGATTGGGGATGGGGCGTGCATCATTCCATCCTGGCCCCGCCCTCCTCCGCTCTACATACAGGAAATAGTGTTAGAGAATCTTTCTCATCTCATGCTGTTTCCTGTGTCTCAGATGTGGTTCCTGGTTTGTTCATTGCTCAGATGATCTGGGGACTTCACCATGGAAAGGGCAATGAGAAGGAAGAGTAGTGAAGACAGGAGAAGGTCCAGGTGATAGTTGGCAGGGTCCCAGTGGCCGCAATGTGCTCCCCTCATTGGTCCGAGTTGTGTGGAGCTGTGGCTTCACTTGAGTGGCCCGGCTTCCCTGGGACTCGGCACTTGAGTGGAATAGTGGTCCGGCGTCCTGGCCCGTTGGCTGCGACACCGTTGCATAGAACTCGCACCGAGGTTCCGGGGTGAGGGCCCGGCAATGCATCAATCTCGCACCGGACCCTCTCCACTCCTTTCCTGGACCTGCAAAGACACCAGCAGGTGGAGACGGTCTCTCGAGGAGAGATGTGCTCTGTGTTTAAAGGCAGTGATGAGGCTCTTTATTGGGTTCAGGTGAGCCCATTACAAGCCACCAAACGGGGAAAAGTCACCACGGGTGAAAATTATCCACAGGAGGGGGGTGTCGTTCCGTCACACCTGGTATAATAAATTGTGTCTTTTACTCTGATTACTTTAAAAAACACAAGTTTACCATCTTGTATGGCTTTGTATCATCCCAAATGGAACACTTAAAGTTAAAGTTTTTTTTTTTTCTACACGGAAGCGTTCGAGGTTTAACAGAAAGGACGTTTCAAAACCAAGGATTGTGTTGCCGAAAGATTTAGTGCTATCCACCCTCAGTTCAACACTTATATCACAATAACATTGTTTCAGTAGTTGTCATATTTTCCATTATTTACAATTGTTTTGCCAGATCATCATTGCTGCCGGTAACTTCACCCCTTCCGCTATGTACTGCAAGACGTGTAGTGCATCAAAAAGTGCATCATCCGGTTACACGTAGTACACTTCTTTTTGTTGCAATTTCAGTGTAAACATACTATTGCACTACTTACACTTCAAAATTATGTAAAATAGTGCAGAAGTGTGCAGTTTGGATTCACCTTATGTTTTGACAAGCAGGAAGTGTTCATGGAAAAAATATGTCACTTGGAATCACCAACGAACAGTCCTTGAAATGGTCTATAGGGATGGGTTGTTACCAGGGCATTTATCTGTGGGTGCTAAAGTGTTATGAGTGGTTTTTAACACATTGCAGGATGTTCTGACTAGAATCTCTCACAAGTCAAAAGTGACCAGACCCAAGCCTTTATTGATACTCTGTATGTTTATGGGATTTCTTTGCTCATGTGAAAATTGTTAAAGGAATTTTATGGGTTCAGTACAAGTTAAGCTCAATCAACAGCATTTGTGGTATAATGTTGATTACCACAAAAATACATTTTGACTTGCCCCTCATATTTAAAAAAAAATATATTAAAAATAAAAAAATAAAAATTCCAGTTCCAGTGTGGCACTTACAACTGAAGTCAATGTGGCCAATCTGTAAATGTTAAAATATTCACTGTTTCAAAATTTTAGCCACAAGATGTAAACAGTATGCTTAACTTAATTTACTTAATTTCAAGTTAACTTGATTTTAGTGTGACAAAATGGCTTACTAACATTTTCTGTGTAAAGTTATAGCCAATTTTAAAACGTTGTTGCCATGATGGTGTAATGCCGTAAACCCTGTAAATACTGTAAGTTAGTAGTCCACTGCAAAAACGATAATTTAAAGAAATTTACAGCTCAAACAACACTCACGTTTTAACAGAAGAATTAATGGAAGTGCTTTTATAAACTTTTAAGCTTCACATTTCCACCTTAAAACCCTCCAAAAAATTGGCCCCCATTAACTTTCATTGTAAAAAAGAGGGACAAGCTGAACTCATTTTTGTGTTAATCAACATTATTCCACAAATGCTGAAAATTAAGCTTAGCTTGTTTTGATCCCAAAACGTGCACGTGCACCCCTCCCCAACAAGTTGCATGATTTGAATGTGGAGGTCTTTAACATAAAAGATGTTAGATGAGTTGTTCACCGACATTTAATACTTAAAAAAAATCCCTAACCCTAAATTTGAGCAATTGTAACAGTGATGCTTACCTTAACAACAGGGCCGTAGCTAGTGGGGGGAAAAGTGGAAACAATTCTAGGGGCCCAAAGGTCCAGGAGGGCCTACAATAAATTCAAAACATTATTTTTTAATAGGTAACGGGTCCAGAACAATACATAGTCAGAGGGCCCAGAATTTCTTGTTAAGGCCCTGCTTAGCAAGCCTCAATAAATGTACAATTATGGTTATAAACAGGAGAATATTGATGTCAAAGATGAATAATTATTGCAGATAAACAGTTAATGACAATTATATTTCTGCCTAGAAATATCATAACTAGCAATATACAATATAAATAATACAATATAGTCATTCAGTAGTCATAAGTAGTCACAGTTTTCTCTGAAATAAAATAGAAAACTTTTGTGTTACAAATATCGAAAGACATTGACATTGGTTGTTTTCTGCCTGTCTCTGGTCAGGGAGTGACCTAGCCTTTGTCATGGTGATGGTGACTGAGGGAGAAGCACTGCAGGTCATCTGCTCAGTGTCTGGATTCAAAGGTCTTTTATCAGTATCATGGCAACACAAGAAAGACTCCATCAGTGATATTGTCAGTCTGACCCACGAGGGATTGATGAAAGACATTGAGTCAAGATATCAAGGCAGACATGTTCAAACACACCATTCTCCAGATGGACACTTCACCCTTGAGATAAGTTCAAGAAAGGCAACACCCAATCACAGCATGAAGCCATTTCTGTTCATTCTGTTGATAAGTGCCACTATATACTAATGTGTTTCTCTGTTATAGTGTTCACAAAAAAGTCAAAATATGGAAGCATAACATTCTTAGTCTTACATAGTCAGATTTGACACTGTAAAAAATACAATAAAAAAGTACTTTCAGATAACCTATGAATTTTTACATGGAAACATCTAAATTAAATGATTGTATGACTAAGTAATAGTTTGAAGTGTTATATCAAGTAGAAATAGATCCTTGAGAAAAAAAATTTCAACATTGCCTTCATTGCAGCTTATTCTGGCAAGAACCTCCTACTTAGACATGTACAATGACCATTCATGGTTTATTAAATATTGCCTGTCCAAACTTAGTACAGACTATTTTACAGACATAAGAAGCCAGCAGGAGCAACATCCAGAAACAAGCTTCACTCCAGGGTGTCAAGAGCAAGCAGAAAGCATGGAGGACAGTACCAGTGTCAAGCTGATTCCTATCAGAAGGATGTATAGAAAGCCAGGAAGATCTCCAACCCTATAGCAGTGACTGTACAGAAACCTGGTAAATACAGCTTGTTCAATCTGTTCTAAAATAAGATACTAGCCAAACTCTAGGGAAGCAACACATGCATCCTTTGCTAAACAAGGGAATTCCCAAATGCATTGTGACAAGCTCATTGGAAGAATAATTCAAAGGTTGCAGACGAGGCAAGAGAAATGTTGATTATAAATAAATGGTTATTTCATTCAGTACTGAAAAGTGTGGAGAAAAAAGTTCAGTGCTATTTAAAATAAGTATTTTACTCAATATTTGTGTGTTTTGTATTTTTATGCACATAATAGTATTAAATTGTTTGCTTAGCAAAATGTTCAGTTACCAATGCCATTGCATAAATTCACTATACCAGGATTAATTTAATCCACATATGAAAGTGTCCAATAACAGGGCGGTTACTGAGATTGAAGAAATAGTTCACCGAAAAATTTAAATTCTCTCATCATTTAATCATCCTTATGTCATCACTGTGTATGACTTTAGATCTCAGCTCTTTTGGTCCAATACAAGTGAATGAGTGCAAACATTTTGAAGCATAAAAGTCATCCATAAGACTCCAGAGGTTAATGTCTTCAGAAGTGATATGATAGGTGTTGGTGAGAAACAAATCACTTTCACATTCTTCTTCATGTGTTTTTGTTGATTCACATTCTTCATGCATACCACCCCCTACTGGGCAGGGAGAATAATTTCTTGCAAAAAGGACATAAATATTGATCTGTTTCTCACCCACACCTGTCATATCTACTTCTGAAGATACTGATTAAATACTGGAGTCATAAGGATTATGTTTATGATGCCTTTATGTGCTTTTTGGTACATCAATATTTTAGCACCCATTCACTTGCATTGTTGGACCCACAGAGCTGATATACTCTTCTAAAAATCTGTATTTGTGTTCTGCTGAAGAAAGAATGTAATAAACATCTGGGGTGTCATGAGGGTGAGTAAATGATGAGAGAATTTTCATTTTTGGGTCAAGTAGTAATCAAGTAGCATTCAGCTGGTCATGTGGTGCTAACATGGTGACCTCCATGAGGGCACCCCTGCCCCATGTAGAATAAAAGAGCTTTTATAAGGTTACTTATATGACTGAACTCTTCATCTCACATGAGTGGTCATGATTTTTGCATATGTTTCAAAATTACTATAAATTTGTTTTTTAGAAGTAAAACTTTTTAAATGAGAAAAAAACTACTGAGGGAACCTTTTACGTCAAACTCTGTTGCAATCTATTGAGTGCAGTCTGTTTCTGTGGTGCACATAAAGTAGTTGCTGCCAACGTGGTATGTTTCAAAGCAGTTACTCATTAGGTTCTATTATGTTAGGATGCTGTCTGTCTAAGCAGCGAGGAAGCTCACTAGGTTTGGAAAAGAGTTTAGGTCTTTTCCATAGATCAACAAAAAGTTCTGTTATCTGCTGTAATTTAAGCTGCCACCACACTATCTGATTTTTCTAGTGATATTCAGGTGTGAGCTTCATTATCATATTCGCTGCCAGTAGGTGAGAAATGGAGTGCACATTAACTTCTACCAGAGAGAGGTTGTTAATCACTTGACCGTCAGGTCAGCCTGCTGAGTTATTGATTCCAGCAAAAAGGAAAAAAAGAATCCAACATGGAAGAAAAAAGCGTTCCGTCACCAGGGCGGGCTCTTGTGTTCTAATCAAGTGACCAATGAGCTGCTTCTTTTACTGAATAACTGAGAAGATAAGCAGATCTGAACGTTTTCATCTCTGCATTTCATCGCAAATGCTGATTGTTATCCATACTGATTCTGTCACCAAAAGTTTTCCTGCATTTTTCTCCTACACTATAAAGGACTAATGAAATCAGAAAGCAGAGACACAACAGTTTTTATTGTCAACTCCACTTTAATGTCATTTCTTTATTCACTGACAGCTGCATATGGACAAACACCTTCTACGGCAAACCTTGAGGGGATAAATATGCTATCACACACTTTCACAAGGTAAAGTTACTCCATTACTAGCAATCTAGATTTCTGGCAAACTAGCTGCACACTTGCCACAAATTAGCTGCAAATTTGACACTTTATTTTCACTTGCAAAAGAGCTTATGATTTGCCGCAAATGTTTGCCAGAAATTTGCAGCTCTTCACTGGTAGTGGTGAACATGCAGCAAACCTTTGGCAACAATGAACAGTTTTCCACAAAGCTCATTCGCATGCGAAAATGATCAGTGCCTAACTTGGGGCAAGTTTGCAGCAAATTTGCCATGAACTCTCAATTTTTGTAAGGAACTCCATGAATCCCATCCTAAATCACTCAATCAGAGGTGTGCAGTGTTGCAGTGTGTTGGTATGCTAGTCACTTCTCCACCATTCTGAAAGGGCAAGTGTGTAATACCTCTGAATGCAGAGAGTGAGATCTCAGCAAAACTGTTGTCAAGTGTGACACCCTCGGCCAAAATCGAGTTGTTTTTATTCTTTTTGTGTGATGTTGGCTATACTCACACTTTAGGTGTGCCACTCTCGTATGAAAATTTTTCTTTTGTTGAACAAAAAGTATGTTAGCCTCAGTCACCATTCACTTTTATTGCATCTTTTTTATGCAGTACAATAAAATTGAATCGTGACTGAGGCTGTCTAATATTCAAACATAATTTGAACGTCTTTTGTGTTCAACGGAAGAAAGTCATTCACGAGGGTGAGGGTATGATGACAGAAATGTCATTTCGGCTAAAATATCCAGTATCCAAATCTTTAATATCTCTGTCTCTCTCTCTTTCGCTGTAATGTTTATCAACAGGCAGCAAGCTGAACCTGTCCAAACACAAGTCTTGGATGGAAAACATTGGCGACAGTAATGCTAAGATTGACTGCTCAGACAGCAGTGCAAACAACACTTGCTTCACATTAACATGGCGCTTGAGTCCCTGACACTCTGGATGAACTATGGATCTGGATGTTGTTGTCAAATTTGGCCCTGTAGCTGGCCTAGAAATGAACCAGAGAATCCGCATGGAAATGAGACAGAAATGGAACTTCCAGCTCAGGAAATCTGACAGTGGACAGTACTGTTGTGAAGTGGAAGAGTGGCTTCAGGATCCTCTTGGTGACTGGTATTCTCTAGAGAAAATGTCTGTTTCCACAGAGCTTTTTTTCAATGACAAAGGTTGAAAAAATTAACTGAACTATCTGAATGATCTTTTCATTGAACCTCAATATGGATAAAAAGTTGAGTATACACTATTCATGCAACATTAAGCACCAATTTTGATATTTGTACCAATCCAAAGAGTAGCTACGTCTGATGTGTAGAGAGTCAGGCAGTATAGTATTCCGAAAGTAAATCTCATGAACATTTTCCATGCAGAAATAGATTTTTAGAGATAGTGTATGCAAAAACTTTCAAAGTACTGTATAACCCTTCCATGTGCTCTAAGGTTGCAGACCATTGCTTAACAACATGTGATTCTGTAGAAACCAGAACTCAATGAGTTACCCACTTAATTAAAAAAATTGGTAGATTACTTCTGAATTGTAATCAGGTACATTATTATCCAGCAATGGATGTCAGGAATTGTAGGGAATTTTCAATTTGTAATGAGACAGGGTACTGAAAAAAACCCTCTTTACTTATCTTATCAGTGATAAGCCTAGATAATTTCAAAATGAATGAAGCTAACACTCAGCTGAGGGTTAAGGAGAGAGAGTCGCTAATGTTAAATTGCTCAGTGGATGGTGTTGAGACAGATTTCACAATTCGCAACTCCTTTACCTGGTACTTGAACCAGTCCTCTAATGTGTGACTACTGACCTATCATTATGATCTGATTTACAACAGCTTTGACCCAAAGCTTGAGGGACGACTCCACTTTTCCAGCCCAGCAATCTGTGTTGACCATCCAGGAAGACAGTGGGTGGTATTACTGTCAAGTTGATCAGCTCCAGCTGGATTGCAAAGGCCAATGGTCTTCTAAGGCATGCAGCAAATTTTACCAATGTTAATGTTAACCTCATAGGTACGTCCTCTATATTTCAAAGACTCTGTACTTCATAATGTATGTGCTTTGATTTGAGGTGATATACGAAACATTTTCAATGTAAACAACACTTTCTTCTATTCCTTGAAAGAGTGAACACTGTCCTTGTAGACACTAAGGATAGGTAAAAAGAGGACACTTTACCATGGACAGGACTGATAAGCAACTTGACATCAAAGAAGGAGAGCAGTTTGAACTTGAATGCTCACTGGACACAGTAAAAGAGGATCATAACCTTCACTACAGCCTCAGTTGGGTATTTGATAGCCCGGAATCTACCAGCCGGACACCTTTATTGGCATACTCTTATGGTGACCATCTACAGTACCACCTTGAGAACCTGCAACTTACAGACAGGCTGCACTTCCCTAGACCTGTTGCTGGAACATTTAATCTGCTTACTAAACTCGGATACAGCTGACAGTGGAAGCTACTAGTGCAAGGTTTACCAGTATATGCTTGGTTGTGAGGGCAAATGGAAACAGATAGTGTCTGACCAATCAGGCATGACCATTGTCAACATTGTCAAGCTTAATTGGTAATACATGTACAGTATTTACATCTTGTCCACTTTCATTGTCTTAAAATCTCAAAAATGACTCACGTTCACATAGCACAGTGTTCTTGTTTTTGGATCTCTACTGTATATAACACCTTTAAGAGTATCTCTCAAAGTAATTTGTCTGAGTGTTTCAAAGTGTCTCAAGGGTATTTCTATATACCAAGATGTCGTCCATGAAGACTGCAACTTTGTCCAATTCTTTGAGGATTGCAGACATCTCCCGCTGGAAAATTTCAGGCACACTGGTGATACTGAAGGGTAGCCTGCAGAAGAAATATCTTCCAAAAGGAGTTATGAAGGTTGTTAATTTAGCACAGTCTTTATCTAGTGACAACTGCCAGAAGCCACTAGCTGCATCAAGAAGAGAGAAAACCTGAGCATGTGCTAGTTTTGGAAGAATATCGTCAATTGTTGGAGGTACATATTTCTTCCTCTTTACTGCTTTAAGTTGTTTGAGATCAACACAAATTCTAATCTGGCCCATCTTCTTTGGAACGGCCACCATAGGAGCGCACCACTCTGTAGGCTCAGTAATCTCTTCTATAATGCCCATTGTACCATCCTCTCTAATTCCGATTTAACCTTTTGAAGCAAAGGCATGGGCACCCGTCTTGCAGTGGACACACTGTATGGTAAAGCATCATCTTTCAGGCAGAATTTTATAGGTTTTGTCTCTCTTCTAGGCTCTTGAATAAACCCATTTCTATAGCTGTGTTGCGTCCAGGGAGATTGCGTCCACCACAAATACAGTAAACCTTTACTGCCTATCCTTGTATGTAGTCATGGCTGTAAACTCTCCTTAGCAGTTCAACGTTCCTCCTGGCTCTCAAGTTTCACACTGACACAGTTGAGTTGTGGCTTATACTTAAAAATGTAATTATTTAAAAAAATTGTTTTGTCAGAAATAATGCAGATATCAGCGCCAGTAACGATTTTTAAGTCTATGTTTGTGCCTTTAATCATCATTTAATAATAAAGAAGTGTGTTGCAATGCTTCCCTCTGGTGGTTTGTTAACATCATGGACTTCTCTGGTTCTGCAAACTGCAGCAAAGTGACCTTTCTTTCTGCATTTGCAACATTCAGCACTTTTAGCTGGACACATTTCCCCTTTTACATGATTCCTTCCACATCTTTTAGACTTCCACTCAAAGGTTTGCTCAGACTGGCTTCGATTTGTGGCACAGTGCTGTTTCCCTCTTTCATTATAAGGAGTTTATAATGAAAGAGCCAGCCTAGCGCCAGCCACTTCACTGATCTGTGCACTGACGTTAGTAGCCTGTTCACTGACATGTCCTCGGACTTGTTCAGATTGCCTCACAAGCTCTATGTGCGTTACTGAGAGTTAAATCAGGCATTAATTAGAGCTTTTCTGATAACTTTCTGTCCAGAATCCCTATCACGAGCCTGTCATGGATATTCTCATCCTTAGTGGCACCAAAGTCACATGTGTTTGCTAGCTCCTGAAGACTGCGAATATATTCCTCTGCCATTTTGCCTGGCTTTTGGACTCTCATGTGAAATCATGCTCACTCGTGAATTACATTAACTTTTGGTACAAAGTAGTTGTCGAGCTTTCTGATTACCATATCATAGTCCTCCCTTTCTTCATTTATGAATGTGAATGTTTGATACACTTGTTCCACTTCCTTTCCCAATGAATAAAGCAATGTACAGACCTTCACCTCAGCCTCTTCTTTATCGAGCTTGGAAGCTATTCTGTAGCGGTGATACCTCTGCCGATATTCTGGCCAACGTGCAGGGTGGCTAAAATCAAAACATTCTGGAGGATGGAACTTTGCCATAGTTTTCCGACTGCTCCAATTCTGACACCATGTGATGTTCAAAAGGAAGGTCTATGTTGATCCAATGTATGAACTTTTACTAATGCCAGCTTGCTCTACAAAAGGTAACACGTAACTCCCAGGTTCCATGCTTAGCACATCTCCTCCCCACAGTTAAGTACCACAGCTCCCCCCATAGGGTTACTTACTCATTACATGACATTTAGAACCATTCGTCACAATGGTGGAAAAGAGCTTGACTTTTTTTTCATTCAAATAGTGCCACTGACACGAAGTGCACAGACGACTTGGCTCACAGATCATTTATTATTTCTCATTATTTAGTATGTAACTCAGCTAATGAAGCGGTTCTCTTAGGCCCTGATTTACTTATAATAAAGGGTACTAAAGTGCATAAATAAAGGGTGTAATTCACTTGTGCAATCTACCAAATTGTGTGCATTTCTTAGGTATATTGCGGGTGAGTTATTAAGAATAATTGCATAAATAACCACACTGGCTTTGGCTGACTTTGTCTGCCTCAGTTTAATTTAGAATTTTAGTTAATGTGGGAAAGGGCATTTTTCAATGTCATTTATAATTGGCTTAAATGTATTTATTCAGTTGAACGATATCATCATACAATTCTTGCTATTTAGCAATAAGTTGCAAGAGCAGTTGATCAGCATACCCATATTTGACACTCTTCTCTTGAAACATTTCAGAATGATTGCAGAGCGGAAAATGAAATCACCTAAATTCATAATTCACAAAGAAGAAAATACTGTATTATTTACATGTTAAACCATCACATCGAGCATGCTGATGTGCACGAGAACCACCAGTTAAAAGTTTAAATCATTGAAACATGACATAATTTGGACATAAATTGTTAGTATTTTGTCTTAGAGTTCATCATCACTTCTGTTATCTGTTGATTTTGTGCTCTAAAACAAAACAAAAAATATATATTTTCATGGGAAATAATCATATCACTTTACTGTGTCAACAATCCAGCAACATTGTGTGTACTATGTATTCTCCATTCTCAAAGTCTCTGTTTTTCCATGACAGCATGGTGTAAAGCACAAATCAGATTAATACCTGCCTTTCAGTTCAGATTAATCCACCTTCATCATCTTAAAAATCTCATAAATGACCCATTTGAAAAAAAGTATCTTAGAACAAAGCATAATTATGCTGCCTATGTTTTGGAATAGCCTTGATGTTGAGAGTGTGCTTATGATAAATTAAAAAAGTTAACTAGGGTTTGGAACAGAGTGAGTATAAAAAAATAAATTTCTTTACATTTGATTTTGTGCTTAATTTAAACAGAGAGTAAACTGCATGTGCAGAAGGAGAACCGAAAGCTCAATATTACCAATCACCAGACTGGATTTAACATTGACTGTGCGATTGACTCTCTGTCCAGTGATAAATCTGCTTTTGAGGTACCAGGAGAACCAATCTTCACTGCTAGACGTGATGGTACACAGTACAATTAGTGACAAAGATCTGGTGTTCAGATGACCACCTCCCACTTACTATAAACTGACTGTGCCAAACATCAGCTCTGCTTATATGGGGCAATACTACTGTCCAGTAGAGAAGTGGCTGCTAACACCAGGAAGAAAGTGGCTTCAGACAAATCTGGAGACCTCTTTGCCCATGTTCATGTTGATGTAACATAATCTTGATAGGGCTATCAAACGATTAAAATATTTAATCATGATTAATCGCATAGTTTTTTTTGGTAGTTAATCGCAATTAATCGCAATATCTTTAGAAACATGTGTACAAAATATGCTTCCAGATCCAGATGTATTTTTCAATCATCCACACAAAATCTACCCCACCAACAAAGTTGAACAACAGAACATGAACACAACACAACGCAATTCAAATTATGCACAAAATATGGTAGTTGTATATGTATTATGACAGGATTTCTTTTTATGGAGTTTTGACAGACATAATCTTTCCAGAAGCACAGTGGAATTAAATAGCTCTGGTCATGTGAATATTTGCACCACTCAAGGATTAAAGTCTGCACTGTTATTTACAATTTAAAAATGTATACAAAAAAAAAATATATAAAAATAAAAAATACATAATATAAAAAAAAAACTCCTTTAGACCCCAGTCAAAATTGTAACCAGTGGGATTAAATGGGCTAATGACAGTGTAGATCACCTGCAGGGT
Organism: Moxostoma hubbsi; assembly: GCA_032164185.1. NCBI lineage: Eukaryota > Metazoa > Chordata > Actinopteri > Cypriniformes > Catostomidae > Moxostoma > Moxostoma hubbsi. Next base: position 35,131,813 of record JAVLUX010000011.1, read on the forward strand.
TCCAGAAATGTCTCCAACTTCTGCATTGGCTAGTGCACTATCAAACAGAGACTGTGACAGAACCTTGGAGACAGCAGCAGGGTTTATGTTCGGCGGTAATAAGTACCACCACTCCCTATACACACATTACGCAGTCTGCGTAAAGCACTAACTCCACCAGAAACCCCACTGACTGCCTTTACTGGCACGTTAAACGTTGTTAAAGGACCCGGTAGCAGTTGCGGGGGCCTCGCGCTCACACTTTTACTTCATGCTCGAACCTCATCGCACATATTTTGCCACGCCCTCACACTTTCACTTCGCGTTCGCACCGCACATCGCAACTTCTGCCTCGCGCTCGGACAGCGCCTGCAGTCATTTTACAAAGTTCCGAGCTCTGTCTGTGCTTTGCGGGCATGTTCTACTGCTGTGCTATATTGAAAAAACGCTAGGCGGAGGAATCAGCATAATGTCTCCCAACATTTTCCCGACGGTCAATGTGACATTAGCAGCGTTTGCGCAAATTAACACGCTTCTCGTGAACTACGGTATATTCAAAGGGTCACATTACGCGTTAACGCCGTTAAAAAAGTGTGCCGTCAAACGAATTTAGCGTTAACGAGTTATTAACGCGTTATTAACAACACAACACTTCGACAACACTAAATCTTGAAAATAGTTTTTGTGCTTTAAAGGTGATGTAAGCCATTTAAGCAGTTTTGCTAACTTCCACTAGACATAAACAACAAAAAATTGGCTATGAATAGCGGTTTTGATCCCTCTTTTTAAAGTTCATAAGCCAACTTATTTTGCCATCCTAACTGTGCATGGTTATACTGTATGGTTCATTTTCTAATTTTCATTAGCATTGATTTTTACCTGCTGTCTATCTGAAAAGACATGTGACCCATATTTGGTAATGTTCACATTGGAATTGTGCAATGACAGAATGGGTCATTGTAAAAAAATTCATTGTTGACATACTATGGTTTGTTATAGACTAGTTCGGTCTTTTAACATAATGTGTTTATTGATGACTTTTATTATTGAGAATCAGATGACTTTCCTAGAGCTGTTGATTAGCACTGTCGTACTCAACATGAGCTTCCTTATCTACTCCAAATCAAAAAATGTCAGAGGAATTTTCTGCTGTGGGTTTCCTTTATGCTCTGCATTTTCTTTAAGGAATGCTTGTGGTATGACTCAACATATCAAACAATGTATGAAGTAATTATTCTTAGGATACTCTTTTCCCTCTGATTAATTGGAGAACTTATTTATATTGTGATATATTAATATCATATTCTGAGGAAAAACACATTTAATATTCTGATTCCAAAGACATGATCTGGCAATGCAAACATCCTAAAATCATATACAATTGTATTTGTTACAGTTTTTCTCGATTGCTTAAACACTATAACCAGGCTTTTGAACTAAAATTTCAAAACCATAATGCCATTTATCAAAAAGCACACCCATTTCACTGAACTATGAACACTATTCCCCTGTTTTGACACATTAGTCAGATTTGTTGAACTGTCACAGCAAAACTCTACACACAAATCCCTTCATTTCTCATTGCCTACACCACATGGTCATTTAGAAAGCACTAGCATTCAATATTGTTCACTCAAGTCAGCATAGTTTCAGCTCAATTAGCACACAATTACCCAGGTGAAAACACTAAGAGTCACAATTTAACACACACCAATCAGAACTTTCAAGACACATAAAAGTGCCAGAGTCAGTTCATTTGAGTTTTGGAACAATGGATCCACAAAGAAATGAAGGAAGAGGTCGAGGAGGGAGCGGAAGAGGACGTGGTGAAGGAGGAGGAAGAGGACGTGGTGAAGGAGGAGGGAGAGGAAGAGGACGTGGTGAAGGAGGAGGAAGAGGACATGGTGAAGGAGGAGGGAGAGGAAGAGGACGTGGTGAAGGAGGAGGAAGAGGACGTGGTGAAGGAGGAGGGAGAGGACGTGGTGAAGGAGGAGGGAGAGGAGAAAGAAGAGGAAGAGGACGTGGTGAAGGAGGAGGGAGAGGAAGAGGACGTGGTGAAGGAGGAGGAAGAGGACGTGGTGAAGGAGGAGGGAGAGGAGGAAGAAGAGGACGTGGTGAAGGACGAGGTAGACGAGGGGGAGGTGGTGGTGGTGGAGGAGGAGGAGGAGGAAGGGCAAGGAGACAAGCAGTCTCGGATGAAATTAGAGCCACTTTAGTTGATCATGTCCTTGTCCATGGCATGACTATGAGGGAGGCTGGGCAACGAGTACAGCCTAATTTGAGTCGCTTCACCGTTGCGTCCATCATCAGAACTTTCAGGGAGGAAAACAGGTAGGTGTACTTACAGTAAGACTGCTCTGTACAGTAACTTGTGCTGTACTCTGTGCTTTGACATCACATCTACTGTTGCACTATGTAATATGTACTACTGTAATAAAGAAATGCATCAAATTGCCTCGCATACAGATAGTTTCAGTATGTTTCCATTTTTTCCTGTAAAAAGGATGTGTGAGTTACAGTAATGAGTGCTTCTATTTTTTTAGGACACAGAGACGACCACCTGGTGGAGGCAGGCTAAGGCTTTTGTCGGAGGAGCAAGAGAGGGAGCTTGTAAACATGGTCATTGCCAATAATGTAATCCGCCTGCGAGAGATTCAAAGGAGAGTGATTGAGGATAATAATCATTTTCGAGGAATAAATGCCATCAGCCTCTCCACAATTGACCGCATCCTCCGAAAGCACCAGTTCCGGATGAAACAGGTATACCGCGTCCCTTTTGAACGAAACTCTGACAGAGTGAAAGACCAACGAGTGGAATATGTTCAGGTATGAATTTTGATATCGCATGAAGTATTGTGTACCATCAGAGTATAGCAGTTTATGCTGCCATTTGTGCCCTCTTGAACTGTGCTTCAGCATAGTGATTTACTCTACTGTGTTTCATGTGTTTTGCAGAGAATCTTTGAGATTGAAGGCTGGCCTGTTCCCCATGAAATTATCTTTGTGGATGAGGCTGGTTTCAACCTGACCAAAAGAAGGAGAAGGGGGAGGAACATAATTGGCCATCGGGCTATTGTAAATGTCCCTGGTCAGCGTGGAGGGAATGTCACTATGTGCGCAGCCATCAGCCAACGAGGGGTACTCTACCGCCATGCCATTTTAGGACCCTATAACACTATGCTCCTCCTTGCTTTCCTTGACGGTCTAAGAGAGCATATGTTCCAGTTGGACCACAGGGAACCAGCACAACCAGACCACCCTCACTACGTTGTTGTTTGGGATAACGTCAGCTTCCATCGTGCTGCTCTGGTTCGAGACTGGTTTACCAATAACCCAATATTTTCAAACATCTTTCTGCCTGCATACTCTCCCTTTCTAAACCCAATAGAGGAGTTTTTTTCGGCATGGCGATGGAAAGTGTATGATCGAGAACCTTATATGCGTGTTCACCTCCTCCAGGCCATGGAAGAAGCCTGCCTAGATGTATCAGTAGATGCATGCCAGGGGTGGATCAGGCATGCAAGAGGATTTTACCCCCGCTGCCTGGCTAGGGCTAATATAGCCTGTGATGTGGATGAGATTCTCTGGCCTGACCCAGAACAAAGACAGGAGGCTGAGGCGGAATAATCTTCTTTTTTTTTTCTTTTTTTTTTTGTGTTGTACTGTGTACATGAATGAATAAAAATGTGCCAATGTATCCATTGGTTGTGTCTTTTGTTCATCATGTGAAAAGGTTTGTGAGGAGGGGAACCACAAATAACATAACTTACCAGTTTTGGAAATGTTGTTTTTAATTTATTGCACCAGTGTGTTAGACTATGTTGTAGTGTGTGTTATTTTGAGGGCTTGTGTGTCCTGTCTGAGGGCAAAGTTTGGTTTTTCAGCAAGAGTGAATGGTTTTGAGTGTAGAGCTTCATTTTGACCTGAAAATAGGTTGTTTGGAAAACTGGGTGAGACGTTATGGATTTGTGTTTACTGTTTTGAGAATACGAGGCATAGTTTCAAGAAACGTGTTTAAGCAATCGAGAAAAACTGTAAACTATTGCTTTGGCATTTTTCCACTTAATTGCCTGCATTCTAAGATAAGCCAAGAAGTTGTGTTGCCTAAAAGAGACACCAGCAGTGGCTAAAACTGGTCTTACATTAACTTTAACCAAGTATTGCATCACAGAGCCATTAATCATTTAAATAAAAAAAACTTTCAGGACTAATGGCTATATTTTATAACTGCATTTCACACTTTTAGACTATTGATTGACAACAAAATAGCACACGTATATATGTAAATCTCTGGTTTTTGATTAATTTCTGAGACAATCTGATCTACAGTACCATCATTCATGACATTTAAAGGTGAAATGTGTAATTTCTAAATATTAAAATACCTTCTCCTATCCCAATTGTCCCATTGTGACATAGCAGCACTATAAAAAACATTGCTATGTTTTGTTGGTCACCATTAACTACAATGCTAATTCTGAATTCTAATATACACATTGTAATTAATATTGTAATACATATCTTTGCTAGCAACATATATTCTGAAAATATTAAATTTTTTGGATGGCATTTAAAATCTTACCTGTATTCCCCCCCCCCCCTGACTGGCTTTAAAAGAATTGTATCAGAACTAAAAGGGCATGAGCAAAGATAGTAGATTTCAAATCATATACTTCCAGGCAGTGGCGTAGGCAGAAATTGTATTTTGGGCGGGCCAGTGAAAAAGTGAAAAAGTAGGTGGGCCTATAGTTTTTCCTAGAAAAAAAATGACTTAAATAACAATTAAACCTTAGAGAGTAGAAAAAAGAATAGAGAAACTGCAAAAACAGTTACACCTTTATTTTGCAATATTTGGCAAATCATTATGTTCAACTAACAGAGATCATTAAAGGCTGGACAAACCAGCATAGACAATAACCTGTCTATTTTATTCAGGTTAGTCAGCAGTGCAAAGACAGTTCACCCGAAAATAAAGTAGGCTAAAAGTAAATGAAATTGAAATAATGAAAACTCTCAGCAGAGCACAGTTTGAAATAAATAACAACACATTCTGTTAAATCAACCATATACAATAAAATCAGCCTGGTGGAGCTTTTGTGCCAAAAACAAAATAGCAACTCATTTAAACTAAACAATGTAGCCTATAAGGCATACAGCTATACACAACTTTTTACAGAAAATCGCGTCCTTAACTACACTGTACTCCAACCAAGAAAATTGTCCATACCACTTTGATGAGAAGCTCCTTGATTTTCCATTCTTGACAGTGCAGGGAAATACCTTCAAATTGGGTTGTGAAGGTGGTTCATCAATTGCAGTTAGATCGGCGGGTAAACCCGCGTTAGGCTGACCGGGAGAGAGCACTGGCATTGCTGCCAGGGAGCAAGCGGCGGCCGCCACCAGCACCTGACTAGCTTTCTTGTGGGTTAATGAGTCTGAAGAACTGGGCTGGGTGGACTCGGTAGATGAAGGCAGTGGCGTGACTTTTTCCTCAACTCTTGCTTTTTTCAAATAGCACATTAAAGACACTTGTTTAGCCATTATTTTGGTGATGTTAATAAATTGGCAAAAAAGCAGCTAGCTAGAGCCCCCCGCCGGAGAGTTTTCCTGTCAGAGCAACCATAGCAACCAATAACGTTCCGGAGGGAGGCTTTCTACAACTTGCTTCAACAGTTCCATTTTATTCGGAAAACAAATTAAACACACACACACACACACACACACACACACACACACACACACCAGTCAATAATAAATCAGGTTTATATTAATATATTTTCTTAAATACATTTGAATAATAAAAATAAACTAAAATGTATTTTGATCAAACTTGCCTGGGCGGGCCAGTGAGTAATGTGGGCGGGCCAGTGCCGCCCTGGCCCATTACTGGCTACGCCCCTGCTTCCAGGGGTCCTGCCATGACCAAGCAACTGCCATTGAGATGAATGGGGATGTTAATGAATAGCTAACTAATAGGTAAACATTTCAACTCATTGTCTTGCTAGAAGAAAACTCCAATACCTGACATTAGACCTAAAAAATGTACAGGGTTGAGGAGCCTCCACGAACAGGTTTGAGAACCAACTTTTTATAAGGATTCAGGAAACGGAAACTTTATGTAGGCATATGCTGGGTCATAATCGCCCTCTAGTGGTGAAAAGTCAGGCGTCAAAAGTTTTTTTAAATTTTGTTTTCATAATTGACCTCACAGGTACACTGTTAATCTAGCACTACAAGTTATGAGAAATAAAACAAGTAAAAATCATAATTTGTTGACATTCCATAAATAAAATGTTCCAGCTTGTTGTTACTGTAAGGGTAGGAATAAACACTCAAACTGATTGAACGACATTAATATCTCATGTTTAGTGCAAATGATTTCTATCCTACTTGTTGCCTTAAGAACTGGTGGTACAACTAAATTAAGCACTGACTTAGTTGCAAGCTAAGCCCTCAGTTTAAACTTCATGTCCCAAATTAAAGGGATAGTTCAACCAAAAATGTAATGTTAATTAGCTATTAAATTAGCTATTAATTTTACTTAATTTTTTCTGTTGAAGTCAGTAAAGATGCTGACAACCAACCCTGGAGTCGTGAGTTCGAATCCAGGGCGTGCTGTGTGACTTGACCAAATTGGCCTGGTTGCTAGGGAGGGTAGAGTCACATGGGGTAACCTCGCGGCCGCTATAATGTGGTTATTGTGTGGGGCACGTAGGGAGTTGTGCGTGGATGCCGCAGAGAATAACGTGAAGCCTTCACACGTGCTACACACACAAGCCAAGGGATAAGATGCGCGGATTGACATGGCATGGCAACTGAGGTTCGCTCTCCGCCACCTGGACTGAGGCAAGTCACTACACCACCATGAGGACTTATAGCGCTTTGGGAACTGGGCATTCCAAATTGGGGAGAAAAAAAATAAATAACACTTTTTTAGAACAATATCTCAGCTCTGTAGGTCCATACAATGCAAGTCAACAGGGCCAAAAACTTCAAAAAGCACATAAAGGCAGCATAAAAGTAATCCATATGACCTACAGAGCTCAGCTATACTTCTAAAAATCTCTGTGCTCAGCAGAGATGCTCATCTGGGAAAGCATGTGGGTGAGAAAATGATGAGAATTTTTTATTTTTTTGGGAGAACTATTCTTTTAATGTGCAAAGACAACTGCAAGTAAATCATTTGTAGACTGATTTCCCAAAAAGGGAAACAATGGCATGAGTGTGGGGTGGGACTACCTGTTTGTCCCACCAAAGGCAGATGATGTAAACTGTTAAAAAGAGTAAAACAGTCAAAAGGTTATTTTTGCAATACCGTTTGGAGGCAGCCGATTGCTCATAAATGACACTGCAGCTTTAAGACAGCTGAAATCTTCACTATATAAAAGGTTCAAAGGGTTGCATTTGAGGCTGCAATTCTACTACACTGAAAAAATGATTATTAAGATTTACTTAATTTTTATTTCACAGGTTTCTGCGCACAGGAAGTACATTTTTATGGTACACAATTAAGTAAAATCTACTTCATGGTATAATATTAAAGTGAGTAAATTAAACTTTAACATTTCGGTTAATACATTAACTTTTACATACTGTACAAATCTGATGTTCATGATATTTAAAAATCTTAATCAGAATTTTATTAGAATATTTCATGTTTTGAGCTTTACTTACAAACACATGTTTAATGATGTACCACATGACAGAAGCCATCCACAATGAAGCTTGATGCATGCCATGTAGTGACATCACCTTGCTCTATCGGTAGTGTTAAGATACACAGCACATAGACCTCAACACTCGGTGCACAAAACACGATGGCGGTAACAATCAACAGATTTTTTTCAAAGTAGAAAATGAACTTTTTCTACAAAACAGGAAGTTACCAAACATAACAACATGATCAACAATACTAACGGTGTAAATAAACTTGCAAACCATGCAAGCTCATTAACTTTTCAAGCCTGCTAGGAACACCAAATATAACATTTAGGACTGATTAAAGATGATGCATTGTAAAGATAAACAATCATAAACAAATATTCACTTATAAGCTAGAGTATACATTTTTACATGTTTGAATTGAGTACAAATGTAGAATTTCATAGTTTCAAGTTCATACTTAAACTAACTTCATCAATGTAAAAAGTACTTAATATTTTCTGCTAACTTTACTAAACATTTTCAGTGGATAAGATTGATAATACTAAAGTACATTTAGATATTTCCTATATATACCATCTTTCAAATGTTTAAGTCCATTGTATGAGTCCTTGATAGTACTGAAAATAGCTTATTTCCACATTATCAATCCAGGGTGTTGACATAAACATTTAAGACAACTTACAATAAAATCTCACCATAAAACTCAAACATCAATGTTTTTATCTGCTTAAAACTTTTTTCTCTTTCAGGAACCCATCACATTTCACTACCGAATTCCAGAAAGCATGGATTTTGTGTAGGTCTCAATTCTTTTACATTGTTGTCATTTTTAAATAGTACTGTATGTCGAGCAGCACATTTTAGAAAGTGCAGCGCTCGCTCTGTACCACTTTGATGTAAGTATGAAGGGATGAAAACAAGGAACTTGTTCAATGTAAAAGTGACAAGTGGCTGGAAAAGTTGTAGTACTTTTACATGTGCTTTTTAAAGGGATAGTTCACCCAAAAATGAAAACATTCTCTCATCATTTAATCGCCCTCATGCCATCCCAGATGTGTATGACTTTCTTTCTTCTGCAGAACACAAATTAAGATTTTTAGAAGAATATCTCAGCTCTGTAGGTCCATACAATGCAAGTGAATGGTGATCAGATATTGGTAGCTCCAAAAATCACATAAAGGCAGCATAAAAGTAATCCATATGACTATATCTACACTCACCTAAATTATTATTAGGAACACCATACTAATACTGTGTTTGACCCCCTTTCGCCTTCAGAACTGCCTTAATTCTACGTGGCATTGATTCAACAAGGTGCTGAAAGCATTCTTTAGAAATGTTGGCCCATATTGATAGGATAGCATCTTGCAGTTGATGGAGATTTGTGGGATGCACATCCAGGGCACGAAGCTCCCGTTCCACCACATCCCAAAGATGCTCTATTGGGTTGAGATCTGGTGACTGTGGGGGCCATTTTAGTACAGTGAACTCATTGTCATGTTCAAGAAACCAATTTGAAATGATTCGAGCTTTGTGACATGGTGCATTATCCTGCTGGAAGTAGCCATCAGAGGATGGGTACATGGTGGCCATAAAGGGATGGACATGGTCAGAAACAATGCTCAGGTAGGCCGTGGCATTTAAACGATGCCCAATTGGCACTAAGGGGCCTAAAGTGTGCCAAGAAAACATCCCCCACACCCATCCCCCACACCATTACACCACCACCACCAGCCTGCACAGTGGTAACAAGGCATGATGGATCCATGTTCTCATTCTGTTTACGCCAAATTCTGACTCTACCATCTGAATGTCTCAACAGAAATCGAGACTCATCAGACCAGGCAACATTTTTGCAGTCTTCAACTGTCCAATTTTGGTGAGCTCTTGCAAATTGTAGCCTCTTTTCCCTATTTGTAGTGGAGATGAGTGGTACCCGGTGGGGTCTTCTGCTGTTGTAGCCCATCCGCCTCAAGGTTGTGCATGTTGTGGCTTCACAAATGCTTTGCTGCATACCTCGGTTGTAACGAGTGGTTATTTCAGTCAAAGTTGCTCTTCTATCAGCTTGAATCAGTCGGCCCATTCTCCTCTGACCTCTAGCATCAACAAGGCATTTTCGCCACAGGACTGCCGCATACTGGATGTTTTTCCCTTTTCACACCATTCTTTGTAAACCCTAGAAATGGTTGTGCGTGAAAATCCCAGTAACTGAGCAGATTGTGAAATACTCAGACCGGCCCGTCAGGCACCAACAACCATGCCACGCTCAAAATTGCTTAAATCACCTTTCTTTCCAATTCTGACATTCAGTTTGGAGTTCAGGAGATTGTCTTGACCAGGACCACACCCCTAAATGCATTGAAGCAACTGCCATGTGATTGGTTGATTAGATAATTGCATTAATGAGAAATTGAACAGGTGTTCCTAATAAGGTGAGTGTATATCCTCAGAAGCTATATAATAGGTGTGGGGGGAGAAACAGAACAAAATGTAAGTATTTTTAATGTAAATCTCCACATTAAATTTTACATCTGAAAGTCACATGTGGTGCCTGTTTAGTTTCACTTTCACAGCTTAAAAGTGAAAGTTAAAGTGGAGATTTAGAGTAAAAAAGGACTTAAATATTGATCTGTTTCTCCCCCACACCTATTATAATGCTTCTGAAGATATAGATTTAAACACTAGAATCATACGATTACTTTTATGTGGCCTTTATGTGATTTTTGGAGCTACAAAGGTCTGATCACCATTCACTTGCATTGTATGGACCTGAAGAGCTGAGTTATTCTTCTTAAAATCTTTATTTGTGTTTTGCTGAAGAAAGAAAGTAAGTCATACACATCTGGGATGGCATGTGGGTCATGTGGTTTTCATTTTTGGTTGAACTATCACTTTAAAGACAAGTCTCTCTACAACTTTAATAAGAGCTGTATGTGTGCATGTTTTTATCATTTAATTAAGAACAAATCAAAGAATAATTTATGAAGTGCGAATACAATAGGTCATTATGTAAATGTTATTGTGTATAAAGACAGCAACTCCATTATTATGAGTTTTCCGTTTTAATCCAACATTTGGTTCTCGTTTTTGAACGTGTGTTGACATCTGATGTTGAGGATGCTGCAGTATGCAGCTCAAATGGTGGATCATGTGCGTCTTCCTGTTCTACAGTATTGTCCTCTTGCCTGTCCATCTTTATGTGGTGCTTATTGCAGTGTTTCTCAAAGGTAGATATCTTTACAAATGTTTTGTTGCACACCTTGCAATGGTAGAGCAGCTCTTTGTTGCGTATCTGCAGTTTCAGCTGCATATAAGAGGAGGGAACAAAGGCCCTCGAGCACACACCACAGCAGAGTGACCCACTGCTCTGGTGGCTCTTCTCATGTTGTTTTAATGCAGACACTGACCTGAAACCCTTGTGGCATGTGGCACAGATGTACGCGCCCTCATCTAGCTCTAGAGCCTGATGTTTAAGCAGGTGGGCTGAGGTGCGGAAGGCCTTACCACACTTGTCGCATTTAAAAGGGCGCTCACCTGTGTGCAGACGCTGGTGTATAACAAGTCCGGCCTTCTGTGTAAAAGCCCTGTCACACTGTGTACATCTGAAAGGCTTTTCACCTGTGTGAAGCCTACAATGGGTTTTCAGGTGCGACGCACGGCCAAAGCACTTGTTGCAGTCAGGGCATTTGAAAGGCTTCTCGCCGGTGTGTATCGTCTTGTGGCACATAAGTTGGGAGGGCTGCATGAACATTTTGGAACATATGTTGCATTTGTACTTCCTTTCTCCTGTGTGTGAGCGCAGGTGTAGTGTCAGGTGGGCAGAGGAGATGAAGGTCTTCGTGCAAAGCCGGCAGGTGTGAGGCTTCTCTCCAGCATGGCTTCGTTTATGCAGAACCAGGCCGGAAGAAAGGCTGAAACATTTGTCACAGTAGGGGCATTTGTAGGGCTTCTTTTCAGCGTGCATTTGCTGGTGCTTGGTGAGCGTGGATATCTGGGCGAATGACTTATCACAAAGGCCACAATTGTGGGGTCGACGCTCGGAAGCGTGGGACATGTCGGATGAATCAGAGAGTTGACCAAAGGATCACCTTTTAACACCCCTAATGGGAAAAACAATGAGTTAACAAATCATATGACCTGTATGAGATTGATTCTACACTGAGGTTATACACACTTCCAAATTCAGACCCTTGTTAAAGGGAAAGTTCCTCATCATTTACTCACCCTCATGCCATCCAAGATGTGCATGAATTTCACATTTCTTTTCTTAAAAAAAGATTTTTAGAAGAATATTTCAGCTCTGCTGGTCCATACAATGCAAATGAATGGTGATCAGAAATTTGTAGCTCCAAAAATCACATAAAGGAAGCATAAAAGTAGTCCATAAAACTCCAGTGTTTAAATTCAAAATTTCAGAAGTGATATAATAGGTGTTGGTGAGAAACAGGTCAATATTTTAGTCATTCTACTAAGGTCTGTTCACCATTCACTTGCATTGTATGGACCTACAGAGCTGAGATATGTTTCTAAAAATATTTGTGTTCTGCAGAAGAAAGAAAGTCATACACATCTGGGATAGCATGAGGGTGAGTAAATAATGAGAGAATTGACATTTTTGGGCAAACTATCCCTTTAAAGACACAACGCACAACGTGACTGATGGCAATCCTCCAGCAGTTACCTGTCAAAAGAGGGTCAACCTCTAAATAAACTACAGTGATAAAATTAATAGTACTTTAATAGAACATGGATTTCATGTACAGTAGCTTAGGCGAGGAGTAGCGAGATTTTTTGCTCTTCTTTTGAAATTAAAATGGACCCTATTTACTTTATTACTATATGTCTCTAATGTTATATTATGCCAAATTAATTAGTGCACTTTTTTCCAAAAGAAAAGCATCAAAATGTAATAACTTTCCTCTGAAACAACTTTCCTTTTTGACTGACAGAACTGCTCCTTCCTTCTCAACCCTCTATTCCTGCTAGATAAAATCAAGTCCTGCCCTTTTTATTTTTCCCTTTGCTGATATCCTGTTTCACTCGTGTCAGATTACGAAAGTAAAATCGGTTGTTAATGGCAACCCAAATCATGTTCATCTCTTGTTGATGTTGAAATCACTGCACAAATGCCTGATAGCCTTCTGCAAAATTGATAGAATTGTTTCTTGAGTTTGCATGTTAATGTAATCTTTGAATGGAAGAGAAGGTAAACATATTTGGCTTGCTGACCATAATGGAGACTCAAACTGAGCCTGAGGAACCCCCTGGACCTCCTTGTATGATTTAGTGGTGACTAGCCATGAAGGTGGAGTTTGGGGTGGAGAAGGGATGCCGGAAGAACTGTTGCAGGACAGAGATAAGCAGTAGTTTACATACACTTACTTTGGTTGGTTGGATTAAATGAACATGTTCCTCCCAAATTTAGCTAAGAACTCCATTTAATTATACAGGAATGCATATCTGTCATCTGTTGAGCTTGAAATAACGAAATAAATAAATCTGACAGCTTAAGGCAGGGTTCTCACACATTTTGACCAATTAATTTTGATTATTTTTCCAATCGCTTTTGAATACTGGATTCAAATTTATGGACATTGCGCTCACAAATAAGAAATTTCTAGCCAATTACATATTAGAACTGACCATAACTAGAAAAAAAAAGACTTTTCCAGGCCTGTATTTTTTTTATTTCCATGTTCTCTATGACCGTGGAAACCCTTTTTATGTCATCTGATGTGTAAATCGGACAATTAGAATGCATAAGCATTGATGCATTGTTCTTTGTTTCCATCAAACTTTTTATTTGCTTTCTTCCTTATAAATAAACAAATCTTATTCAAATACATTATCCGAGGTAATCTTTCAAACCAATTAACTTTCAGTTTCACTTTAGTATGTCCTGCTTTTTTAACAGAAACAGGTGAAGAGAGACTTAAATGCAGCCAAAATATACGAAGTTGCCAGCAATGACCAAGAAAAGTCGTATTTACAAGTGGGAAACTCTGAATTCTGGGTTTTATTTGAATTGATTAATGAAGTTTCATCAAAGTGACTTAAGTATGATAACTGACATTTCAGATGAAGATAGTAGCATTAAAAAAAAAATACTCTGACTTACATATTAAAGGAAAAAATCAAAAAAAGAGAAGATTTTCAAATGACAAAAGGGCACAAACAAAATACAGGAAGATGCAAAGTTAGGGGATTTCCAATACAAATAATTCCTCAATGAATTCAAGTGTCATTCTTCTTGACAATTTTAAAGTCTTTTTCAAAAATGGCTCCATTACAAAAACAAAGTTTTTTTAGGTTGGCAGTTTGCACATTTTTGTTTGTGGATATAACTTTCGCCACGTAGAATATAAAAGTTTACCAGAAACTCCATCATCTTGTAAAAATTATGTCTTTCAGACATAGTTCATTTTCAGTGGAACAAATAAGTAGGAACTAACGTTTAACCAAAATTTTGAGGACACGTCACAGTTACTCAAAGTCTTCCCCACTTACACCCCAAAATCTACATTAGTTTTTAATGTCCATATATTTAGATAAAGCTGCATTACAGGGGTAACATTTAGTGTAGCGCTTTAAAATGCACTTCTTTCACTTTGTTGGAAATACAGAATTTTTTTGCAATCATTGTCAGAAATTTGAGCATTCTCAGAAGATTTTCCCTCCAGGAGAAATCTCATTCTTTGATTGAAATATTTAGGCTAATACATTTGTTGTTACAGGGGAAACTCTAGATACTAGATTTGTGATGTTGGAAGGGCATGTCATGAAAGATATTGGAAAGCAATGATTTTGCAAAGTTGTTTCAATTGCAGTGATTAACTTCTGTAGGAGCCAAATGAAACGATTGTTGAAACCACTAGATGGCCGTGTGTGCACCAGTGGTGTGGGTGTGGTCACCTGTTAATTTAGCTTGGTATTTAAACTTCCCATGGGTTGTATCAGGACACAGGTGGTGGGAACATATGGTTCTTACCATAGAGCAACGTGTTACACTTTGTAAGATATATATTATTCATTAAATGGACAACAAAGCAGTTGAAATTAACATTGATGCATGGACATTTTTTACATCAAACTATGCGTAGAGAACATCTTACCACCTAGCCCTGGCTTATAGGAAAAAGCCATTACAAATTCTATGATGTGCCAGTCAACTATTGGCTCATTCTTTGCGATTTCTTTTTAATTTAGAATACATGCATTAATAGCCAACATTATACAAGTAGTGTAAAAGAAGAAAGTGTGCTGAGAAAGCACATGTTTATGATGTGTTGTAATTTTTTGGTTTTAATGTATTGTTGATTGTACTTGGTCTTTTATTAATTTTGTCTGTGGCCCTACTTCTAATTGCTCCATGCGGGATTAATAGTTAAGAGTTGTAAACTAAACTAAAAGTGATGTTGTGATCAGTTATAGGCCCTACTTTGTAACTGGTACAACAAAAAGAGCTTTTGCTGTCATTCATTGTGTATTTGTTTAAGTCTGACATCACGTATTTTGTTTCCCACTTGAATGCATGATGTAATAATAAATGCCCAACTCGGTGGTACAAGCTTCCCAGGTCCTCTTGAAGACAGCACAAGTCTTCGACTGTACAACAGGGACATATAAACTCAGCAAAAAAGAATCAGCCCTTTTTCAGGGCACTGTTTTTTAAAGATAATTTTGTAAAAATTCAAATAACTTTACAGATCTTTATTGTAAAGGGTTTAAACAGTGTTTTCCATGCTTGTTCAATAAACCATAAACAATTTATGAAAATGCACCTGTGGAACGGTCGTTAAGCTTACAGCCGGTAGGCAATTAACGTCACTAAAGAGACCTTTCTACTGACTCTGAAAAAGCCTTAAGCACACTACATGGAGGCATGAGGACTGCAGATGTGGCCAGGGCAATAAATTGCAACGTCTGTACTGTGAGACGCCTAAAGCTGCGTTCATACTGCCAGCGATACGCACCGACAAAACAACCTTATCTCATTCATTTTCAATGAGAGCTGGCGACTTCCGGCTCCATGAGCGACGTTGACCATTGGCGACCAAATAGTGACGCAACAAAGTTGAGAAATGTTTAACTTTATGCAAATGAAGAGCTTTCATTCATGACTTTCGGGAACGACAGCCAATAGGAGAAGATGGTAGAGCTCACGTGATCCTAATATTTTAATAATACTATTAATTGTAAAGAAACAGTGCTGTTTAGACTCTCCATACACACCACTAGCGACCTTACCGCCAGCCACCGGCGACATGCAGCAACAACGTAGCTGGCAGTGTGAACGCAGCTTAAGACAGCACTACAGGGAGACAGGAAGGACAGCTGATCATCCTTGCAGTGGCAGACCACGTGTAACAACATCTGCACAGGATCGGTACATCCGAATATCACACCTGAGGGACTGGTACAGGATGGTGGCACAACAACAGTCCGAGTTACACCAGGAATGCACAATCCCTCCTTGAATCTTTTTATGTTCGTACAAATATTTACACATGTTAAGTTTGCTGAAAGCAGTTGAAGGTGAGAGGACGTTTCTTTTTTTGCTGAGTTTACATTTACCTCGATGAAAGAAAATAGCAAAAGAGGAGTTTTACAAATATATGACTAAGGGGATCTTCATCATTTAGCCTATGATTGTATTGTCACAGCCTGTAGATGACGTTATGTGATTAGTTCCATTAGTTTGCTGTATTGGTTGGTGATTATCAGTAAGATTATAGCTGTATCAAGGAGCAGTCATCTGCACAGGAGCATTATTATCAGCAAAAAGATACTAATGGTAAACATACTATAGCATTATATTGTTGCAATGTACGGACAGCACGTTTCATCAATAACCATAATCACATCATCAGCCTTTCCAGAACAAAAATCCCTCACGGACCACCACTGACATCATCATCACCCACTCACCCAGGGGCGTAGCAATTATTTCAAAAGTGACTGGGACAGAATGTATAGTGCAAGATGAAAATAAATAAAAGATATATACTTTAAGATCTGTCAATCGATTAAAATGTTTTTATCTAATGAATTATATGATTGACTAGTAAATTTTAACTTTTGCATTTACAGATTTAGACATTTGCTGAATGAAAGACACAGCATATACCCTGTGATAAAGTGGGAGGGACGAACTTTGGTTTTATTTAAAATGAGGGGACACAGTGTTGCCAGATGTACGATAATTATCGTATTTGTACGATAATTTTGACCTCTGTACGATGTACGATCAATAATGAAAAAAATCCCATAATGTACGATAATTTCAGAATTTTCAGTCGTTCGTCCAAACACACATCCTACCGCTTCTCTCTCGGACCCCGAATCATTTCGCAGACTCGCCTGCCTGCACGCAAGCACGTATACACACACGCACGCACGCACGCACGCACGCACACACACACGCACGTGGATGTGGCATCCGATGATGACAGCGACTTAGAGATCGAATTTGAATCTTTTTTGTGTTAATTGTGCACTTTTTTCTTTTTTGTGCACTTTTTTTCGGCATATCTTTTGCACTTTGGAAAAAAAAAAGTTATTCAGACTTCCTCCAGTTAATGTGAGCGTATTATACAGCTTGTTCAAATTGGCTGTAAAATTACTTGGAAAATAAAATTGTTGGAAAATAACGTTTGGTTTGTGTACGATAATTTAAAAAAAAAAAACGATAATTTTGAAGTTTTGGTACGATACTTCGACATTTCTAATCTGGCAACACTGAGGGGACACGTCCCCCGCTTCCTGTACGCCCCTGCACTCACCCAAAACCCATACAAACAACAAAAGCGAAAGTTGCAGTTGATTCTGATCTTAAATGTCTCTAAATGACCCCTACACATCGCAAGCGCTTTATATGATGAACGCTACAATTTAAACAGGGGAAAGAGAATGCCAATAATAACCTACAAACGGTTGTATTATGGCATGACATTTCTCGTGAACGGTTATTGTCGCATTCATGCTCATGCTGTATCCAAGAGCAAGGGATGCAGTAAAACAGGACTCACCTCTTTGACAAACATTTCCACCAAGGACATCGCCCAACGTTGAATGGGAGATTTGAATAACCTCTTGTGTATGTATGTTAGGGTTGCGACATGATTCCGCACATCAGAACATAACAGCGCCTCTCCTCACATGAAGCTAGTATGAAGTAAACGACAAAGCAGCTTAAATGCTATCAAAATAAAAGTAGTCTAACGTCAGACGTTACTTATAACTACACTCACTTTAATAGAATTAAAACAGTTCAAAGAATGTACCACGGTATAAACACAGATTCCGCCAAATTACCATAGTAATGTTTTCATATACTTATTACCGTTAGACTACTTCATTCATTCCTGTAATAAATATGGGGTCTCTTTCAATGTGTAAAAAGCTTCATAATATTTTTTTTATTTATTATTATTATTTATATTTGATTTTGTATATCAATGCTGGTTAGTTACCACGGATTATAGCAACCTGGCATTGTAACTACAGTATTTTGGTGGACGTATTAGTAAGGTATTGTTTTTTAATGGTCTGCATTCAGTCCCTTTAATATAAAGAGGAACTGTAATGCTCAGGATAAATATTAATGTAAATATATGTTGTTGCATTGAAGATCTGAAGTTGCCTTTGATTCACATCTTAAAGGACAGCAGTATTCACATCATGTACTTTGATAAATACAATTGACGTAACTTAATAGTGTTATCACAGATATGCATGGTGTTCTGCGACTTTTAGTGAAAACTGTGATTGTATCTGACCCTCACCACCAGAGTAAGTTTCGTTTTCTTGCTCAGGCTCTTCCAGTGAATAGAAACCGAGTGATTTCGAGCGCAGTGATCACATCTGATTCTGGTTTATCTGTCTCATTCCGATTGCTTAATTTCATTCGGTCGGCCATGAGAGGAAGCATCAGCATGAAGGACCGTTGAAGGTAAGAAACTTGATAAAGCTAATTTAGAAGTACATCATTTCAAGTGCTAAAGAATACAAAAACTGCCCAATTTTGTCGAATTACAGAACATTTTGTCAAATATTGCCTAGCATCTTAAAAAGATGTTATAAATCGTAAATATAAATGTAAAGATTAAATCTAAGTTTTGAACTAATAATATTGTTCAGGTTTAATTTGTGTTCTGTCCAAATTTGTCTCCGCTGATGCAATCAGGATGTGATTGTGAGATCATGAGATGTGAGATGATCAACAAACAAAATCTCGTTACGTTGTAATAGAATAATCAGTGTAGCATTCATTAATTTCATATTTAATTAGGAATTCATAATCGGAAAACCAAACAACGACTTATCTCATTGTTCGTTTACAAAACCAATATTAAAAAACAAATAATGACTTGTTTTTGTCATTTCGATTTAACGCTCAAGTTGAAATTGGAAAAATAGCCACGAGACACTGTGCGTTTTGATTATTTGATTTCACTAATATATGACTTAAATATTTGATTGGCACATACGAGTGAACCTGAAACGTCCCTTTCTTCTGATTGATCAACCTGCACTGTTGTAATATTAAATCCAGTAACTCGCCACTTTTATTGCAGCTGTGCTGTCTCTCTCATCAGTCAGACACGGTGCCTACCCACACATCCGTAAAATGTGCACTGAATGCAGACAGGGTGCATTTCCTACATTTTTCTTCCTCGTTTCCTCGCTCCTCCGTCCTCGAGCCCGTGACCCGGACACCGATAAAAGTTTATGGCATCAAAATCCTGCAAGATGTATTGCGGTCACGGACCCAAAAATAATATGCGTGAATCAAAATTATAAAAACATAATAATAATAATAATAAGCGCAAAAATAAAATAAAAGCGCAGATCAAAATAATAAGTTCAGATAAAAAAAAATAATAAAAAAAATGAATCAAAAATATAGAAACGCATTTAAAAGAACTTTTTTCCCCAAGTTCTGCGCTTGATTTCCCAAAACTTGTGCGTAGTTTCATGTAAATTAGGGGGCGTTTCGCGTCCCTATTGGTCCACTAGTTTTGATCGACAGCTCATCTAGACAATCATACGAAGAGGGGAAGTGACGTCACTCCAATGCAACTCCGTCTGCTGCTGCCAGGGTTGCCAGATTGGGCGGTTTCCCGCACAATTGGGCGGTTTTGCAATATATTTTGCGGGCAAAAATGGGTTTGGGCGGGTGGATAAAAATTGGGCTGGTTTCGGATCAGTTCGGCGGGTTTTTGTAGCCGAAACACCGGCACCTCAGATCCTTCTTTCTGCGACCCTGTTCAGCAGGCAGCAGTCTCACTCACTTACACACACACACACACACACACACCAAATACAGCTCTGGCTGACGTGCACGCGCCCCCTAAACTTAATTCAGATTAAGGAATATTTTTTTTTGTTTTTTTTTTCAAACGTATTATTACTTACCATCAGGGGCGGCTGGCCAATAGACGGCGCTAGGGCGCCGCCCCCCTCCCCCAGTTTATGAGCCAAATGCAATAAATAAGTAAATACATTAATCATGTATACAAATTGTCAATATTTGTGTGTTTGAGATGTTAAATGCACCCAGTATATGTGAAAAATAAAACAGAAATTCAAAATATCTGGTTTTTCTACACGTCCCCTTCCTGTAGTGCACGTGTCATCAGCTCTGGGGCGCTGGAGAAATCGCCCCAGGAAGGCGGGTCTCTGGAGCAGCTTAGCCAATCGCTGATTTAAGATATAAATGTCTGACATAAACTGTAGCCAATCAGCGAGCTCAAATCTAGTCAGCTATGGGCGATTCTTATAGCGCCCCAAGCAAGCGCGCGGCCGCGGGCCCATGCTATGTTTGCTATTTACTGTA
The DNA here is from genome assembly GCA_032164185.1 of Moxostoma hubbsi. Classification (NCBI taxonomy): domain Eukaryota; kingdom Metazoa; phylum Chordata; class Actinopteri; order Cypriniformes; family Catostomidae; genus Moxostoma; species Moxostoma hubbsi. Next base: position 35,152,295 of record JAVLUX010000011.1, read on the forward strand.
CATGTGGAATATTTGCTTGAAAAATCACTCAAAATTGTTGTGGGTAATACTTTTATATTTAATCAGCTAATTAATTAATCACTAAGTATATTGTTTGAGTTCAATTTCAAATGGAAAGTTTATGCAATACGTTTGTTTTTGTGCTAGAATGCCTCAACCTTTTAATATTGGCATTAAATAATTACTTTTTCACAGAGCACTGGTATCCTTAAATTGTATTTGGGTGGTTATTCATTATAATAAGAATTATTTATATAGCCTTTCCAACATCCAAGGTCACTTTACAATATAGGTTAAAAAATTGAAAAAAATAAACCTCAACATCAAAGATAGACACACCAAGGGCAGAAAGTAATATTCAGAGGTTACTAACAATAACCTCTTACAATATCCATAACAAGGCAGAGGCCTATATCAAAGCCTACAAAAAGAAGCATGTCATGGGACCTTTAAAGATTGTGAGCTGAAGAGTAATATTCAGATTTTTATTTTTTTTTAAGTGTTTTTAAGAGGTTTTTGAAAGAGAGAAGGGTGGATGCTTGATGGATGTCTTGAGGAAAAGCATTCCACAACCTGGGAGCCACAATGCTAAAAGACCTGTCCCATGGTTACCAGACTATTGAAAATGCTGAATATGACACAGCCCCACCTAAGATATTTTTCACCAGCCGCCACTGCTTACCATACAGTGTTCTCTTCTAATCCAACACATTCTCACACCCAACTCGTCACATATGGACGCTTGGCCAGGACCCCTTGGCGTCACTTTTTAACGCGCTGGGTATACCTTTGGCGTCATTTTTCAACGTGCAGGACGGAGAGTCAAGCGTTGTTAAACTCACCGATGAATGCGGTTGCCTATGAACGCGCTAAACCTTTGCGCAGTGGGCAGTTTGATATCAGATTGCGAGGGTTTTTAAACATAAAAAAAACAGTTGGAGGGCCAGATAAAGATGATCTGGGTGGCCACCATTATACTAGCCCTGGCATAGATCATTTATTGTAAGCAGTTCCTTTTTATTTGTATTTATTGTAGTATCGAGTCATTCACAGCAGACAACGGGTTGCGGTGAGCTTACCCAAGATGTCAAATTTCAACGCTACAGGCTCCGGTTCAGAGTTCTATAGAAGTCTATCGGACTACCCTGCACGTTGAAAAATGACGCCAAAGGTATAACCAGTGCGTTAAAAAGTGACGCCAAGCGTCCATATGTGACGAGTTGGGCAGGGCCGTGCACAGACATTTTGAGGGGCAGGGGCTCAAGTGGAAAAAAAGGGCACTTCTCATAATTATGTTTTTTTTTAAACAAAAAAGAATATATATTAACACAACTCTTACTTCTTTTTTAAAAAATAATTTAAAAAGTTAAATCTTCAAACTCATGCAATTGTTTCATTTTCAAAAGATGTCTACAAAATAATCAGTTCACACAGAAACCATGGGCGTGTTTTACTAATAATTTGTTTATTTTTGCACAAGGCGGCACTACATCATTTTAATTATTTTGGTGTTATCAGAATACATAACACTTTAAAATCAACACAAATATTCACTCTAAACTGAAGAGGGATGTTGCTGCTTGATTTTACTGAAAAAAAATCACTGCAAAAATGATTGACAAAATACAAAAATACAGCAACTTAATAAAATTATTACAAAAAAGGTCTTCTACTTCAAAATAAAATCTGTTACTTCCATTCCCTGGTTGTCTCTCCTTCCTCCCTTACAGCGGCAACCTTCTGGGGGCCATGTCCCTGTAGATGTTTATTACTTCACTGTGGTTTACAGGAATATCTTTCTCAATAGCCAGGAGGAGGAGATCAGAAAGCCTCTCTTCTGTGCATAGGCTTCTGAGTGTGTCTTTAACCAGTTTGAGCTTGGAAAATGACCTCTCCACTGTTGCTGTTGACACTGGAATTGTTGCATAAGTTCTTATCATTTCCACCAGTGTTGGAAAGATGTCCTGTCCACTGTTGTCTCTCAGTGTTTTTAACATCTCCTTCATGGTGGATGTGTTTGGGAAAGATGCATGAAAAACCCTGAGCTCTGTTTTCAACTTCTGCTCCTCTCCTCCATAGAATTCACACAGTGTGTGAATGGCCTCAAGAGAGCCAGGACCCACTGCATCTTTGCCTATCCAGTTGTTGGCCTTTGTCAAACTGTGGAGTGCGTTCAGTATTTTACAGGACTGTGTCTCACCTTCTCCCCTAAATCTTCTTTGTAGTTCCTGAGAAAGAACATCTAGGAATGAATAGTACACCTTTACTCTGTAGTAGTCTTCTACTGACTGGAAGCAGTGGCTCACTGTGGCGGCACCAGTACTTTGGCTGTACTTTGCAGGCACCCTCCTCTGCCTTTGCTGTCCCGGGGGCTCTTTGGGAATGCTGATCCCAGCGGCTTCTGCCTTTTCCGTGGCACTCTTAAACAGTTTTCCAAACTGTTCTTCTGTCCTGAGGTTGGACATGGTGTCCTTCACACCATCAACAACAGTATATGCTGTGGACAGATCAATATCGCAGTTCTGTAGAGCATCAGAGGCAAGAGCAGTGACTTCAAAGACAGGAGTGGCGATCTCAAGGCAGAGCAAAAACTCAAAGTCTATGGCTTTAAGGTACATCCTGGCATCTCCAGCAGCAGTATCTGGAGGCTCCTGCTCTGTAATGTCAGTGAGAACCTTGACCACAGAGCTCATCACTTTAAGGAGGGCCTTTAGGGCCTTTTCTCTGCATGCCCAACGTGTGTCAGAGAATTTCTGCAGTTTGATTACACGCTCTCCAGGGTGCAGGGCCTTTTGGCAGTTCACAAATGCTGTGTGTCTTTTCGTAGAGCTGGTGAGAAATACATAGAGCTTCTGTACCAGGTGGAAAAAGGTAATGAAGTGGAGGCTTGATTTTGCAGCTTCAACTAAGACCAGATTTAAGCAGTGGGCTTGGCAGTGCACATACAGAGCCTTGTCATTGTGTTGCAGTATTCTTGACTGCAGTCCTCTATATTGACCACTCATATTGGCAGCACCATCATAGCCTTGACCACGCATGTTTTGGATCTGTAGGCCGTTGTTCTTTAGCAAGTCAAGAACTGTTTTCTCCATTTCCTCACCTGTTGTTTTTGACACATTGCAGACCTGGATGAAGCGCTCCTTGACTTCCATTTGATACACATAACGCACAACAAGAGAGACCTGCTCACAATGAGATACATCAGTGGTTTCATCTATAAGTACGGAATATATATTGGCCTCCTCTATCTCTTTCCATATCTCTCTTTTTGTGAATGTGGCCAGGGCTTTGATGAGATCATTTTATGTTCTGTTTGAGAGGAGTGAAACTTGACACCTCTTCTTACTCATTTTCTGGTCTTTGACATTATCCAAATGTAGTCTGAGAACACTATCATACTGGCTAAACACTTTAACAAGTTCAAGGAAGTTGCCCTGGTCTGAGCTTGTGGCAGACTCATCATCACCCCTGAAAGCCTTCCCCTGCCGTGCAAGATATAAAGTTATGTCAATTAATCGGGTCAAAATTTCTCTGTTCCTTTGTTTCTCTCTCTCTCTTTTTGCCTTGTCTTGAGCATATGATACCTCAAAAGCTGCTTGTAAAGCACTATTTTTATATGTGTTCCATCGCACCATGCTTGTTAAGTGGGCCTCTGAGTCTGCATGATCTTGCATTTTTTCAAGTCCCCTTTTCCAGTTGTCAACACCAGCCACTCTCCACGTACTCGTGTACTTTTGTTCATTAAGAAAAAGCCGACAGCTAAAGCAGTACATACTATCCTTTTCAGGTGAATACTCCAACCATGGCCTATTTTCATACCATGTCTTCTGAAATGATCGGCCTTCAGTATTTTTGGGAAATCTGAGAACAGGTTGGCATGGTCCTCTATCAACACACATTTTCACATAACTGGTATTACACTGGAGATCAAAAGCTTTGTTGTGTGCGGGATCTGTTGGATACTTTAAGGATGCAATTTTTGATATGGCCCCTTCTACACTACCAACAGTTTCCTCAACCTCATCATCTTCTATTGCTTCCTCAAACTCAACATTATCCACCGTTTCCCTCTCTATAGTCTCTTCCTCTTCACCACGGGCAGTGATTTCCTGATCATCTTTGTAATCTGTGTCAGTCGTTGCCTCTATAACCTCCTTTTGTCTTTCAGTTGTCGTTTTAGAGATTTCAACTGCTCTCTCAGGTGTAACACTTTCAACATCTGAGTTGTCTCTTTTCTCTTGGGTTTTGCTTCTGGTACCTGGTTTTAACCATGCATTTAGCGATTTGCTACTCTTGGCTGTTTCCTGGCGCTCCTTCTCCTTCCTTTTCTGTATCCTTTCTTTTTTTGGCATTATGCTGCCTGCATGCATGATAAAAATTAATTGTTTAAATACCTTTCATTTCACAAGCAAAATAACTTTTTAGCTTCACACAACCAAGCATCAGAATACTGAACTGCCTGAATGTTTTAATCAAATACATTAATATTATTATTGCTATGCATGTATACACACACACACACACACACACACACACACACGTTAGTGCAACAGCATTATGAGGACTCTCCATAGGCGTAATGGTTTTTATACTGTACAAACTATATATTCTATCCCCCTACACTGCCCCTATCCCTAAACCTACCTATCACAGGAGACATGCTGCATTTTTAATTTTTTAATAAAACATTGTTTTTTATGTTTTTTAAGCCATTTGATTTATGAGGACTTTTGAAATGTCCTCATAAACCACCCATAAGTTGTAATACCAGTGTAATACACATGTCATAATACAAATTTGTGTCCTCATAAATCACATAAACCAACTCACACACACACACACACACACACACACACACACACAATAACTGATGGTGACATGGACTTAATTTCACATTTGAGGGAGGATTGTATCATCATCATCAAATAAAACCTTCAATTCACATTTAGATGGAGTTTGTTTTAAACCTACTATCCTCCATCTGTGTGCATCTGTAGATTTCTTCTAAATTCACCAATTTAGGGGTGACGTGACATGCCCCCACATAAGAATTTTTTGAAAAATAACCCCTGAAATGGGGCGGCACGGTGGTGCAGTGGTTAGCACTGTCGCCTCACAGCAAGAAGGTCATGGGTTCAAACCCCGGTTGCCCCGGCCTTTCTGTGTGGAGTTTGCATGTTCTCCCCGTGTCTGCGTGGGTTCTCTCCGGGTGCTCCGGCTTCCTCCCACCATCCAAAGACATGCAGGCTAGGTTAATTGGTGTCTCCAAAAATTGCCCTAGGTGTGGATGTGAGTATGAGTGTGTGTCTGTATATGTGTGGCCCTGCGATGGACTGGCGACCTGTCCAGGGTGTACCCCGCCTTTCGCCCAATGTTAGCTGGGATAGGCTCCAGCCCCCCGTGACCCTGTACAGGATAAGCGGTTGAAGAAGATGAATGAACCCCTGAAATGATGACTTCTGGTGAATAATGTATGCAATCATACATTATAGCATATTATAGGCCTATATCTTTATAGAATATAGCAAAGTAGGCCTAATCATCAATATAGTAGGGTGCAAATATAATACCAACAAAGTAGGCCTATCATGATCATTTTGCCAACAAAGAACCATGGATTTGTTTAGTTTATAATATGTTTTATTTTTAACTTAAACAAATACAACATATAACAATCAAAACTCATCGGCTTAGACTGCATTTGAAGAAAAATAAACACAACAGTTTTCTGTAGCCTTGTGCGAACTTATTCAATAAAATTAGACTTCTAGAATGTTCTTTCCAGTGCAAAAAATTATATTTAAATTTAGTAGTTTTTCTTATCATAGCCTACAAATGTCTTTTCCTCGATTTACTGAAGCCTATATGTAAAACTACTGTCTATGTGTACAACGCATTTGCAGCTGCACATCGCGGGCGTCGTTACACGTCAGAGCCCGCCAAGAGGGCGTGCGTGGCCTCAGATAGTCCCCGAATTTGCCATTATAGCAGGTCTTCGTTCATTCATAGTCTGTCTGTCTGACATATATTAGAAGCCTGTGTATATCTGTCATTGATTTGCACTGAATTGATTCTCAAAAATACGGAACAAAGTGCGTTCCATATCACTTCAATACGGAACAAGACTTTTATGTGTCAAATACGGGAAGATTCCGTATTATATACGGAACGGTTGGCAACCCTACATGAGGCATGCGGTTAACTATATTTGTCTTTGGCTAATCAGCAGTATCGAGGCACTGGTAGTTTAATCTTTTGTTCATCGTCAGTCACTCACCTCAACACAAGCTAAGAAAAACACTGCTGTGCTGAGACTGGGGCCGCTGCTGCTGCTGCCTGCAGGTGTGTGTGTGATGTGCGCCGCTGCGCAGAGACGCGGGGGGGATGGGAGAGAGAGAGAGAGAGAGAGAGAGAGAGGGAGCGCTTCAGAACTCCTGACCTGATATTAGATACACTTTTCAATAAAAATATTTGTTTGACAGGGAAGCTGTGCGCAAACAGGAATATATATTATTTTTTCAAAAAAAAAAAAAAAAAAAACACCCCAGAAAAAGGGCACTTTCTCACCAGGAATAAAAAGGGCAGGTGCTCAAGCCCCCTTTGATGTCTATGTGTGCACGTGCCTGCTCATGCACATCCCTATATCGATTGTCTGTGTGAAACACTACAGAAAATCCAACTGTTTACATGCATAAAAATCACAATAGCATCACGTGGTAACCAATGTATTTTTAATTTTGCACAGATGTCTTGGGCCAAGTGACAAATTGGCCCACCACGTTTTGTTCTGATCAGTCTTTATTTAATTAACAATACATGGATACTTTGTAAAACTTTACATTGGCGAGTGGAAAGTAATCTTTAGCAATAATAAACGTTAGTATATTAGTGAAGGAAAATGTAATAATTGTTTAAGTTTTACAAAACTTTTTTTAATATAATTTAATTAATTATTTAAAAAAACTTGCCCTCGGATTGTTAGATTCCTCCATCGTGATGACCGGTTCTGCTTTGCCCTTACAAACTTTTTTCTTTTCTTATTTTTTATTGAAGAAAAAAAGATTACAATGAAAAAGTCCAATATAGGAGTTTCAATGCAGCCTTGCATATTTGTCAACTTGCATCACTTGTACACAAAAAGGAAAAAAAAAATAGTAAATAAAAGGAGAAGAAAAGACAGAAGTTTACAGTGTTTTCCAGAGATCTGTTTTCGTTTTCAAACTAAAATATAATGTCTTTGACACAAAAATCATATTTTAACTTTTGAAAAACAATGGAGACTCAGATCATGCCAAAAAGCAGATTCAAGATCACAAAAGAAAAACACATGATCTAGACTTTCACTCTTGTTCCCAGAAAAGGTACATTACTTATTTACTTCAGAATACTTAGATACAAGTAGTTTACATGGTACATTTTGTGCAAGATTTTAAAATACACTTCTTTGATCTTATTAGTCATGCAATATTTATAACAACCATACATTCCTCCAATTTATGTGGTTAATGATAGAGTTCCAGAAGAATTTTTCTCTTGGGGAAATAGAATTTCATGAGTGTAGTAGTTGACAAATACATTTATTATTACAGGTTTGACTCCGTAAAGAAACTCCTTCACTTTGCCCTTACAAACAGGCGTATCTGGTGCTGTGGCATGACTTCATCGCATATAAAAACACCCCATTTCATTGGCTAGGCATCAACAAATATTTGACTTCATTGCCCCCTCCCCCACCAAACACTGGTCTTGCTCGCTCACATCTGGGTTTACAAGTGCAAAAGTACTGTTTTTTCACAAAAGTAGTTGCTTTGAGAGGTTGTAAGTGCTGAATTGTGGTTGTACTGCGAAAATGATTTAAAGTACAAAAGTAAATATGTAATACAATTTTGTGTTTAGTTGTATTTTACACATTTGTGTAAATTGTGACCGCAATTGTGAATTCAGAACATAAGCTTTGTAAATTTCAACGTACGAGTACAAATATTTATTGTACATGTTCGCAAATCCAAATATGCAAGCTCTCGAGTTTTGCCACTCATTTACTTTAATATTTAACCCTGTTGTACTCTACATTACCCACTTTGTTCAAGTGGCGCTTCTTTTTTTGTTTGTTTATAAGTTCAAGTTTATATTTTTATTTGCACTGATTTTTACATTCCCTTCTTTTAGCCCAAGGTAGCTGTGATATACTCCAGCACCCCTGCGACCTTATATAGGATAACTGTTTATAGAAAATAGATAAAAGAATGGATTTATACATTTAAATGATAGAACTTGCGTATTGTAACACTCACGCAGTCACTAACAGAGCCACGTATTGGCCTGATTCCTCCCCCGCTTCAGTGAGAGGAGAGTTACGACACAGTGACACAATCTAAGAAATAAAGTCATTTTATTGAGTAGAGTACAATCTTTATTTATGGTTTTGCAGTGTACACTTTGGCAATTCAGAATACACTCACAGAACACTAGAAAACAATGCAATAACACAGTTGTGAGGAGGAGGGTGTGGTTTGAAGCCCTACTACGAATTGCCTCTTTTGGGATTAATAAAGTTAAATAAACTTGAACTTAAATGACAACCTTGTGTACTCTACACAGTATATTGCCTTATGACACTATATTTCTATAGTGCTCCAGGAACTAATGATCATTGTGCCGTTGATGTGAATTTAGCATCTAACCTGATGTTGCTCCATGAGGACTGTCCCCGTAATGGGTGCAATGTCAGGAACTTTGGATACAAGCATCATTTGAATGTCAACTTTCTATAATTGCATACTACACATAAATATGAATATGAACTTGGAATTTAATTTACTTACATAACAAATGAAAACTAGAAACAATACATTAATTACAAAAAAATAAATAAATGCATTGTGTTAAATGCATTGAATATCATAGGAAACACATGATAATTAGGACCCAAATATGCATTAGGGGTAGTTGAGCAACTTCTCTTATAATTAAAAAAATATTCAGATAAATTAAAATAGTCAGTTCACAGGATAGAAGACACATTTATTTAGGACTACCTGGAGTGATAGATCAGAAGACCCGAAATTTTTTTTTTTTAAAAATGATATCTTAAAAAATAACGCTGGGTCATTTTGGAGCCACATTTGCATTCTAGGGTTCAAGAAGACAAACTTTAGCAGCTAAATGTCCTAAATACGCCTTTGGAAACAATAAGTTAAACATAAAAAAATGAACAGATAATGAAGTATTTGTCACCCTAAGGATCCGAAAGTAAGGTTGACAAATTGGTGTTAGCCAAATGGTGTTTAAAGTGCATTTTTTTCACGGGACATGGGAGTGAAGGGGATCTGCCAATATCCCTTTTTCAAATCCAATGTCGAATAAAAGCAAGCCGCTTTTTTTTGTGTTCGGGTAATCATGCCCACACACGTAGCAGTGGATTCACCTGTCTGTGGGGGACAACGGAGAGGATTAGGGGAAGCCAACGGCCCATGGGACCAGGGAACGGGTTTTGGTACAGGAATTCCCCATTTCCGGGAAACAAGAATGGGATGAGGGGGAGGAGAGGAGGAAGGAAGTGAGAGAGCGAGATGGAGAGAATAGGGCTTGCTGGTCCCCGGATATGCCGCCATATGTTCCTCGAACGGGCGGGCGTGGTTCCCAAGCATCAGTGTCCAGAAGTGCTGGAGGTGCTACTCCTATGGCCTACCCAGGGCTGGACAGGTAATCTGGCATACCAGGCATTTTCCCGGTGGGCCGACGCACTTTGGGGCCAATTAGGGGCGGACTGGCCATTGGGAGAATCGAGTGGGCCAGTGGGTCTGCCGCGAAACGTGCAGAATGGGTCACAATGAGCTAAAAATGAACCACCACGTTATGCAGAACAGACCACAAAACTGCACCGTGATATGCAGAAAAGTGTAATCTTGCGGTCCCATCTTTGTAAGAATGGCTGTAGTCATGGTGGAAGATCACTCTTGGAGTATTAAACTCCGTAATACCTGCCGATCCTCCACTTGAGCCTGGACTAGTGCCTGGAATCGCCACTCGAGTTATATGCGTAGCTCAAGCAGGGCCTAATTTTGAGACTGGTGGTCACTCTCCTCCGGCAGACTGGTTTGCCCTTTAAATCCCTTTCCACTCCCCTCTCAAACACAAAACAGCTGTTAGAGGTTATTTCCAACAGATGTTAACCCTTACCGTACTCACTCTCTCAGCATCACACTCCACAGACGTTGTTTGGCCACGCCCCCATCACCACAGAATGATATCGTACTTATCTTATATCGTACTTTTATCAAATTTAATGATGGCATATTCGTTTTTCCACAAGCCACTGCACACAAAAACACAGATAAATAGAGGACAAAAAGTACAGCACCGAAAACAAATTCAGTCAAATTCCTTTGTACGTTAATATTTGTAACATTTAAATATACATGTTTGTACATTTGGATAGACACTAAAACGTACAATATGGACGTTTGAAAGCATCTAAAACATTCATTATTTTTACGTTTTTACAGCTTTAGAAATTTAAAATATTGACGAATCCATTACATATAACACCTCTATTTATTTTTAAAAAGGATACATTGAATTCATCAGTATGTTTTATATTTGGTTAACTGTCAGGATGGGATGTTTGATTCATTTTACCGAACTAATTATTTAGAATTGTTCATAAAATTGTTCAGGAGATTGGGTAAAAAAAAAAAAAAAAAAAAAAAAAAAAATATATATATATATATATATATATAGTCATCATTCAAAAGTTTTTCCAGAAATGCCTGTGAGGCATGCTCTATTTTCAGTTAAATATTTGTTTGATAGAAATTGGTATATCATTCTTATTTAGTGCTGTGTTGAGAAGTTTTAACTGAATTGATCAAATTTTTTTTTTTTACAGTTTATTTTATCACAGTGGAGACTGTAAAAGCATAAAAATGAGTTCAGCATCAAGGCACAAGAAGAAAAGAAAGTAAGTTTGATTATTTTAATTGATTTTTTTTATTTTTAAACCTGGAAAAATTTGGAAGTCTCAGTTTATATGAACATAAAAACTGATTGAACCCTGAATTTGTTCAGTAGACCAATATGTTTTACAAATGCTCACCATGCTAACACTAAACACTAGCATGAATTAAACGAATTTTTTTACACATTTACATTTATTTTGTGTGTGTTTTGTGCACTTTGTGACTTTTAACATTGTTCAATTTAGAAATAAATTTGGTGCCACGTCCCCCCCATTTATTGATTACTTGAAAGAGATTTTGAGAAGGTACCCAGATGGGGGACAAATATTAAAGGTAGGTTTGTTGAAGTAAAAAGAATATCTTTACATATTGCATAGACATTTGACAATCATTGTGATGTGCCATACATTTTTATTTGATGCCTATTTTATGATAATAATTGTGCTATAACATATCAGGAGCTGATACAGAATGCAGATGACGCAGGAGCTACAGCTGTGGTGTTTATTCATGATGAGAGACATTATGGGACTCAAAGCCTGTGGAGTGAAGAGCTCAGAAAGTATCAAGGTACTTGTGTCAATTCAATGTGTTTGTATTGGGCTTTTAACAATACATATTGTTCCAAAGCAGCTTTACAGAAAACAGGAGAAAAATTATGAAAAATAGAAATATAATGCCTTACAATCCCCCAGTAAGCAAGCCAAAAGCAATAATGGCAAGGAAAAACCTAATATGTTAAATAGGTGAGGAAAACACTTTTGAGGGTATAGGTGATAGGTTTCAGCTGCTTTGGGAGCAACATGGCAGTAAATCTAAGGACATAGATTTAGGTAAGTCACGTTCTCTTGTAGGCAGCAGTATACGGAGCTTAGGCATTCATAGGAGAGATAGAGTGTGCAGAGATGCTGTAGTGTGTTAGTCAGCTTTCTGAAAATAATGCTCTCATATTTTCTCTGTGGAAATACGGTATAGCCATCCATTCGCAGTAGCCGGTGTGCAAGAGTCATTCACTATAGACTTTCTTCATATTAGTGCCATCTTTGATTTTTAACGGGAATGACAACGAGGCTGTAAGGGATAGACTTACTTCAAAGGCACAAATGGTATAAAGCTGTATAAAGCTCCTAGATCAGCTGTGATGAGCCTTAATTCTGAATTTGTTAGTTTAAAGCTGTTTCTTAGCTTTAGTAGTGTAGTCGTAATCCGAGCGATAACTACGTGCTGCTGATGAATGAAAACATTGACTCACATAATGGCAACGAACTGGCTTATATTACACACAAAAATGGTCTTTTGTCACGACCTGCTGGCTAAAATCTCTAATGTCACAAAAATAAATGAAAATAGACACAAATACTGTAGCTCTTCACACACATATGCACTGATCTATCACTTTAGATTAAAACACCACGAAAACAAGTGGAGTGAATCACACTGTGAAGCATCCGAGTGCTGATGTACTGAGACATCAGCAGGGCTGGACTGGTAATCTGGCATACCGGGCATTTTCCCGGTGGGATGACGCACTTTGGGACCATTCAGGGGCGGACTGGCCATCGAGAGAACCGAGCGGGCCGGTGGGCCGTGATAAGCTAAAATGAGCCGCTGCGTAATGCAGAACGGACCACAAAATGGCGCCGCGATATGCAGAAAAGGACAGCAATGGTTTATGATGACATTCTAGTGTCCCCATAATTTAAATCGCTTTAAAAACATACTAAACAATGTTTTTTTTTAATGTAAAAATGCAGAAAGTTTTTTGTGAGGATTAGGTTTAGGGTATAGAATCTATACATTACAGTATAAGAATCATTATGTCTATGGAGAGTCCTCATAAGGATAGCTGCACCATGTGTGTGTGTGTGTGTGTGTGTGTGTGATCAATCATGTTTGCATAACTATTTTGTCACTTTGTATATCTGTTCTGGCAGGACCTGCTCTCTATGCCTTCAATGATGCTGCCTTCACAGAGGAAGACTGGGAAGGAATTCAGAGAGTTGGTAGAAGCATCAAGCAGGATGACCCAACAAAAGTTGGCAGATTTGGGATTGGCTTCAACTCTGTCTATCATATTACAGGTGAAATATAATACACAAGCAGATTGACTAAAATTAGGGCTGTCAATCCATTAAAATATTTAGTTTTGATAAATGGCATATTGTACGTTTTGTAGTTAACACTCAGTTCAAGATAAAAAAAAAAAACACTAATTATTATTAGGTTATATTAGGTTATATGTAATAGGCCATTTCTTAAACGTGTCACAAAAAATTTTACATTACGAGTAAAGATGTACTGAGCATGTGCAATTATAATGCTTGCATTGCTTTTATGTCTTTACTTTTTAATATAATCTCCAGGTAAGTGATAAGAGACTATTCCAGTGTCCGATTACAGAAAATAACTAGCGTAATAATTTTAAACATGGAGTAATATCCTCATTGAATTTGATGATTAGGGAAACGTTCACTGGCAACCAAATACTATATGCCAAACAAGATGAAGTTGAGCACATTAATCCACTGGAAGAAACACGTGTAAGTAATATGACTTACACGTGCTGTGTCAAGCTAAAGAAATTGTTTAAACTGTTTATGTTTATTGTCAAGTACATCTAATTTAGATTAATTTATTTCTCAAAACTGGCACTCGTCCATTGATAGAAATATAGGTGAAGGTTTGATTACGCTACTATTCAGAGACAGATGAGATGACACACCAACTGTGATAAAGGTCTATAGTTAAATAATATAGCAATTTTCCCCACAATTTATGGATATTATCATGTGCAGCGATGCCCCTGGCCTGCTATTGTGTGCATTTCCATGAATGCTGTGTTTTTCTCGTGGTAGATATTTCACTCGTTAAACTTCTATGATGATTATAGTCCACCAAACAAAGTGCAAATGACCCTACTTCTCATCTGGGCTTGATTTATAAATAAATGATCTGAAAAGAGGGATATTCTCCATTACTTTATAAACAGGTGCTCCTCTGGGTGCTGTGTATGTGTGTTTGCTTGTGTGTGAGAGAGAGATTTTAAAAAAAAAAAATCACACAGAACAGAATCACAGTCAATGGTATAAATGCGTTAACAAAATTAAATGTATTTATTAACTTCAACAGCTCTAGCCTAACTAATGTAAAAAGCACTTATCCTAATTTTCCTAATTCCTATTTTCCCCTCAAGAACCCAAAGCAATTCCGTTAGCTTAAAGAACTCTTAAAACACAGCAACAATTGCTAAACAAATGGTATGAGTTTGGGGTGGGACAGGTGGAGTGTTCGGGAATTTTTTGTACTTTTTATTATTAATTGTGCAATTCCGTTTGATGACACTAGTGGTGCACACTTATGAAAAATAGAAATATAGTGCCTTACAATCCCCCAGTAAGCAAGCCAAAAGCAATAATGGCAAGGAAAAATGCTGCACACTTCAACTTTAATGGTCAATGTAAAAGTAATTGTAAAATGCCATTATACATTGTATAATGTAATGTAAATTGTCAATGTAATATCCAAACAACTAAATTAAATCTAGTATCTTATTTAGCACTGTTTAATTATGACTGTATTGACCTGATGAGATGCAATAAAATAGGGCAAAAAGCCATTTTGATCAGGTTTCACAAATTGCTACCCCTTTAGGGTCCTTGGGGTGTAGGGTTCAGATGGAGTCAGGCATTTGGCACAACTCTGGCAAAATTATTTTTTTTTTTTATTTATTTACAGATTTGCCAAGTGTATTTAGCTCCAAACACCTGGCCATTTTTGACCCACAAAAGATGATGTTTGGAGATGAGCAGGAAGGCTATCGATGGTCATTAGATGATGAAGAGGACAGAGAAAGTCTTTTGAACATGAGAGATCAATTTCAGCCCTTTCAGAATATTGTCAGTCAAGTCAACAATTGTTCCTGGGAGACGGTCATCAGTGAGGATCAGTACTTAAAAGGAACCCTCTTTCGTTTCCCTCTGCGTAATGAAGCTTCTGAGATCTCAGATAACTTATATGACTCCAAGAAAGTTACAGAACTTTTTGACAGTTTCATTGCTGATGCAGACATAAGTCTTCTTTTTCTGAGAAATGTGTCATCCATTACTTTGCTGCATATTGACACCAATGGCTCATGCAAAGAAAGGCTCAAAGTTTCAGTGTCAAGTCTCTCGGTATCTCATCATAATCAGGAGTTGTATGTCCAGCAGGAATCTATGGACAGAAAAACGTGTTTCAAAACTGTATCACACATATCACGGCAAATGGAAGAAACAAAGTTACAGTGGCTTGTGGTGCCTTGTCTTCTGAAACAAGGATTTAAACCAGAGATTGACTCTCTAGCCAATAAGCTAAGCTTCTACCCTCAAGTTGATGTAGCATTTCAATTAGATGAAAACAGATCGCTTTGCAATGGACGATTAAGTTGCTTTCTGCCCCTTCCAAACAATGAATCAAACAAAACTGGGCTCCCTGTTCACATCAATGCTTGCTTTGGCCTGACAGACAATCGGAGGTACATCAAGTGGCAAGAGGAGGATCAGAAGAACGATGAGGCTGCAATGTGGAATGAGCTTCTTATAAAAGATGTTCTTCCTATTGTATATCTAATGATGATCCTAGATGCTATTCAGTTGTCCAGAAGCTCAGCCCTGCCTGCTGCCACTGTCTACAATCTTTGGCCTGACCTGACCAAGACTGTACACACAGATAGGTGGCATAAAGTTGCAAAGGACACCCTGAAGTGTCTGTTTCAATATGAGATCTTTCATCTTGCTGATAATGAGAAAATCTGGGTGTCTCCCTCAGATGCAGTTTTTCCAGACAACACTTTATGTAGTGACACAATGACTGCAGTGTCAAGATTATTGATGGCAAAGGGGGAGAACCTTGTCAAAGTCCCAGAACATGTTTTGAAAGATGTTGAAGAAACATTTGCTGGAAGTGATACCTTGAAAAGAGTGACCCCATCTTTTGTTAGAGATGTCCTTCGTAGAAGTGATGTGGAAACCTTCAGGAAAGATGATAAATATTCTCTTCTTGAATTTGTGCTCAGTGATGAGAAGTACACCGAGCTACAAGGTCTTAAGCTTCTGCCACTCAGTGATGGAACCTTCACGTCACTTAGCAACAAAGAGCAGAACACTGTTCTGATTGACAATGAGAGGTTTCCAAGGTAAGGTGTGATATAGTTCCTCTTTCCTATGTTTTAGTATATTTATATTGTGTTGTCCAAGTTGTAATGTTCTGTTTTTCTTTGTTTAGAACACTGCTGCCATTTTGTAAAGAAAGGTTTTTACATAACGATCTGAGCCATTTTTGCACAATGCATCTAAGGAAACTAGCAGCAAACAGTAAGAAAATTTATTCTTTTATTTAATATGGAACACTTAGAATAATATGAAAATAATATTATGCATTTGTCAAGGTTTAATGATATTTAAATAAGATTGTGTAAGGCTTCTTCAAATAGAACATTGATTCTTTTGCAGCTAATTTCAGATTCTACATTGTGCTTCTCTGCAACATAAATAAATGTGGCGATTTGGAAAATTATATCTCACTCATTTTTGTTTCAGGCAAATATAACATAATCAATTTGGATGCAAAACATGTTGTTGCGCTCATCAAGAAGAACTTACCCATGGACTGGAGAGAGAACCAAGGTCATGTGACATGGAATCCAGCAAAAGATAATCATCCACCTAAGAGCTGGCTGGCTGAATTCTGGAAGTTTCTAAGCACTGAATTGGAGGAGTTAAATGACTTTAGTGGAATGCCTTTAATACCTCTGGAGCCACTCCAAATTTCAGGCAATTCGATATTGTTAGCCAGGTTGCAAAGGAACACAACTTTAATCTTTCAGAGTAGCAGGGGGTCCATCTTGTCAGATCATGTTCAGAAAGTGGTAAAGATGGTGGGGTGTACAGTCATAAAAAGAGACGAGTGTCTCAGACATCATGACATTGAGAGTTACGTTCTCCCAGCTTCACCAAAAAATGTCCTACAAGTTTTGATGAACTCGGCCAGAGATCATGTCATCAAACACATTGCCTCTGCATCATTACATGAAAAAGAAGAGTTTAAAGTGTACCTCTCTTCATTGGATTCTCTCTCAAATGCTGAACAGGAATTGCTTTCCTTGTTACCAATCTTCAGACTGATGTCTGGGAAATATATTGCAGCTAAATCAAAGCAGGCAGTTGTTTTAACCACCAATCCACCCATTCCGAAAGATCTGCCCATGCCTGAGACCATTGTACAGTGTGCAAATGAAACTGATCGCAGACTCTTGACTCTTCTTAATATTGAACTGTTGGATTCAGCTAAGGTGGCTATTCATTTGGTTGATTGCATAAAGACATCCTTTTTCCAAAAAGATGAGGAACAGACAATAATGAGCTGGATACTGAATCACGGTTGCATTCTACTCTCACAAAGTGAGATGCTGCTCACAAAAACTAAAGATCTCAATTTTATTCAGACCACTCAGGGAGAACACAAACAAGCCTCAGACTTATTTGATCCCAGAAACAAGACATTCCAAGATCTTTTCGAGGCAGATTTATTCCCCCCAACTTTTTACACAAAGAATCAAGAAATGCTCCAGAGCTTGCAGCGCCTTGGCCTAAAGACAGAAGAAAAAGAAATATCGACAGCAAACATACTCCAAGTCATGAAACATATTGAAAATCTTCGTATCTACTCACCAAATAAGGCACTCAAAAAAGCAGATACTCTTGTTAGAGTACTGAATGTGAATGATTTACTTTCAAAACTCTCTAAGACAGAGAGAAGAGAGGTAATGCAAATGCAATGGGTACCCTGTGAAAATCCAAAGTCCATAAATGGTGGCATTTGTAAAAATCAAAAGAGATGTCTCTATAAACCAGATGAAGTAAGGGATACCAAATATTCTGCAATTGTTGGATATGTAATGCCACTTACCTCTGAGCTAACACAGAGTGTCTGCAAACATCTTGGTCTTTACGACCCTCCTCCTGCTGAAAAGGTCTTGGAGAACCTGTCTGTACTGGGATCAATTGCAGCTGACATGGTCAATCCAGATTCAGATTTCCAGTTTAAAACCAAGTTGCACAATATTTACAGATACATGCAAGACAACATGGGAAATTTCAGAGAGGCAATGAATGCAAAATGCATCCCCTTGCTATGGAATCAAATAGAGTTTGTCGCTCCAAGAGACATAGTTTTAGCCTATCCATCTGAATTGGATCTGAGCTCCTACATAAAGAAAGTGCCTGAAGAGTTTTTGAAGTATGAAAACATGCTAAGGGAATTTGGTGTAAAGGAGACACTGTCTGATGAGGAGATTGAAGAAGTACTGCATGACATACAACAAAGAATTGATGACAGGGATCCACCTTATGGAGACTCGACAGAACTCAAAGTGTCAATAGCCATTCTTGACTGGATGCGAAAAAATGAAAAGTTTTTAAAGAATGATACCCCTGTGCCTGTCATGGCACAAAACAAAAGCTTTACTTTGCAGTCTTTGTCCAAAACAGTCTTCTGTGACATCAGTGCTGAAGGATTGGATGACCTGAAACAAGACAACGAGGAATTCTATGTTATTCATGAGGAAGTACTACCCCTTACTGCAAGGTGGTTGAAAATACCATTTTTAAGTACCCGCATCTTAAAACCACAGTCCATAACAACTGATCAAGGATCCTTTGGTATAGAACAATGTGGGCAGTCAGAGCCAATTACGCAAAGAATTAAGAACATTCTTAAAGAGTATGATGAGGAAAGTGACATTTTCAAAGAACTCATACAAAATGCTGAGGATGCAGGAGCAAGCACTTGTAAATTCCTCCTGGACTTCAGAAAACACAGAGACCCACCTGAAACCCTCATTGATGATGGAATGGCCATCTGCAATGGACCATGCCTTTGGATCTTCAACAATGAGCTCTTTTCAGAAGAAGACTGGACAAACATTGTCAAAGTGGGATCAGCATCAAAGGAAAGCAAAGTTGAGAAAATTGGGAAGTTTGGGCTTGGATTTAATGCAGTTTACCATGTAAGCGACATTCCCTCTATTTTGAGTGGGAAAAGCCTTCTCATTCTAGATCCAAATGTCACCCATTTAGAGAAGCACATAGTCAGCAAAGGAAACCCTGGAATTAAACTTGACCCATTCCAGGAACGTCTCTACAAAAGGTTTCCTGGACAGTTCAAGTCTTATGAGGGCATTTTTGATTGTGATCTGTCAGTACAAAACAGCAAAAAAATGTACAATGGCACTTTGATTAAATTACCATTTCGCACTGTGGAGGAGGCAAACAAGTCAGAGATCAGTGCAAAGGTATATGACGAAGAGCGAATTAAATGTTTTAAACATTATTTGACTGAAAATTCACAAACTCACATACTGTTTCTAAAGAACATTATGTCTATGTCACTTCAAATTGTCCCTGAAATTGCATTCACTCCTCCAAGGGATGATCAGATTCAGACTAGTCTCAAATTGTCTAGAGAAGTCATGAATTCATTTGCTGTCTCAAATGACACACTTATCCAAGAGATCAAGGGGACCTTCATGAAGGGTGATATCACATGCCACAACATAATTGACTATAGTAGGGCACAGCTTGTTAAAATAGTTCAGGATAACCAAGAGGGATCGCTTACCCAGTACTGGCTTTTGTACTCTTGTTTTGGGACACAGGATTCTTTGCGAATGTTCCAGAGAAGAAATGAACACGAACATGTGTTTTCTTTGCCAATTGGAGGTATTGCTGTACCTTTACATAGAGAAACACAAACTAATTTGTGGTCCCCTAATGAAAGCCTATTTGGCCAGGCTTTTTGTTTTCTTCCTCTTCCAATTGAGACAGGTCTTCCAGTCCATGTCAATGGCACTTTTGCAGTCACATCAAATAGGAAAGGCCTATGGGGGAAAGGAGTAAAGTCTGAGTGGAACAACGCCTTACTTAAAGATGCTGTAACTTCTGCTTATATCACTACCCTGCTTGAGCTGAAAAAAATGGCACAAAATGGAAATCTCCAGAACTATCCCTTCTACACATTCTGGCCTAGAACAGAGAAAGTCAGTGGAACATTTGTACCCATGGTTAAGTCTTTCTACTCTGCAATTGCACAGAATGACAATGGAAAATCTCTGGAGCTTTTCAGTAATGGACAAAATTGGTGTTCTATGGACAAGGCCAGATTTTTGAATACAAAAATTGAGGAGAACAGAGCAGTTGGAAATATTGCCATGAAAGTGTTCTTGAATATGGGAGAATCAGATTCCTGTGTTGTTTCTCTTCCATCCTGGGTAAGAGAGAGTTTCAGTCAGTGTGGCTTCAAAGAAATTATAAAACAGAAAACAATCAACTGGCCTGAGTTTTATGAAGTTGTTTTGAAGAACTTGAGTGTCCTGGACACACACAGCAGAAATGTTCTTGTGCTAAATGCAATTGACTTGAATGATCCTACTGTTGATGACCTACTAAAAGGGTACCCTTGCATTCCTACACAGAGATGTAAGGAGCTTCAATTCATCAAGAAAGTTGTGAATCCTTCTGGTAAGGTAGCGTGTTTGTACGAGCTTGAAGAAGGATGCTTTGTTGAAGGGACTGAAACTGACTTCCTCTCACCAAAAAGGATTCAACGGCTTTCAGATTTGGGAATGCTGAATGACCGCCTCCCATTCGAGGACATCATAGACAGAGCAGGGAGAGTATCCAGAGACTGGCAACAGGATAAATCAACATGTTGTAAACGTCTTAATTGTCTCATTGAGTCAATAAAAGACTCTTCAGAAGATGTTAATTCTCAGCGCTGGGCATTACTATCGCAAATATCATTCCTCCCGGCTGTAGCTCCTTTAGGTCAGCAAAACAAGAATGTCACCATTCTTAAAAAACCAGCTGAAGTTTACAGTGACAATTGCCGCAATTTAGTAAGCATGACTGAATTCACAGTTGATCATTCAAACTTTCAAATACACAATACGGATCCCATTCTCAAAACATTGCGAGTACAGACAAATCCACCAGTTGTGACAGTGCTTCAGCAGCTGTTAAAAGCACACCAACAATCCAATTCAATTGAAAAGGCAGTTCTCCTTAACATTGCCCAGTTTTGCTATGAATACCTAAACACTTATTTGTTGGAACAGAAAGATCCCCATTCTATTGTTGCATATGCAAAATCACATCCATTCATTTTAATCGAGGATCACTTTGTAAATGTGAGGTCAGTGGCCAGAAATGAAGAATTTGAGGAGAAACCATATCTCTATATACTACCAGCCATCTTCTCTAAATTTGAGAGGCTCTGGGACTGTATTGGCGTTACAAAACAATTTACGAAAGAGCAATTTGTGGCTGCCCTTGAGAATATTAAAGCTTTCTATGGATCTCAGCCTCTTTCTGTTTCAGACCTTCATAAGTGTGTTTCAATACTCATGAAAGGGCTGTTTAAAGTAAAAAATGAAAAGTTAGAAAATTGTCTCATACCTGATGAAAGTGGCGTGCTGACATCTTCTAATGAGCTCAAATTTAATGACAGTCAATGGATTCCTGTTTCGGCTGGTGTCAAGCTCACCCATGAATTGATACCTCGAGCAGTTGCCTGTCATTTTGGTGTTGTGACAACAAGACACCATACCCTGAAAAATCATTTGGTCAGTGGATTTTCTCTTATTGCCAAAGAGTTCGGACAAACTGAGAAGTTAACTGTCAGAATTAAAAACATAATTGATGCATATCCATCTAAAAAGGATATTCTGAAAGAGCTCATTCAAAATGCAGACGATGCAGAGGCAACAGAAATTCACTTTGTATGGGACAAAAGAAAACATCCAACTAAAAAAATATTTGGAAAAAAATGGGAACTGGCTCAAGTCCCAGCACTTTGTGTGTACAACAACAGAACATTTTCTGAAGCTGATATTCAAGGTATTCAACAGCTGGGGGAAGGAGGAAAACGTGACACTTTAGGAAAGACTGGGAAATATGGACTTGGGTTCAATTCTGTGTATCATTTAACAGATTGTCCTTCTATCCTGACCGGTGACAAAATGCTCTGCATTTCTGATCCAAATCTGAAATATGTGGACAATGCAACAAAGCAGTCCCCAGGGTGCATGTATTCAATGACAGATGAATTTAAGAAGTCTTTTGAGGATGTTTATTCTACATTTCTACCAGGAATGTTTGCACTTCATTCTGGAACCATGTTCAGGCTCCCTCTCAGGACAGAACAAATGGCAGAAAAATCTGAAATTTCTAGGAGTATAGTCAAAGACAATGACATGAAGGAACTTTACTCTGCCTTGACTGAAGATCCCGAGGGTCTAATTCTCTTCCTGAAATACATCACAAAAATACAGTACTCAGAGATCAGTGAACATGGAAAACCAAAATGTTTTTTCGTTATTGAGAGAAAATACAAAGAAAAGAACATGGTACTCAAGGAAAATTTTGATAACCATGTTCGGAAATCCCTCATGTCAGGGATACCAGAACCATGCAAAACCATCTACAGCATGCAGATCTCAAATGGAAAACAACAAAGTCAGTGGGTCATTGCAGAGTGCTTTGGCTCTTTGAAACAAAATCATGTGAGTGAAAATAATCAGATTAATTTCAAAGTTCCTCAAGCAGCATTGGCTGCATGTTTTAGCAGGCATGATTTCATTGGTAGGGTGTTTTGTTCTTTGCCTTTGCCTGGACAAACTGGTTTACCAATACACGTGAATGCCAATTTTGAAGTAGATTCTTCTAGAAGGGACTTGTGGAAAGAAGATGGTGATAGTCTGAAAACTGAATGGAACAAGTCCTTGAAAGTAAACATCATTTCACCACTCTATGCTGACCTCCTATTACACCTCTGTACAGTCATGAAGAAAGATACACCCACTACTCTTGTGTACCTCAACATGAATCTAGAGGCTTCCTGCCTTAAATACTTTCCATGCAATTCGAAGGAAGTCGACAAAGTCTGGCATGAGATGGTCCATGAGGTGTATAGATCAGTCAACGAACGTGAACTTTCTGTCATACCAACCATTCACGCTGTTGCAGACAAGTCATCATATCACACCAACAACACATCACAACCAAAATACACAGTGAACTGGCGCAGTGTTTCTAAACCAGATTCAGTGGATTGTCCACATTTTACAACTATAAAACATGAAAGCATTTTTGAAATTTTAGATGACATTGGTATGATATTGGTACCACAGTCATTTAAAATAGATCAAATAAAAGATAATTTCAAAGCGGCTGGTGTGAATGTGTCAGAAGTCAGTGCTTCAGCAGTGGTGAAGTTCTTGAAGCAAATATCACTGAATGACCCTAAACAGACAGCTAATGGTTTGCCGTTGCCCATTAACCAGACATTGATCAAAGACAAAAAAAGATGTTCAAAACTTTTGAGCTTCTGCTTGACCAGTTATGATATGAAAAAAGATGTCCCTGTTCCTGACATCAATGAGCTGCCTCTTCTTCTCACCCAAGATCATATCTTAAGAGTCTTCAACTCACAATCCCCAAAGCTAATATCAAGATTTAACAGCCTTTTCCATGGACATCAGGAAATGTTTGCAGACATTGAAGTCAGTGAACACTACATCAAATTTCTGCGAGAAGGAAACTTCATTAAGGACTTGACAGTTGCTATTGGAGCAGACTACTTAAAAGCAGAACTTGCGCAACTGCTCAGTCTGTTGGTACCTGATCAAAAGTGTCAACTCTACAAGGCAGAGAAGGAGATAATCACATGGCTAAAAACATTATGGAGGTTTTTTTATGATCAAGACCAAATCACCAAAAATGGAAAGCCGAACGTCTACAGTGAGATTAAAAAGCACTTCAATGACAGTTCTATTCTTCCAGTTATCTGCCCAATTCAGAATAATATGCATTTCTTACAAACAATGAGTAATGTATCAAAAGTGATTCTGAATTCAGATAAAAATATAGGATCCATTCTCATTAAACTTGGGTTCATGAAATTAGACAGCATCTTTTTCAGTGGTCACACTAAATTCCGTTTAATTAATCTGGATCCTGACCTCCTGAATACAGGAGACAGCAGTGCTGTTTTGCAGCAGGTTTATCATGTATCTCATTCACAGTTTGAGGAGCTGTCTGATGATGAGCGTGAAGAGCTTCAACGCTTCTTGCAGCGTGGGATTCGAGACTCCAAAAACAAGAGTGAATATGCAAGGATGCTCAAGTCTTTGCCCCTGTTTGAGTCGATATCTGGCAAACGCATAAAGATTGACTCACACGGATCTGTATTCATTCTGAATTCTAAGCATTACTTTCACTTTCCAAACCTGTTCACTGTAGAAGGGTGTGGAAGTATTTTCCTTAAGTACAGCCACCTGAACCATGAATTGACAGAAAGTCTTAAAATTCCTATTTTAGATGATACAGATTTCTGTGTACGGTTTATTCTTCCTTCTGTGCATACGATGAAAGAGGCCAAGCTTCTTGATTTAATTCGGTTGGTAGTGGAACTTGGACCGGTGGACGACAAGATTGTCTCTGCATTGAAAGGGATCTCATTTATTCGAGACATGCGTGGCTCTCTTCAGGTGGCTGCATACTTCTATGACAAGAAAGTACCTCTTTACAAGATCATGCTTCCAGAAGAGAGATTTGTGCAAGAACAGTTTTGGAAAATTTTCAAAGATAAACGATCTGAAGCACTGTGTCTTCTGAAGACCATTGGGTTAAAACATGAAGTGTCAGATGAGGAAATCATTGAGTTTGCATCTCAAATTGAATCTGAAATTAGAGGCACCACTTCCCTTGATGTTCTTAAGGAAAGATCAAAACTGTTGTTTAAGACTGTTTTAAACAAGAGTAGTGAGAAAAACTCTACCCTTTTGAACAGAATTGCTAACATTAAATTCATATTTCCAGTGGAAATTCAGCCAGCACTTTGTGATTATCACAAGGCATTTGCTCAAGAGAGAGAGGTTGTTCCAATCAGTGGATCTTTGATTGAAAGAGACACTGATCACCAGTATCTCATATGGACATCCATGCCAATACTGCCGTTAGAACACTGCTCTACTAAAATCATAGAGAAAATTCAGAATGCTGGAGCTTTGGAGACCCCACTGCCTGAACAAATCGCTAATAATCTGAGAAACATATGTAGTTCCCTGTGCCAAACAGACAGTTTGCTGAAAACAAGAGAGAAAGTGTTTAGCAAATCGTATGCATACCTGCAGTCAGTGATATTTGATGCCTCTCTATACTCAGACCTCCCCATTATCTTGGTGGAAAAAGGGACAACACTTGTGAAAGCCCAGCAGACAGCCCTTGTGCTAAACAATGCTCTTGAGTTTAGACCTTATTTGTACAACATCCCCTCAGATTATATGAAATTTGAAGACTTCTTCAAGAAGATTGGCTTAAATGAGAGACCCACAATTGAACAATACAATACTGTTCTTCAAGAAATCTATTCAGATAGCTCTGACAAAGACAAGCTTCAGGCAAATCAGCAGAAAACAGTACAACGTGCTGTACAGCAACTTTTTTGTCTGATGAAAGAGGAACAGAAGGAAACACTTTTCCAAAACTCCCCACTTTATCTTCCATCAACAGATGGAAGACTCTACAAATCAAGCACATTGTTTTTCAATGATACTGTCTTCCAGGCCTCAAGACTAGAGGGTCCTTTGGAAACAAAACTGAAATTACTTGAAAAATTAAACTACTGCCACCTTGGAGATGATCACTATGAACATCAAAAATATGTGCAGTTGCTTCCTCAGCAAGCCCGTCCCAAATTTCTTTCTGATGTAATTTCTGAAAATCTGGATGGAACAAGTGTCCAATATTGCGATTTTAAAGAGGGCTGTGAATTTGGTAGTTGGTTTGAAGATCACTTGTGTTCTGCTGCATTTCTTCACGGGTTAGCCTGTCTCATCAGAGAAGAGAGCAATGGTGAGATTTCACAGTCTGGAGCTACTCAAATGTGTGGGATTCTCTTTTCTAAGATTCAAATAATCTGTTGCAAAACTCTTCAAACTGAGATTCTGTTAAACCTGGAGCCACTTGAAGGTAGCAAGACTGAAACAGATGTTTATGTGAAAAAACAGGAAGATGGCTGTACGTTCTACTTGAAACACCACGATGACATGGCCCACAAAGTAGTAAATGAAGTTGCTATGTGTCTTACCAAAGAAATAAATGCACTTCTGAAGAACATTTTGGCCACCTCAAGGCTTCCAGTCCTTGGGCAACTTCTGTACTCTGATAACATGGAGGATGTTGAGAAATGTTTGTCAAAACATGGCATTCATAATACTGGCCACAAAGAGGAAGCACATGGTGTCTTACCTGATCCTGGATGTTGTGTACCTGAAGAATGGCATGATTGCCTTGATATGAGCTTCCTGAACAATTTTGAAAGTGGAGAGTATGTTGGCTTCAGTAAAGATGAATCTGGTGAATACTTCTATGCCATTATTATAGAGCGACTGGATGATTCATTGGGACAAACAAGACAATATCCTGCTAGATATAAAATACAATTGGGCTGTGATGACTTCATTGAAGTAAGCTCTCTTGACCTGTACCAATTTAAAAGGGAAAAGAAGGAAAGAATGCCAACATGGTTCACTTGCACAGATGTACAACCTCTTTTAACATCTGTGCCTCCACCCAACAGTTGCACATCTGAGCCTGCACCCTCTAGAGTCACACCTGAGCCTCCACTCAGAAGAGCCTTTCCACAGACATTGGAAGAGGCCAAAAAAGAAATTGACCAAAGCTTAAAAGAAATCTGGAATATGTCGAGTGAGGACAAACGCAAAGCCCTTAAACGTCTTTACCTCCAGTGGCATCCAGATAAAAACCCAGGCAACGAAGAGCTTTCCACTGAGGCTTTCAAATACCTGCAAACTAGAATTGAAGAACTACAACAAGGGAGAACTGCACATAACACATCCTCGAATGGGAGAGACTTTAGAGATTACTTTTACCAGTGGAACACAGAGGCACAAAGCCACAGGAGAGGACGTGAGAGGTTCCACAAGAACAATTATAGACGGCACTATAACTTTTGGTCACACCACAGAGAAACTCCAAGGCCAGACAGAGAGGAGGCTAAACGCTGGTATGAACAGGCACAATGTGACATTAGTGCTGCTCACAATGACACTGGAGGAGATACCTCAGAATGGTGTCTGTTTAAGGTACACCAGGCTGTGGAAAAAGCCCTAATAGCGGTGGTGTACCGGAAAATAGGACAGCGTTCCAACAACAGTTCAATAACAAGTCTTGCTCAGCAGGTGTCTTACTACAGCTCACAGTTGAGTTCTGTTCCCATTACTGTGAGAAAACTGATTGAACTTGGTGTTGATGCTAAAAAAACTCAATATCCAAATTATCACCAATCTCCTCACATTCCAAACAGACAGTACAATGTTAATAATGCCAGAAAGGCTCTGGAAATCGCAACAGAGCTTTTATCGAAAGTAGACCAATACATCAATGGGTGATTTCTCTAAACTTGTGAATTTATTCAGTTAAGCCAGTCATCAGGATATCTTAAGTAAAATATAATACAAATTATATACTGGTGACGGCTATGAGTAGGTATACATTTTGGCGGTTTTGTCTATTTAGTACTACTATTATGCATTATGGAAATGCTTTCTTGTAATGACTTTTTTTAATCTTTTGATAATGAAAATTAGATGTACTGGATATTGCTTTATGCAGAAATATGTTTAGGTTGGTGGAGTTTAATTTTTATTTGTATTTTTGGTCTACTTCATATTACTATTATGAGGTTTTCTTTTAATGACTCTTTGTAATCTTCATTTGATAATGAAGATGAAAGTCATTGGATTTTGTTTAAGGCATCCATATGTTGTGGTAGGTGTTTTTTTTTTTAAAGTCATTTTTGTCTATTAAGTACCACTGTTTTGCATTATGGAAAGTGTTCTTGTGACAACAACGTAAGCATCATTTGATCATGAAAATTAGAAACACTGGATATTGTTTTATGCAGGCATGTTTTGTTGGGTGGAGGTTAGTTTTTTCTTTTTCTTTTTTTTGCCTTTGTCTGTTTAGTACAACTGTAATGCATTATGGAAATGTATTCTTGCAAAAACTATTTTACAAAATTATTAAGATTCTTCTCACGTAATAATATATGCATAACCTAAATAAAATCATTGCATTACAATTAAAATCTGTGATTAAACTTCAGTATCAATCAGTTATAAGTATGTTTTTTATTAAGAAATATTAACATAAGTCAAAAGCTGTCAACCAAATATTCACTAAATGACAGAACTGCAAAAAAAAAAAAAAAAATGAACACTAACAGTCACACAATCATTCTGTGATAAAGATGCTGAATGTGCTTTACAATCCTTGCAGCAAAACCAGTCTCACCTCTTACAAGTCTATTGCAATATAAAATATTACATAAGTGGTGGCTCATGTTGTTCCCATTACTGTTTAGTCAAGAAATGAAACTTCCAGCATCTAATTTTCTCCACATTGCTGCAAAAAACATGTGAAAAGTGTTCATGGGTTTCTGGTATCCCAGTAATAAGTTATTACACAAATTCTGTACATAATTACAGCAGGCTTACTGCCTGTCTTTAAACAATGAACATAATAAAACAAAGCAAGGATTGTTAGAAGTGGTCTCAACAGAGCTGGCCAATGCAAGGTAAAGTGCTCCTGAAAAACACAAGCAATTATTTCCACAGAAAGGAAAATAAGCATTAAAAGCCCTCACCTGCAGTTGCCATTTTTCCTGAAATAGATGTGCCATTTGATTGGTATTTTGTAATGAATTATTTGTCAAGGGAAAAGGCTTAATTTTTATCAATAATAATTATATGTAGGATACTAAAATGTCACTTTCATTCATTCATCTGAAGCAGGAATATAAAATAATCTAGCCATGAATGGCAATGCCATTCAGTGAAAAAAATAGCTTGGATTTCTAAGATTGGGACTTGGTTAACTGAATAAAACTTTCCATCAAATCATTGTTATTACCCTGATTCCTGTCTTGTACAGTCTAGAAGCTCACATATGGACAAATGGTCCACATACATCTGAAAATACTTAAGGGCCATGTTGAAACATTAGCTGGTAATGCATAAGCTTGTGAATTTGAGGAGCAGCATATGCACAGCACACTTTTCGAACTGCTTTAACTATGACCAAAATCAGGACTCTTGGACTGAGACCTGTCCACTAACAGACAGGTTTGGCTCACATCACACATTTGGCTGGACAATCTTTTGCACTTTGAAGTATTTTCATCTGTTTGTGTAGTTACTGTGTTTTGGCTTTGTAGGGCAATATGTTTACTGATTGCCCTGAAAAGTGTAAAAACTGCAGTTCTGTGGTTCTATTTAAAAATTTGCTCTTGGGAGCATTTCCCAAAAGCACTGCTGGCCAACTAAAGTTGTACGTTCTGTCGTTACCAAAATAGTTCAATGATTTGGTGTCTCCTGAAATCGTAGTTCCAACCGCATTGCAAAGTTATGTGGTTGGAACTACAGATCTCCACCTGTGGTTAGAAGTTTCTGGTTAGATTGCAGTGTTAACGTTATTTCACTTTGCTGAGAATGTATCTTTTATTCCATACAGTACATATCTTTCATTCTGTAATAATTATAATTAATCATTTACAGTACATGCACATAGGAAAACTGCAAATTCCGAAGTGTAGCAGGGCGGAGGGCAGGGACGGGCCGGGTCGTGATTCCGCACACCCGGACACTAATCAGGCTAATTAGCCATCAAGAGGGATAAGGGCCGACCGAAGACAGCAGTGCAACAGAGAGAGAGAGAGAGAGAGAGAGAGAGAGAGAGAGAGAGAGAGAGATTGATTTATGGACAGCTGTTGACACCTGTTATTGGTTTGTGTGTTTGTCTTTTTGGTTGAGTTTTATATTCAAATATTATTTATATTGTCAAGCCGGTTCTCGCCTCCTCCTTTCCCTGTAACCCCTTTACACTGTGTTATTTTCAGAAAGCGGATTCCTGAAACGTCATGTGCACTTGGCCGTTTTCCTTATACCAATAACATGTCTTGATTTCGGTCAGAGAATGCAGCTTAAGTGCTCATCTAAATGCATAAGCAGCGTTCTTACAGGCTTTTAAAGATTGTGCATCTTTATATGTTCTCAAATGCACGGGGGGAGCTCAGAGTATGACGTAAGAGGGAAACACCACTATTGCAGCACAAAGCAGCAGCAGGTCTTGATAATATAAGGCAACAAATACAAAAGCAAATAAGGTTCATCAGGAAATAAAGAGAAGCAACGGAGAAAAAAGAGAGCAACGTTGGCTCTAACACCATATTCGTGAAATTATGTTACTGTGGAGAAAACCGCTTAGGCTACAGAGTCGCATGTGTAAAGGGGTAAAGAGAACGGCAACTACGCATACACATGTGAATGCCACTTTCGTGTCTTAAGCTGCTTTCTCGCAATAACCGGCTTTCTGGTGTCCATGTAAACAACCTCTAATTTAACATCCATTCAATCTGCGCAGAAATCTTTACTCCACCCCTTCTATATGTTGAACCAACATGGTTCGAAGGATGGATGCGCGACGTAGTTACAACAGTTTCAGGAAACAATTGTGACTAGCTAGATAATTTCTCCAACGATGCATGATACTATGGTAGTTAAGCAGTGAGTTGAAAACACATTTCTGACAGACAGGTTCAACCAATAGCAATTATTTTTGCGATTCCATTTCCTAACAGTAGTGCTGCAATAAAAAGAGCATAAACCAAACAAAACAAAACCGATGCTGATAGAAATGCTATGAAATTAAATGCATCCAGAATTTGCATCCAGCTTCTGACATCAGGCACTCCTTTGCCCAACAGGGCAAGTCCTCTTCACACAGGAACATTCAAAATCAGTTTGTGTCATATGTGCAGAACAAGTGTGCTTGAATAAAATCTGAACTCATAGTTATGCCACACAAGAAATCATGAAATGAATCCATATTTGCAGTCATTTGCCCTGATACGCTGGAGTTACAGTTAGTTTTTCAAGGCATTCTCACAGTTTGATATAAAAAAAATGCATAGCTTCATCAAGGACTCTTCATGTTTGTGGAAGAGAAAGCCATGAGGCAAAACTGTCCAGACTTTCACCCTAAGTCCTCTTTTGCACTCTTCTGTAAATGTGCATGTTTGCATATGCAGATTTTTCTGGCATCTGGTTCTGTTCCTCAATGTTAGACATTCTCACATGTTGTAGGCCACGTATATCGGATCCAGCTGGTCAGCAAGGAAGCCATCCCGCAAATGCATACGCTGCTTCTCCCCTCTGGAGTTGATGGGAATGACTCCAGGGTCGACCACCACAACAACCCCCACAATAAGATAGTGCTCTTCCAGAACCACATTAGTCACCAGCGCCACAAGATCCAGAGCTTCCTGTTCTGAGCCCTCGAGTTCCACCACTACCACCAATAGATTAGTCCATGTGAACACAGCACTGAGGAGAGGGGAGAGTGAAAGAGTACTTAGTTATCTTTAATTCAGTCAAAAAAAATTACAATAAGAGTTATTTTCATCTGCATTTAAATGTGTGCAACTTCGGTGCCACTTGTGTCGCCAAACACAATTACAAAAATAAATGACTGTTTTCAAACAAGTTTCAAATAGGGGTGCACCATATATTGGCAGCCAGTATATTATTGGATGATAACTGGGAAAATCAAAATGTTATTATTGCACTGATATTGGAATTACATCTGATATTTTCAACAATCATTTTTTACAAGGATTACCATACATACATACACGCATAAATGGACACGCAATTTGCAATATAATTTACTGTACTTGTCATTCAAGTCAGCATACCTCTATAATATAGTCACTGGTTCACATTACATC
Source organism: Moxostoma hubbsi (assembly GCA_032164185.1). Taxonomy (NCBI): domain Eukaryota; kingdom Metazoa; phylum Chordata; class Actinopteri; order Cypriniformes; family Catostomidae; genus Moxostoma; species Moxostoma hubbsi. Next base: position 35,184,160 of record JAVLUX010000011.1, read on the forward strand.
CACCACCTCTTAAATAGCAGCAGTTAAGAACCGGTGAAGTATTTTAGCATCACTAACTTAGTTTTTATGTGCATTGCTTTTAATTAATTAGCTGCAGATACAGTTTAAAATGCTAAAATCACAAAAAGTAAAAGAAATTTCATTTGTGGCATCCCTATTTTCAAACACTCCTTTGATTGCATTGATTGGGCAAACAGGTAGCCACGCACAAAACTCACATCATTGATTAAGGCCCGTCCAGTCGGGCCACTCAAACAAATTAAGTTTGGTGCACCAAATAATAGAAAATTTCATTTGGTGCAGTTGTTACACTCTTTCAAACCAGTGCTATAGTTGTAGAATGATTTACATGTCAAAAAGTGATTTGATTACCGTGTTACATGTAAAGGTTATCCATTAGAATCTGATTCTATGAGGTACAAGAAAAACCTTGTAGAAATATAGCTTACCACTCTGCAATGCTCTTGTGTGACCTTATCACAGACGTTTCAATGTCAATGGGATGATAACGCATTCCCCGCAGCTCTAAAGTCTCATCAAGAGACCCAACCACATACAAGGCATCATGGCGCTCTAGAAAAATGTATAAAATAATGGGTTTCTCTGGTAACCAACATTTTGTTAGTGTGTTGCATTTGATATGAGTGAACATAAAAAATGTTAAGGATGATTAGTACATGCAAATTTCAATTCAGTTATTAACTTTCATCTTAAGAGTCCCTTACCAAAATGTATTATTAGAAAGAATTTCAACTGAAAATAATCCATAACCTCAGAAATATCCTTAAATGGGACAATAGTGTGTGTGTCTGGTTTTTCTTATTGAATGCATACCTCCACTGGCATCTGTAAGTTCCGTACGACGTAAGAAGCCGAGATATCCAGTGCGAGCCCACACTGTCTGTGTGTCACCAAAGCTCAGTCTGGTGCTGAAGTGGTCAGCATGTAACGCCTCCTCCCCATAAACAGTATAATACCCTGTGGCATTATGGGGGCTGCTCACCCAGATCTGTTTCAAAGTTCAAATAGAGTCCCATCAATTCACTACACAAAATAACAGGAAATACATCAGATAATACAAAATACAAAACTACGAACACTGTTAATTTGAGACATTTTTGGATGATCTCCTGATTGATGGCGAGGTTGAAACTTACTTCTCCCAGGTGAGAATCTCCCAAAGGTCCTTTGGTTTCGGTGTTGGCAATTATAACCTTCACTCCAGGCAGAATCTGTGTGGTGAAAAACATAAATTATTCAGACATTAAACTTTACATGGCTCAAGCTGATCAGACTTTTGACATGTTATTTGACAGCTAATCAACTAGCCAACTTGTCAAGCATTTAAACTGCCTCTGTCATTTGATGGTAATCTGGTTTTACTGCAGCATGATATGAGACTGAAACCCTCCTTCTCCCCAACACCACCTGTCTAGAGCTGCTACAGGGGGATTGTAAGTCAGCTGCACATCATGTTCTACATGTACATCATTTACCTTCAATTGTGCTGCAGCAGCATCATATCTTACATGCACAACACAGCATGTCTGTGTATGTTCTAATAAGTCTTTGCACCTGCTCGATAGCATCAGTAATGTACAAACTTGTCATATCCATTATAATACTTTAAAATGTATTCAGAGAGTTGTCTTGACTGAAATATCTATACAATGAATATATAGTTGGGTTCAAATTCTGTGTTCACATTGAAAATGAGAGTTATAGATTCTGAAAAATGTAAAAAAAAAAATAACATGACATAATTATGACTATACCATGGTCTGTTCTAATACTCTATTCTGATTGGCTGGAATGAGTGCGGTTCAAACCGTTGAATGCAAAGGTCAGTTTTAATCACTGTTCAATATTAATGCACTGTTTGTAACCATAGCAACATAACATTACAGAGCAAGCAGAGTGAGCAATAGCAATTGAAAACATTTCCTAACCACTTTCATCAGCATAGCTAATATAATGGATTTCAGCTTGTTTTGCACAGATACCATACCGATGTCTCAGAGGTCAAAATCTGCAGGTTCCAGAGTGTTTTGAATGGTTTCCCCCTTATTATACATTAAATGCTACTTTTACTGTCACTGCCACGTTTGTAATGTAGTTTTTTCCACACTAATGTGACAATGACTACAAATTAAATAATACATATTCTCTGGAGTGCCAACACCTCTACATTCTGTGGATATTATATTATTTAAATTCACAGTTTTGACCAAGTCGTACTACTTTTTCCTCTGTGTCTGATTTAGAATCAGCAGAGCTGTAGATCTAACCGCCTTTAGATAAAATTAACCATTATTTTTTGTTATTCCATTCAAAATTTATGCTGCAAAAAGTCTATGACAGCTGTAACTAATTAACTCTGGCAAGTGACCATGGTATACATGGGATAATCCACGGCTAGGTGTGCGTTAAACTATTTTAAATGCACGATGTTGAGGCGAAGAACCACCCAACGTTAAGCATCATCTAACCATGGATTATCCCTTACTTATACAATTAGTTATTGTGGCAGGGGGAAGGGCGGGGCCGGGTCGTGATGAAACACAGCCGGTTCCGTATTAGGCTAATCAAGCCTCCGAGAGGGATAAAGGAGATGGCAGATGGTGGTGCGGGAGAGAGAGAGAGAGAGATCGTTAATGGACATGTCTGTCATGTGTGTGTGTGTTTGTCCTTTGTTTTAAGTTTACTATTAAAATATGATTTATATCGTTCAGCCGGTTCTCTCCTCCTCCTTTCCCTTGAACTGCTTTACACTGGTGCCGAAACCCGGGAAGGAGGAGGGATACACCGTAGTAGAGTTCTCGCCACTACCATCCACCCCAACGGAGCAGCCGCGGCCATCTGCCCGGGGGACGAGGAGCCCAGCTGCCTGGAAGCGGAGGAACGGCCACCAACCGCGAGGGGTTGAAGGGGCTCCTAGCTGACCGCCTGGAGCGGTCAGGGCCGCTACCAGTGGTGGAGGAGTCCCCTTCCAGCCGCTGAAATGCGGCAGGGTCCGAGACCGGTGACCGTGAGTGGGGAGGGGCTCGAAGACCCGCTGGGAGAACTGCTGCCAAGGGCGGGGGAGACCCCTTCGGCTCCCCGAGAACACGGCGGGGCGTTCTGTCCACCGTGGGCTGGAGGAATGCCTCCGATCCGCCCGGAGAGGCACGGCTGTCATCTGTTAGAGGGTGGAGGAGTGGCCGAGGAACGTTTTTTTTTTCATCTCTCTCTCCTCTCTCTCTCTCACTGCCGCTCTGCATTGGCCTTTTCCATCTCTTTTAAATTGTAGTGTTTTTTGGGGGGGGGGGGGGGGGGGGGGGTACACTACACTGATACAGGAAGTCCCCCCCACATTATTAATTGTTTCCCTCCCCTTGTCCCTTCCCTCATCCAGGTAGACGGGCATGACCTGCCGGCAGACTGCGTGGAAGGCACGCCCCTCCCCAGGGAAAGGGGGGGGGGGGGGGTGTACGTCAGGCCGAGGGCTCCCCAGAAAGAACGAGGGAGGAATGTGGCAGGGTGGAGGGCGGGGTCGGGTCGTGATGATACACAGCCGGTTCCGTATTAGGCTAATCAAGCCTCAGAGAGGGATAAAGGCCGACGGCAGACGGTGGTGCGGGAGAGAGAGATAATTTACGGACATGTCCGTCATGTGTGTGTTTGTCCTTTGTTTTACGTTTACTATTAAATTATTATTTATATCGTCCAGCCGGTTCTCTCCTCCTCCTTCCCTTCAACTGCTTTACAATTATACAATTAAACATTATACTAATCTGAACTATTTCTAGGTCACTAATCAAATAAGCAAATCGACCAAAATTGACCATGTTATATTCTTTTTACAAAAGGTCAGATTGGTAGGGTTCCATTGAAGCTCACAAGAAGCTTTATAGAACATGCTGGGACAATATGGATGATCAGGTTCTGCACAAACTTGTGGAGTCCATTTCAGAAAATACAAAATAGAAAGATTTTTACAAATGGACTTCTGGACCCCACCGTACATACACAGTATTTACGAGTTCTCATATAATCCTTGAGCATAAATAGGGGAAATAGACTGGCTTGTTGTCCACAATGGAGGGCCTGTACACTTGACATCTTGGACTCTTTTTGTACAAAGGAGTTAATGGTCAGTGTCACAAATTCATTTACATTTGATAAGTGAAATAAATAGAACAGAATATTAAATATTTCCTCTTTTTTCAAAATAATAAAACTTCCTGTTTATTTCCAGGTTTACTTGATTCTAACTGGTCAGTCATGACATTCTGCAGTCAAATTATTACGTACAACAACAAAGACCTTTGTCTCAAGTAACCGACTTCCTACATAGCTTTGCTAGTTTCATGTCTTTTGTTTCACTTTGCAGTCTATTTATACACATATAATTAAGTAATTTCAACTCAAATCAATATTTCATGTCCATTTATTTGGTAAGTAGTTGTGTAATAAGTGTAATAAGCAGTAGTCTCCATTTCGCATCAGGGTCCTGATCACACTGTTGTTGTTTAGTTGAGATAACACCCCACTGACTGTACATTATCTCTTATATTATATTATTTGAAGCTGATGTGTGAGGTTTCCCACCTTCCCAGATTCCATCAGTGGTAGACTATGTGGTGAGCCTCTCTCAACTAATCGAACCCTGAGACACATGAAAAAGATAAAAAATGTATCAAACTTATAGACATTCATTGGTTAAAAAAGCTCTTTGTATCTAGACATACAATAGCTCTGAGCTTCAATATAAATACCAAATAACTTAATACGTGATTTAAATAAAACATTAGTGTTAGTAATATCACCTGTCATGCCGAAGGGCTCTCATGTCTAGATATACTGTGGTGGGGTCTGGCCCAGCGGTACCCTGGAAACAAAGGGCAGAGGGATGTTGGAAGTCAGAATATACTGTAGCTGCCATGACATACTATAAGGGTAATTACAGTACCTAAAGACACTAACACACTATGTGATCTACACATTATGTGATCTGAAGTTGCCATTTACCAGAAGCTGTCTTTTTGAATATATAACTTATGTTTTATAATGACATGAAAATTGCCTTCACAAATAAACTACCAACACATCAGCATAGACAATGCCAGCTACTATTATTTTTAGGAAATGGGTTGATAACTTGTAACAAATCTTCATCAATTAATAGTGTAAACACTAAGAAAACACAGTTGTAATGCATGGAAGGAAAAAGTGGTGACACAACAAGACCCTCCAACTAGAATTATCAAAATGTAAATAGATTCTTAAAGGTGATGGGTGTCATTTTTTATGCCAATTTACAACTATACAGGATTAAAAAATACTGCTCTGTTGTAGCAACCAACAAACCGGAGTTTGGCAAAGCACTACCTGGCAGACAGGGGAAGTGTTTGGGAAACCAGTTTGAAAACATTATTTATGCTATTCTGTTTGGTGATGCTACAGCTGCAGAAATTACACACTTCACCACAAAAAAGATAGATACAATAGAACAGAGAGAAGTCAAGATTTTTTGTTAATTGTAAAAGTTTGTTCTCCTCCTTACTGGCACGACTACACAGGCACTGTAAATACTCAGTTCTTAAACCATTTTTTTCTTACTCTACCTTCTTCTACAACTTTACAGAATAGAATAACGAGTTTCAGTAGTTACAATGACCTGGGTCATTGCTGTAACACTTGTACTGAAAAAAGACTGCATGTAAATCAGCAATTCTACTCATGAGTGGCTACACGCTTTGCTTTGGCACAGCTTAAGTATAAGTGCAGGACAAAGCAAATAAAGCTGTGAACGGTAGGATGCAGAGCAGGCAAATGTATCTGTCCAAGCATATGGAGCACTGTCAATGCAAAATTAACACCAGAGATGTCACAACAACTGTGCGATTAATAACTTACCCACTCAAATCTCGACTATAATGGCTGATTTTGACTTTATAAACACTTACTTTTCGTTCTATTAATCACATGCTGCTATGTAATGATATGGACACGCTTTCGCTCTAATGATTCATTTGAAAAAATATTCATTTTTACGCTTGTATTACAGACAAACCTACTTTTACAAACTTATTCCAATGTAATTAGCTTCAGCTGTAGCTCACCTGAATGTTGTACTTTGACCTCGGAAGACAGTGGTTAGACCCCAGTCAAGTACGCAAGATGACAAGTGAGAAGAAAGTGTAATTGAAGTGGCATAAAATGACGTGGCTGCTTCAGAAATTGTGCTTTTCATGTCGCATTTTCTTTAAGGACACTTTCGGTTAGGTTTAGGTTAAAGTTTAAGGTTAGGGAGGTACATTTTACACATTAAAACATTGATCTAATAATCACCTTGAAACCATGTCTGATTACGACACCATTTCACTCACTTTTTGGTAACGTAATGTTCATGAGATCAGGCTGATGTGATCTTTGACGGAGATTAACTATGTTTTTTAAACTGTATTTAAAAATAAATAAACATTTTCAGCAATGCACCATTTTAACAACAATATAATAAAAATATAATATTTATTTTGTGTTTAAACTATGTTGGTTTTGTGTAATACTAACATCTCTGACTGAAATGTTAAATGTATACTTTTAAATAACAAATGCAATTTATTTATATTAAGAATCCAACTTTTAGTTGTGATACCAAACAAATAATAAAACAATTTTTATTTTGTGTATAATCTTGATATAGTGTAATATTAACATCTCTGAATTATATTTTTAATGATATACTTTTAATTAACAAAGACCATTTATTTATAAAAAATAATCACATTTTTCCAAACAATAAAACTGCTGGATATTAAATACAATTAATATATTTAGTTATATTTAAAATTCTGAAATAAAACATACAGTATGCAACAGCTCTGGCAATAATAAATAAAATAAAACACGCACACGCGCACACACACACACACAAAAAAAGCAGAGGCGTTACAAGCGTCATGAAAGCCCCCAGCTAGAACCCCTGTGGTCCCCGTCTGGGTCACAATACCTGCTCAGCCAAATTGCCCAGCCTATTGGGCTGACGAGAGGGCATGGAGCAGCAGACAAACACAGGTGTACATTTAACACATACACACACAAACACAAACAAAAAAACACACAAACACACACACAAACAGACACACAAACAGACACACACACACACACACACACACACACACACACAAACAAACACAAAGTTACAGACACGTATCCAGACCAGTCAAATACAACACAATGATTCAGAAATTGTTAAAAAAAAAAAAAAAAAACATGATGGCATATTCACACCAAGAGTGACACGACAAAGCGATGGAGACTGCAGCAGAAAATCAATTCAGGTTTTTCACACAAAAACTATTCACACCAAGTGTAATGCAAATATTCGTTATCTTTGGAGAAGAGTGTCTGATTCACATGCTTTAATGCAGAAAACAGTACAGATTTTACTTTCTTTAATGTAAAATGCAACCTATCATTACAATTTAACAATGCAACATTAAACGGAAAACACGTTCTGGAAACAAGATCCAAACAGCTTCTCTTTTGTTGGTTAAGTATAAAATGTTGGGGGAATTTTTACACTGTAAAGCCAGGTCTAGGAAGATGCATTGTTTCTATATCAGAATTTCCCGCTTGGTGTGAATAGGCCTTTTAAAAGCTTAAATAAATAATCTGATGGAAGTTACCACATCCTCTACTCTATTTCTACACAGAAAATAATAATAAACACCCCCTTCACTCACCTGAAGACAAACGGCCACATTGACCCTGCAGCCAAAGGTGGTGCTGACAGCACGTGGGGACAGGCCCAGGTCTTTGAAGATCTTAGAGAAGGACTGAGTGAGCGTGATGCGGGGCCGCTCCTCTGCCACCACCATGCAGGTCCGTACACATGACAGATTCACATTCCTTAACTGCAGATGTAGAGAGACCGGTTAACAGTACTACAGCAAAGATGAGGTTCCTTAAATAATTTCCCTAAACAGATTTTAACCTAAACTAGAGAGTCTAGAAAATGATTACACATTGTGATTGGTGATATAGTCTAAGCAACAAATTATGCAGTTCGTGCATTCATATTTAGATACAATTAATTGATGTCTGAGGGTACATTTAAGTGCAAAACAGCAGTAAACTCCTTAGAAAACAATTGCAAATGTCTTCCATATAAATTCTCTGGACATTAAATGTTACATGTAACACACATCTGTATGTGTTCGTGGGTGACTGTGTGTATGGACAGTATGTGACTGACCCGCAGTGCTTCAGTTTGTGAGCCCAGGCCTTTGGTGCACATCTCCATGACAGAGTATGAGCAGAACGTCACTCGCACTTTATACAGACTGACAGCAGACAACCACAGAGACGAAAAAAAAAAAGCGCAAAGCTGTCCGGTATAAAAACGGGTGCTCAAACACCATTCATCCGAATTTTCCTTCTTTTAAGACAGTGATTCATCTCTCGTCTACAAGCCTTCTAATACTTCGCCGCCGATATACACAAGTCAGCGGGTGGGATCTTCATGGCAACAAGAAGACACTGTCAACTACAAGAGCCGTTTACATGTTCGCAGGTTTTTAAAGATTCCGTTCCGTAAGTGATCCTTATCCGAGGGACACATCGCACTGTCAGATCAGGATGAGAGCTACATTTACATTAGAGATTGGCTGCCCTCACTGTGAGGTCATGAGTCTCAAGACGGTTCGCTTGCGAATCACCCTTGAGGGATGATTCGGCCTCCCGTGCCCTCCACCTGCATCTTCTGTGACTCCCGAGAGATCACACGAGGAGGCACACGCCCCGCGACCCTATCAATCTCCATATACTGCGTCTATACCGATATAGTATGCGTGTGACGAGCTTCAACCCTCTGCAGGAGCGCACAACCATGTCACGTTCAGCAGTTCTGATGCTAGGGATGATGTTATGTCTCTCGCTGCATCTGGCGAGTGGTCAATGGAGGACGTTTCTGCCCCTTCTCCAAGCGATGGCGAGGAGCGTGCACGTGCCACTGACAAGGAGATGCTTTGCATCCTTTCAAGGGCGATCGAAGAGCTTGGTCTCGAGTGGTCTCCTCCAAAGGAACCTGAAAAATATCGCCTTGATGAGTGGTTCTTGCAGTCCGGATGCCGTCAAGTGACCTCGTTCCGCAGATCTACCCCATTCTTCCCAGAAGTTCATAACAAACTGACAAAATCCTGGTGCGTGCCCTGTTTAGCTTGCTTGCACAGTGATTCCAATCTCCTCACTAAAGTGGACCATGGGGAAGACAAAAGTTATGTCCAAATACCCCCTGTGGAAGATGAGGTAGCGGCACATCTCTGCCCGGCGAGTAGCAGGGATGTGGAAATCACTTCCCGTTGATTCTTCCAAGCCATGTCAACTGACGTCCACACTGGCTGGAAAAGCATACTCAGCAGCTGGCCAAGCTGGTTCAGTGCGATGGCGGTACTCCAAGGAAGAGGACATGAGGGCGAGGAGCCAATATACTGTACGGACGATTTACGAAATTTTTGACTTTTATCCTTCTCTCTCTATGAGTATCAATGTTGTCATCCATCCATCCATCGTCAACCGCTTATCCTGTGTACAGGGTCGCGGGGTATCAATGTTGTATCAGATTTAATTTCACGTTTGTCATACAGATGTCTGCATATCTCTGTGTCCTTACGATATTCTTAACGCTGTACGAGTACTCCAGAGCACTCGTTAATCTACAAGCATTTTCAAGTACTACTTAAGTTACGATGCTTTTGGGGAATGGGCTGCAAAAATAAGATGAAACGCATTTCTTTTTTTTGACTTCCATTAATCGATTAATTGACGGAATATTTGAAGATTAATCAATTATTAAAATAATCATTAGTGGCTGCCCTAATGAGTTGTATTTTGCATTAAAGCTATGATTGAAGTGCAAATGGCACTCATGCTCAGAGTGAATTCTAATTTCATGGGTTTTTCACATTGCTTTGTTGCATCACTCTTGGTGTGAATAGGCCTTATTTGTTTAGCTAATCTTTAGAGTGCATTGCCTCTCACCTGCAGAGACACCAGAGGGCAAAGCCCAGGCCACAGTAGGGGTCCAGACAGATGGCTCTTGGTTGACAGGTTAAGACAGTACCTTGACCCCAGCAAGTATTCCTGTGGTAGCAGAGGTGTAGTGGTAAAAAAAGAGGTGGGTAAACTATAAATTCTGGTGGACCACGACGTGGTCACCCGGTAAGGTGGGCCACTGCCTACCGGTGAATGTGTATCCTGATGACATCGCTATAGGCTATCATTTGATGGTACTTCCAAGGGTATCACTGGTTGTTCCCTCATCATAGGTCACACAATCACTATTCAATTCATACATTCATTTAAGTTCTTGTTAAAGAGACTCAAGAAGGAATAATATGGTTGAAATCTATAAAGTTTACTAAATGACAAAACAGAGAGAACTAAAATATTTAAGAGAGATAGAGAGGGAGGCTTATATCCAGGGCTTCCAATGCAATGCACTTGTACTGATTAGGGATTTGGGATTATTTTCATAGTCGATTAATCTGTTGAATATTTTCTTGATTAATCGATTAGTTGTTTGGTCTATAATAAGTCATGAAAAATGTGGATCAGTTTTTCCCAAAAGCCCAGGAGGATGACGTCCTCAAATGTCTCGTTTTGTCCACAACTCACATTTAACAAGCTGGAATCAAAGAATTTTTTACTTTTGTCTTAATCGATTATCAAAATAGTTGTCGATTACAGTTTTTTCCAATTGCTAATGTAGCAGGTGCAGATTAACGACAGAAGGATGAATCTGGTGCCATTATAATATGATAATGTAGTGAGTGTTCAAGCAACGGAGAAAATGAAATAAAGTTTTAATTTGTCATGCTTGGTTTGTTCCGATCAGAGCATGCGCGGAGAGCGCATTTCTGAATATTCCGCTCCGCTCGCTCATTACGCTCAGGGTCGCTCGCTCAACCCAGAATGACCTGCTGGTTCGAAAATATGTAGAATAAGGGCTGCCTGTTTCCGACTAAAGTTTTTTTTTCTAATCGACTAGTAGTTGTTCATTTTAGCCATTAGTGGACAAATCGCCCCTATATTAATTTAATTACTTAAATAGGCTATACAGGATGGATGATCGTTAACGTAGCCTAATATAGCCGCACTCAAGCACACGCCCGCACGCATAAAGCTTGCCACAAAGAACCGGCGAAAGTAATTATTAATGTGTCAAAAATAGCAAGGAGACATTTAATTGTTTATTAATAAACTGGTGCTTTCTGTGTCGCTGCAAAGATGAAGTTGACGATGCGGACCTACAGGCAGTTGGTTGATAAAATATTGATCAAAATTAAGATACAATTTATACAAAACGAAAATTTTTTACAAATATTTATTCTACAAAACAAAACTCAATGAAGTGTTCAAAAATCATGTCTTATGTATACTTTGGGCTAGTGACTGATGAATCTTGATGCAGTCTGCTGCTTGCTGGCTACGCAAGAGATTGGTCAACAGACAGTAATGCAGCGCAATATGAAAGACTTCGTCTTGGGTTTAACAACCTATGAAACTAATAATGAACAATATAAAACTAAAACGGCATAAGCTTAATTTAAAATGGCTTAGGAACTATAGGCTATTTAGAGGAGGATAAACGCAATTTAGAGGTGGATAAACGCACTTTGGAGGTGGGTAAACGCACTTTAGAGGTGGGTAAACGCTATTTCCGAATTTTAGGAGGTGCGTAAATGGCGTTTACGTGCATTTAGCCTCCACTACATCCCTGTGTGGTAGACACACTGAAGTCCAGGTAGGCTAACATCTCTGGAGTGGGTGGTTTGTAGATCTGAGGAATTCTCTTTCTAGGGAGATCATCTGAAATGCATGAAGAAATTAATTTAACACTTTCCATACAAAGAATATACTCAAGCACTAGGTCTCAGTTTGGGGTCTTGCTGTCAATTGCCAACGTACTACAGGTTACAACTGACCCCTCGCTAAGTACTTTGTTACCGTTTCTTGCTTGGACAAGATTGGCAGAACTTCCCATAGGAATGAATGGGAGATTGCTGTGAACTGCATGGTTTTTGACAAAATATTGTGAAACTGAACGGATATATTCTTGTGTTGGCTGAAATGAAGAGTGATATTGCAAAGCATTGTTATATGATGTTTTCTTTAAAGAAATATAATTACAGATTAATGTGATTAAAAACTGTGGAACTGTGAATCATAATCGAGGCCAACACTTATCACAGTCACCTGAAAAGAGAAAAGCCTCATTTGATCACTATTATAAGTAACCCGCTGTAAGCCCGTTTATCGGTCCAATGGCGGTCTCCAATAATACGGGTGAAGGTCTCTGCGCGTTACTGTCTTTCTTTTACACAACACAACCAGATTAAATGAAATACATTTTCTCTTATGTATTACCTCGTTATTTCATCTGATTAAATGAAATACATTTTCTCTCATGTATTACCTCATTATTTCATCTGACTCCATAAATGAAAAAGGTTTTAATGATATGAGTATCATTAAAAGTGAGCGAATGTTTGATTATTCTTTTTAACTCTTTAATTATACTTTACCTGTTCAGATTAGGAAACTATGTCGCTTTGAGGTCCTTGCGTGTTTTCTCTACACCGCGGGTCTCACGATCACAAGCGGTCGGTATTGGATCATCAAACAGAGGTAATTGCTATATACCTGAGATCGTTCATGTTCACGTTTACACAATCAAAGATACGTCAGTATAGCCCCCATGGAATTGCATACACTTGAATTTAACTGAACGTTTTCTTCAGTAGAGGTCACGGCCACTATTACAGATGTAAGTTGACCAACATAACTTCTCATGTAATAGCTTTGGATTGGCCATGCGTACCCTTCCCGCGTACACTTATCTGGAGAAACATCAAGTTAAAACAGAGGTAAGACACACCCGAATTTAGATTGGTCAAGCAGCATTTAGCTGTTCTAAACGGAAACACACTTTCTGTCTTTGCAAACCAAGTACACTTGAACTGATGCCAAATATTAGTTGTCTCTAATCTGACGCAGACTTGCGGTAACATACGAATCACTCAATCTGTTTGGGAAAAACAATTTCAGAGTCAGTCAGAATAAAATCAAATGTTTACAATTTATTGATCAGGTAACATAAGTTCATCGCAGTTGCCTGATATAAACTACACACAGTAAACTGTGCGGGATCGTCCGACTACAGAGAACCACGAACGATGTGCCACATCTCCTTAAATACCCAAATAATTCTATTGTTAACCAAATGGTGGTGTCTGTCCTTCTAATTAGATTTGGGTCCCCTATAGGTTCCTGTACATTTACATATATAGAGGATCTGGGGGAGGGCACACCTTTAAGATGCACACCACATCTCTAATATCTTATAACTTCTTTTTGCTTTTCATTATGGCTGGGAGGATGAGACCAGTTTACCAGGCGCACTGAGACACTTTAAATGATACCAAACATGTTAGTTCCTTTTTTGTACACACTTGACATTGTATAGGTTTTTAGTGAGTTCTAAGTGAGGAGGAGAGGGGGGAGTAGGGGAAGATAATCAGATGGTAGAAGTGAGGTGCGAGCCCCTGCTGCTGCGTCTCGGATGTTGCTGTTACATATGCAAGAGACAGTTCAAATGTTGATTCCCATGAGAGCCTTTTGTTCTCCCGAGGGGTAGCCCAGACTCGCTGGCACCTTACATGCAAACAACATTATTCCTATGTTGTTGTATAATTACATTTAAAAGCTGCTGAACACTACCCAAACACACATGACTTCCATAGACTCTCATAAGAAAAAAGCCAACCCTTGTCTGATGAAAATGCAGAACTTGCATTGGTCAGTGACCTTTTTTACCTGTGTCTAGGATCAATGGCCACAATTTAATATCCACAGCAGCCCCTGCCTCTTTGGATTTCAGTAGTTTCATTATTGCTTGTGTTGTCAGAATACACACAGACTTACTGACCTGTCAGAAAAATACAACAAAGCAGTGATACAAAGCAGTGTTCAACACATATGGGCTTTTTCAACAGGGTGGCCTATGGCTGATACAATGCCAATATATATTTGATATAATGCAATTTAATGATAGCAAATTAGATTAAAGGGATATTTATTTTACACAATATTTATTCACAAAAAAACATTGTAAAACAGAAAATCTGAACTCTCAAGCTCTTCAAAATCTGAAGCATTCAAATGAATAGGTTTAGTAACAGGTTGTGGTATAGACACAAGGGGGATCTGACATTTCTGTTAAATGGCTTAAGAAGATTAATTATCAGCCTATAGTCTAAAAATGCCAAATATTGTTTGATTAATTGGCCTGGCCAATATATGGGTCAACCACTAATGCATAGGTTTACCAGAGGTTCCGTTTACCTCAACGATCATTTTAACGGTTGGCAGGGTGGTGGTTAAGTTCTGTGGGTGTGGAGGCCTGACAGTGACTGGAACACAGCCGGCGTACAGACAACCATAGAAAGTGGCGATCAGGTCAATACCTACAGAAGGAGAAGACACGGTAAGTGTACAGTAAGTAACTATATTTCTATATAATTCCCTAAAAGATTAAAGGAATAGTTAATTAAGTGAACTATGTCTTTACAAATCTTTTAGATTATTTATTAGATATAAGATAAATTAAAATGCATAAAGAGTCTTATCTCTCTTTTTCCCTCACCCGGAGGATAAACAATTGCAACATGGTCTCCAGTGTTGAGTCGGCCCCTCTCCATCAGCGCTACGGCCACACGCTCCGCCCGTTTGTGCAGCTGTACACAGGAGGCTGTGCTGGCCACAGTGCCCTGAAATAGATCAAACACACACATAAGTGGATGGAGAATACACACACATACTGAATGTGAATGTACCTTATTGCTGGGCTGAGAGCTGAGTGCTGTACCTTGGCATTGAGCACCAGAAACAGTGGGTGATCTGGAGTGGCCTGAGCCCTCCACTGCAAAACATCCTGCAAATATAGGAACTACAAGAGGAAACATGACACAGTGAACTTGTGAATGGCTGTTTGGTACAAATGTACCTCTTTTCAAAGAATATACATACCTTTTGAGATATATATAGTTGAATATCATCAAAAAGGGAATATTTTTTGGGTGATGAGATAATGAAAATCAGGAATAGACTTTCCCCTGACTGTGTCTTTTATGGTGTGGGGATGTGAAACAGGGTTGAACTTTACTTTACACACCTGATCATTATCCTCCAGCTGTGATACGTCTCTACCACAGGCCTTTGCAATCCTCTTTCCTGCCACCAGGTTTCCAACTATCATGGAAGCAGGCCCCACCTCTGACAAAAAGAGTGGTCAGACACAAGTTTATACGTAGTGTAAAAATATGTCTGTGGAGGTGAGGGCATGGTCGAGCGCCCGTCTGGGGAGAGAGAAAGCGGTAAGGACATCCACCTGAGGTGAATTGTGACTAATTACCATCTCTATGTTCACAGTGAGAGTCGGGGGAGATAAAAAGATGGCCAGTTCACAGAGAGAGGAGGGAGACAGTCAGACAAGAGTCTTCGTGTCTGTCTCCTGAGAGAGAGAACCTTGTGTTGTATGAAACTGAAATCCAGACTGTTTATAAAACGGACTCATGTGAACTGTGGATACCGGTTCCCGCTTCCTCCTTTATCTGCCCAACCCGAACATTTGTTACAATGTCAATAAAAGCTTTCATGCACAGACAAAAACTCCACCATTTACCTGTACCTGGCTGCTTCTGTCTTGGTTTGGGCAGGTTGGTGACACAGGTGTGAGGACACAAGAGAACGTTGCATGGGTGCAGGGCTCCCTCCAGGAAGCGTTGTTTGGATTCTGAGATGTGGATGCCGCCCAGAGGGGCTTTGGGTAGAGTGTTAGCAGGTACCAGAGCCAGACAGTATACTCCAACCTGATGGATGCTGTCTATAGCCTGGAATCGAGACAGACAAAGGTCAAGAAAACGTATGGGTGAGAGATATTTTTGTGAGTGTCACATTTAGTGTGAATGTGTACTGCATGTGTTGAGATCTGCACAGGCATAATGTCAAGTCTGAACCCAGTCCATAAACAAGACTGTGACAATGACTATAGTGACTTATGTTGTGTATGTTAACCTGCATTATGCGACTCATCCACTGAAAGCTGTCCTCCTCTGATGCGTCAGGTCTCTGTTCTGCCACCACAACAATGCGTTCATCATGCAGCACAGATACTGAGAACACTGCAATCCTGACACACAGAGAATAGAGATACGTTAAATGTTTGCCATATATCTGGGTATCAGTGTTGGGGAGTAAATAATTAAAAGAAGTGATATTACTAACTACACTTTTCAGTAGAGTGACAGTAGCTCAACTATTTTCACAATTGATCACATGTAACAGATCGTGCAAATTAACTTGAAGGCAACAACCGCCTCGTTGAGGGGGCCCTGGCCTATAGTATGGTGTTCAACACCGACTGCGACAACCCTGTTGTGTCAGACCCATTCAGAGGCCAGACATGCAGTCTCCACAGCATTGGCAGAGGATACGACATTGTGCCCTGGCTTGAGAGAGCAGATCAGACCTCAAAAGGAACTACCTATGGGGGAGCATCTAGCAGCTCTACCACATAGATATCAATGGCTGATAGGCTATTGGCGTAACTATTTCATTGTCTTCCTGTGTCTTGCACAATACTTGATGAAGCAAGCTGATGGGGAAACGCATGTTTGCATTTTACGGCCATCTGTGACATAAGGTGACCAAGCCTGGTAGAGCTTCTGTCAACCACCTGATTGAGGGTGCAGTCTCCATTTCCCCGTCCTATTTCATCCTGACGCTAAAGTAAGACTGCTCTGCTGTTAAAATTGGACAGGGACATGCTTTGCACGTATTAGAAATGATACACTCTAGAGGACAATTCGTCTCGCCAGCTTCAACATTGGACGCTTGAACATACTCCTCTTTTGCGATTATGTGCCACACAGTTTGTGCACCTTCTAGGAGCCAAACACCCGACATCCATCAAACATGGCTTCCTAGCCTGCGCTGGATGTGTCCACTGTGACAACTATGCCTCTGCCTGCCTGTTACACCTTCAGATAAATCTCGGTTCTCCTCAGTAGCAAGTGTGGCTTAATAGTGATGCATCACTATGAGAATGGACAGAATGCATTTGTAGGACCAGTACCGACATGGTTTCCGAGTCGAGTTTCATTACTAATAAGAAAACTTACTGACTGGTCTCTCACACTCTTGTCCAGTTGCCATCAAGGCCCCCTAGCAACAGGTTGATACTTAGAACATGTTTGAGCCATATATATATATATATATATATATATATATATATATATATATATATATCAAGCCTCCCATGAGGAGTTCCTTAGCATCGGCTTACCTGACACAGTGTGGAGTTTCCCTTCTTAAAATGTAACTACTGAACTAAGCATACTTGGCAATAAAGCTCATTCTGATTCTGATTCTGTTATGGAACAGTGCACAAGACCATCAGCCAAAGCGATGCCGCTTGAAGGTGGAAAACATTGAAACAAGTAACATTTCTGTCTTTATTGAATCTGCTCTTTAGGCAAAAACACACCCCTGTGAAAACAGGGAAGTGCTTATAAAGACACACTTCTTCTGCTGTAGTATGCAGGGAGAAGAGTAGTTTGTCTTGCTGACCAGGTGCAGATTAAAACAGCTGAAGCATTTGTAGGGTTCCAGAGGCATGATAGATATACATGCATCCTTGAAAGAGGAAAATGATGGGGATCTGTCACTGGTGCCACCTTCCATACACACGGTACGTGAGCATGGGTGGATTGCTAAGCGTCACTAGCCTATCAAATTGGTGTGATGGTATAGGTGATTGTGTCAAGGTACGGCCTCCCAAGAGGAGTTCTTTAGCATCAGCTTACCTGACACAGTGTGGAGTTCCCTTCTTAAAATTGAACTACTGAACCAATATGACATTAATTAATTGTGTTACTATAACTTCTTTTAATACATAAAAGATTTTTAAGAATATGCAGAGTTTGTAGCTTATAGTGTAGATACAGTAACTACTTTTTTAAAGGAGTAGCTTGACTGTAGTTTAACTACTTTAAGTTGTCAATAGCTTTCAAAGAAGCTTCCCCAACACTGCTGTGTAAATACAGAAAAGGCATGAGCACAAGTACATTTCTTCTTTATATCTAAAGCTTTTGCTAACCAGGTTAATTACCTTCCTCTGTACACAAACTTCATGGGCTCCACTGCCAGTACTGTGGCCACTAGGTCATCTGCGTTATGTCTCCGTCCACTCACCATCATCAGTCCATCCACCTTCCCCACCACAAACACCAGATTATCCTGTCCATAAGACAACGCATTCACAACACAAGGAAATTAACCCTGCAAGTTGATTTAAAAAGACATAAAAGAATAAAGGGTATACTTCGTTTTTCTGCATGCCATTCCATCTCCCACGCGGTCGAGCAGTCAGCTTTTCAAAGTATACTTTTTTCTTTTGACCGCGAGCACAATTGGATGAATTTGATGCATGCGCTGCTTTGTGATACTCTTACAGTCAATGACAGGCATATGCCACAGATGCACAGAGAAGAAGATGGCTCCATCTCACAGACTAGGGCGGTCTGCATGTCGAGAAAAACCGTGCTGTGCTAATAACTAAATTTGTGTCACGTATACTGTGCACGAACCCTACCGGAGTGCGGAAAACCGAAGTATACTTAGTCCTTAAGGTTGACGGTTCAAAATAATGGTTTTGGTTTAACACACCGGTCCAATGAATCCCAGCAGAGATGTGCGTGTGAAGGGTCTGTCGCTTATAGGAGCCCCTGATGCTGTCACTGGAACGGTCTGAAAGCAGGAGAAAACATCATGATCAACTGCAAACAAAATTTATTTTTCAAGCATTTACTGTGGTTTTAAGACAACATTTCAGCTTCCTCATTTAACTTTAATATACTATAAAGTGTTCTGAACAAAACAGCTTTTCACCTTTTATCTTGTTGTTTTCATATATACAGTACACTGTCACCAACTCTTTAACAAGGCCTGAATTGAATCTGCACCCACAGAAAGATTACCACATAACGTTAATGCATGTTGTTCAAAAAGATTTTGCCTCTCTTGTGTTTCCTCACTATTGCATTTTGAGATATATTTAAATTGACATTGCTTAACAAAAGGTGAAATGTAAATATTTTGGCCAATTCGATCATGCATTTAGCTACTGACAAGTGTGTAGCACATGAAGCTTTGTTTAACACATGTGACCTGATTTTACATCAATTCTGCAGGATTGTGCTCGCTTTCCCCCATAGTCAGAGCAAAAAAATGTAGTACTCTCTAGATTTAGTATGAGCCTGTTGTACATTTCTCAAAGTGTTTTACAGTAAAGAATTATTAACAAGATGTTTTTATATGCACCTTGGAAACCTGCAGTACATATTTGAAACAGAAACAAAAACATCTGACACTCTTTTTTATTTCTCTATAGACTCACCTCAAATACGTTCTTGGTAATTCCTGGCAGGCCATAGTAGGAAGATGCCTGTACTGCTGGAGCTCACACAGATTTCACCAACTTCGTCCATTCGACACACATATGGTGTTCCTTCTAACCGAACCACACACACCAGGGCTGCACACACAGAGAGATATACATAGACATTACACAATAAATTCAGGAGAAAAAATGATCAGGAACCAGTCTAAGGTGATTTGCTGGTTTAAGCTGGCCACCAGGCTGGTTTTCACTGGTCTGAAGTCAATATATTTGTTTTATCTCCATATTGTTGTTTAACATAAACCCAACATTGGCCTACTGTCCACAGCAAACCATTCTGTAATCAATATTATCAATATGTGTAGGGTACACACACAATGCATTCTTGCATTCAGTCTGCACTGTTTTAAATTGTTGGTTTAAGTAAATATGTGCTAGACAGGAGTCTTGCTGTTTTTTAAAGACATCTTTTCAAGTTTATTAGACAGTATACTTTATTTCATTCCATTGCACTGTGTCTAGCTGTTTTTGAATGCAAGCAGGAGGTGTCCCATTGAGCGTTTCAACACATTAATATGGGATACTAGATCTCTGAACACTTTTAACCTATCTGACAAATTCCAATCTGGCTTCAAGGAATTGCACAGCACTGAATCTGTGCTGTTAAATGTAACTACTGATATTTGACATTTCTCTGGGAATGGTGCAATTTTTATCATATTATGTTGTAGATCGTAGTGCAGCATTTGACACTATAGATCACAATATCCTCTTAAATTGCTTTGAGAATGTGGCTGGCATCCAGGAGCCTGTTTAAAATGATCTCATTACCTTAAAGAGAGAACTTTGTCTGTCAGCATTGCCAGTTTCTTTTCATCTTGAGCACCCATCACATGTGGCAATCCGCAGGGTTCCATCTTAGGTCCTCAACTATTTTCTCTATATATGCTTCCTCACATCACACATCCTGTACACATACACCTAACCTAAGTATACTAGTATACTAAGTGTTGCTGTTTTGTTTCCTTATAGGTCATATTCCAGCTTCAGGCAATGAAATGCCTTAACGTTCAGAGATATCACTTAGGAATATCCAACATCTGATTGTATCCCAGCATTAGGACACACATTTAGGTGCTAAATCAAGCTTGAATTGTTCTAATGGTAAGAAAATCCTTTAATTTACATAAGTTTTTTTTATATAAAGCAGTCTTACATCCTGGCATGACATGCCCAACATCCTGGACAGTGAGGACAGAGAGCTTCTCCTCTGTGTCCACTCGGATAACTCCATAACTCAGACCGCTCATGGACAGCACTGCTTTATCCGGAAGAGGAACACCCATCTCTGGAGGCCTGAGCACACACAAGCACATATTCAGATAAGGCAAGGCACTCTAGACAAGTGTTGTGCAAAGACAGCGGATTTGGCATTGATTCATTTTCAGTAATATCATCCGTTTACCTGCGGATGGTGACAGTCATGGCCTCAGAGGAACTAGCACAGGGACAAATCACCTCTGGTCGAAGCCCACGGGCCTGAAATACGTTTAGGAAGGCATCACAGGAGGAAATAGACCCTGTGTTTCAATAAACAGGTTTCAGGATGCATTCCATTCTATTCTGTGTCTTGCAATTTATCATGAACTTATATTATAAAAAAGAATAAGAATGTGTATATGTGTATATGTATACTCACATGGGTTGGCTCCATCAGCAACAATGAGCATGCGGAGAGAGCTGAGACTGATGTCTCTCTGATCCCGCTGGGCTAAAAGTGACCAGTGCATGTCCCTGGACTTCACCACTGCTACACGTGCTGCTCAAACAAACCATAACTCAATTACACAGAGTTTAATCACAGTCTTAACAACACGATGATAAATACACATTTTCACTCTAAAGGAACATTTAAAGGAATGCAAGGTAAATACATGTTAAGCTCTATTGACAGCTTTTTGAAAATAATTTTCTACGGAAAATGATGAAATGCACTTACAACAGAAGTCTATTTGGTATGGTTGTCTCAGACTTCCATTGCAAGTGAATACCAGTAAAAAAAAAAATCCCCATTGACAAACTGATTATCCATAAATGCTCTGTCTGCATTGTCAACTTTTTTTTTAATAATAATAAAATATTATTAAAAATATTTTATTCTAATAATTCTTATTATAAATATTATTCTAAAATAGTTTCAGTTTCAAGAAATCCAAATTTAGACATTCCATTAGTGTTTTTTTTTAAACAAAACAGGACCTAACTCTTTAGCCACAAGACTTGAGAAAGACATTAAGACACGACTTTCAATAAAGTTGTTTACTGTTGGCTTTAAGACATTAAGACATTACTGTACCATTTTCTCTAAAGCTGATATAAAACCATGTGCACTGTAGATACCGAAGGCAGAAGGAAATTAAGAATTAAAACAGAATTTCACCAATAAAACGAACAAAAGAGACTTGTCCAGATAGCACATGACTTGAAAACATCATGCTTCTGTAGAAACCCCCCCCAGTAGCTGTCAACTTTGGAAATCCAAATTCCATTCCTTCAATCTATCAATGCTAACCAATCACCATGCTAACCCATTAACATGCTAAGCTTATGTTGCCTACAAATAGCATTGTGATCAAATAGCCTTAAAAGATAGAATACCCAAGCGTTAGCATGCTTTAGGACAAATCCATAGGTGGCGCTGTCACCAAACTTTGCATGTATACTCAGATCATGGTCCTTATGAAGCATACCAAGTTTTGTTTAGATAGGAAAAAGCATTTCCGAGATACAGTCTCACATCCTATTTCACATCAACATCGTTAACTTTGTGTAAGCGCAACTTTTCAACAGTTGCAAAAATCGAAATGGGGTGAAGTCACATCTGTGCAGCTCTATCTAGGGATTATTTTGAGCCATTGTTTAGACAAATAAGACAAAGTTTGAAGGATGTGAAAAGATTAAACTGTAGACATCATTATCCAAGGTGCCGGACACTGTAATGGGCAGAGTTTTAATGTAAGTGGTCCATTAGAATCTGGACTGGATTTGTTTAGAATTTTTGTTTCTAGACCAAATTGTTCAAAAGATATGCACAAAAGAAAAGTTATTTTTTTAACTGGAAGTGGTGGTATGGAGTATCCTAGGGGTTTTTTAAGGGCCAATCATGACCACCCTATCAGTGTGCCAAATTTCAGCATTTTCTTTTTATGTGATTTTTTTTTTTCTTTTCCAATCATACACATTACTGAAATAGGATGAGATTGTGTAACCACTTTGCATGAGGAAATAAATGAATATGCTGTAAGTAACAACATATACTGTATGTAACAAAAACAGCAACAAATAAAGAAAAGAAAAACAAAAAGAAGGGGGTAACTATATGCAACTATAGACCTGTACTGCTAGAGCCTTAAGAATACAAATACATTTATTAATGAATCCAAACATACAACCCCAATTCCAAAAAAGATGGGACCGTATGAAAAATGCTAATAAAAACAGAAAGGAGTGATTTGTAAATTATATTCACCATTTGCTAAATTGAAAACACTACAACTAAACATTATATGATGTTTTACATTGTGAATTTCTTTCTTTTTTTCTGATTGCAACACACTCCAAAAAAGTTGAGATGGGCAATTTAAGACTTATAACAATTTGACGAGTTAAAATAAGAAGGTGAGGCCTCCAAAACAGCCTAGTCCTTCAAGAGAAAGTATCATTTGAGATTTGTCAATTTGCCAACAGATACTTCAGCAAATAATCCAGCACTTTAAGAACAATGTTCCCCAAAGACCAATTGGAAGGATTTTTGGCATTTCACCCTCTACAGTGCACAATATAGTTCAGAGATTCAAGGAATCTGGTCAAATCTTGGTGCATAAAGGGAAAAACGAAAAGCCAGTTCTGAATGTGCGTGATCTCTGATCCCTCAGACGTCACTGTCTTAAAAAACATCATGCATCTGTAATGGATATCATGAACATGAGCTTGGAATTACTTTAGTAAACCTTTATTAGTCAAACAATTCATCGCTGCATCCACAGATGCAAAGCAGAAGCCCTACATCATCACTGTCCAGAAGTGTGCTGACTTCTCTGGGCTCGATCTCATCTTAGACGGAAAGTAGAACATTGTTTTTTGGTCCGATGAGTCCACATTTCAAATCGTTTTTGAAATACACAGCCGTCATGTTCTCTGGGACAAAGAGGAAAAGAACCATCCAAGCTGTTATCAGCTTCAGCTCCAAAAGCCTGTGTCTGTATGGGCCAGGAGTGTGTCAGTGCCCATGGCATGGGTAACTTGCACATCAGTGAGGGCACCAGTTCGGTTGGTCCCGTTAAGATCTCTATTTCAGAGGTCCCTTTGCATACATTGACGGTAAAAGGGTTTCGGCAAACAATCTAAGTTAGACTGAAGGATGCTTTGGTACACTCATTTAACTTTTACTGCATAGTTGGACTTTCGCTAAACTCACGGGCATGCACAAATAAATTTACCGCTACCATATTTATGTTTCCTTTAGCTTTTTTTCTATGTATTTGAAATTTAGGTAAACTGGTTCAGTACAGAGAATGTGCTATCAAAGTAGGGAGCTGAAAAATGTTGAAGTAACATTTAGCTAAATAAGTAAAGTAGTCGCTCTAATGAATATATTGGAAAAAGAAGATTGAAAAGGGAAGGAAACCAGAAGAGAAGAATTGATCAATAAAAAGCAACAAAATATAAAATTCCACATCAACCCTCATATTCATTATTCTGCTTGATGTTATGTTGCAGAATTAGGCAAGACAGAAATGTAACTTTTGAGCTGTTTAAGAGAAGTTTCATTTTCTCAGGTTAGTATTTTGTTCCATACCAAGTTCCAAATGTATTCCTTTGTTGTGTTTTAATGTCTTTGTCTTTGTTATCTATTAATGCCAGGGGTCTGAGGTACACTTTGTGTTAATGGTAGTTGTTGTGGACAAATTTATTGTGATTATTGTTAACATCTATGGGTACAATCCTGTTGCAGAAAACTGAATTTTTTTATATTCTGGATCAAAAAATGTCATGCACGCCAAGCAAATAACCTACTGCCTTACTGGTTCTAAATCATTCATTCATTCATTTTAGCTCTTGCAATGGGTGTGGGGGCACACCATCCCTATGCGTTGAGCCGACCAGATGAACCAGTTGTTTCCAATGCTGACGGTTTTGTGCTAGCTGCTCTGCATCCTCCACAGCAACTCCATGTTGTTGGAGGTCGCCCGTAAGGACGTCAAGCCATCGAGTGCGGGGTTTACCTCGTGGTCGTCTCCAGCCTGCGGCTCTCGGGTCAAACTGAAGAATGGCTCTCGTCGGGTGGTCAGGAGGGAGACGGAGGACATGGCCGAGCCAGCGGGTGCGACGTTGCACAGCCAGGCAAGATGCTCTAGGCTGGCACGTGCGGGCTCTAAGCACTTGGTTGGAAACCCGCTGGGGCCACCTGATGTTCTCGATGGTCCTGAGGGCCCTACTATCAAAGCCATCTAATCTTGCAGCCAGTGTCTTATTTAGGGGCCAAGTCTCCGAGCCATAAAGCAGGATGGAGAGTACTGCTGAGTTGTAAATCCGGAGCTTCGTCTTGCGTGAGATGGTCTGGTACCGCCAGAGTGGTTTCCAGAGAGACTGCAGAGCTGACGCAGCCAGGGCTCTTCTGTGAGTAATCTCTGGTTTTAGGTCCCCGTTGTCTGTCACTAAGGATCCCAGATACACAAGGTTGTTGACAGGCTCTACAATATCATTGCCAAACCGCAGGGAAGTTGGATGCGGTCCGTCACCGACATACATGAACTTGGTTTTAGTCCAACTCACCTGAAGGCCAAGCTTCTCGGCCTCTTCACTGTATATGCCCAGAGCGTCTCTCAGCTGGCTGAGGGACGTGCTGAACAGAATGGTCAGAATGGTGTTGTCAGCGTACTCCAGGTCAGTCAGGTGGTAACTGCCGAAGGATACTCCGGGGACCCGCACACAAACTCTAGACATCAGATGATCGATGATGCAGTTGAAGAGGTCAGGAGCAGCCACGCAGCCCTGGCGGACGCCACTGGAGATGGAAAACCAGTCTGAGTCTCTGCCGTTGATACAAACACAGCTCTGAGTGTTGCTATAAAACAGCTTGAACAGGGCAACGATCTTGGGTGGTGCTCCAAGGGCGTGTAGGATACTCCATAGTGAAGTGTGGCAAACGGTGTCAAAGGCAGCCTTCAGATCTATGAACCCGATGCAAAGATGGCGATCTTTACGGAATTCATAGGTCTTCTCTATCAGCAAGCGGAGATTTGGTCTGTTGTGGAGCGGTTAGGCATGAAGCCAGCCTGCTGGGGACGGCGGCTGCTTCTGATGGTGGGGAGAGCACAGGTGAGCAAGATCCTGGTAAAGAGCTTGCCAGGGATGGAAAGAAGGGTAATGCCTCTGTGGTTGCTGCAGACTAGCCTGTCACCTTTACGTTTCCAGAACGGCAAGATGACTCCTCTGGTCCAGTCGCTGGGAAGCCTCTCTGTCTCCCACACCTCATTAAATATGTGGGTAATCCACTCGACGATGGCTTCACCCCTGGATTTTAACATCTCGGCGGTTATTGCACAGATGCCGGGGTTCTAAATGGTGATATATAATATGTTAATATAAATAATATGTTAGATAGGTACCTGCTGAGAAAAACAATATCTTCAAACTCAAACCTGAAAACGTTTATGGACAAATTTGATTTGATTTAAATTTGGAGAAAAATTTATCCAGATAAGACTCAGTACACCTGGTGTAACAACGACTGTTCGAAACAATCTTGAATTGATTTTTGGTTGATCTCTAAAATATTAAGAAGCAACAATATTTCTGTTTCTATTAGCAACAGTCATTTGACTGACCATAATGCTCTTTATATTTCAGTACATTTATCACAAAATAATACCTTCAAAATCTCAAAAGCATCACTCTGGAAGTTAAGTAGTTCCCTCCTTAACTATGAAAAGGCAAAGCACAAAAACTTGTGAACTAATGAAAGAGTTCTTGATGACCCTAAAGAAATAGCATCTTTTTGCTCCAAGTTTTATAATAATTATATACATAAAGATATTGCGATAAATTAGCCAATTCTTTTTTGATTCAATTAGTCAAAATAAAATTATTTCAGCAGAAGATAAAGAAGCTTGTGATAACATTATCTCTCAAACAGAAATCTTACAGGAAATTAAGAATCTAAAAAATTATAAAAGTCCAGGCTGTGATGGTTTAACCTCTGAGTAATATAAGATGTTTGCTAAACACTTATCCCCTTTCTTGTTAAAGGTTTTTGGAGAGAGTATTGAAATGGAAGCACTTCCATCAAGTATGAAACGTGTTTCGAATGTTTAGAAAATTGGCGCCCTATTACCCTTTTAAATAATGATTATACAATTTATGTTTGATTTTTGCCAAAAGAATTAAAGATTACTTAACTCTATAATTGACGAATCACAATCAGGATTTATGGAAAAACGTCACATTGCAAACAATAAAGGGTTAGATTTGATCTACTGGATTATAATTAACTCATCACTAATGATAGTTACTTGCTTTTCTTAGATTTCTATAAAGCCTTTGATTCACTTGAACACAACTTCATATTTAAAGCTCTTGCAAAATTTGGGTTTGGACATTTTTTTTATTATATAGGAATAATAGTAGTTCTATCAAATAAAAATGTGGAACTTCACCAAGATTCAATGTATCGTGCTGTATATGACAAGGGTGTCCTATATCCCCATATTTGTTTTTGCTAAATTTTTGGCTCTTCATATTTACAATAGTAATTTGCAGGGTGTGAAAATCGACAATAGACAAATTATTATTAGCCAGCTGGCCGATGACACCACATTGTTTCTGAATGATGCTTCCCAAGTCCCTATTGCTTAAAGATTTATTAACACTTTCTCCAGGACTTCAGGTCTCCACTTTACTAAAAAGTATGTGATGATGAACCCAACTTTAATCGGGGGGGGGGGCTTTATTTTTTGGATTTCACTACTTTAAACAATACTTTTAAAATGAATTGGCTTAAGCACTTCTTTTTCTTCTCCCCTTTTCTCCCCAATTTGGAATGCCCAATTCCCAATGCGCGCTACGTCCTTTTGGTGACGTAGTGACTTGGCTCAATCTAGGTGGCAGAGGATGAATCTCAGTTGCCTCCGTGTCTAAGACCGTCAATCTGCGCATTTTATCACTTGGCTTGTTGAGCTCGTTAACACGGAGACGAAGCCCGTGTGGAGGCCCACGCTATTCTCTGCGGCATCCATGCACAACTCACCACATGCCCTACCGAGAGCGAGAACCACATTATATATGACCATGAGGAGGTTACCCCATTTTACTCTACACTCCCTAGCAATTGGTCCAATTTGGTTGCTTAGGAGACCTGGCTGGAGGCACTCAGTATGCCCTGGATTTAAACTTGCGACTCCAGGGGTGGTAGTTAGCGTTTTTACTCGCTGAGCTACCCTGGCCCCCTACTTAAGCACTTTTTTAATAACTCTGCATTGCTTTGGAACATTATCCCTAATTATATTTTTTCTAAAGTTGTTGGCTTGGATTTTCTTTTACTTTGTAATTATGATGTCACAAAGATCCCAATCAAATTGTCCAATTTTCATAAACAGATGATTTTGGTTTGGTCCCTGATATACAATCTCAACTTCTCTCCACACAGATATTATATTTGGAATAATAAGAACATTCTCTACACAAATAGATCACTCTTTTTTGATAATTGGATTAACAACAATCTTATTTTAGTTAAACAACTTTTTAACCCACATGGTAGAATTTATAGCTACACAGATGTTTTACAGAAGTACAAATTCTATTCCTATAACTGCTAAAGAATATGCAATTGAGTCTGATGCAGTTACTTCTTTTCATTTCAACACCACAAGGTGTATATTATTTTTATATTTAATAACATTATATGATTTTGTAAATTGCATTGATATATGTCTATCTGCAGAGCTACCATAGTTTCAGACCAGATGCTGTGTTAGATTTGCACCATCTACCGTTTGGATGCTTTTTTAGACTTAAAATGTGCTGTTTTTACATGAATTTTGATTTGATTATCTATCTAAAACATTTATGGATGGTAGTCTTTTATGACTAGCTGTGGGAACTGCCACTGTTGCAGGGCTCCTGCAATGGGGTATGAATGAACACTTTATCTGCCTTTCATTCCATTAACAATCACAAGTATCGAGATTGAATGGATATATTTCTTTTGGGACTATGTGTGTATTGTTGTCTTTGGTCCACCATCGAAGGCACTGAATTGTACCAAATTTGGCTGTTGTGTTCTGTGACAGTGCCTTGATAGTGTTGATCTTAGGGAACACTATCTTGAACACACTTGTTTTTTGGTTTGTATTGCTTTCTCTGTTTGGATTTTAATATATGTCACATTAATGTGTTTTCCCTTTCTTTCTCTTTTTGTTTCTTTCAGACTAAACAGAGCAATTCAAATGCATTCGAATGGCCGTCGTCATGGCAAGATGTACACTTAACCCCGGTGCAAGGCGTGATGTAATGTCTCAGACTCAAAGACGCAGAGTCTGGACTTCCTGTCCATCTGTTACTCACTACAATCTCATCCCTCTGGACACTGAATTTTTGTGTTATGGTCCTTTTCACTGGTTTTGTGAAGAGCTCTGGACTTGTAGTGGCCAGTGTCCCTCAACCCTCAAAACCTGTGAACCAAACCTGGAGAGAAACATCTGATCTGCACACACACACACAAACACACACACACAGACGCACACACACACACCTGTTGTCACTTATTTATTTACCTGTTTGCATATGTGTGTGTGTGTTTGTGTTGGTGTTTGTGTGTGTGCGTGCATGGGTGGTTGCAACACTGCACAGAGGTGACATTTCGGAAATTTGCTCAACAATTAGGAATCAAAATAACCAGTCACTTGAAAACCCTACCTCAGAATGAGCCAGGTTATGACTTACAAAAATATATATATTGAGAAATTAATTTATTTTTACAAGTGAATGTTTTCTTAAACACCAATCCAAAGCCTTACTGACTACACTGTCAAACAGTGTTTTCTCGGAGGACATGCGTTATGGACTTGTATACACTTACAGAGTACCAGAGAGAACTGTTTGCCATGTTAACTGAATGTCTTGTACTGCAGTGGAAGAAGGTCTTGCCTACCACATATCGTGGCTTCCCCTGCAATCAAAGATCTCATATATTATGACTTTTATTGTTATTTTGCATTCTACACAGATATTTAAATTATTTTAATATAATAATATTTATCTGAGCTGGTAAAGACCCGGATGGGCGGCCAGCTGCTGTCCCGCACAGCTATGCATATGCAAAGCATGCTTCCAGAGTAGGGGAGTTATCAATTTGGAAAGAATCCACATGCGATAAACGCCCAAAACCCATACATTACACAATATATGAATGATGTTGTGCGCCTCAGGTAAGATAGAGGAGCACCTCACCAAGTGTAGGCACGCTAGCACTCTTTAACCCACTGTCTTTAACCTTAAAGTGTTAGTTCATGCAAAAATGCAAATTGTGTCATCATTTTATCACTCTCATGTTTCCTAAACCTGTATGTCTTTTCTCTTTTCCATGGAATATAAAATTAGAAAGAAAGAAATTCATACGAGTTGGAAGCAACATAATGATGAGTAAAGTCATTTTTGGGTGAACTGTCCCTTAAACATCCCAAAAGCCTCTGCTGACTTGACCTCTTTCACTATTAATATCCCACTCTGAAAACACAGCCTTTCCTTTTGCCTTACATCTGCACCCATCGGCGTGGTGTTTAATTCAGCAGCTGCTCCACCGATTAGCTGATCGGTGAGTGGGCGATGAGTGAGAGTGATAGATTTTACAATGGGAGAAAGGTGCCATCCGTTGTTCCTTGCAGGCTACTCTGCCTTACAGGCTCCATATGGTTAGGATTTTAGTGGGGGGTGGAGTACGGGTATCTACTGCCTGCCAGGAACAAACTGTGGCCCCTTTGTACAACAGGTGATAGATTTCAGGGATGTCTTGGAAGGCTTGACACCATTACTGCTGCTTCCTACTGTCAGACAGGGATAGACTCGTCAGAACCAATGCTTTGTCTTGCACTTACAAACTCCCTACTGTGGGAGTTGAACTGTGTTCAAACTCCCTAACTGTGCTCATAGCTGATTATGTGAATGCCGTTACTTCCTGGTTTCAATGAAAGAGTCGAACACAGGCATCTCACGCTGCTGAAGTGACTCGGTCCCGGTCATTCCACAGAGGAAGTTAAACACACTGGTGTCAATAAATATCTGATAGGAGGTGGCACTTGGCTTGTCAATGCTTATAATTATAAGGCAGATGCTAGGGTTTGGTGTCATTATACACACCACAGTAAACAACACTTGCACCTCTGTGCATTGCATGCTGTAATTCAGCAGATATGCATGTCCAGAAGAAGGTGACTATATCTGATGCTCGCTGTGATGAGGAGGAGGGTGGGGCCGTGAGACTGCAGGGCCGGCCCCCAATCGGCTAATCAGCCAAGGAGGGGATAATGCTGAGAAAGATGCGACAGTTAGGGAGAGAGAGAGCCACACGCAGCTGCCGTGTGTGTTTATGTTTGCGTCTTAAGTTTTCATTAAACATTATTTTGACTGTTCAGCCGGTTCTTGCCTCCTCCTTGCCCATTTTAACCTTGTTACACTCGCAAACTGTCTTTTTTAAGGAGACAGCTGGTTTTTAGCAATGTCTTTGATTTTGGTATTATAGGTCATTGAAAAACCCCATATTGGTTGACCACTAGTCATTTTAATTACAAAAAAGGGACTGTTTTGTCCACATTGATTGAGGACACCCTGGTTTGATCATACTCTGGCTCTTCCTCTAAGAGCATGTCTGAGGGTGACTCTTTCAACTTGAGTGCTAGGTCTCTAGTCAGACTTTTCAACACACCCTTCTGTCAGTCACCTGGTTTCTCCATGGTGAAGAGGATGTGAGCCCCCGATGAATCATTACTCTGGACAGGGATCTAACTGTAAAGCCAGGAGCTGGATTTGAGGACAGCTACCAAGCAGGTCTTATTAGCATAGTGGTGGAAGGCAAAACCTACAGACTAAAGATACCCCAGGTGCAGCAGTCAGACCGCGGGAAGTTTTTCCATAAGGGCACTGAGTGGACCAAGACCCTGACCGTTTCTGGACACAGATTGCCCATAGACCACCACAGCCTGTAATGGGGACATCAAATGAATTGGTGAGATTTACTGTTTTTTTATTTAACGTAATCCATCTTTTTGAGGATGAGAACATGTAATGCAACCTGTCTGTATTGGCATCTGTCTAAATCGGCTAGTCTCTACCTAGCAACATTTGTCATCAAAATGCCATAGAATTTGATTCGACACACAGTCTTTGACGCAACTAACAAAGGTATGGGAAGCCTTTTATTTTTATAGGTCAGTTGCATTTTGTTATTTGCATTTAGCATGTTTTCCCCTTCTGTCCGCAACCCTGTCAAAACAGACCTGTGACTGAATTTTGGGTAATTAATTTGATGTTTTAAAAACCCAACAGTTGAGAAACACAGTTGTAAGCTATATTGGTTAGACCAGTGTAGTGACTGTGCACAAACAATTGCAGTCAAATTACAGTGTAAAGGGGTTAAGGGAAAAGAGGACACGAGAATTATCCCTCACGCGCCCCATCAGGCCGATTGGGGATGGGGCGTGCATCATTCCATCCTGGCCCCGCCCTCCTCCGCTCTACATACAGGAAATAGTGTTAGAGAATCTTTCTCATCTCATGCTGTTTCCTGTGTCTCAGATGTGGTTCCTGGTTTGTTCATTGCTCAGATGATCTGGGGACTTCACCATGGAAAGGGCAATGAGAAGGAAGAGTAGCGAAGACAGGAGAAGGTCCAGGTGATAGTTGGCAGGGTCCCAGCGGCCGCAATGCGCTCCCCTCATTGGTCCGAGTTGTGTGGAGCTGTGGCTTCACTTGAGTGGCCCGGCTTCCCTGGGACTCGGCACTTGAGTGGAATAGTGGTCCGGCGTCCTGGCCCGTTGGCTGCGACACCGTTGCATAGAACTCGCACCGAGGTTCCGGGGTGAGGGCCCGGCAATGCATCAATCTCGCACCGGACCCTCTCCACTCCTTTCCTGGACCTGCAAAGACACCAGCAGGTGGAGACGGTCTCTCGAGGAGAGATGTGCTCTGTGTTTAAAGGCAGTGATGAGGCTCTTTATTGGGTTCAGGTGAGCCCATTACAAGCCACCAAACGGGGAAAAGTCACCACGGGTGAAAATTATCCACAGGAGGGGGGTGTCGTTCCGTCACAACTGGTATAATAAATTGTGTCTTTTACTCTGATTACTTTAAAAAACACAAGTTTACCATCTTGTATGGCTTTGTATCGTCCCAAATGGAACACTTAAAGTTAAAGTTTTTTTTTTCTACACGGAAGCGTTCGAGGTTTAACAGAAACGACGTTTCAAAACCAAGGATTGTGTTGCCGAAAGATTTAGCGCTATCCACCCTCAGTTCAACACTTATATCACAATAACATTGTTTCAGTAGTTGTCATATTTTCCATTATTTACAATTGTTTTGCCAGATCATCATTGCTGCCGGTAACTTCACCCCTTCCGCTATGTACTGCAAGACGTGTAGTGCATCAAAAAGTGCATCATCCGGTTACATGTAGTACACTTCTTTTTGTTGCAATTTCAGTGTAAACATACCATTGCAGTACTTACACTTCAAAATTATGTAAAATAGTGCAGAAGTGTGCAGTTTGGATTCACCTTATGTTTTGACAGCAGGAAGTGTTCATGGAAAAAATATGTCACTTGGAATCACCAACGAATAGTCCTTGAAATGGTCTATAGGGTTAGGGTTGTTGCCAGGGCATTTATCTGTGGGTGCTAAAGTGTTATGAGTGGTTTTTAACACATTGCAGTTGTTAGGATGTTCTGACTAGTTACTAGAATCTCTCACAAGTCAAAAGTGACCAGACCCAAGCCTTTATTGATACTCTGTATGTTTATGGGATTTCTTTGCTCATGTCAAAATTGTTAAAGGAATTTTATGGGTTCAGTACAAGTTAAGCTCAATCAACAGCATTTGTGGTATAATGTTGATTACCACAAAAATACATTTTGACTTGCCCCTCATATTTAAAAAAAATAACTTAAAATTAAAAAAAAAAAAAATCCAGTTCCAGTGTGGCACTTACAACTGAAGTCAATGTGGCCAATCTGTAAATGTTAAAATATTCACTGTTTCAAAATTTTATCCACAAGACGTAAACAGTATGCTTAACTTAATTTACTTAATTTCAAGTTAACTTGATTTTAGTGTGACAAAATGGCTTACTAACATTTTCTGTGTAAAGTTATAGCCAATTTTAAAACGTTGTTGCCATAATGGTGTAACGCCGTAAACCCAGTAATTACTGTAAGTTAGTAGTCCACTGCAAAAACGATAATTTAAAGAAATTTACAGCTCAAACAACACTCACGTTTTAACAGAAGAATTAATGGAAGTGCTTTTATAAACTTTAAAGCTTCACATTTCCACCTTAAAACCCTCCATTAACTTTCATTGTAAAAAAGAGGGACAAGCTGAACTAATTTTTGTGGTAATCAACATTATTCCACAAATGCTGAAAATTAAGCTTAGCTTGTTTTGATCCCAAAACGTGCACGTGCACCCCTCCCCAACAAGTTGCATGATTTGAATGTGGAGGTCTTTAACATAAAAGATGTTAGATGAGTTGTTCACCAACATTTAATACTTAAAAAAAATCCCTAACCCTAAATTTGAGCAATTGTAACAGTGATGCTTACCTTAACAACAGGGCCGTAGCTAGTGGGGGGGAAAAGTGGAAACAATTCTAGGGGCCCAAAGGTCCAGGAGGGCCTACAATAAATTCAAAACATTATTTTTTAATAGGTAACGGGTCCAGAACAATACATAGTCAGAGGGCCCAGAATTTCTTGTTAAGGCCCTGCTTAGCAAGCCTCAATAAATGTACAATTATGGTTATAAACAGGAGAATATTGATGTCAAAGATGAATAATTATTGCAGATAAACAGTTAATGACAATTATATTTCTGCCTAGAAATATCATAACTAGCAATATACAATATAAATAATACATACAATATAGTCATTCAGTAGTCATAAGTAGTCACAGTTTTCTCTGAAATAAAATAGAAAACTTTTGTGTTACAAATATCGAAAGACATTGACATTGGTTGTTTTCTGCCTGTCTCTGGTCAGGGAGTGACCTAGCCTTTGTCATGGTGATGGTGACTGAGGGAGAAGCACTGCAGGTCATCTGCTCAGTGTCTGGATTCAAAGGTCTTTTATCAGTATCATGGCAACACAAGAAAGACTCCATCAGTGACATCGTCAGTCTGACCCACGAGGGATTGATGAAAGACATTGAGTCAAGATATCAAGGCAGACATGTTCAAACACACCATTCTCCAGATGGACACTTCACCCTTGAGATAAGTTCAAGAAAGGCAACATCCAATCACAGCATGAAGCCATTTCTGTTCATTCTGTTGATAAGTGCCACTATATACTAATGTGTTTCTCTGTTATAGTGTTCACAAAAAAGTCAAAATATGGAAGCATAACATTCTTAGTCTTACGTAGTCAGATTTGACACTGTAAAAAATACAATAAAAAAGTACTTTCAGATAACCTATGAATTTTTACATGGAAACATCTAAATTAAATGATTGTATGACTAAGTAATAGTTTGAAGTGTTATATCAAGTAGAAATAGATCCTTGAGAAAAAAAATTTCAACATTGCCTTCATTGCAGCTTATTCTGGCAAGAACCTCCTACTTAGACATGTACAATGACCATTCATGGTTTATTAAATATTGCCTGTCCAAACTTAGTACAGACTATTTTACAGACATAACAAGCCAGCAGGAGCAACATCCAGATACAAGCTTCACTCCAGGGTGTCAAGAGCAAGCAGAAAGCATGGAGGACAGTACCAGTGTCAAGCTGATTCCTATCAGAAGGATGTATAGAAAGCCAGGAAGATCTCCAACCCTATAGCAGTGACTGTACAGAAACCTGGTAAATACAGCTTGTTCAATCTGTTCTAAAATAAGATACTAGCCAAACTCTAGGGAAGCAACACATGCATCCTTTGCTAAAAGGGAATTCCCAAATGCATTGTGACAAGCTCATTGGAAGAATAATTCAAATGTTGCAGACGAGGCAAGAGAAATGTTGATTTTAAATAAATGGTTATTTCATTCAGTACTGAAAAGTGTGGAGAAAAAAGTTCAGTGCTATTTAAAATAAGTATTTTACTCAATATTTGTGTGTTTTGTATTTTTATGCACATAATAGTATTAAATTGTTTGCTTAGCAAAATGTTCTGTTACCAATGCCATTGCATAAATTCACTATACCAGGATTAATTTAATCCACATATGAAAGTGTCCAATAACAGGGCGGTTACTGAGATTGAAGAAATAGTTCACCCAAAAATTGAAATTCTCTCATCATTTAATCATCCTTATGTCATCGCTGTGTATGACTTTAGATCTCAGCTCTTTTGGTCCAATACAAGTGAATGAGTGCAAACATTCTGAAGCTAAAAAAAAAAAAAAATAAATAAAATCACATAAATCAGCATAAAAGTCATCCATAAGACTCCAGAGGTTAAATTCATGTCTTCAGAAGCGATATGATAGGTGTTGGTGAGAAACAAATCACTTTCACATTCTTCTTCATGTGTTTTTGTTGATTCACATTCTTCATGCATACCACCCCCTACTGGGCAGGGAGAATAATTTCTTGCAAAAAGGACATAAATATTGATCTGTTTCTCACCCACACCTGTCATATCTACTTCTGAAGATACTGATTAAATACTGGAGTCATAAGGATTATGTTTATGATGCCATTATGTGCTTTTTGGTACATCAATATTTTGGCACCCATTCACTTGCATTGTTGGACCCACAGAGCTGATATACTCTTCTAAAAATCTGTATTTGTGTTCTGCTGAAGAAAGAATTTAATACACATCTGGGGTGTCATGAGGGTGAGTAAATGATGAGAGAATTTTCATTTTTGGGTCAAGTAGTAATCAAGTAGCATTCAGCTGGTCATGTTATGCTAACATGGTGACCTCCACGAGGGCACCCCTGCCCCATGTAGAATAAAAGAGCTTCTATAAGGTTACTTATATGACTGAACTCTTCATCTCACATGAGTGGTCATGATTTTTGCACATGTTTCAAAATTACTATAAATTTGTTTTTTAGAAGTAAAACTTTTTAAATGAGAAAAAAATTACTGAGGGAACCTTTTACGTCAAACTCTGTTGCAATCTATTGAGTGCAGTCTGTTTCTGTGGTGCACATAAAGTAGTTGCTGCCAACGTGGTATGTTTCAAAGCAGTTACTCATTAGGTTCTATTATGTTAGGATGCTGTCTGTCTAGGCAGCGAGGAAGCTCACTAGGTTTGGAAAAGAGTTTAGGTCTTTTCCATAGATCAACAAAAAGTTCTGTTATCTGCTGTAATTTAAGCTGCCACCACACTATCTGATTTTTCTAGTGATATTCAGGTGTGAGCTTCATTACCATATTCGCTGCCAGTAGGTGAGAGATGGAGTGCACATTAACTTCTACCAGAGAGAGGTTGTTAATCACTTGACCGTCAAGTCAACCTGCTGAGTTATTGATTCCAGCAAAAAGGAAAAAAAGAATCCAACATAGAAGAAAAAAGCGTTCCGTCACCAGGGCGGGCTCTTGTGTTCTCATCAAGTGACCAATGAGCTGCTTCTTTTACTGAATAACTGAGAAGATAAGCAGATCTGAACGTTTTCATCTCTGCATTTCATCACAAATACCGATTGTTATCCATACTGATTCTGTCACCAAAAGTTTTCCTGCATTTTTCTCCTACACTATAAAGGACTAATGAAATCAGAAAGCAGAGACACAACAGTTTTTATTGTCAACTCCACTTTAATGTCATTTCTTTATTCACTGACAGCTGCATATGGACAAACACCTTCTACGGCAAACCTTGAGGGGATAAATATGCTATCACACACTTTCACAAGGTAAAGTTACTCCATTACTAGCAATCTAGATTTCTGGCAAACTAGCTACACACTTGCCACAAATTAGCCGCAAATTTGACACTTTATTTTCACTTGCAAAAGAGCTTGTGATTTGTCGCAAATGTTTGCCAGAAATTTGCAACTCTTCACTGGTAGTGGTGAACCTGCAGCAAACCTTTGGCAACAATGAACAGTTTTCCACAAAGCTCATTCGCATGCGAAAATGATCAGTGCCTAACTTGGGGCAAGTTTGCAGCAAATTTGCCATGAACTCTCAATTTTTGTAAGGAACTCCATGAATCCCATCCTTGTGTTCAACGGAAGAAAGAAAGTCACGAGGGTGAGGGTATGATGACAGAAATGTCATTTCGGCTAAAATATCCAGTATCCAAATCTTTAATATCTCTGTCTCTCTCTCTCTTTCTCTGTAATGTTTATCAACAGGCAGCAAGCTGAACCTGTCCAAACACAAGTCTTGGATGGAAAACATTGGCGACAGTGATGCTAAGATTGACTGCTCAGACAGCAGTGCAAACAACACTCGTTTCACATTAACATGGCGCTTGAGTCCCTTACACTCTGGATGAACTATGGATCTGGATGTTGTTGTCAAATTTGGCCCTGCAGCTGGCCTAGAAATGAACCAGAGAATCCGCATGGAAATGAGACAGAAATGGAACTTCCAGCTCAGGAAATCTGACTCTGTGGACAGTACTGTTGTGAAGTGGAAGAGTGGCTTCAGGATCCTCTTGGTGACTGGTATTCTCTAGAGAAAATGTCTGTTTCCACAGAGTTTTTTGTCAATGACAAAGGTTCAAAAAATTAACTGAACTATCTGAATGATCTTTTCATTGAACCTCAATATGGATAAAAAGTTGAGTATACACTATTCATGCAACATTAAGCACCAATTTTGATATTTGTACCAAGAGTAGCTACGTCTGATGTCTAGAGAGTCAGGCAGTATAGTATTCCGAAAGTAAATCTCATGAACATCTTCCATGCAGAAATAGATTTTTAGAGATAGTGTATGCAAAAAACTTTCAAAGTACTGTATAACCCTCCCATGTGCTCTGAGGTTGCAGACCATTGCTTAACAACCTGTGATTCTGTAGAAACCAGAACTCAGAAGTAATCTACCAATTTTTTTAATTAAGTGGGTAACTCATTGATTACTTCTGAATTGTAATCAGGTACATTATTATCCAGCAATGGATGTCAGGAATTGTAGGGAATTTTCAATTTGTAATGAGACAGGGTACTGAAAAAAACCCTCTTTACTTATCTTATCAGTGATAAGCCTAGATAATTTCAAAATGAATGAAGCTAACACTCAGTTGAGGGTTAAGGAGAGAGAGTCGCTAATGTTGAATTGCTCAGTGGATGGTGTTGAGACAGATTTCACAATTCGCAACTCCTTTACCTGGTACTTGAACCAGTCCTCTAATGTGTGACTACTGACCTATCATTATGATGGCTATCTGATTTACAACAGCTTTGACCCAAAGCTTGAGGGACGACTCGACTTTTCCAGCCCAGCAATCTGTGTGTTGACCATCCAGGAAGACAGTGGGCGGTATTACTGTCAAGTTGATCAGCACCAGCTGGATTGCAATGGCCAATGGTCTTCTAAGGCATGCAGCAAATTTTACCAATGTTAATGTTAACCTCATAGGTACGTCCTCTATATTTCAAAGACTCTGTACTTCATAATGTATGTGCTTTGATTTGAGGTGATATACGAAACATTTTCAATGTAATCAACACTTTCTTCTATTCCTTGAAAGAGTGAACACTGTCCTTGTAGACACTGAGGATAGGTAAAAAGAGGACACTTTACCATGGACAGGACTGATAAGCAACTTGACATCAAAGAAGGAGAGCAGTTTGAACTTGAATGCTCACTGGACACAGTAAAAGAGGATCATAACCTTCACTACAGCCTCAGTTGGGTATTTGATAGCCCGGAATCTACCAGCCGGACACCTTTATTGGCATACTCTTATGGTGACCATCTACAGTACCACCTTGAGAACCTGCAACTTACAGACAGGCTGCGCTTCCCTAGACCTATTCCTGGAACGTTTAATCTGCTTGTACAAAACTCAGTGGAACAGTGGAAGCTACTAGTTCAAGGTTTACCAGTATATGCTTGGTTGTGAGGGCAAATGGAAACAGATGGTGTCTGACCAATCAGGCATGACCATTGTCAACATTGTCAAGCTTAATTGGTAATACATGTACATATTTACATCTTATCCACTTTCATTGTCTTAAAATCTCAAAAATGACTCACGTTCACATAGCACGGTGTTCTTGATTTTGGATATCTCTACTGTATATAACACCTTTAAGAGTATCTCTCAATGTAATTTTTCTGTGTTTCAAAGTGTCTCAAGGGTATTTCTATATACCAAGATGTCGTCCATGAAGACTGCAACTCCGTCCAATTCTTTGAGGATTGCAGACATCTCCCGCTGGAAAATTTCAGGCACACTGGTGATACTGAAGGGTAGCCTGCAGAAGAAATATCTTCCAAAAGGAGTTATGAAGGTTGTTAATTTAGCACAGTCTTTATCTAGTGACAACTGCCAGAAGCCACTAGCTGCATCAAGAAGAGAGAAAACCTGAGCATGTGCTAGTTTTGGAAGAATATCGTCAATTGTTGGAAGCACATATTTCTCCCTCTTTACTGCTTTATTAAGTTGTTTGAGATCAACACAAATTCTAATCTGGTCCATCTTCTTTGGAACAGCCACTATAAGGAGCGCACCACTCTGTAGGCTCAGTAATCTCTTCTATAATGCCACATTGTACCATCCTCTCTAATTCCGATTTAACCTTTTGAAGCAATGGCACGGACACCCGTCTTGCAGTGGACACAATATATGGTAAAGCATCATCTTTCAGGCAGAATTTTATAGGTTTAGTCTCTCTTCTAGACTCTTGACTAAACCCATTTCTATAGCTGTGTTGTGGCCAGGGAGATTATTTTTTACATTGGGACCAGCCACCACAAATACAGTAAACCTTTACTGCCTATCCTTGTATGTAGTCATGGCTGTAAACTCTCCTTAGCAGTTCAACGTTCCTCTGGCTCTCAAGTTTCACACTGACACAGTTGAGTTGTGGCTTATACTTAAAAATGCAATTATTTTAAAAATGTATTTTTGTCAGAAATAATGCTGATATCAGCGCCAGTAACAATTTTAAAGTCTATGTTTGTGCCTTTAATCGGAAGTGTGACTATCCATGCACCATTTTTATCAGTAATTTGAGTTTGCTCACCTAGGAAGTGTGTTGCAATGCTGCCCTCTGGTGGTTTGTTAACATCATGGACTTCTCTGGTTCTGCAAACTGCAGCAAAATGACCTTTCTTTCTGCATTTGCAACATTCAGCACTTTTAGCTGGACACATTTCCTCTTCTGCCTTCAGCTTACGTTAGCTTTTGCAGCGAGCTAAACAAAGGCTTAGTAAAAGTCGTAGACAGTTGTCAGGGTCAAACTTTCTTTACTGAAGCCCAATTTGTGAAACTGTAACACAATTGAACAATGATATTAAAAACATATCTCTTACAATGCTACATTCAGTTCACATAGATCAAAACAAAACATAAATATGCATTTATGATGCACATAAATCACCCTTACATAACTTAGAACATAGCTGTATTAAGAAGAACAATCAAGCATCACAATTATGCGCCCCTGGATACATTTAACATGTCACATGTAAATCGCTCTCAAACATGTGTATAACCATGTGTATAATCAGAATACATGTAATCATATTTGACCGCTTTAGATTAGTCTTTTAAACTTACAGATTGTGCCATTTCAAGAGTCA
Organism: Moxostoma hubbsi; assembly: GCA_032164185.1. Classification (NCBI taxonomy): domain Eukaryota; kingdom Metazoa; phylum Chordata; class Actinopteri; order Cypriniformes; family Catostomidae; genus Moxostoma; species Moxostoma hubbsi. Next base: position 35,225,657 of record JAVLUX010000011.1, read on the forward strand.
AACAAGAAGGATGGACGTGGATGCACCTCTATACTCTGCACCATGAGCTCTAACATCCAAAATGGCTGATATATTATTAAAGGCGATGTGCTACTTAAAGTGACCACAAGGTGTCAGTATTGATTAAGTAAACTATAATATAACTAAGGCCAGGATACTCCCCGCCTGACATCAACAGGTGTCACATCAGACTTGAGGAACAGTAACAAAGGTGTCAACATCCAGATAGTTAAGCCACCTTAATTTGTGTCCTTTGAAACCAGGAGAACAACCTCAGTGACTGGTCTCAGGAAGAATCTTTGTTCACCTTTCTTCATGATTTTGACTTATATCTTCAATATATTATTAAAGGCGATGTGCTACTTAAAGTGACCACAAGGTGTCAGTATTGACTAAGTAAACTATAATATAACTAAGGCCAGGATACTCCCCGCCTGACATCAACAGATGTCACATCAGACTTGAGGAACAGTAACAAAGGTGTCAACATCCAGATAGTTAAGCCACCTTAATTTGTGTCCTTTGAAACCAGGAGAACAACCTCAGTGACTGGTCTCAGGAAGAATCTTTGTTCACCTTTCTTCATGATTTTGACTTCAATCTTTCTGACTTTGCCATCCTCACTTGGGTGAGTTTTAGTTATGATCCCAACTGGCCAGTCATTTATTTTTTCCTGGGCATCTTTCAGAAGCACATGTCTCCATTCTGTAGGTTTGGCTTAGCTGTGCGCCACTTGCGACTTCCTTGAAGTCCACTCAAATATTCATTCTTCCATCTTCCCCAGAAGACATTGGCTAAATACTGAACGCGACGCCACTGAGCTCTGCATAGATCGTGGTTTTCAAATTGGCCAGGTGGTACTGGTGGGGCTCCAACTTTCTGCGTGAGGAGCATTGCTGGTGTTAGTATCATTGGTTGTTCTGGATCAGTAGAGACTGTAGTTAAGGGACGAGCATTCACAATTGCACTCACTTCTGCCATGAACGTTATTAAAACTTCATGTGTAAGTCTTGCAGGGCTGTGTTGAAGGAGCATGGCATCGAGAATACGTCGGGAAACTCCAATCATGCGCTCCCAGGACCCTGCCATATGTGAAGCATGAGGAGGATTGAACTCCCAGCAGCATTGATTATCAGATAGGTAAGCTTGGATGTTTGTGTTGTGGCAACCTTGCTTGTCAATTTGTAGCTCTTTACAGGCTCTCACAAAGTTGGTTCCACAATCAGACCTCAAGATCTTAGCGGGGCCTCTGATTGCAAAGAAACGCTGCAGGGAATTGATAAAACATGAAGCACTCATAGACTCGATCACTTCTAGGTGAATCGCCCGTGTAGTCATGCAAGTAAATATGACCGCCCATCTTTTAGCTTCTGCCGGACATCCTCGTGTTTTCCTGACCGTGACTGGCCATGGACCAAAAACATCCAGCCCCACGAATGTGAATGGCGGGTCTATGTGTAATCTGTCGGCTGGTAAATCTGCCATGATCTGCTCCTCTTGTTTGCCTCTCAATTTGCGACAGGTGACACAGTTGTAGATAGAGCTGCTGACTGATCTCTTACCTCCAACAATCCAGTAACCACCTGCCCTGATGGCACCTTCTGTGAGATGTGATATACCTTCTCATGAAAGTGTCGAATCAAAAGCTGAGTAACATGATGTTTACCAGGTATGAGAGCTGGATACAGTTCTACAGATGGTAGCTGAGCTGAACTGACAGAGTTTGCTGAGAGGGCTTGACTTTTGGACAAGACTGACCTTGTTCTAGGCGTTTAAATTCATCTCTGTAGACTTCTCTCTGAACAGTTTGAATGATTGTAACTTTAGCCTGTTTCAGCTGTTCTTCCTCCTTATGCTTGTTGCAAATGTGCCATCCGCGACAAACATCTCCTGACCCAGGCTTGACACACTTGGCTATGTGTTGCAATCGTGCTATGGCCTTTAACAGGGAGCTCCATCTAGAGAATCGCTGGAACCTTTCACTCCCAAGGTTTTTTTGTGACAGGCTAGTCACACAGGTAATACACTCAGGACGAACCTCTGCATCTGTTTCAGGACTGATGAGGGTGTAAGACCTTTTGTCAAGTTCGTCTTGTCTTGTGTGTAGGAGGAATGGAGGACCTTTAAGCCAATATGATGAAGTCAGTTGCTCTGAGGGGAGCCCTCTGCTTGCAACATCGGCTGGATTAAGATGAGTGGGCACAAAGTTCCACTGATGCGGTCCCGTAGAGTGTCTAATGCGCTGTACTCGATTATGAACGTAGACGTGAAAACGCCTTGTCTCATTGAAAATGTATCCTAGCACTACTTTAGAGTCAGTGTAGAATCTAACATCATCCAGTGTTGTGTCCAGCTGTTCTTGAAGCATCTCTGCTACTTCCACTGCTAGTACAGCCGAACATAACTCAAGTCGAGGGACAGTGACATCCGGCTTTGGAGCAAGTTTTGCTCTGCCGAAGAGGAAACCAACTTCACTGAGACCATCTGGGTCAGTAACTTTCAGGTAAGCTACTGTTCCTACAGCTTTAGTGGAAGCATCACAAAACACAATGATCTCTTTCTTGTGTGCACTAGACAATGAGATGAAGGTATACATTCTTGAGATTTTTAGTCCTTGCAGATGTTTGAGGGAATCCTTCCATTTTTGCCATTGCTCTTGTTTCTCTTTGGGCAGGATAACATCCCAATCATCTGCATCTCCAGAGATGTCTCTCAGGATGGAGCGACCCTCAATGCTAACAGGTACTACAAATCCTAGAGGATCATACAAGCTGTTGATTGTAGAAAGCACTCCTCGCTTAGTGTAAGGTTTGTCACTGGTGGATACTTGAAATACAAATGCATCTATTGACAAGTCCCAACACAATCCTAAGCTTCGTTGGATGGATAGTGAGTTTACACCAAGATCGAGGCCCTGCAGCGTAGTTGCCAGATCCACATTCGGGAAGGCTCTCATGATGATGGGGCTGTTGGATGAAATTTTGTGTAGGCGGAGGTTGGATCGTGCTAGCATCTGTTGAGCTCTGTGCAGTACATCAATGGCCTCAGCTTCGGAACTGAATGATTTTAGCCCATCGTCCACATAGAAATGGCGCTCGATGAAGAGCCTTGCATCACTTCCGTACTCTGACTCTCCTTCTACAGCTGTTCTTTTGAGGCCGTATACAGCTACTGATGGGGAGGGGCAATTGCCAAAAACGTGGACCCTCATGCGGTACTCCACGATATCTCCATCAAGGTTGTGATCCTTAAACCACAAAAAGCGCAGGTAATCTCAATGTTCCTCTTTGACCAGAAAGCTGTGAAACATTTGCTCAATGTCTGCCATCACAGCATAGGAGTCAGATCTGAAGCGGATGATCACACCTATCAGACTGTTGTTCAGGTCTGGGCCTTTAAGGAGAACTTGATTTAAGGAGATGTTGTTGTATTGAGCACTTGAATCAAACACTATCCTGATCTTCCCTGGCTTTTGTGGGTGATAAATGCCAAAACTTGGGAGGTACCAACATTCCTTGTTGTCTTCAAGAGGGGGAGCAATCTCAGCATGTCTTTTTTTTAACATTGTCTCCAAGAAATCCACATAATGGTCTTTCATGTCCATCTTCTTTTTCAGAGAACGACGAAGTGATAATAGACGACTGACAGCCTGGTCTCTATTATTGGGCAAACACTCTCTGGGACAGCGAAACGGGAGTGGAGCCACCCAACTATTTGCTTTATCTTTGGTGAATTCATTGTCCATAATATCCAGGAAAGCCTCATCTTCTCCAGATAGTGCGAGCATGTTGTCTTCTTTGGTTTGTTTGAAGATATGCTTGCCAATGTCATGAGATCGTTTTGTGCTCCTTATGAGCCTGTGCTCTTCACTTGTACACCTTTCTTTAAAACAGAAAGCTGGGCCTGCCGTTCTCAAGCACACTAGTTTTGAAAGTGCTCACCGTGGGTTTATGAGCTCCACCGAGGCAGACATCTCCTACAATCACCCATCCCAGGTCGAGGAGTTGGGCATATGGAGCATTGTGAGGACCATTGCGCTGTCTGCAGACCTTGTGCGCACGGATAAGATCTCTCCCTATGAGAATGAGAATGTCAGCTGTGGGATCCAGTGGAGGTATCTGAGAGGCAATGGCTCGAAGATGAGGGTGGTAAGCAGCGGCTTCAGGAGTGGTAATCTCCAGTCTGTTATCAGGGATAGAATTACACTCTGAGTGTTGGAAGCATCATTGATACTTCCCCATCCAAGGATTCAACCACAAAGTCTTTTGCTCTCCTCCCACTAGTATCAACTGTGCCTGAGCATGTTCTCATTGTGTAAGGGAAGACTTCACTTTGAACATTGAATGTACAAAAGAAGGCTGACCTCGCTAAAGAGAGGTTACTCTGATCATCCAACATGATGTACATACGCTTCTTTTTCTCAGAACAACCATCAGGGTAAACATTGACTAGGCAAATTTTTGAACATGACTTTCCTTGTAACCCTGTTCCACATATTTCTGTGCAGACGGACGTGGTCACTGTGGAGGTTGGTTCTTCTTGCTCCCCGCCTTGAGCCTTTGTTGGTGTGGCGGGTCCCTTTTCGAGCCATGAAGCTGGACCATCATGAAGAGCAGAGACATGGTCATGGCTATTGCATTCTGAACAATGGATAGTCACCCTGCAGTCTTTTGCCCTGTGGTCTGAAGAAACACAGCACTTGTAGCAGATAGAATTCTCCTTAAGAAATCTCTTCCTTTCAGCTAAAGACTTCATTCTGAAACCTCTGCATTTCAATAGTGAATGGTTCCTTTTATGGAGGGGACATTATCTTGTCAGGTCAACTGAATTGGTGTTGGAACTTACAGACAAGTTCGATTAAACCTCTGTTTTGCTGGCAAAGATAGAAGGTCTGAATCTTGACTGCTTCATTTGGATTGTTTCAGCTTTAAGAGGCAATGTATTAGAAGATTGAAAAGAGAAGCTGGGATCTGTTCTCATTTCAGCATTTTCATTGACAAACTCAACAAAGTATGAAAAAGGTGGATAATGAAGTAGATATTCTTTCTTGTATTTTGTTCCCTTAACTATCCATGCTTCCTGAAGACTGTGAGGCAGTTTTTCGACGATAGAGTTTATTCCCTTTGATGTGTCAAGGAATCCAAGACCAGGTAGATTGCCTTCCTCTTTCACTGCTTGCACTTCCAGGAGCAGATCTGCGAGTGCTTGCAACTGATTTAAGTCTTTGTGCGAAATCTTAGCGAAACTCTCTAAACGTTTGAATAAAGATGCTTCAATTACCTCTGGGGAACCATATTTTTTGTCCAAACGTTGCCATAAATGTCTGAGACCAGCTTCAGGATCATGTCCATGGGCCGCTCTTATTCTCTGAGCATGTCGGAGGGCCTCACCGTCAAGCCACTTGGTAAGCAAATCAATCTCTTCATTGTATTTTAGATTTAAACCATCAATGGCATTCATAAACGCTGTTTTCCAGGGTATGTAATTCTCTGGCTTGTTGTCAAATACTTTGAAGCTGCAAGTGAGAAGTTCACGGCGTGCAAGAAACACTGCAAGATCAGACACCTCGCTGGATCGAGGTACTGGTTCACTTGGTGAGCACGGGTTTCTCACATGAGAGGGAAAGCTATTCGTCTGCCTTGTATGCTGATACCTCATTTGGTCATGTCTGCTTATTGCATTTACAGCGTTAGGAGTAGACTGGCTGATTCCAGGAATGTCTTTTTCTTTCCTCATACTCTGGTTCTGAGAAAAGTGTGTCCTAATGTATTCTTCTGTGCGTTCAGCAGCCAAAGAACTACCCCTTTCAGTTTCGTCGTTTGAACAGATTGCGGCAGTTTCCAACACCCTTGCTGCTGCGAGAGCTGCTTCAGCTTCACCCTCCTCTTTCAGAGCATTCAGCGTTGCTTCAATCCTAGCCTTTTCGATCTCCATATCTATCTGGCGCTTTGCAAACTCAGCTCTTGTGCGTGCGGCCTCTGCCTTTGCGCGTGCTTCAGCTGCAGCTTGGCTTGCATTAGATTTATGAGAGCGACGTGAGGATGAAGTGTTGCTGGCTGAAGATCTAGCCTCTGACCTGGTCTCCAGCTTGGGAACTTGGCTGTGTTTCGACGAGTGTGACATTCTGGTTCTTTCCGTAGATAGAGCGCATGTAGTCCAGTGTTAAACTCTCAACGTGAAGTCAATCTTTTCACTCTTCTGCCTTCAGCTTACGTTAGCTTTTGCAGCGAGCTAAACAAAGGCTTAGTAAAATACGTAGACAGTTGTCAGGGTCAAACTTTCTTTACTGAAGCCCAATTTGTGAAACTGTAACACAATTGAACAATGATATTAAAAACATATCTCTTACAATGTTACATTCAGTTCACATAGATCAAAACAAAACATAAATATGCATTTATGATGCACATAAATCACCCTTACATAACTTAGAACATAGCTGTATTAAGAAGAACAATCAAGCATCACAATTATGCGCCCCTGGATACATTTAACATGTCACATGTAAATCGCTCTCAAACATGTGTATAACCATGTGTATAATCAGAATACATGTAATCATATTTGACCGCTTTAGATTAGTCTTTTAAACTTACAGATTGTGCCATTTCAAGAGTCAAACAAGAAGGATGGACGTGGATGCACCTCTATACTCTGCACCATGAGCTCTAACATCCAAAATGGCTGATATATTATTAAAGGCGATGTGCTACTTAAAGTGACAACAAGGTGTCAGTATTGACTAAGTAAACTATAATATAACTAAGGCCAGGATATTTCCCCTTTTACATGATTCCTTCCACATCTTTTAGACTTCCACTCAAAGGTTTGCTCAGACGCGCTTCGATTTGTGGCACAGTACTGTTTCCCTCTTTCATTATAAGGTGTTTTCCGCCTAGCGCCAGCCACTTCACTAATCTGTGCACTGACGTTAGAAGCCTGTTCACTGACATGTCCTCGGACTTGTTCAGATTGCTTCACAAGCTCTATGTGCGTTACTGAGAGTCAAATCAGGCATTAATTAGAGCTTTTCTGATAACTTTCTGTCCAGAATCCCTATCACGAGCCTGTCATGGATATTCTCATTCTTAGTGGCACCAAAGTCACATGTGTTTGCTAGCTCCTGAAGACTGCGAATATATTCCTCTGCCATTTTGCCTGGCTTTTGGACTCTCATGTGAAATCATGCTCACTCGTGAATTACATTAACTTTTGGTACAAAGTAGTTGTCGAGCTTTCTGATTACCATATCATAGTCCTCCCTTTCTTCATTTATGAATGTGAATGTTTGATACACTTGTTCCACTTCCTTTCCCAATGAATAAAGCAATGTACAGACCTTCACCTCAGCCTCTTCTTTATCGAGCTTGGAAGCTATTCTGTAGCGGTGATACCTCTGCCGCCATTCTGGCCAACATGCAGGGTGGCTAAAATCAAAACATTCTGGAGGATGGAACTTTGCCATAGTTGTCCGACTGCTCCAATTCTGACACCATGTGATGTTCAAAAGGAAGGTCTATGTTGATTCGATGTATGAACTTTTACTAATGCCAGCTTGCTCTACAAAAGGTAACACGTAACTCCCAGGTTCCATGCTTAGCACATCTCCTCCCCACAGTTAAGTACCACAGCTCCCCCCATAGGGTTACTTACTCATTACATGACACTTAGAACCATTCGTCACAATGGTGGAAAAGAGCTTTACTTTTTTTTCATTCAAATAGTGCCACTGACACGAAGTGCACAGACGACTTGGCTCACAGATCATTTCTTATTATTTCTCATTATTTAGTATGTAACTCAGCTAATGAAGCGGTTCTCTTAGGCCCTGATTTACTTATAATAAAGGGTACTAAAGTGCATAAATAAAGGGTGTAATTCACTTGTGCAATCTACCAAATTGTGTGCATTTCTTAGGTATATTGCGGGTGAGTTATTAAGAATAATTGCATAAATAACCACACTGGCTTTGGCTGACTTTGTCTGCCTCAGTTTAGTTTAGAATTTTAGTTAATGTGGGAAAGGGCATTTTTCAATGTCATTTATATTGGCTTAAATGTATTTATTCAGTTGAACGATATCATCATACAATTCTTGCTATTTAGCAATAAGTTGCAAGAGCAGTTGATCAGCATACCCATATTTGACACTCTTCTCTTGAAACATTTCAGAATGATTGCAGAGCGGAAAATGAAATCACCTAAATTCATAATTCACAAAGAAGAAAATACTGTATTATTTACATGTTAAACCATCACATCGAGCATGCTGATGTGCACGAGAACCACCAGTTAAAAGTTTAAATCAAATCATTGAAACATGACATAATTTGGACATAAATTGTTAGTATTTTGTCTTAGAGTTCATCATCACTTCTGTTATCTGTTAAAAAATATATATTTTCATGGGAAATAATCATATCACTTTACTGTGTCAACAATCCAGCAACATTGTGTGTACTATGTATTCTCCATTCTCAAAGTCTCTGTTTTTCCATGACAGCATGGTGTACAGCACAAATTAGATTAATACCTGCCTTTCAGTTCAGATTAATCCACCTTCATCATCTTAAAAATCTCATAAATGACCCATTTGAAAAAAAGTATCTTAGAACAAAGCATAATTATGCTGCCTATGTTTTGGAACAGTCTTGATGTTGAGAGTGTGCTTATGATAAATTAAAAAAGTTAACTAGGGTTTGGAACAGAGTGAGTATAAAAAAATAAATTTCTTTACATTTGATTTTTGTGCTTAATTTAAACAGAGAGTAAACTGCATGTGCAGAAGGAGAACCGAAAGCTCAATATTACCAATCACCAGACTGGATTTAACATTGACTGTGCGATTGACTCTCTGTCCAGTGATAAATCTGCTTTTGAGGTACCAGGAGAACCAATCTTCACTGCTAGACGTGATGGTACACAGTACAATTAGTGACAAAGATCTGGTGTTCAGATGACCACCTCCCACTTACTATAAACTGACTGTGCCAAACATCAGCTCTGCTTATATGGGGCAATACTACTGTCCGGTAGAGAAGTGGCTGCTAACACCAGGAAGAAAGTGGCTTCAGACAAATCTGGAGACCTCTTTGCCCATGTTCATGTTGATGTAACATAATCTTGATAGGGCTATCAAACGATTAAAATATTTAATCATGATTAATCGCATAGATTTTTTTGGTAGTTAATCGCAATTAATCGCAATATCTTTATAAACATGAGTGTACAAAATATGCTTCCAGATCCAGATGTATTTTTCAATCATCCACACAAAATCTACCCCACCAACAAAGTTGAACAACAGAACATGAACACAACACAACGCAATTCAAATTATGCACAAAATATGGTAGTTGTATATGTATTATGACAGGATTTCTTTTTATGGAGTTTTGATTAACACAAATTAACACGCTTCTCGTGAACTACGGTATATTCAAAGGGTCACATTACGCGTTAACGCCGTTAAAAAAAGTGTGCCGTCAAACGAATTTAGCGTTAACGAGTTATTAACGCGTTATTAACAACACTAAACACTTCGACAACACTAAATCTTGAAAATAGTTTTTGTGCTTTAAAGGTGATGTAAGCCATTTAAGCAGTTTTGCTAACTTCCACTAGACATAAACAACAAAAAATTGGCTATGAATAGCGGTTTTGATCCCTCTTTTTAAAGTTCATAAGCCAACTTATTTTGCCATCCTAACTGTGCATGGTTATACTGTATGGTTCATTTTCTAATTTTCATTAGCATTGATTTTTACCTGCTGTCTATCTGAAAAGACATGTGACCCATATTTGGTAATGTTCACATTGGAATTGTGCAATGACAGAATGGGTCATTGTAAAAAATTCATTGTTGACATACTATGGTTTGTTATAGACTAGTTCGGTCTTTTAACATAATGTGTTTATTGATGACTTTTATTATTGAGAATCAGATGACTTTCCTAGAGCTGTTGATTAGCACTGTCATACTCAACATGAGCTTCCTTATCTACTCCAAATCAAAAAATGTCAGAGGAATTTTCTGCTGTGGGTTTCCTTTATGCTCTGCATTTTCTTTAAGGAATGCTTGTGGTATGACTCAACATATCAAACAATGTATGAAGTAATTATTCTTAGGAGACTCTTTTTCTGATTAATTGGAGAATTTATTTAATATATTTGTATTATATTTATTACAAATATTCACTTATAAGCTAGCGTATACATTTTTAAATGTTTGAATTGAGTACAAATGTAGAATTTCATAAGTTTCAAGTTCATACTTAAAGGGATACTTCACCTCTGGGAAGATGAATGTGTATTTAAAATTGGTCATTTATATAGTATAAATGTGAAATTATTTTTGAATTTGAAGCATTCTAGACAGAGAAAAGGCAGAAAATGTATTTTTTACACATGTGGCTTAAAGACAACAACTCCCAGAATGCACTTGCTTTGCTGCCCTTACGAGGCCACTCCCAAACCACGCCTACCGGTTACAGGCGGCAGTATCTGAAGATATGATACAACTATGCTACATCGTGACTCTATAAATCGTGAGTTAGTTGATAAATTGACTGACTACGCGGGAAGAACATTATAATTCCGTGTGTCCAAACTCTGTACATGACGTCTTAGTAACAAAAAAGAAAAACAAACAAAATACTCACTTTACACTAAGCCGTCCGTTTGTCCCTGCGGGCTTTGGCTGGCGTTTCCAATTTATCTTCGGGATCCTAAAATAAGTTTCATGGACTCCCCTGTCCATGTGTGATACAAAACTTGGGTGCTCAGTTATACATGCTCATGTTATCGGTGCAGTTTCATCACCGGATTCAGCGATCTCGTCCAGTATCGCTGAAATTCGCGACAGCAATAGGACTCTCTATCTGTTTCCATAGGCGCACAGCGAGAGCACTGACACCACCAGTCCGCCCCAACTCGAGTCTGAATATAATTTAACACTCTCTTCCTCCTGCCTGCCAAGCAGGTTTTGCTCCCCTGCTACAGCAGCTGCTCCGGCTGCCTTTGTTCATCGCTGTATTGCGGCTCGTACAGGTAGCGCGAGCATCAGATTCTCGCAACAGATCTTCGAAATCCCCTTCTGCCATTTCAACTTCAAAACTACATTCCGCCATCGTGATTAGCCTACTTGTATACAAACTTTCTACACAGAGCAAGAGCCTGTTTTCTTAGCTTCTACAGAAAGATGGCTGACACTATCTTCACATTCTGTGAGTGAGATCCCGCCCCATATGGGCGTGGTGAAAACATGCGGAATATTGGCTGTAGTTTTAAGCCTCTGGACCAAAAATCCTCCGATGACGCAAAATGACGATTTTTGCGTCATCGGAGGATTTTTTCCAGACTAAAAATAAATAAATCTCTCGTCTCAGGGGGATATGAGGGGGGGGGGAGCTCGGTAATTAGAAAATACTACTGGTTTTCTACTGATACAAAGCTTAATGCTAAATCCTGAAGTAACCCTTTAAACTAACTTCCTCAATGTAAAAAGTACTTAATATTTTCTGCTAACGTTACTAAACATTTTCAGTGGATAAGATTGATAATACTAAAGTACATTTAGATATTTCCTATATATACCATCTTTCAAATGTTTGAGTCCATTGTATGAGTCCTTGATAGTACTGAAAATAGCTTATTTCCACATTATCAATCCAGGGTGTTGACAAACATTTAAGACAACTTACAATAAAATCACACCGTAAAACTCAGACATCAATGTTTTTATCTGCTTAAAACTTTTTTTCTCTTTCAGGAACCCATCACATTTCACTACCGAATTCCAGAAAGCATGGATTTTGTGTAGGTCTCAATTCTTTTACATGTTGTCATTTTTAAATAGTACTGTATGTCGAGCAGCACATTTTAGAAAGTTCAGCGCTCGCTCTGTACCACTTTGATGTAAGTATGAAGGGATGAAAACAAGGAACTTGTTCAATGTGAAAGTGACGAGTGGCTGGAAAAGTTGTAGTACTTTTACATGTGCTTTTTAAAGGGATAGTTCACCCAAAAATGAAAACATTCTCTCATCATTTAATCGCCCTCATGCCATCCCAGATGTGTATGACTTTCTTTCTTCTGCAGAACACAAACAAAGATTTTTAGAAGAATATCTCAGCTCTGTAGGTCCATACAATGCAAGTGAATGGTGATCAGATATTGGTAGCTCCAAAAATCACATAAAGGCAGCATAAAAGTAATCCATATGACTATATGTACACTCACCTAAAGGATTATTAGGAACACCATACTAATACTGTGTTTGACCCCCTTTCACCTTCAGAACTGCCTTAATTCTACGTGGCATTGATTCAACAAGGTGCTGAAAGCATTTTTAGAAATGTTGGCCCATACTGATAGGATAGCATCTTGCAGTTGATGGAGATTTGTGGGATGCACATCCAGGGCACGAAGCTCCCGTTCCACCACATCCCAAAGATGCTCTATTGGGTTGAGATCTGGTGACTGTGGGGGCCATTTTAGTACAGTGAACTCATTGTCATGTTCAAGAAACCAATTTGAAATGATTCGAGCTTTGTGACATGGTGCATTATCCTGCTGGAAGTAGCCATCAGAGGATGGGTACATGGTGACCATAAAGGGATGGACATGGTCAGAAACAATGCTCAGGTAGGCCGTGGCATTTAAACGATGCCCAATTGGCACTAAGAGGCCTAAAGTGTGCCAAGAAAACATCCCCCACACCATTACACCACCACCACCAGCCTGCACAGTGGTAACAAGGCATGATAGATCCATGTTCTCATTCTGTTTACGCCAAATTCTGACTCTACCATCTGAATGTCTCAACAGAAATCGAGACTCATCAGACCAGGCAACATTTTTGCAGTCTTCAACTGTCCAATTTTGGTGAGCTCTTGCAAATTGTAGCCTCTTTTTCCTATTTGTAGTGGAGATGAGTGGTACCCGGTGGGGTCTTCTGCTGTTGTAGCCCATCCGCCTCAAGGTTGTGCGTGTTGTGGCTTCACAAATGCTTTGCTGCATACCTCGGTTGTAACGAGTGGTTATTTCAGTCAAAGTTGCTCTTCTATCAGCTTGAATCAGTCGGCCCATTCTCCTCTGACCTCTAGCATCAACAAGGCATTTTCGCCCACAGGACTGCCGCATACTGGATGTTTTTCCCTTTTCACACCATTCTTTGTAAACCCTAGAAATGGTTGTGCGTGAAAATCCCAGTAACTGAGCAGATTGTGAAATACTCACACCGGCCAGTCTGGCACCAACAACCATGCCACGCTCAAAATTGCTTAAATCACCTTTCTTTCCCATTCTGACATTCAGTTTGGAGTTCAGGAGATTGTCTTGACCAGGACCACACCCCTAAATGCATTGAAGCAACAGAACAAAATGTAAGTATTTTTAATGTAAATCTCCACATTAAATTTTACATCTGAAAGTCACATGTGGTGCCTGTTTAGTTTCACTTTCACATCTTAAAAGTGAAAGTTAAAGTGGAGATTTAGAGTAAAAAAGGACTTAAATATTGATCTGTTTCTCCCCCACACCTATTATAATGCTTCTGAAGATATAGATTTAAACACTGGAATCATACGATTACTTTTATGTGGCCTTTATGCGATTTTTGGAGCTACAAAGGTCTGATCACCATTCACTTGCATTGTATGGACCTGAAGAGCTGAGTTATTCTTCTTAAAATCTTTAAAATAAATATGGGGTCTCTTTCGATGTGTAAAAAGCTTTAGAATCTTTTTTTATTTATTATTATTATTTATATTTGATTTTGTATGTCAATGCTGGTTAGTTACCACGGATTATAGCAACCTGGCATTGTAACTACAGTTTGGTGGACGTATTAGTAAGGTATTGTTTTTTAATGGTCTGCATTCAGTCCCTTTAATATAAAGAGGAACTGTAATGCTCAGGATAAATATTAATGTAAATATATGTTGTTGCATTGAAGATCTGAAGTTGCCTTTGATTCACATCTTAAAGGACAGCAGTATTCACATCATGTACTTTGATAAATACAATTGACGTAACTTAATAGTGTTATCACAGATATGCATGGTGTTCTGCGACTTTTAGTGAAAACTGTGATTGTATCTGACCCTCACCACCAGAGTAAGTTTCGTTTTCTTGCTCAGGCTCTTCCAGTGAATAGAAACCGAGTGATTTCGAGCGCAGTGATCACATCTGATTCTGGTTTATCTGTCTCATTCCGATTGCTTAATTTCATTCGGTCGGCCATGAGAGGAAGCATCAGCATGAAGGACCGTTGAAGGTAAGAAACTTGATAAAGCTAATTTAGAAGTACATCATTTCAAGTGCTAAAGAATACAAAAACTGCCCAATTTTGTCGAATTACAGAACATTTTGTCAAATATTGCCTAGCATCTTAAAAAGATGTTATAAATCGTAAATATAAATGTAAAGATTAAATCTAAGTTTTGAACTAATAATATTGTTCAGGTTTAATTTGTGTTCTGTCCAAATTTGTCTCCGCTGATGCAATCAGGATGTGATTGTGAGATCATGAGATGTGAGATGATCAACAAACAAAATCTCGTTACGTTGTAATAGAATAATCAGTGTAGCATTCATTAATTTCATATTTAATTAGGAATTCATAATCGGAAAACCAAACAACGACTTATCTCATTGTTCGTTTACAAAACCAATATTAAAAAACAAATAATGACTTGTTTTTGTCATTTCGATTTAACGCTCAAGTTGAAATTGGAAAAATAGCCACGAGACACTGTGCGTTTTGATATTTGATTTCACTAATATATGACTTAAATATTTGATTGGCACATACGAGTGAACCTGAAACGTCCCTTTCTTCTGATTGATCAACCTGCACTGTTGTAATATTAAATCCAGTAACTCGCCACTTTTATTGCAGCTGTGCTGTCTCTCTCATCAGTCAGACACGGTGCCTACCCACACATCCGTAAAATGTGCACTGAATGCAGACAGGGTGCATTTCCTACATTTTTCTTCCTCGTTTCCTCGTCTCCTCCGTCCTCGAGCCCGTGACCCGGACACCGATAAAAGTTTATGGCATCAAAATCCTGCAAGATGTATTGCGGTCACGGACCCAAAAATAATATGCGTGAATCAAAATTATAAAAACATAATAATAATAATAACAATAATAATAATAATAATAAGCGCAAAAATAAAATAAAAGCGCAAAAATATTAAGTTCAGATAAAAAAATAATAAAAAAAATGAATCAAAAATATAGAAACGCATTTAAAAGAACTTTTTTCCCCAAGTTCTGCTCTTGATTTCCCAAAACTTGTGCGTAGTTTCATGTAAATTAGGGGGCGTTTCGCGTCCCTATTGGTCCACTAGTTTTGATCGACAGCTCATCTAGACAATCATACGAAGAGGGGAGGTGACGTCACTCCAATGCAACTCCGTCTGCTGCTGCCAGGGTTGCCAAATTGGGCGGTTTCCCGCACAATTGGGCGGTTTTGCAAGATATTTTGCGGGCAAAAATGGGTTTGGGCGGGTGGATAAAAATTGGGCTGGTTTCGGATCAGTTCGGCGGGTTTTTGTAGCCGAAACACCGGCACCTCAGATCCTTCTTTCTGCGACCCTGTTCAGCAGGCAGCGGTCAATTTTGGGCGGTTTTTTGTGCATTCTCGCGATTTTTGACGAGGTTTTGGGCTGGAAAACCTTGCTGGCATCTGGCAACCCTGGCTGCTGCTTAATATTATAATACTTGTGGTTGATAGATATGCTGCTTGTGTCTGTTTTGAGTATTTTCTGAGGCCATGATCTAATTGTCGAATGGACCTGTTAATAGTAAATATTACTGTTTACTATGTCAATCTACACTAGTGGTCAACCGATATGGGATTTTTAATGGCCGATGCCGATATTGAGAAAGCAATCTGGCCGATATGAGGCCGATACAATACATGTGAATACAGTAAATGAGTATGGTAAAGTATTCCCACAGGGGATTTGTTTTCTGTCCAGCCATCTAGCAGAATGAAAACACACACACACACAAACATTTTAGATTAAACTGTTATGGGTAATTTGATTTTTCAGTCACATAAACAATTACTGCTGCTTACTGCAGGTTACAAATAACATTTATCATTAATTAACCAATCTAAACAATATTCATAAATTAATGACAAAATAGTATGTGCAATTCCATACATTTTATGTACAATACATAGTTAAATATACATCTCACATAGTTTATTTACACTATTTAGTTTAAACAGGTTGTTTTACTTTAAGTATATTTAAGTAATAATGATTTATGTCTGTTTAGTTTTGCTTGTTTGTTTCTTTGAAACTTTGTAAGCTTCACATGTATTTGCATGCTCGATTAGCATCAAATCCGACCGGAACATATGAAAAGGTATACTACACACAATATTACGCCAATCATGGATAATTAAATACAGCAGATAGAGATAGTGAATAACTTAATTCAGATTAAGGAATATTTTTTTGGGGGTTTTTATTCAAACGTATTATTACTTACCATCAGGGGCGGCTGGCCAATAGACGGCGCTAGGGCACCGCCCCCCTCCCCCAGTTTATGAGCCAAATGCAATAAATAAGTAAATACATTAATCATGTATACAAATTGTCAATATTTGTGTGTTTGAGATGTTAAATGCACCCAGTATATGTGAAAAATAAAACAGAAATTCAAAATATCTGGTTTTTCTACACGTCCCCTTCCTGTAGTGCACGTGTCATCAGCTCTGGGGCGCTGGAGAAATCGCCCCAGGAAGGCGGGTCTCCGGAGCAGCTTAGCCAATCGCTGATTTAAGATATAAATGTCTGACATAAACTGTAGCCAATCAGCGAGCTCAAATCTAGTCAGCTATGGGCGATTCTTATAGCGCCCCAAGCAAGCGCGCGGCCGCGGGCCCATGCTATGTTTGCTATTTACTGTACATGTGGAATATTTGCTTGAAAATTAAATTTACTCAAAATTGTTGTGGGTAATACTTTTATATTTAATCAGCTAATTAATTAATCACTAAGTATATTGTTTGAGTTCAATTTCAAATGGAAAGTTTATGCAATACGTTTGTTTTTGTGCAAGAATGCCTCAACCTTTTAATATTGGCATTAAATAATTACTTTTTCACAGAGCACTGGTATCCTTAAATTGTATTTGGGTGGTTATTCATTATAATAAGAATTATTTATATAGCCTTTCCAACATCCAAGGTCACTTTACAATATAGGTTAAAAAATTGAAAAAAATAAACCTCAACATCAAAGATAGACACACCAAGGGCAGAAAGTAATATTCAGAGGTTACTTACAATAACCTCTTACAATATCCATAACAAGGCAGAGGCCTATATCAAAGCCTACAAAAAGAAGCATGTCATGGGACCTTTAAAGATTGTGAGCTGAAGAGTAACATTCAGATTTTTTTTTTTTAAGTGTTTTTAAGAGGTTTTTGAAAGAGAGAAGGGTGGATGCTTGACGGATGTCTTGAGGAAAAGCATTCCACAACCTGGGAGCCACAATGCTAAAAGACCTGTCCCATGGTTACCAGACTATTGAAAATGCTGAATATGACACAGCCCCACCTAAGATATTTTTCACCAGCCGCCACTGCTTACCATACAGTGTTCTCTTCTAATCCAACACATTCTCACACCCAACTCGTCACATATGGACGCTTGGCCAGGACCCCTTGGCGTCACTTTTTAACGCACTGGGTATACCTTTGGCGTCATTTTTCAACGTGCAGGGCGGAGAGTCAAGCGTTGTTAAACTCACCGATGAATGCGGTTGCCTATGAACGCGCTAACCCTTTGCGCAGAGGGCAGTTTGATATCAGATTGCGAGGGTTTTTAAACATAAAAAAAAAACAGTTGGAGGGCCAGATAAAGATGATCTGGGTGGCCACCATTATACTAGCCCTGGCATAGATCATTTATTGTAAGCAGTTCCTTTTTATTTGTATTTATTGTAGTATCGAGTCATTCACAGCAGACAACGGGTTGCGGTGAGCTTACCCAAGATGTCAAATTTCAACGCTACAGGCTCCGGTTCAGAGTTCTATAGAAGTCTATCGGACTACCCTGCACGTTGAAAAATGACGCCAAAGGTATAACCAGTGCGTTAAAAAGTGACGCCAAGCGTCCATATGTGACGAGTTGGGTGTGAGAATTGCTGCGTCCCAATTCGGATACTATCCGTCCTAAATAGTATTCGAAAATAGAATTAGTACGTCCCAAATCGTAGTATGTTGAAATGAGTGTTCCAAAGATACCCGGATGGTCTACTATTTCCGGTCAGAATCCGAAGTGCAGATCGATGCACACTCTAACGGCTAATATTGCCCACAACCCATTGCGTGCGGGAGGGAGGAGCTTTGAGATGATGCAAACATGGCGGCCGGATGCGGCAGCGGAGATGCGCCCTCAGTTTTTATGTGTAAGAACTTAAACGTTTAGCGCTAATTAAAGTTATATTTTATTGTCTCATAATATTAATGGATTTGTGTTGTGCAAAAAAAGTACCGTGTTTATCTTGTAGGGTCCGATGAAGACACTGAGCGCCTCATTAACTGGCGCATTGCCAACGACGATGTTTGTTTAACTGTCGCGGTGTGCGTAACTAGGCAACCACGTTCTCTTCCATTGCATGACGTCTTCGTAGTATGTCCCAGAACGTGCATACTCTTTTGCTACACACTCAAAAGTATGTACCTTTTCTTCAAAAAAAGAGTACATACTTTTAGGTCGTAGTAGAAGTAGGCGAACTGGGACGCAGCAAATGTGTCTCACGCGATCACTGATCTGTAGTGCACGTGACCCAGCTTTTCAGTCCGTGGGAAAACAGCGTCTAGTTTTAACGTAACCGAGAACAGCGCGCGCGCATCTGAGGAACAGCCAGTCACAGGATTTTTGACTGTTTATTAAATGTTTTCAATTTTGTTTGAATTCATTTATATCACATCTGTGACCCCCACTGGAGCTACTGCTGGGCTGCGTATCTGACATATCACAGTACTGTTTGAATAGACTTCGCTGCACGCCGGAGTGTTTTTGTGTGTAACACAATGTAGGGCGAATGCTGATTGGTCATTTACTGTGTCTGTCAGATGTCTGCTTCACTTCTGAGTGGCTTGTCTTACGGTGCTGGGCGGAGCAGAGCGAGCCTATTCAGTTCACTCATGCTGGCTCTGCTCGGGCCAGTGGAAAAAAAGCGCTAATGCACTGTCACAAACTGTTTTGAAATATATCGGCCTCGGCGATATATCGGTCGACCACTAATCTACACTGATGGGGACGAAGTGGAGCTTGTGACAAGCTTCAAGTTCCTGGGTGTCCATATCTCTGAGGATCTTTCCTGGACATACAACACCTCCACTCTGATTAAAAAGGTGCAACAGCGCCTTTACTTCCTTAGGAAGCTAAGGAAAGCTCTCCTGTACCCCTACATCCTGCAGAACTTTTACCGCTGCACTACTGAAAGTGTCTTAAACTGCATAACAGTGTGGTATGGTAACTGGTCTCAGACCAGAAGGCACTCCAGCGGGTTGTGAAAACTGCCTGATTCATCACTGGTGTCCAGCTACCCTCCATCAAAGACATTCAAAATAAATGCTGCCTAAGGAGGGTGAGAAGCATTATCAAAGACACCTCTCACCCCAACCACGGTCTGTTTACTCCTCTCCCACCTGGGAGACGCTGTAGAGACTCAGGAACTCAGTTTCTTTCCCTCAGCTGTCATCCTACTGAACTCTAAACTCAGGCGCTGAACACTACATCCCACTCGGACTACATTTTTAATTTAATTTTTTTAATTAATTTATATATATTTTTTGCACATAACTTCTAACTTCATAATCTAATTTATGCTATTATAAACAGTGCAAAGAATGCTGGTGAGCTGTTTATTTTTAGATTTAACTTAGACAGGCAGTGTCCAATCACTCATTCAGTTGATGTGCAAGTAAAATATAAAACATTAAAAGTACACTTTTACATTTTAAATGTTGTAGTAGGTTTCCAGTTAATAGACTGAGCTAAAAGTGAGATTTTTACAGAAAGTCCAATAATATGAATACAGTATTAGATTATTTAAAATAAATAATTTATCAAAATGTAATTTCACATTCCAAATGTTGTAGTATTTTCCCAGTGGATAGACTGACTAACTGTTAAAATCTCACCTGTAGATAGTCATTCCATCTTCTAGGAACTTACTACAACTTTTGGAATGTGGAAATTACATTTTGGTGAATTTTAGTTAATTCATTTTTAAAATAATCTAATGCTACTCATATTATTGGATTTACAGAAAAATTATCGCCAGTAGTAAGTCAGTCTGCCCACTGGGAACTTACAACCTTTGGAATGTGAAAATAATGTTTTCATTAATTTAAAAAAATCATAATTAAATACTGTACACTCAAATGCACAGCCATCACACTGGCCATCTACTACAACCTACTACATATGGTGATAATAACGTGTGTTTTAGTGTCAGATGGCCCCTCCCTGATTTTGGGGCACCAGTTAGGGAATTTCACCATAACAATATAAGAACAATCCAAGAGGTTGGTTCAATGAATTAGAAAAAAATAATGTAAATTAAAGGGAGTTTGTCATCTGACTTATCTGAAGATTTATGAGATTTTTTATAACTAGTAGAGGATAGGATATATTTATGTTCCACACAGTCGGGTGATCAGTCCGGCATCAGAGACATCTTCCACTGGCTGTGTAAACCGTGTGCAGTGGGAAGAGTACAGGATTGCTATCCAACAATTGTGGCCACAAAGTGCTGGATGATGCTGAATTCCTGTTGCAACAAGAGGGTCCTTGGAGTCTTGTCTCAGATGTTGAAGTTGTCACAGTTTCCTTTGCAGACTGGTCTACAATGCTGATGGAACTGTTTGGAATCGGCAAAGCCTATAGATGTTGTGGTCCTCTGCAAACTAGAGAAGGAGAAGATGTACAAGGAAGGTTTTACTCGCAAAGATCTTAACCTTAGTTGTGCTGTTAGCTCTTTCCTCATCAGGTTAGAAACTCAGAACACAGGCGTGTCCATTTGGGAGATACTTTGATCCCTTTCTGAAAAGGTAGGAATTGAAATCTGGCACCTTTCCATTCCAGCGACTTGGTTGGCTGTTGTTATCAGAAGCCATGGTCTGGCCTACCCTGGTGTGGAACTCATTTGCATGTCTTAATGTGCATGGTTAGATCAGTGTCCCTTTCAAAATGGTTTAGGCATTATGCTGATTTTATAGAGACCAAATGTTTGAGCAATCACCCATACATTAATTTAGTCAAGTCAAGTCAAGTGGTTTTTATTGTCGTTCAACCATATACAGTTAGTACAGTACACAATGAAACGAGACAACGTTCCTCCAGGACCATGTTGCTACATAAAACAACATAGGACAAACACAGAACCACATGAGACTACACAGACTAAATAACATACCTATATAAAGTGAATATAAAGTATAGAAGTATTCAAAGTATATAAAATACGGGACAGTACAATAAATTACAAAAAATGAGCAGGACAATAGGCACAGTGAGAGACAGTGCAGGTCCGACCAGTACACAGTAGTGCAAAAAGATGACAGTGAGGTTTTCCGCCAGGTGAACACCAAGGAATTTGGTGCTCTTGACGATCTCCACAGAGGAGCCGTCGATGTTCAGCGGAGAGCAGTCACTCTGTGCCCTCCTAAAGTCAACAACCATCTCTTTTGTTTTGTCCACATTCAGAGACAGGTTGTTGGCTCTACACTAGTCCGTTAGCCGCTGCACCTCCTCTCTGTATGCTGACTCGTCGTTCTTGCTGATGAGACCCACCACGGTCGTGTCATCAGCAAACTTAATGATGTGGTTCGAGCTGTGCATTGCTGCACAGTCGTGAGTCAGCAGAGTGAACAGCAGTGGACTGAGCACACAGCCCTGGGGGGCCCCAGTGCTCAGTGTGGTGGTGGTGGAGATGCTGTTTCCGATCCGGAATGACTGAGGTCTCCCAGTCAGGAAGTCCAGGATCCAGTTGCAGAGGGTGGTGTCCAGGCTCAGCAGGTTCAGCTTTCCAATCAGGTGCTGAGGAAATATTGTGTTGAATGCTGAGCTGAAGTCTATGAACAGCATTCGAACGTATGAGTCCTTTTTATCTAGGTGGGTGAGGGCCAGATTGAGGGTGGTGGCGATGGCGTCGTCTGTTGAACGGTTTGGATGATATGCAAACTGCAGTGGGTTTAGTGAGGGGGGCAGCTGGGTCTTAATGTGCCTCATGACGAGCCTCTCAAAGCACTTCATGATGATGGGTGTGAGTGCGATGGGACAGTAGTCGTTGAGGCAGGACACTGAAGATTTCTTTGACATGGGGACGATGGTGGTGGCCTTGAAGCACGTTGGAACGACGGCGCTGCTCAGAGAGATGTTGAAGATGTCGGTATGAACATCTGCCAGCTGGTCTGCATATCCTCTGAGCACTCTGCCAGGAATGTTGTCTGGTCCAGCAGCCTTCCTTGGGTTGACTCTACGTAGAGTTTTCCTCACATTAGCCGTGGTAATACAGAACACCTGGTCGTTGGGAGGAGGGGTGGTCTTCCTCGCCACCACGTCGTTCTATGCTTCAAACCTAGCGTAGAAGTCGTTCAGCGCATCTGGAAGGGAGGCATCTTTGTCATAGGCAACTGATGTTGTCCTGTAGTTGGTGATGGCCTGGATGCCCTGCCACATGCGCCGCATGTCACCGCTGTCCTGGAAGTGACTGTGGATTCTCTGGGCATGTGTGCGCTTTGCCTCTCTGATGGCCTGGGACAGTTTGGCCCTCGCTGTTCTTAGGGCAGCCTTGTTGCCTGCTCTAAAGGCGGAGTCTCAGGTCCTCAGCAGCGCACGCACCTCCGCAGTCATCCACGGCTTCTGGTTGGAGCGTGTGGTGATGGTCTTGGAGAAGGTGACATCATCAATGTACTTGCTGATGTAGCTGGTCACTGATGCTGTGTATTCCAAGTTGGTAGAGTCGCCATATGTTGCAGCTTCCTTGAACAGTCAGTACACTCAAAACAGTCCTGAAGAGTAGAGATGGCTCCTGCTGGCCAGGGTTTCACCTGCTTCTGTGTGCTGGAATTAGCATAACAGAGATGTGGTCTGAGTAGCCGAGTTGGGGGCGGGGCTACGCCCGGTATGCACCTGGGATGTTTGTGTAAACAAGATCAAGCGTGTTCGCTCCTCTCATTGCAGAGTCCACATACTGATGGAATTTAGGGAGCACTATCTTGAGATTCGCATGGTTGAAATCTCCGGCGACAATAAACAGTCCGTCAGGGTGAGCTTCTGCAGTTGGAACCGCAGTTTGCTCATAGCCCCATACTGTTCACAGAGCGCTTCCTTAGCGGTTGCGCTGGGGGGAATGTAAACTCTGGTTATAATAACAGTGGTGAATTCCCATGGTACAAAAAGTTCTGCATCTAACAGTCACAAGCTCCACCAGCGATGAGCAGTAACTAGAGACTAGCATAGTTATTGCACCATTCCGTGTTGATGTAAACACACAAGCCACCACCGCGAGTCTTACCGCACAGAGCTGCATTTCTGTCGGCACGAAACGAGGAGAGCCCGTCTAGCCGGCGGCGTCCGGAAGTCTGTTTTCACAGAGACGTGGCTCAGCGACAAAGACACAGCAGTCTCTAAGCTCATGCTGCGTAGTCTGCTGGAGTCGGATGTAGTTTATTGTCCAGGGAGCAAACATTTGAGAGCAGGATAGATGGGAGAGCCGGCCGGCTAGGGTTTGTTTTTAGCCTAGCATGTTGTATTGTTGGACCATATAATGAAGTGCTGTATAAATAAACGTTGAAGAAAGATTTGATAGCTTGGGTCTCTGTGTCATTTCTTTCTTCCCTCAGCTGAGCCGCATCGAGATGGGGATTGCAGATCAAGAAAAATAAATTAAATACATTGGATGACAAAATTATCTTACAATTGTGTTGAGTTTTTGAAGTGCTACGTTGTGATATATTAGCATGTTGAGCTCCAGCTTTTGTTTCTACTCCAGCATTTGTTGTTAAAAGATTTAAAGAATTTATTTCTGCATCTTTCCTCTTCCTCTTCCTCTCCAAGAACCCAATGTTACAATTGGGTAGTCAGTGGTCAGTGCGGATCCTAGCTGAATTGTTATCCAGGCTTCTGGGGTGAATCGAGAATAGGTTTTTGAATAATGAAATTATGCTGTGTCATGGTCACACTCTCTGCCCTCTATTCTTTGTCGGTTTTCTTTCTGTGTGTGTTTGTGTTGTGCATTTGCATAGTTAGTTTTGTTGTTGTTTGCATTGTGCTGTCTCGACCCCGTCTCCTATTGCCTCTGGCCTCAATCTCTAATCTAGTTCTCATTATGTTAATTGTCTTCACATGATCCTCATGTGCTCCACCTGTATACTGTATATTGTGCTTCCTTTCCTCTAGTGTTTGTCAGATCATTTTGTTTCTCTTGTTTTTTTTCAGTCAGAGTTTTGTTTGCACGGCCTCTAGTCTGGTTTGTCATTTTGTCTATTAAAAAAGTTTAAAAGATTATTATTGTTTTTCTTTTCAGTTTTTCCTCCCTTGTGAGAGTTTGTTTTCCCTGTTGTGATTAGTTTTGCCTTATTCCTGACACATTCCCTGACACTGTGTCGCTCCTTTTATACTGGGAAGCGGAGCCATTCCCTGGCACAAGCGTCACGTCAGCCAGCCAATAAGGGCTGATGTAATGTAATTAGGCTTCTGAGGAATACGCAGAAAGGCCATGTCCCACAGTGAGTCACCAAAACTTATGCTTAAAAGAGAATTTGGCTCTGCTTTAGTAGCGCAGACACCATTACACTTCTTCTACTCTTATCCATCACCTCAACACAACACGTATCCACAGCACCCCAAATGGACTAAATTTTAGCTGCGAGATCCAGTGAGAGATTAAGAGGAAAAACTGAGTAATTCAGCAATACAAAACTCATGGCAGGGAAAATCAGAAAGGAAATGTAATTTGCAGTATTTGAAAAGTGTTTTTAATACTTGAGTAGCTGGTGCATAACGAGTATTCTATTACTCGATTACTCATGCACATCCCTATATCGATTGTCTGTGTGAAACACTACAGAAAATCCAACTGTTTACATGCATAAAAATCACAATAGCATCACGTGGTAACCAATGTATTTTTAATTTTGCACAGATGTCTTGGGCCAAGTGACAAATTGGCCCACCACGTTTTGTTCTGATCAGTCTTTATTTAATTAACAATACATGGATACTTTGTAAAACTTTACATTGGCGAGTGGAAAGTAATCTTTAGCAATAATATACGTTAGTATATTAGTGAAGGAAAATGTAATAATTGTTTGAGTTTTACAAAACCTTTTTTAATATAATTTAATTAATTATTTAAAGAAACTTGCCCTCGGATTGTTAGATTCCTCCATCGTGATGACCGGTTCTGCTTTGCCCTTACAAACTTTTTTCTTTTCTTATTTTTTATTGAAGAAAAAAAGATTACAATGAAAAAGTCCAATATAGGAGTTTCAATGCAGCCTTGCATATTTGTCAACTTGCATCACTTGTACACAAAAAGGAAAAAAAAATAGTAAATAAAAGGAGAAGAAAAGACAGAAGTTTACAGTGTTTTCCAGAGATCTGTTTTCGTTTTCAAACTAAAATATAATGTCTTTGACACAAAAATCATATTTTAACTTTTGAAAAACAATGGAGACTCAGATCATGCCAAAAAGCAGATTCAAGATCACAAAAGAAAAACACATGATCTAGACTTTCACTCTTGTTCCCAGAAAAGGTACATTACTTATTTACTTCAGAATACTTAGATACAAGTAGTTTACATGGTACATTTTGTGCAAGATTTTAAAATACACTTCTTTGATCTTATTAGTCATGCAATATTTATAACAACCATACATTCCTCCAATTTATGTGGTTAATGATAGAGTTCCAGAAGAATTTTTCTCTTGGGGAAATAGAATTTCATGAGTGTAGTAGTTGACAAATACATTTATTATTACAGGTTTGACTCCGTAAAGAAACTCCTTCACTTTGCCCTTACAAACAGGCGTATCTGGTGCTGTGGCATGACTTCATCGCATATAAAAACACCCCATTTCATTGGCTAGGCATCAACAAATATTTGACTTCATTGCCCCCTCCCCCACCAAACACTGGTCTTGCTCGCTCACATCTGGGTTTACAAGTGCAAAAGTACTGTTTTTTCACAAAAGTAGTTGCTTTGAGAGGTTGTAAGTGCTGAATTGTGGTTGTACTGCGAAAATGATTTAAAGTACAAAAGTAAATATGTAATACAATTTTGTGTTTAATTGTATTTTACACATTTGTGTAAATTGTGACCGCAATTGTGAATTCAGAACATAAGCTTTGTAAATTTCAACGTACGAGTACAAATATTTATTGTACATGTTCGCAAATCCAAATATGCAAGCTCTCGAGTTTTGCCACTCATTTACTTTAATATTTAACCCTGTTGTACTCTACATTACCCACTTTGTTCAAGTGGCGCTTCTTTTTTTGTTTGTTTATAAGTTCAAGTTTATATTTTTATTTGCACTGATTTTTACATTCCCTTCTTTTAGCCCAAGGTAGCTGTGATATACTCCAGCACCCCTGCGACCTTATATAGGATAACTGTTTATAGAAAATAGATAAAAGAATGGATTTATACATTTAAATGATAGAACTTGCGTATTGTAACACTCACGCAGTCACTAACAGAGCCACGTATTGGCCTGATTCCTCCCCCGCTTCAGTGAGAGGAGAGTTACGACACAGTGACACAATCTAAGAAATAAAGTCATTTTATTGAGTAGAGTACAATCTTTATTTATGGTTTTGCAGTGTACACTTTGGCAATTCAGAATACACTCACAGAACACTAGAAAACAATGCAATAACACAGTTGTGAGGAGGAGGGTGTGGTTTGAAGCCCTACTACGAATTGCCTCTTTTGGGATTAATAAAGTTAAATAAACTTGAACTTAAATGACAACCTTGTGTACTCTACACAGTATATTGCCTTATGACACTATATTTCTATAGTGCTCCAGGAACTAATGATCATTGTGCCGTTGATGTGAATTTAGCATCTAACCTGATGTTGCTCCATGAGGACTGTCCCCGTAATGGGTGCAATGTCAGGAACTTTGGATACAAGCATCATTTGAATGTCAACTTTCTATAATTGCATACTACACATAAATATGAATATGAACTTGGAATTTAATTTACTTACATAACAAATGAAAACTAGAAACAATACATTAATTACAAAAAAATAAATAAATGCATTGTGTTAAATGCATTGAATATCATAGGAAACACATGATAATTAGGACCCAAATATGCATTAGGGGTAGTTGAGCAACTTCTCTTATAATTAAAAAAATATTCAGATAAATTAAAATAGTCAGTTCACAGGATAGAAGACACATTTATTTAGGACTACCTGGAGTGATAGATCAGAAGACCCGAAATTTTTTTTTTTTTTAAAATGATATCTTAAAAAATAACGCTGGGTCATTTTGGAGCCACATTTGCATACTAGGGTTCAAGAAGACAAACTTTAGCAGCTAAATGTCCTAAATACGCCTTTGGAAACAATAAGTTAAACATAAAAAAATGAACAAATAATGAAGTATTTGTCACCCTAAGGATCCGAAAGTAAGGTTGACAAATTGGTGTTAGCCAAATGGTGTTTAAAGTGCATTTTTTTCACGGGACATGGGAGTGAAGGGGATCTGCCAATATCCCTTTTTCAAATCCAATGTCAAATAAAAGCAAGCCGCTTTTTTTTGTGTTCGGGTAATCATGCCCACACACGTAGCAGTGGATTCACCTGTCTGTGGGGGACAACGGAGAGGATTAGGGGAAGCCAACGGCCCATGGGACCAGGGAACGGGTTTTGGTACAGGAATTCCCCATTTCCGGGAAACAAGAATGGGATGAGGGGGAGGAGAGGAGGAAGGAAGTGAGAGAGCGAGATGGAGAGAATAGGGCTTGCTGGTCCCCGGATATGCCGCCATATGTTCCTCGAACGGGCGGGCGTGGTTCCCAAGCATCAGTGTCCAGAAGTGCTGGAGGTGCTACTCCTATGGCCTACCCAGGGCTGGACAGGTAATCTGGCATACCAGGCATTTTCCCGGTGGGCCGACGCACTTTGGGGCCAATTAGGGGCGGACTGGCCATTGGGAGAATCGAGTGGGCCAGTGGGTCTGCCGCAAAACGTGCCGAATGGGTCACAATGAGCTAAAAATGAACCACCACGTTATGCAGAACAGACCACAAAACTGCACCGTGATATGCAGAAAAGTGTAATCTTGCGGTCCCATCTTTGTAAGAATGGCTGTAGTCATGGTGGAAGATCACTCTTGGAGTATTAAACTCCGTAATACCTGCCGATCCTCCACTTGAGCCTGGACTAGTGCCTGGAATCGCCACTCGAGTTATATGCGTAGCTCAAGCAGGGCCTAATTTTGAGACTGGTGGTCACTCTCCTCCGGCAGACTGGTTTGCCCTTTAAATCCCTTTCCACTCCCCTCTCAAACACAAAACAGCTGTTAGAGGTTATTTCCAACAGATGTTAACCCTTACCATACTCACTCTCTCAGCATCACACTTCACAGACGTTGTTTGGCCACGCCCCCATCACCACAGAATGATATCGTACTTATCTTATATCGTACTTTTATCAAATTTAATGATGGCATATTCGTTTTTCCACAAGCCACTGCACACAAAAACACAGATAAATAGAGGACAAAAAGTACAGCACCGAAAACAAATTCAGTCAAATTCCTTTGTACGTTAATATTTGTAACATTTAAATATACATGTTTGTACATTTGGATAGACACTAAAACGTACAATATGGACGTTTGAAAGCATCTAAAACATTCATTATTTTTACGTTTTTACAGCTTTAGAAATTTAAAATATTGACGAATCCATTACATATAACACCTCTATTTATTTTTAAAAAGGATACATTGAATTCATCAGTATGTTTTATATTTGGTTAACTGTCAGGATGGGATGTTTGATTCATTTTACCGAACTAATTATTTAGAATTGTTCATAAAATTGTTCAGGAGATTGGGTAAAAAAAAAAAAAAAAAAAAAAATATATATATATATATATAGTCATCATTCAAAAGTTTTTCCAGAAATGCCTGTGAGGCATGCTCTATTTTCAGTTAAATATTTGTTTGATAGAAATTGGTATATCATTCTTATTTAGTGCTGTGTTGAGAAGTTTTAACTGAATTGATCAATTTTTTTTTTTTTTACAGTTTATTTTATCACAGTGGAGACTGTAAAAGCATAAAAATGAGTTCAGCATCAAGGCACAAGAAGAAAAGAAAGTAAGTTTGATTATTTTAATTGATTTTTTTTATTTTTAAACCTGGAAAAATTTGGAAGTCTCAGTTTATATGAACATAAAAACTGATTGAACCCTGAATTTGTTCAGTAGACCAATATGTTTTACAAATGCTCACCATGCTAACACTAAACACTAGCATGAATTAAACTAATTTTTTTACACATTTACATTTATTTTGTGTGTGTTTTGTGCACTTTGTGACTTTTAACATTGTTCAATTTAGAAATAAATTTGGTGCCACGTCCCCCCCATTTATTGATTACTTGAAAGAGATTTTGAGAAGGTACCCAGATGGGGGACAAATATTAAAGGTAGGTTTGTTGAAGTAAAAAGAATATCTTTACATATTGCATAGACATTTGACAATCATTGTGATGTGCCATACATTTTTATTTGATGCCTATTTTATGATAATAATTGTGCTATAACATATCAGGAGCTGATACAGAATGCAGATGACGCAGGAGCTACAGCTGTGGTGTTTATTCATGATGAGAGACATTATGGGACTCAAAGCCTGTGGAGTGAAGAGCTCAGAAAGTATCAAGGTACTTGTGTCAATTCAATGTGTTTGTATTGGGCTTTTAACAATACATATTGTTCCAAAGCAGCTTTACAGAAAACAGGAGAAAAATTATGAAAAATAGAAATATAATGCCTTACAATCCCCCAGTAAGCAAGCCAAAAGCAATAATGGCAAGGAAAAACCTAATATGTTAAATAGGTGAGGAAAACACTTTTGAGGGTATAGGTGATAGGTTTCAGCTGCTTTGGGAGCAACATGGCAGTAAATCTAAGGACATAGATTTAGGTAAGTCACGTTCTCTTGTAGGCAGCAGTATACGGAGCTTAGGCATTCATAGGAGAGATAGAGTGTGCAGAGATGCTGTAGTGTGTTAGTCAGCTTTCTGAAAATAATGCTCTCATATTTTCTCTGTGGAAATACGGTATAGCCATCCATTCGCAGTAGCCGGTGTGCAAGAGTCATTCACTATAGACTTTCTTCATATTAGTGCCATCTTTGATTTTTAACGGGAATGACAACGAGGCTGTAAGGGATAGACTTACTTCAAAGGCACAAATGGTATAAAGCTGTATAAAGCTCCTAGATCAGCTGTGATGAGCCTTAATTCTGAATTTGTTAGTTTAAAGCTGTTTCTTAGCTTTAGTAGTGTAGTCGTAATCCGAGCGATAACTACGTGCTGCTGATGAATGAAAACACTGACTCACATAATGACAACGAACTGGCTTATATTACACACAAAAATGGTCTTTTGTCACGACCTGCTGGCTAAAATCTCTAATGTCACAAAAATAAATGAAAATAGACACAAATACTGTAGCTCTTCACACACATATGCACTGATCTATCACTTTAGATTAAAACACCACGAAAACAAGTGGAGTGAATCACACTGTGAAGCATCCGAGTGCTGATGTACTGAGACATCAGCAGGGCTGGACTGGTAATCTGGCATACCGGGCATTTTCCCGGTGGGATGACGCACTTTGGGACCATTCAGGGGCGGACTGGCCATCGAGAGAACCGAGCGGGCCGGTGGGCCGTGATAAGCTAAAATGAGCCGCTGCGTAATGCAGAACGGACCACTAAATGGCGCCGCGATATGCAGAAAAGGACAGCGATGGTTTATGATGACATTCTAGTGTCCCCATAATTCAAATCGCTTTAAAAAACATACTAAACAATGTTTTTTTTTAATGTAAAAATGCAGAAAGTTTTTTGTGAGGATTAGGTTTAGGGTATAGAATCTATACATTACAGTATAAGAATCATTATGTCTATGGAGAGTCCTCATAAGGATAGCTGCACCATGTGTGTGTGTGTGTGTGTGTGTGTGTGTGTGTGTGTGTGTGTGATCAATCATGTTTGCATAACTATTTTGTCACTTTGTATATCTGTTCTGGCAGGACCTGCTCTCTATGCCTTCAATGATGCTGCCTTCACAGAGGAAGACTGGGAAGGAATTCAGAGAGTTGGTAGAAGCATCAAGCAGGATGACCCAACAAAAGTTGGCAGATTTGGGATTGGCTTCAACTCTGTCTATCATATTACAGGTGAAATATAATACACAAGCAGATTGACTTAAATTAGGGCTGTCAATCCATTAAAATATTTAGTTTTGATAAATGGCATACTGTACGTTTTGTAGTTAATACTCAGTTCAAGATAAAAAAAAAAAACACTAATTATTATTAGGTTATATTAGGTTATATGTAATAGGCCATTTCTTAAACGTGTCACAAAAAATTTTACATTACGAGTAAAGATGTACTGAGCATGTGCAATTATAATGCTTGCATTGCTTTTATGTCTTTACTTTTTAATATAATCTCCAGGTAAGTGATAAGAGACTATTCCAGTGTCCGATTACAGAAAATAACTAGCGTAATAATTTTAAACATGGAGTAATATCCTCATTGAATTTGATGATTAGGGAAACGTTCACTGGCAACCAAATACTATATGCCAAACAAGATGAAGTTGAGCACATTAATCCACTGGAAGAAACACGTGTAAGTAATATGACTTACACGTGCTGTGTCAAGCTAAAGAAATTGTTTAAACTGTTTATGTTTATTGTCAAGTACATCTAATTTAGATTAATTTATTTCTCAAAACTGGCAATCGTCCATTGATAGAAATATAGGTGAAGGTTTGATTACGCTACTATTCAGAGACAGATGAGATGACACACCAACTGTGATAAAGGTCTATAGTTAAATAATATAGCAATTTTCCCCACAATTTATGGATATTATCATGTGCAGCGATGCCCCTGGCCTGCTATTGTGTGCATTTCCATGAATGCTGTGTTTTTCTCATGGTAGATATTTCACTCGTTAAACTTCTATGATGATTATAGTCCACCAAACAAAGTGCAAATGACCCTACTTCTCATCTGGGCTTGATTTATAAATAAATGATCTGAAAAGAGGGATATTCTCCATTACTTTATAAACAGGTGCTCCTCTGGGTGCTGTGTATGTGTGTTTGCTTGTGTGTGAGAGAGATTTAAAAAAAAAAAAAAATCACACAGAACAGAATCACAGTCAATGGTATAAATGCGTTAACAAAATTAAATGTATTTATTAACTTCAACAGCTCTAGCCTAACTAATGTAAAAAGCACTTATCCTAATTTTCCTAATTCCTATTTTCCCCTCAAGAACCCAAAGCAATTCCGTTAGCTTAAAGAACTCTTACAACACAGCAACAATTGCTAAACAAATGGTATGAGTTTGGGGTGGGACAGGTGGAGTGTTCGGGAATTTTTTGTACTTTTTATTATTAATTGTGCAATTCCGTTTGATGACACTAGTGGTGCACACTTATGAAAAATAGAAATATAGTGCCTTACAATCCCCCAGTAAGCAAGCCAAAAGCAATAATGGCAAGGAAAAATGCTGCACACTTCAACTTTAATGGTCAATGTAAAAGTAATTGTAAAAAGCCATTATACATTGTATAATGTAATGTAAATTGTCAATGTAATATCCAAACAACTAAATTAAATCTAGTATCTTATTTAGCACTGTTTAATTATGACTGTATTGACCTGATGAGATGCAATAAAATAGGGCAAAAAGCCATTTTGATCAGGTTTCACAAATTGCTACCCCTTTAGGGTCCTTGGGGTGTAGGGTTCAGATGGAGTCAGGCATTTGGCACAACTCTGGCAAAATTATTATTTTTTTTTATTTATTTACAGATTTGCCAAGTGTATTTAGCTCCAAACACCTGGCCATTTTTGACCCACAAAAGATGATGTTTGGAGATGAGCAGGAAGGCTATCGATGGTCATTAGATGATGAAGAGGACAGAGAAAGTCTTTTGAACATGAGAGATCAATTTCAGCCCTTTCAGAATATTGTCAGTCAAGTCAACAATTGTTCCTGGGAGACGGTCATCAGTGAGGATCAGTACTTAAAAGGAACCCTCTTTCGTTTCCCTCTGCGTAATGAAGCTTCTGAGATCTCAGATAACTTATATGACTCCAAGAAAGTTACAGAACTTTTTGACAGTTTCATTGCTGATGCAGACATAAGTCTTCTTTTTCTGAGAAATGTGTCATCCATTACTTTGCTGCATATTGACACCAATGGCTCATGCAAAGAAAGGCTCAAAGTTTCAGTGTCAAGTCTCTCGGTATCTCATCATAATCAGGAGTTGTATGTCCAGCAGGAATCTATGGACAGAAAAACGTGTTTCAAAACTGTATCACACATATCACGGCAAATGGAAGAAACAAAGTTACAGTGGCTTGTGGTGCCTTGTCTTCTGAAACAAGGATTTAAACCAGAGATTGACTCTCTAGCCAATAAGCTAAGCTTCTACCCTCAAGTTGATGTAGCATTTCAATTAGATGAAAACAGATCGCTTTGCAATGGACGATTAAGTTGCTTTCTGCCCCTTCCAAACAATGAATCAAACAAAACTGGGCTCCCTGTTCACATCAATGCTTGCTTTGGCCTGACAGACAATCGGAGGTACATCAAGTGGCAAGAGGAGGATCAGAAGAACGATGAGGCTGCAATGTGGAATGAGCTTCTTATAAAAGATGTTCTTCCTATTGTATATCTAATGATGATCCTAGATGCTATTCAGTTGTCCAGAAGCTCAGCCCTGCCTGCTGCCACTGTCTACAATCTTTGGCCTGACCTGACCAAGACTGTACACACAGATAGGTGGCATAAAGTTGCAAAGGACACCCTGAAGTGTCTGTTTCAATATGAGATCTTTCATCTTGCCGATAATGAGAAAATCTGGGTGTCTCCCTCAGATGCAGTTTTTCCAGACAACACTTTATGTAGTGACACAATGACTGCAGTGTCAAGATTATTGATGGCAAAGGGGGAGAACCTTGTCAAAGTCCCAGAACATGTTTTGAAAGATGTTGAAGAAACATTTGTTGGAAGTGATACCTTGAAAAGAGTGACCCCATCTTTTGTTAGAGATGTCCTTCGTAGAAGTGATGCGGAAACCTTCAGGAAAGATGATAAATATTCTCTTCTTGAATTTGTGCTCAGTGATGAGAAGTACACCGAGCTACAAGGTCTTAAGCTTCTGCCACTCAGTGATGGAACCTTCACGTCACTTAGCAACAAAGAGCAGAACACTGTTCTGATTGACAATGAGAGGTTTCCAAGGTAAGGTGTGATATAGTTCCTCTTTCCTATGTTTTAGTATATTTATATTGTGTTGTCCAAGTTGTAATGTTCTGTTTTTCTTTGTTTAGAACATTGCTGCCATTTTGTAAAGAAAGGTTTTTACATAACGATCTGAGCCATTTTTGCACAATGCATCTAAGGAAACTAGCAGCAAACAGTAAGAAAATTTATTCTTTTATTTAATATGGAACACTTAGAATAATATGAAAATAATATTATGCATTTGTCAAGGTTTAATGATATTTAAATAAGATTGTGTAAGGCTTCTTCAAATAGAACATTGATTCTTTTGCAGCTAATTTCAGATTCTACATTGTGCTTCTCTGCAACATAAATAAATGTGGCGATTTGGAAAATTATATCTTACTCATTTTTGTTTCAGGCAAATATAACATAATCAATTTGGATGCAAAACATGTTGTTACGCTCATCAAGAAGAACTTACCCATGGACTGGAGAGAGAACCAAGGTCATGTGACATGGAATCCAGCAAAAGATAATCATCCACCTAAGAGCTGGCTGGCTGAATTCTGGAAGTTTCTAAGCACTGAATTGGAGGAGTTAAATGACTTTAGTGGAATGCCTTTAATACCTCTGGAGCCACTCCAAAATTCAGGCAATTCGATATTGTTAGCCAGGTTGCAAAGGAACACAACTTTAATCTTTCAGAGTAGCAGGGGGTCCATCTTGTCAGATCATGTTCAGAAAGTGGTAAAGATGGTGGGGTGTACAGTCATAAAAAGAGACGAGTGTCTCAGACATCATGACATTGAAAGTTACGTTCTCCCAGCTTCACCAAAAAATGTCCTACAAGTTTTGATGAACTCAGACAGAGATCATGTCATCAAACACATTGCCTCTGCATCACTACATGAAAAAGAAGAGTTTAAAGTGTACCTCTCTTCATTGGATTCTCTCTCAAATGCTGAACAGGAATTGCTTTCCTTGTTACCAATCTTCAGACTGATGTCTGGGAAATATATTGCAGCAAAATCAAAGCAGGCAGTTGTTTTAACCACCAATCCAGCCATTCCAAAAGATCTGCCCATGCCGGAGACCATTGTACAGTGTGCAAATGAAACTGATCGCAGACTCTTGACTCTTCTTAATATTGAACTGTTGGATGCAGCTAAGGTGGCTATTCATTTGGTTGATTGCATAAAGACATCCTTTTTCCAAAAAGATGAGGAACAGACAATAATGAGCTGGATACTGAATCACGGTTGCATTCTACTCTCACAAAGTGAGATGCTGCTCACAAAAACTAAAGATCTCAATTTTATTCAGACCACTCAGGGAGAACACAAACAAGCCTCAGACGTTTTTGATCCCAGAAACAAGACATTCCAAGATCTTTTCGAGGCAGATTTATTCCCCCCACCTTTTTACACAAAGAATCAAGAAATGCTCCAGAGCTTGCAGCGCCTTGGCCTAAAGACAGAAGAAAAAGAAATATCGACAGCAAACATACTCCAAGTCATGAAACATATTGAAAATCTTCGTATCTACTCACCAAATAAGGCACTCAAAAAAGCAGATACTCTTGTTAGAGTACTGAATGTGAATGATTTACTTTCAAAACTCTCTAAGACAGAGAGAAGAGAGGTAATGCAAATGCAATGGGTACCCTGTGAAAATCCAAAGTCCATAAATGGTGGCATTTATAAAAATCAAAAGAGATGTCTCTATAAGCCAGATGAAGTAAGGGATACCAAATATTCTGCAATTGTTGGATATGTAATGCCACTTACATCTGAGCTAACACCGAGTGTCTGCAAACATCTTGGTCTTTACGACCCTCCTCCTGCTGAAAGGGTCTTGGAGAACCTGTCTGTACTGGGATCAATTGCAGCTGACATGGTCAATCCAGATTCAGATATCCAGTTTAAAACCAAGTTGCACAATATTTACAGATACATGCAAGACAACATGGGAAATTTCAGAGAGGCAATGAATGCAAAATGCATCCCCTTGCTATGGAATCAAATAGAGTTTGTCGCTCCAAGAGACATAGTTTTAGCCTATCCATCTGAATTGGATCTGAGCTCCTACATAAAGAAAGTGCCTGAAGAGTTTTTGAAGTATGAAAACATGCTAAGGGAATTCGGTGTAAAGGAGACACTGTCTGATGAGGAGATTGAAGAAGTACTCCATGACATAAAACAAAAAATTGATGACAGGGATCCACCTTATGGAGACTCGACAGAACTCAAAGTGTCAATAGCCATTCTTGACTGGATGCGAAAAAATGAAAAGTTTTTAAAGGATGATACCCCTGTGCCTGTCATGGCACAAAACAAAAGCTTTACTTTGCAGTCTTTGTCCAAAACAGTCTTCTGTGACATCAGTGCTGAAGGATTGGATGACCTGAAACAAGACAACGAGGAATTCTATGTTATTCATGAGGAAGTACTACCCCTTACTGCAAGGTGGTTGAAAATACCATTTTTAAGTACCCGCATCTTAAAACCACAGTTCATAACAACTAATCAAGGATCCTTTGGTATAGAACAATGTGGGCAGTCAGAGCCAATTACGCAAAGAATTAAGAACATTCTTAAAGAATATGATGAGGAAAGTGACATTTTCAAAGAACTCATACAAAATGCTGAGGATGCAGGAGCAAGCACTTGTAAATTCCTCCTGGACTTCAGAAAACACAGAGACCCACCAGAAACCCTCATTGATGATGGAATGGCCGTCTGCAATGGACCATGCCTTTGGATCTTCAACAATGAGCTCTTTTCAGAAGAAGACTGGACAAACATTGTCAAAGTGGGATCAGCATCAAAGGAAAGCAAAGTTGAGAAAATTGGGAAGTTTGGGCTTGGATTTAATGCAGTTTACCATGTAAGCGACATTCCCTCTATTTTGAGTGGGAAAAGCCTTCTCATTCTAGATCCAAATGTCACCCATTTGGAGAAGCACATAGTCAGCAAAGGAAACCCTGGAATTAAACTTGACCCATTCCAGGAACGTCTCTACAAAAGGTTTCCTGGACAGTTCAAGTCTTATGAGGGCATTTTTGATTGTGATCTGTCAGTACAAAACAGCAAAAAAACGTACAATGGCACTTTGATTAAATTACCATTTCGCACTGTGGATGAGGCAAACAAGTCAGAGATCAGTGGAAAGGTATATGACGAAGAGCGAATTAAATTTTTTAAACATTATTTGACTGAAAATTCACAAACTCACATACTGTTTCTAAAGAACATTACGTCTATGTCACTTCAAATTGTCCCTGAAATTGCATTCACTCCTCCACGGGATGATCAGATTCAGACTAGTCTCAAATTATCTAGAGAAGTCATGAATTCATTTGCTGTCTCAAATGACACACTTATCCAAGAGATCAAGGAGACCTTCATGAAGGGTGATATCACATGCCACAACATAATTGACTATAGTAGGGCACAGCTTGTTAAAATAGTTCAGGATAACCAAGAGGGATCGCTTACCCAGTACTGGCTTTTGTACTCTTGTTTTGGGACACAGGATTCATTGCGAATGTTCCAGAGAAGAAATGAACACGAACATGTGTTTTCTTTGCCAATTGGAGGTATTGCTATACCTTTACTTAGAGAAACACAAACTAATGTGTGGTCCCCTGATGAAAGCCTATTTGGCCAGGCTTTTTGTTTTCTTCCTCTTCCAATTGAGACAGGTCTTCCAGTCCATGTCAATGGCACTTTTGCAGTCACATCAAATAGGAAAGGCCTATGGGGGAAAGGAGTAAAGTCTGAGTGGAACAATGCCTTACTTAAAGATGCTGTAAGTTCTGCTTATATCACTACCCTGCTTGAGCTGAAAAAAATGGCACAAAATGGAAATCTCCAGAACTATCCCTTCTACACATTCTGGCCTAGAACAGAGAAAGTCAGTGGAACATTTTTACCCATGGTTAAGTCTTTCTACTCTGCAATTGCACAGAATGACAATGGGAATTCTCTGGAGCTTTTCAGTAATGGACAAAATTGGTGTTCTATGGACAAGGTCAGATTTATGAATACAAAAATTGAGGAGAACAGAGCAGTTGGAAATATTGCCATGAAAGTGTTCTTGAATATGGGAGAAACAGACTCCTGTGTTGTTTCTCTTCCATCTTGGGTAAGAGAGAGTTTCAGTCAGTGTGGCTTCAAAGAAATTATAAAACAGAAAACAATCAACTGGCCTGAGTTTTATGAAGTTGTTTTGAAGAACTTGAGTGTCCTGGACACACACAGCAGAAATGTTCTTGTGCTAAATGCAATTGACTTGAAAGATCCTACTGTTGATGGCCTACTAAAAGGGTACCCTTGCATTCCTACAAAGAGATGTAATGAGCTTCAATTCATCAAGCAAGTTGTGAATCCTTCTGGTAAGGTGGCATGTTTGTACGAGCTTGAAGAAGGATGCTTTGTTGAAGGGACTGAAACTGACTTCCTCTCACCAAAAAGGATTCAACGGCTTTCAGGTTTGGGAATGCTGAATGACCGCCTCCCATTCGAAGACATCATAGACAGAGCAGGGAGAGTATCCAGAGACTGGCAACAGGATAAATCAAAATGTCTTAAACGTCTTCGGTGTCTCATTGAGTCTATAAAGGACTCTTCAGAAGATGTTAATTCTCAGCGCTGGGTATTACTATCTCAAATATCATTCCTCCCGGCTGTAGCTCCTTTAGTTCAGCAAAACAAGAATGTCACCATTCCTAAAAAACCAGCTGAAGTTTACATTGACAATTGCCGCAATTTAGTAAGCATGACTGAATTCACAGTTGATCATTCAAACCTTCAAATACACAATATGGATCCCATTCTCAAAACATTGCGAGTACAGACAAATCCACCAGTTGCGACAGTGCTTCAGCAGCTGTTAAAAGCACACCAACAATACAATTCAATTGAAAAGGCAGTTCTCCTTAACATTGCCCAGTTTTGCTATGAGTACCTTAACACTTATTTGTTGGAACAGAAAGAACCCCATTCTATTGTTGCATATGCAAAATCACATCCATTCATTTTAATCGAGGATCGATTTGTAAATGTGAGGTCAGTGGCCAGAAATGAAGAATTTGAGGAGAAACCATATCTCTATATTCTACCAGCCATCTTCTCTAAATTTGAGAGGCTCTGGGACTGTATTGGTATTACAAAACAATTTACGAAAGAGCAATTTGTGGCTGCACTTGAGAATATTAAAGCTTTCTATGGATCTCAGCCTCTTTCTGTTTCAGACCTTCTCAAGTGTGTTTCAATACTCACAAAGGGGCTGTATAAAGTAAAAAATGAAAAGATAGAAAATTGTCTCATACCTGATGAAAGTGGCGTGCTGACATCTTCTAATGAGCTCAAATTTAATGACAGTCAATGGATGCCTGTTTCAGCTGGTGTCAAGCTCACACATGAATTGATACCTCGGGCTGTTGCCTGTCATTTTGGTGTCGTGACAACAAGACACCATACCCTGAAAAATAATTTGGTCAGTGAATTTTCCTTTTTTGCCAAAGAGTTCGGACAAACCGAGAAGTTAACTGTCAGAATAAAAAACATAATTGATGCATATCCATCTAAAAAGGATATTGTGAAAGAGCTCATTCAAAATGCAGACGATGCAGAGGCAACAGAAATTCACTTTGTATGGGACAAAAGAACACATCCAACTACAAAAATATTTGAAACAAAATGGGAACTGGCTCAAGGCCCAGCACTTTGTGTATACAACAACAGAAAATTTTCTGAAGCTGATATTCAAGGTATTCAACAGCTGGGGGAAGGAGGAAAACGTGACACTTTAGGAAAGACTGGGAAATATGGACTTGGGTTCAATTCTGTGTATCATTTAACAGATTGTCCTTCTATCCTGACCGGTGACAAATGGCTCTGCATTTCTGATCCAAATCTGAAATATGTGGACAATGCAACACAGCAGTCCCCAGGGTGCATGTATTCAATGACAGATGAATTTAAGAAGTCTTTTGAGGATGTTTATCATACATTTCTACCAGAAATGTTTGCACTTAATTCTGGAACCATGTTCAGGCTCCCTCTCAGGACAGAACAAATGGCAGAAGAATCTGAAATTTCTAGGCGTATAGTCAAAGACAATGACATGAAGGAACTTTACTCTGCCTTGACTGAAGATCCCGAGGGTCTAATTCTCTTCCTGAAATACATCACAAAAATACAGTTCTCAGAGATCAATGAAGATGGAAAATCAAAATGTACTTTCATTATTGAGAAAAAATACACAGAAAAGAACATGGTACTCAAGGAAAATTTTGACAATCATGTTCGGAAATCCCTCATGTCAGGGATACCAGAACCATGCAAAACCATCTACAGCATGCAGATCTCAAATGGAAAACAACAAAGTCAGTGGGTCATTGCAGAGAGCTTTGGCTCTTTGAAACAAAATCATGCGAGCGAAAACAAGCAGATGAACTTCAAAGTTCCTCAAGCAGCATTGGCTGCATGTTTTAGCAGGCATGATTTCATTGGTAGGGTGTTTTGTTCTTTGCCTTTGCCTGGACAAACTGGTTTACCAATACACGTGAATGCCAATTTTGAAGTAGATTCTTCTAGAAGGGACTTGTGGAAAGAAGATGGTGATAGTCTGAAAACTGAATGGAACCAGTCCTTGAAAGTAAACATCATTTCACCACTCTATGCTGACCTCCTATTACACCTCTGTACAGTCATGAAGAAATATACACCCACTACTCTTGTGTACCTCAACGTGGAGCTAGAGGCTTCCTGTCTTAAATACTTTCCATGCAATTCGAAGGAAGTAGACAAAGTCTGGCATGAGATGGTCCATGAGGTTTATAGATCAGTCAACGAGCATGAACTTTCTGTCATACCAACGATTCACGCTGTTGCAGACAAGTCGTCATATCACAACAACATCACATCACAACCAAAATACACAGTGAACTGGTGCAGTGTTTCTAAACCAGATTCAGTGGATTGTCCACATTTTACAACTAAGTACCATGAAAGCATTTTTGAAATTTTAGATGACATTGGTATGCAATTGATACCACAGTCTTATAAAATAGATCGAATAAAAGATCATTTCAAAGCGGCTGGTGTGAATGTGTCAGAAGTCAGTGCTTCAGCAGTGGTGAAGTTCTTGAAGCAAATATCACTGAATGACCCTAAACAGACAGCTAATGGTTTGCCGTTGCCCATTAACCAGACATTGATCAAAGACAAAAAAAGATGTTCAAAACTTTTGAGCTTCTGCTTGACCAGTTATGATGTGAAAAAAGATGTCCCTGTTCCTGACATCAACGAGCTGCCTCTTCTCCTCACCCAAGATCAAATTTTAAGAGTCTTCAACTCGCAATCCCCAAAGCTAATATCAAAATTTAACAGCCTTTTCCATGGACATCAGGAAATGTTTGCAGACATTGAAGTCAGTGAACACTACATCAAATTTCTGCGAGAAGGAAACTTCATTAAGGACTTGACAGTTGCCATTGGAGCAGACTATTTAAAAACAGAACTTGCGCAACTGCTCAGTCTGTTGGTACCTGATCAAAAGTGTCAACTCTACAAGGCAGAGGAGGAGATAATCACATGGCTAAAAAAATTATGGAGCTTTTTTGATTATCAAGACCAAATCACCCAAAATGAAAAGCCGAACGTCTACAGTGAGATTAAAAAGCACTTCAGTGACAGTCCTATTCTTCCAGTTATCTGCCCAATTCAGAATAATACGCATTTCTTACAAACAATGAGCAATGTATCAAAAGTGGTTCAGAATTCATATGAAAAAATAGGATCCATTCTCATTAAACTTGGGTTCATGGAATTAGACAGCATCTTTTTCACTGGTCACACTGAACTCCATTTCATTAATCTGTATCCTGAACTCCTGAATACAGGAGACAGCAGTGCTGTTTTGCAGCAGGTTTATCATGTATCTTATTCACAGTTTGAGGAGCTGTCTGATGATGAGCGTGAAGAGCTTCAACGCTTCTTGCAGCATGGGATTCGAGATTCCAAAAACGAGAGTGAATATGCAAGGATGCTCAAGTCTTTGCCCCTGTTTGAGTCGATATCTGGCAAACGCATAAAGATTGACTCACACGGATCTGTATTCATTCTGAATTCTAAGCATTACTTTGACTTTCCAAACCTGTTCACTGTAGAAGGGTGTGGAAGTATTTTCCTTAAGTACAGCCACCTGAACCAAGAATTGGCAGAAAGTCTTACAATTCCTATTTTAGATGATACAGATTTCTGTGTACAGTTTATTCTTCCTTCTGTGCGTACGATGGAAGAGGCCAAACTTCTTGATTTAATTCGGTTGGTAGTGGAACTTGGACCGGTGGACGACAAGATTGTCTGTGTATTGAAAGGGATCCCATTTATTCGAGACATTCGTGGCTCTCTTCAGGTGGCTGCATACTTCTATGACAAAAAAGTACCTCTTTACAAGATCATGCTTCCAGAAGAGAGATTTATGCAAGAACAGTTTTGGGAAATTTTCAAAGATAAACGATCTGAAGCACTGTGTCTTCTGAAGACCATTGGGTTAAAACATGAAGTGTCAGATGAGGAAATCATTGAGTTTGCATCTCAAATTGAATCTGAAATTAGAGGCACCACTTCCCTTGATGTTCTTAAGGAAAGATCAAAACTGTTGTTTAAGACTGTTTTAAACAAGAGTAGTGAGAAAAACTCTACCCTTTTGAAAAGAATTGCTAACACTAAATTCATATTCCCAGTGGAAATTCAGCCAGCACTTTGTGATTATCACAAGGCATTTGCTCAAGAGAGAGAGGTTGTTCCAATCAATGGATCTTTGATTGAAAGAGACACTGATCACCAGTATCTCATATGGACATCCATGCCAATATTGCCGTTAGAACACTGCTCTACTAAAATCATAGAGAAAATTCAGAATGC
Source organism: Moxostoma hubbsi (assembly GCA_032164185.1). Classification (NCBI taxonomy): domain Eukaryota; kingdom Metazoa; phylum Chordata; class Actinopteri; order Cypriniformes; family Catostomidae; genus Moxostoma; species Moxostoma hubbsi. Next base: position 35,269,163 of record JAVLUX010000011.1, read on the forward strand.
TGGAGCCTGGGAGACCCCGCTACCTGAACAAATCGCTAATAATCTGAGAAACATATGTAGTTCCCTGTGCCAAACAGACAGTTTGCTGAAAACAAGAGAGAAAGTGTTTAGCAAATCGTATGCATACCTGCAGTCAGTGATATTTGATGCCTCTCTATACTCAGACCTCCCCATTATCTTGGTGGAAAAAGGGACAACACTTGTGAAAGCCAAGCAGACAGCCCTTGTGCTAAACAATGCTCTTGAGTTTAGACCTTATTTGTACAACATCCCCTTAGATTATATGAAATTTGAAGACTTCTTCAAGAAGATTGGCTTAAATGAGAGACCCACAATTGAACAATACAATACTGTTCTTCAAGAAATCTATTCAGATAGCTCTGACAAAGACAAGCTTCAGGCAAATCAGCAGAAAACAGCACAACGTGCTGTACAGCAACTTTTTTGTCTGATGAAAGAGGAACAGAAGGAAACACTTTTCCAAAACTCCCCACTTTATCTTCCATCAACAGATGGAAGACTCTACAAATCAAGCACATTGTTTTTCAATGATACTGTCTTCCAGGCCTCAAGACTAGAGGGTCCATTGGAAACAAAACTGAAATTACTTGAAAAATTAAACTACTGCCACCTTGGAGATGATCACTATGAACATCAAAAATATGTGCAGTTGCTTCCTCAGCAAGCCCGTCCCAAATTTCTTTCTGATGTAATTTCCGAAAACTTGGATGGAACAAGTGTCCAATATTGTGATTTTAAAGAGGGCTGTGAATTTGGTAGTTGGTTTGAAAATCACTTGTGTTCTGCTGCATTTCTTCACGGGTTAGCCTGTCTCATCAGAGAAGAGAGCAATGGTGAGATTTCACAGTCTGGAGCTACTCAAATGTGTGGGATGCTCTTTTCTAAAATTCAAATTATCTGTTGCAAAACTCTTCAAACTGAGATTCTGTTAAACCTGGAGCCACTTGAAGGTAGCAAGACTGAAACAGATGTTTATGTGAAAAAACAGAAAGATGGATGTACATTCTACTTGAAACACCACGATGACATGGCCCACAAAGTAGTAAATGAAGTTACTATGTGTCTTACCAAAGAAATAAATGCACTTCTGAAGAACATTTTGGCCACCTCAAGGCTTCCAGTCCTTGGGCAACTTCTGTACTCCGATAACATGGAGGATGTTGAGAAATGTTTGTCAAAACATGGCATTCATAACACTGGCCACAAAGAGGAAGGACATGGTGTCTTACCTGAACCTGGATGTTGTGTACCTGAAGAATGGCATGATTGCCTTGATATGAGCTTCCTGAACAATTTTGAAAGTGGAGAGTATGTTGGCTTCAGTAAAGATGAATCTGGTGAATACTTCTATGCCATTATTATAGAGCGACTGGATGATTCATTGGGACAAACAAGACAATATCCTGCTAGATATAAAATACAATTGGGCTGTGATGACTTCATTGAAGTAAGCTCTCTTGACCTGTACCAATTTAAAAGGGAAAAGAAGGAAAGAATGCCAACATGGTTCACTTGCTCAGATGTACAACCTCTTTTAACATCTGTGCCTCCACCCAACAGTTGCACATCTGAGCCTGCACCCTCTAGAGTCACGCCTGAGCCTCCACTCAGAAGAGCCTTTCCACAGACATTGGAAGAGGCCAAAAAAGAAATCGACCAAAGCTTAAACGAAATCTGGAATATGTCGAGTGAGGACAAACGCAAAGCCCTTAAACGTCTTTACCTCCAGTGGCATCCAGATAAAAACCCAGGCAACGAAGAGCTTTCCACTGAGGCTTTCAAATACCTGCAAACTAGAATTGAAGAACTACAACAAGGGAGAACTGCACATAACACATCCTCGAATGGGAGAGACTTTAGAGATTACTTTTACCAGTGGAACACAGAGGCACAAAGCCACAGGAGAGGACGTGAGAGGTTCCACAAGAACAATTATAGACGGCACTATAACTTTTGGTCACACCACAGAGAAACTCCAAGGCCAGACAGAGAGGAGGCTAAACGCTGGTATGAACAGGCACAATGTGACATTAGTGCTGCTCACAATGACACTGGAGGAGATACCTCGGAATGGTGTCTGTTTAAGGTACACCAGGCTGTGGAAAAAGCCCTAATAGCGGTGGTGTACCGGAAAATAGGACAGCGTTCCAACAACAGTTCAATAACAAGTCTTGCTCAGCAGGTGTCTTACTACAGCTCACAGTTGAGTTCTGTTCCCATTACTGTGAGAAAACTGATTGAACTTGGTGTTGATGCTAAAAAAACTCAATATCCAAATTATCACCAATCTCCTCACATTCCAAACAGACAGTACAATGTTAATAATGCCAGAAAGGCTCTGGAAATCGCAACAGAGCTTTTATCGAAAGTAGACCAATACATCAATGGGTGATTTCTCTAAACTTGTGAATTTATTCAGTTAAGCCAGTCATCAGGATATCTTAAGTAAAATATAATACAAATTATATACTGGTGACTGCTATGAGTAGGTATACATTTTGGCGGTTTTGTCTATTTAGTACTACTATTATGCATTATGGAAATGCTTTCTTGTAATGACTTTTTTTAATCTTTTGATAATGAAAATTAGATGTACTGGATATTGCTTTATGCAGAAATATGTTTAGGTTGGTGGAGTTTAATTTTTATTTGTATTTTTGGTCTACTTCATATTACTATTATGAGGTTTTCTTTTAATGACTCTTTGTAATCTTCATTTGATAATGAAGATGAAAGTCATTGGATTTTGTTTAAGGCATCCATATGTTGTGGTAGGTGTTTTTTTTTTTAAAGTCATTTTTGTCTATTAAGTACCACTGTTTTGCATTATGGAAACGTGTTCTTGTGACAACAACGTAAGCATCATTTGATCATGAAAATTAGAAACACTGGATATTGTTTTATGCAGGCATGTTTTGTTGGGTGGAGGTTAGTTTTTTCTTTTTCTTTTTTTGCCTTTGTCTGTTTAGTACAACTGTAATGCATTATGGAAATGTATTCTTGCAAAAACTATTTTATAAAATTATTAAGATTCTTCTCACGTAATAATATATGCATAACCTAAATAAAATCATTGCATTACAATTAAAATCTGTGATTAAACTTCAGTATCAATCAGTTATAAGTATGTTTTTTTTATTAAGAAATATTAACAAGTCAAAAGCTGTCAACCAAATATTCACTAAATGACAGAACTGCAAAAAAAAAAAAAATGAACACTAACAGTCACACAATCATTCTGTGATAAAGATGCTGAATGTGCTTTACAATCCTTGCAGCAAGTCTATTGCAATATAAAATATTACATAAGTGGTGGCTCATGTTGTTCCCATTACTGTTTAGTCAAGAAATGAAACTTCCAGCATCTAATTTTCTCCACATTGCTGCAAAAAACATGTGAAAAGTGTTCATGGGTTTCTGGTATCCCAGTAATAAGTTATTACACAAATTCTGTACATAATTACAGCAGGCTTACTGCCTGTCTTTAAACAATGAACATAATAAAACAAAGCAAGGATTGTTAGAAGTGGTCTCAACAGAGCTGGCCAATGCAAGGTAAAGTGCTCCTGAAAAACACAAGCAATTATTTCCACAGAAAGGAAAATAAGCATTAAAAGCCCTCACCTGCAGTTGCCATTTTTCCTGAAATAGATGTGCCATTTGATTGGTATTTTGTAATGAATTATTTGTCAAGGGAAAAGGCTTAATTTTTATCAATAATAATTATATGTAGGATACTAAAATGTCACTTTCATTCATTCATCTGAAGCAGGAATATAAAATAATCTAGCCATGAATGGCAATGCCATTCAGTGAAAAAATAGCTTGGATTTCTAAGATTGGGACTTGGTTAACTGAATAAGACTTTCCATCAAATCATTGTTATTACCCTGATTCCTGTCTTGTACAGTCTAGAAGCTCACATATGGACAAATGGTCCACATACATCTGAAAATACTTAAGGGCCATGTTGAAACATTAGCTGGTAATGCATAAGCTTGTGAATTTGAGGAGCAGCATATGCACAGCACACTTTTCGAACTGCTTTAACTATGACCAAAATCAGGACTCTTGGACTGAGACCTGTCCACTAACAGACAGGTTTGGCTCACATCACACATTTGGCTGGACAATCTTTTGCACTTTGAAGCATTTTCATCTGTTTGTGTAGTTACTGTGTTTTGGCTTTGTAGGGCAATATGTTTACTGATTGCCCTGAAAAGTGTAAAAACTGCAGTTCTGTGGTTCTTTTAAAAAATTTGCTCTTGGGAGCATTTCCCAAAAGCACTGCTGGCCAACTAAAGTTGTACGTTCTGTCGTTACCAAAATAGTTCAATGATTTGGTGTCTCCTGAAATCGTAGTTCCAACCGCATTGCAAAGTTATGTGGTTGGAACTACAGATCTCCACCTGTGGTTAGAAGTTTCTGGTTAGATTGCAGTGTTAACATTATTTCACTTTGCTGAGAATGTATCTTTTATTCCATACAGTACATATCTTTCATTCTGTAATAATTATAATTAATCATTTACAGTACATGCACATAGGAAAACTGCAAATTCCGAAGTGTAGCAGGGCGGAGGGCAGGGACGGGCCGGGTCGTGATTCCGCACACCCGGCCCCTAATCAGGCTAATTAGCCATCAAGAGGGATAAGGGCCGACCGAAGACAGCAGTGCGAGAGAGAGAGAGAGAGAGAGAGAGAGAGAGAGAGAGAGAGAGAGAGAGAGAGAGAGAGAGAGAGAGAGAGAGAGAGATTTATGGACAGCTGTCCGACACCTGTTATTGGTTTGTGTGTTTGTCTTTTTGGTTGAGTTTTATATTCAAATATTATTTATATTGTCAAGCCGGTTCTCGCCTCCTCCTTTCCCTGTAACCCCTTTACACTGTGTTATTTTCAGAAAGCGGATTCCTGAAACGTCATGTGCACTTGGCCGTTTTCCTTATACCAATAACATGTCTTGATTTCGGTCAGAGAATGCAGCTTAAGTGCTCATCTAAATGCATAAGCAGCGTTCTTACAGGCTTTTAAAGATTGTGCATCTTTATATGTTCTCAAATGCACGGGGGGAGCTCAGAGTATGACGTAAGAGGGAAACACCACTATTGCAGCACAAAGCAGAAGCAGATCTTGATAATATAAGGCAACAAATACAAAAGCAAATAAGGTTCATCAGGAAATAAAGAGAAGCAAAGGAGAAAAAAGAGAGCAACGTTGGCTCTAACACCATATTCGTGAAATTATGTTACTGTGGAGAAAACCGCTTAGGCTACAGAGTCGCATGTGTAAAGGGGTAAAGAGAACGGCAACTACGCATACACATGTGAATGCCACTTTCGTGTCTTAAGCTGCTTTCTCGCAATAACCGGCTTTCTGGTGTCCATGTAAACAACCTCTAATTTAACATCCATTCAATCTGCGCAGAAATCTTTACTCCACCCCTTCTATATGTTGAACCAACATGGTTCGAAGGATGGATGCGTGACATAGTTACAACAGTTTCAGGAAACAATAGTGACTAGCTAGATAATTTCTCCAACGATGCATGATACTATGGTAGTTAAGCAGTGAGTTGAAAACACATTTCTGTTTGTTTGAGCATTACAACCAGACTGATGCATTAGCATTGGCTCAAAAAATGGCGTGAGTTTGGGGCGGGACTATCTTTTTGATCAGACAACGAGAGACAGGTTCAACCAATAGCAATTATTTTTGCGATTCCATTTCCTAACAGTAGTGCTGCAATAAAAAGAGCATAAACCAAACAAAACAAAACCGATGCTGATAGAAATGCTATGAAATTAAATGCATCCAGAATTTGCATCCAGCTTCTGACATCAGGCACTCCTTTGCCCAACAGGGCAAGTCCTCTTCACACAGGAACATTCAAAATCAGTTTGTGTCATATGTGCAGAACAAGTGTGCTTGAATAAAATCTGAACTCATAGTTATGCCACACAAGAAATCATGAAATGAATCCATATTTGCAGTCATTTGCCCTGATACGCTGGAGTTACAGTTAGTTTTTCAAGGCATTCTCACAGTTTGATATAAAAAAATGCATAGCTTCATCAAGGACTCTTCATGTTTGTGGAAGAGAAAGCCATGAGGCAAAACTGTCCAGACTTTCACCCTAAGTCCTCTTTTGCACTCTTCTGTAAATGTGCATGTTTGCATATGCAGATTTTTCTGGCATCTGGTTCTGTTCCTCAATGTTAGACATTCTCACATGTTGTAGGCCACGTATATCGGATCCAGCTGGTCAGCAAGGAAGCCATCCCGCAAATGCATACGCTGCTTCTCCCCTCTGGAGTTGATGGGAATGACTCCAGGGTCGACCACCACAACAACCCCCACAATAAGATAGTGCTCTTCCAGAACCACATTAGTCACCAGCGCCACAAGATCCAGAGCTTCCTGTTCTGAGCCCTCGAGTTCCACCACTACCACCAATAGATTAGTCCATGTGAACACAGCACTGAGGAGAGGGGAGAGTGAAAGAGTACTTAGTTATCTTTAATTCAGTCAAAAAAAATTACAATAAGAGTTATTTTCATCTGCATTTAAATGTGTGCAACTTCGGTGCCACTTGTGTCGCCAAACACAATTACAAAAATAAATGACTGTTTTCAAACAAGTTTCAAATAGGGGTGCACCATATATTGGCAGCCAGTATATTATTGGATGATAACTGGAAAAATCAAAATGTTATTATTGCACTGATATTGGAATTACATCTGATATTTTCAACAATCATTTTTTACAAGGATTACCATACATACATACACGCATAAATGGACACGCAATTTGCAATATAATTTACTGTACTTGTCATTCAAGTCAGCATACCTCTATAATATAGTCACTGGTTCACATTACATCCACCACATCTTAAATAGCAGCAGTTAAGAACCGGTGAAGTATTTTAGCATCACTAACTTAGTTTTTATGTGCATTGCTTTTAATTAATTAGCTGCAGATACAGTTTAAAATGCTAAAACCACAAAAAGTAAAAGAAATTTCATTTGTGGCATCCCTATTTTCAAACACTCCTTTGATTGCATTGATTGGGCAAACAGGTAGCCACGCACAAAACTCACATCATTGATTAAGGCCCGTCCAGTCGGGCCACTCAAACAAATTAAGTTTGGTGCACCAAATAATAGAAAATTTCATTTGGTGCAGTTGTTACACTCTTTCAAACCAGTGCTATACTTGTAGAACGATTTACATGTCAAAAAGTGATTTGATTACCGTGTTACATGTAAAGGTTATCCATTAGAATCTGATTCTATGAGGTACAAGAAAAACCTTGTAGAAATATAGCTTACCACTCTGCAATGCTCTTGTGTGACCTTATCACAGACGTTTCAATGTCAATGGGATGATAACGCATTCCCCGCAGCTCTAAAGTCTCATCAAGAGACCCAACCACATACAAGGCATCATGGCGCTCTAGAAAAATGTATAAAATAATGGGTTTCTTTGGTAACCAACATTTTGTTAGTGTGTTGCATTTGATATGAGTGCACATAAAAAATGTTAAGGATGATTAGTACATGCAAATTTCAATTCAGTTATTAACTTTCATCTTAAGAGTCCCTTACCAAAATGTATTATTAGAAAGAATTTCAACTGAAAATAATCCATAACCTCAGAAATATCCTTAAATGGGACAATAGTGTGTGTGTCTGGTTTTTCTTATTGAATGCATACCTCCACTGGCATCTGTAAGTTCCGTACGACGTAAGAAGCCGAGATATCCAGTGCGAGCCCACACTGTCTGTGTGTCACCAAAGCTCAGTCTGGTGCTGAAATGGTCAGCATGTAACGCCTCCTCCCCATAAACAGTATAATACCCTGTGGCATTATGGGGGCTGCTCACCCAGATCTGTTTCAAAGTTCAAATAGAGTCCCATCAATTCACTACACAAAATAACAGGAAATACATCAGATAATACAAAATACAAAACTACGAACACTGTTAATTTGAGACATTTTTGGATGATCTCCTGATTGATGGCGAGGTTGAAACTTACTTCTCCCAGGTGAGAATCTCCCAAAGGCCCTTTGGTTTCGGTGTTGGCAATTATAACCTTCACTCCAGGCAGAATCTGTGTGGTGAAAAACATAAATTATTCAGACATTAAACTTTACATGGCTCAAGCTGATCAGTCTTTTGACATGTTATTTGACAGCTAATCAACTAGCCAACTTGTCAAGCATTTAAACTGCCTCTGTCATTTGATGGTAATCTGGTTTTACTGCAGCATGATATGAGACTGAAACCCTCCTTCTCCCCAACACCACCTGTCTAGAGCTGCTACAGGGGGATTGTAAGTCAGCTGCACATCATGTTCTACATGTACATCATTTACCTTCAATTGTGCTGCAGCAGCATCATATCTTACATGCACAACACAGCATGTCTGTGTATGTTCTAATAAGTCTTTGCACCTGCTCGATAGCATCAGTAATGTACAAACTTGTCATATCCATTATAATACTTTAAAATGTATTCAGAGAGTTGTCTTGACTGAAATATCTATACAATGAATATATAGTTGGGTTCAAATTCTGTGTTCACATTGAAAATGAGAGTTATAGATTCTGAAAAATGTAAAAAAAAAAATAACATGACATAATTATGACTATACCATGGTCTGTTCTAATACTCTATTCTGATTGGCTGGAATGAGTGCGGTTCAAACCGTTGAATGCAAAGGTCAGTTTTAATCACTGTTCAATATTAATGCACTGTTTGTAACCATAGCAACATAACATTACAGAGCAAGCAGAGTGAGCAATAGCAATTGAAAACATTTCCTAACCACTTTCATCAGCATAGCTAATATAATGGATTTCAGCTTGTTTTGCACAGATACCATACCGATGTCTCAGAGGTCAAAATCTGCAGGTTCCAGAGTGTTTTGAATGGTTTCCCCCTTATTATACATTAAATGCTACTTTTACTGTCACTGCCACGTTTGTAATGTAGTTTTTTCCACACTAATGTGACAATGACTACAAATTAAATAATACATATTCTCTGGAGTGCCAACACCTCTACATTCTGTGGATATTATATTATTTAAATTCACAGTTTTGACCAAGTCGTACTACTTTTTCCTCTGTGTCTGATTTAGAATCAGCAGAGCTGTAGATCTAACCGCCTTTAGATAAAATTAACCATTATTTTTTGTTATTCCATTCAAAATTTATGCTGCAAAAAGTCTATGACAGCTGTAACTAATTAACTCTGGCAAGTGACCATGGTATACATGGGATAATCCACGGCTAGGTGTGCGTTAAACTATTTTAAATGCACGATGTTGAGGCGAAGAACCACCCAACGTTAAGCATCATCTAACCATGGATTATCCCTTACTTATACAATTAGTTATTGTGGCAGGGGGAAGGGCGGGGCCGGGTCGTGATGAAACACAGCCGGTTCCGTATTAGGCTAATCAAGCCTCCGAGAGGGATAAAGGAGATGGCAGATGGTGGTGCGGGAGAGAGAGAGAGAGAGATCGTTAATGGACATGTCTGTCATGTGTGTGTGTGTTTGTCCTTTGTTTTAAGTTTACTATTAAAATATGATTTATATCGTTCAGCCGGTTCTCTCCTCCTCCTTTCCCTTGAACTGCTTTACACTGGTGCCGAAACCCGGGAAGGAGGAGGGATACACCGTAGTAGAGTTCTCGCCACTACCGTCCACCCCAACGGAGCAGCCGCGGCCATCTGCCCGGGGGACGAGGAGCCCAGCTGCCTGGAAGCGGAGGAACGGCCGCCAACCGCGAGGGGTTGAAGGGGCTCCTAGCTGACCGCCTGGAGCGGTCAGGGCCGCTACCAGTGGTGGAGGAGTCCCCTTCCAGCCGCTGAAATGCGGCAGGGTCCGAGACCGGTGACCGTGAGTGGGGAGGGGCTCGAAGACCCGCTGGGAGAACTGCTGCCAAGGGCGGGGGAGACCCCTTCGGCTCCCCGAGAACACGGCGGGGCGTTCTGTCCACCGTGGGCTGGAGGAATGCCTCCGATCCGCCCGGAGAGGCACGGCTGTCATCTGTTAGAGGGTGGAGGAGTGGCCGAGGAACGTTTTTTTTTTTTCATCTCTCTCTCCTCTCTCTCTCTCACTGCCGCTCTGCATTGGCCTTTTCCATCTCTTTTAAATTGTAGTGTTTTTGGGGGGGGGGGGGGGGGGGGTACACTACACTGATACAGGAAGTCCCCCCCACATTATTAATTGTTTCCCTCCCCTTGTCCCTTCCCTCATCCAGGTAGACGGGCATGACCTGCCGGCAGACTGCGCGGAAGGCACGCCCCTCCCCAGGGAAAGGGGGGGGGGGGGGTGTACGTCAGGCCGAGGGCTCCCCAGAAAGAACGAGGGAGGAATGTGGCAGGGTGGAGGGCGGGGTCGGGTCGTGATGATACACAGCCGGTTCCGTATCAGGCTAATCAAGCCTCAGAGAGGGATAAAGGCCGACGGCAGACGGTGGTGCGGGAGAGAGATATAATTTACGGACATGTCCGTCATGTGTGTGTTTGTCCTTTGTTTTACGTTTACTATTAAATTATTATTTATATCGTCCAGCCGGTTCTCTCCTCCTCCTTCCCTTCAACTGCTTTACAATTATACAATTAAACATTATACTAATCTGAACTATTTCTAGGTCACTAATCAAATAAGCAAATCGACCAAAATTGACCATGTTATATTCTTTTTACAAAAGGTCAGATTGGTAGGGTTCCATTGAAGCTCACAAGAAGCTTTATAGAACATGCTGGGACAATATGGATGATCAGGTTCTGCACAAACTTGTGGAGTCCATTTCAGAAAATACAAAATAGAAAGATTTTTACAAATGGACTTCTGGACCCCACCGTACATACACAGTATTTACGAGTTCTCATATAATCCTTGAGCATAAATAGGGGAAATAGACTGGCTTGTTGTCCACAATGGAGGGCCTGTACACTTGACATCTTGGACTCTTTTTGTACAAAGGAGTTAATGGTCAGTGTCACAAATTCATTTACATTTGATAAGTGAAATAAATAGAACAGAATATTAAATATTTCCTCTTTTTTCAAAATAATAAAACTTCCTGTTTATTTCCAGGTTTACTTGATTCTAACTGGTCAGTCATGACATTCTGCAGTCAAATTATTACGTACAACAACAAAGACCTTTGTCTCAAGTAACCGACTTCCTACATAGCTTTGCTAGTTTCATGTCTTTTGTTTCACTTTGCAGTCTATTTATACACATATAATTAAGTAATTTCAACTCAAATCAATATTTCATGTCCATTTATTTGGTAAGTAGTTGTGTAATAAGTGTAATAAGCAGTAGTCTCCATTTCGCATCAGGGTCCTGATCACACTGTTGTTGTTTAGTTGAGATAACACCCCACTGACTGTACATTATCTCTTATATTATATTATTTGAAGCTGATGTGTGAGGTTTCCCACCTTCCCAGATTCCATCAGTGGTAGACTATGTGGTGAGCCTCTCTCAACTAATCGAACCCTGAGACACATGAAAAAGATAAAAAATGTATCAAACTTATAGACATTCATTGGTTAAAAAAGCTCTTTGTATCTAGACATACAATAGCTCTGAGCTTCAATATAAATACCAAATAACTTAATACGTGATTTAAATAAAACATTAGTGTTAGTAATATCACCTGTCATGCCGAAGGGCTCTCATGTCTAGATATACTGTGGTGGGGTCTGGCCCAGCGGTACCCTGGAAACAAAGGGCAGAGGGATGTTGGAAGTCAGAATATACTGTAGCTGCCATGACATACTATAAGGGTAATTACAGTACCTAAAGACACTAACACACTATGTGATCTACACATTATGTGATCTGAAGTTGCCATTTACCAGAAGCTGTCTTTTTGAATATATAACTTATGTTTTATAATGACATGAAAATTGCCTTCACAAATAAACTACCAACACATCAGCATAGACAATGCCAGCTACTATTATTTTTAGGAAATGGGTTGATAACTTGTAACAAATCTTCATCAATTAATAGTGTAAACACTAAGAAAACACAGTTGTAATGCATGGAAGGAAAAAGTGGTGACACAACAAGACCCTCCAACTAGAATTATCAAAATGTAAATAGATTCTTAAAGGTGATGGGTGTCATTTTTTATGCCAATTTACAACTATACAGGATTAAAAAATACTGCTCTGTTGTAGCAACCAACAAACCGGAGTTTGGCGAAGCACTACCTGGCAGACGGGGGAAGTGTTTGGGAAACCAGTTTGAAAACATTATTTATGCTATTCTGTTTGGTGATGCTACAGCTGCAGAAATTACACACTTCACCACAAAAAAGATAGATACAATAGAACAGAGAGAAGTCAAGATTTTTTGTTAATTGTAAAAGTTTGTTCTCCTCCTTACTGGCACGACTACACAGGCACTGTAAATACTCAGTTCTTAAACCATTTTTTTCTTACTCTACCTTCTTCTACAACTTTACAGAATAGAATAACGAGTTTCAGTAGTTACAATGACCTGGGTCATTGCTGTAATACTTGTACTGAAAAAAGACTGCATGTAAATCAGCAATTCTACTCATGAGTGGCTACACGCTTTGCTTTGGCACAGCTTAAGTATAAGTGCAGGACAAAGCAAATAAAGCTGTGAACGGTAGGATGCAGAGCAGGCAAATGTATCTGTCCAAGCATATGGAGCACTGTCAATGCAAAATTAACACCAGAGATGTCACAACAACTGTGCGATTAATAACTTACCCACTCAAATCTCGACTATAATGGCTGATTTTGACTTTATAAACACTTACTTTTCGTTCTATTAATCACATGCTGCTATGTAATGATATGGACACGCTTTCGCTCTAATGATTCATTTGAAAAAATATTCATTTTTACGCTTGTATTACAGACAAACCTACTTTTACAAACTTATTCCAATGTAATTAGCTTCAGCTGTAGCTCACCTGAATGTTGTACTTTGACCTCGGAAGACAGTGGTTAGACCCCAGTCAAGTACGCAAGATGACAAGTGAGAAGAAAGTGTAATTGAAGTGGCATAAAATGACGTGGCTGCTTCAGAAATTGTGCTTTTCATGTCGCATTTTCTTTAAGGACACTTTCGGTTAGGTTTAGGTTAAAGTTTAAGGTTAGGGAGGTACATTTTACACATTAAAACATTGATCTAATAATCACCTTGAAACCATGTCTGATTACGACACCATTTCACTCACTTTTTGGTAACGTAATGTTCATGAGATCAGGCTGATGTGATCTTTGACGGAGATTAACTATGTTTTTTAAACTGTATTTAAAAATAAATAAACATTTTCAGCAATGCACCATTTTAACAACAATATAATAAAAATATAATATTTATTTTGTGTTTAAACTATGTTGGTTTTGTGTAATATTAATATCTCTGACTGAAATGTTAAATGTATACTTTTAAATAATAAATGCAATTTATTTATATTAAGAATCCAACTTTTAGTTGTGATACCAAACAAATAATAAAAAAAAAATTATTTTGTGTATAATCTTGATATAGTGTGATATTAACATCTCTGAATGATATTTTTAATGATATACTTTTAATTTACCAATTTACCAAAGACCATTTATTTATAAAAAATAATCACATTTTTCCAAACAATAAAACTGCTGGATATTAAATACAATTAATATATTTAGTTATTTAAAATTCTGAAATAAAACATACAGTATGCAACAGCTCTGGCAATAATAAATAAAATAAAACACGCACACACGTGCACACACACACACACACACACAAAAAGCAGAGGCGTTACAAGCGTCATGAAAGCCCCCAGCTAGAACCCCTGTGGTCCCCGTCTGGGTCACAATACCTGCTCAGCCAAATTGCCCAGCCTATTGGGCTGATGAGAGGGCATGGAGCAGCAGACAAACACAGGTGTACATTTAACACACACACACACAAACAGACACACACACACAAACAGACACACAAACACACAGTTACAGACAAGTATCCAGACCAGTCAAATACAACACAATGATTCAGAAATTGTTAAAAAAAACAAAAAAACATGATGGCATATTCACACCAAGAGTGACACGACAAAGCGATGGAGACTGCAGCAGAAAATCAATTCAGGTTTTTCACACAAAAACTATTCACACCAAGTGTTCGTTATCTTTGGAGAAGAGTGTCTGATTCACATGCTTTAATGCAGAAAACAGTACAGATTTTACTTTCTTTAATGTAAAATGCAACCTATCATTACAATTTAACAATGCAACATTAAACGGAAAACACGTTCTGGAAACAAGATCCAAACAGCTTCTCTTTTGTTGGTTAAGTATAAAATGTTGGGGGAATTTTTACACTGTAAAGCCAGGTCTAGGAAGATGCATTGTTTCTATATCAGAATTTCCCGCTTGGTGTGAATAGGCCTTTTAAAAGCTTAAATAAATAATCTGATGGAAGTTACCAGATCCTCTACTCTATTTCTACACAGAAAATAATAATAAACACCCCCTTCACTCACCTGAAGACAAACGGCCACATTGACCCTGCAGCCAAAGGTGGTGCTGACAGCACGTGGGGACAGGCCCAGGTCTTTGAAGATCTTAGAGAAGGACTGAGTGAGCGTGATGCGGGGCCGCTCCTCTGCCACCACCATGCAGGTCCGTACACATGACAGATTCACATTCCTTAACTGCAGATGTAGAGAGACCGGTTAACAGTACTACAGCAAAGATGAGGTTCCTTAAATAATTTCCCTAAACAGATTTTAACCTAAACTAGAGAGTCTAGAAAATGATTACACATTGTGATTGGTGATATAGTCTAAGCAACAAATTATGCAGTTCGTGCATTCATATTTAGATACAATTAATTGATGTCTGAGGGTACATTTAAGTGCAAAACAGCAGTAAACTCCTTAGAAAACAATTGCAAATGTATTCCATATAAATTCTCTGGACATTAAATGTTACATGTAACACACATCTGTATGTGTTCGTGGGTGACTGTGTGTATGGACAGTATGTGACTGACCCGCAGTGCTTCAGTTTGTGAGCCCAGGCCTTTGGTGCACATCTCCATGACAGAGTATGAGCAGAACGTCACTCGCACTTTATACAGACTGACAGCAGACAACCACAGAGACGCATTGCTCTCCAGCTCCAGAGGAGGAACCAATATAGACTGATGGCCTGAGTATACACTGCCAACACAAACAATTCAATCAATTCAGACTATTTGCATTAAGTGTACCAAGATTACAGCAACCTTCTAATAGAAATATGGCACAGAAGAAAATTATTATATATATATTTACACTCACCTAAAGGATTATTAGGAACACCATACTAATACTGTGTTTGACCCCCTTTCGCCTTCAGAACTGCCTTAATTCTACGTGGCATTGATTCAACAAAGTGCTGAAAGCATTCTTTAGAAATGTTGGCCCATATTGATAGGATAGCATCTTGCAGTTGATGGAGATTTGTGGGATGCACATCCAGGGCACGAAGCTCCCGTTCCACCACATCCCAAAGATGCTCTATTGGGTTGAGATCTGGTGACTGTGGGGGCCATTTTAGTACAGTGAACTCATTGTCATGTTCAAGAAACCAATTTGAAATGATTCGAGCTTTGTGACATGGTGCATTATCCTGCTGGAAGTAGCCATCAGAAGATGGGTACATGGTGGCCATAAAGGGATGGACATGGTCAGAAACAATGCTCAGGTAGGCCGTGGCATTTAAACGATGCCCAATTGGCACTAAGGGGCCTAAAGTGTGCCAAGAAAACATCCCCCACACCATTACACCACCACCACCAGCCTGAAGAGTGGTAACAAGGCATGATGGATCCATGTTCTCATTCTGTTTACGCCAAATTCTGACTCTACCATCTGAATCTCTCAACAGAAATCGAGACTCATCAGACCAGGCAACATTTTTCCAGTCTTCAACTGTCCAATTTTGGTGAGCTCTTGCAAATTGTAGCCTCTTTTTCCTATTTGTAGTGGAGATGAGTGGTACCCGGTGGGGTCTTCTGCTGTTGTAGCCCATCCGCCTCAAGGTTGTGCGTGTTGTGGCTTCACAAATGCTTTGCTGCATACCTCGGTTGTAACGAGTGGTTATTTCAGTCAAAGTTGCTCTTCTATCAGCTTGAATCAGTCGGCCCATTCTCCTCTGACCTCTAGCATCAACAAGGCATTTTCGCCCACAGGACTGCCGCATACTGGATGTTTTTCCCTTTTCACACCATTCTTTGTAAACCCTAGAAATGGTTGTGCGTGAAAATCCCAGTAACTGAGCAGATTATGAAATACTCAGACCGGCCCGTCTGGCACCAACAACCATGCCATGCTCAAAATTGCTTAAATCACCTTTCTTTCCCATTCTGACATTCAGTTTGGAGTTCAGGAGATTGTCTTGACCAGGACCACACCCCTAAATGCATTGAAGCAACTGCCATGTGATTGGTTGATTAGATAATTGCATTAATGAGAAATTGAACAGGTGTTCCTAATAATCCTTTAGGTGAGTGTATATATATATATAGGCACCTTTAAAGTGCAAAGCTGTCCGGTATAAAAGCGGGTGCTCAAACACCATTCATCCGAATTTTCCTTCTTTTAAGACAGTGATTCATCTCTCGTCTACAAGCCTTCTAATACTTTGCTGCAGATATACACAAGTCAGCGGGTGGGATCTTCATGGCAACAAGAAGACACTGTCAACTACAAGAGCCGTTTACATGTTCGCAGGTTTTTAAAGATTCCGTTCCGCAAGTGATCCTTATCCGAGGGACACATCGCACTGTCAGATCAGCATGAGAGCTACATTTACATTAGAGATTGGCTGCCCTCACTGTGAGGTCATGAGTCTCAAGACGGTTCGCTTGCGAATCACCCTTGAGGGATGATTCGGCCTCCCGTGCCCTCCACCTGCATCTTCTGTGACTCCCGAGAGATCACACGAGGAGGCACACGCCCCGCGACCCTATCAATCTCCATATACTGCGTCTATACCGATACAGTATGCGTGTGACGAGCTTCAACCCTCTGCAGGAGCGCACAACCATGTCACGTTCAGCAGTTCTGATGCTAGGGATGATGTTATGTCTCTCGCTGCATCTGGCGAGTGGTCAATGGAGGACGTTTCCGCCCCTTCTCCAAGCGAGGGCGAGGAGCGTGCACGTGCCACTGACAAGGAGATGCTTTGCATCCTTTCAAGGGCGATCGAAGAGCTTGGTCTCGAGTGGTCTCCTCCAAAGGAACCTGAAAAATATCGCCTTGATGAATGGTTCTTGCAGTCCGGATGCCGTCAAGTGACCTCGTTCCGCAGATCTACCCCATTCTTCCCAGAAGTTCATAACAAACTGACAAAATCCTGGTGCGTGCCCTGTTTAGCTCACTTGCACAGTGATTCCAATCTTCTCACTAAAGTGGACCACGGGGAAGACAAAAGTTATGCCCAAATACCCCATGTAGAGAAGATGAGGTAGCGACACATCTGTGCCCGGCGAGTAGCAGGGATGTGGAAATCACTTCCCGTTGACCCTTCCAAGCCATGCCGACTGACGTCCACACTGGCTGGTAAAGCATACTCAGCAGCGGGCCAAGCTGGCTCAGCACTCCATGCGATGGCGGTACTCCAAGGAAGAGGACATGAGGACGAGGAGCCAATATACTGTACGGATGATTTACGAAGTTTTTGACTTTTATCCTTCTCTCTCTATGAGTATTAATGTTGTATCAGATTTAATTTCACGTTTGTCATACAGATGTCTGCATATCTCTGTGTCCTTACGATATTCTTAACGCTGTACGAGTACTCCAGAGCACTCGTTAATCTACAAGCATTTTCAAGTACTACTTAAGTTACGATGCTTTTGGGGAATGGGCTGCAAAAATAAGATGAAGCGCATTTCTTTTTTTTGACTTCCATTAATCGATTAATTGATGGAATATTTGAAGATTAATCAATTATTAAATTAAAATAATCATTAGTGGCTGCCCTAATGAGTTGTATTTTGCATTAAAGCTATGATTGAAGTGCAAGTGGCCAGAGCGTGTAAATGGCCTGAAAATGTTTTTTCAGCGAACGCAAATTCACGTCATGCTCAGAGTGAATTCTAATTTCATGGGTTTTTCACATTGCTTTGTTGCATCACTCTTGGTGTGAATAGGCCTTATTTGTTTAGCTAATCTTTAGAGTGCATTGCCTCTCACCTGCAGAGACACCAGAGGGCAAAGCCCAGGCCACAGTAGGGGTCCAGACAGATGGCGATCTGTCGAGATGGGTACAGCTCACATTGCAGCTTTATAGAGCGACACAAGGCACTGGTGGCAGCATGGGACATCTGAAAGAAACACGTAACATTACATATTAAAATTAGCAAAGCTGTCAACCATTCTCAAACCTTCAATCTAATTATTGGCTCTTGGTTGACAGGTTAAGACAGTACCTTGACCCCAGCAAGTATTCCTGTGGTAGACACACTGAAGTCCAGGTAGGCTAACATCTCTGGAGTGGGTGGTTTGTAGATCTGAGGAATTCTCTTTCTAGGGAGATCATCTGAAATGCATGAAGAAATTAATTTAACACTTTCCATACAAAGAATATACTCAAGCACTAGGTCTCAGTTTGGGGTCTTGCTGTCAATTGCCAACGTACTGCAGGTTACAACTGACCCCTCGCAAAGTACTTTGCTACCGTTTCTTGCTTGGACAAGATTGGCAGAACTTCCCATAGGAATGAATGGGAGATTGCTGTGAACCTGGTTTTTGACAAAATATTGTGAAACTGAACGGATATTATTCTTGTGTTGGCTGAAATGAAGAGTGATATTGCAAAGCATTGTTATATGATGTTTTCTTTAAAGAAATATAATTACAGATTAATGTGATTAAAAACTGTGGAACTGTGAATCATAATCGAGGCCAACACTTATCACAGTCACCTGAAAAGAGAAAAGCCTCATTTGATCACTATTATAAAGTAACCCGCCAACAACATTATTCGTATGTTGTTGTATAATTACATTTAAAAGCTGCTTAACACTACCCAAACACACATGACTTCCATAGACTCTCGTAAGAAAAAAGCCAACCCTTGTCTGATGAAAATGCAGAACTTGCATTGGTCAGTGACCTTTTTTACCTGTGTCTAGGATCAATGGCCACGATTTAATATCCACAGCAGCCCCTGCCTCTTTGGATTTCAGTAGTTTCATTATTGCTTGTGTTGTCAGAATACACACAGACTTACTGACCTGTCAGAAAAATACAACAGCCTTGAATACACTGACAGGTGATACAAAGCAGTGTTCAACACATATGGGCTTTTTCAACAGGGTGGCCTATGGCTGATACAATGCCAATATATATTTGATATAATGCAATTTAATGATAGCAAATTAGATTAAAGGGATATTTATTTTACACAATATTTATTCACAAAAAAACATTGTAAAACAGAAAATCTGAACTCTCAAGCTCTTCAAAATCTGAAGCATTCAAATGAATAGGTTTAGTAACAGGTTGTGGTATAGACATAAGGGGGATCTGACATTTCTGTTAAATGGCTTAAGAAGATTAATTATCAGCCTATAGTCTAAAAATGCCAAATATTGTTTGATTAATTGGCCTGGCCAATATATGGGTCAACCACTAATGCATAGGTTTACCAGAGGTTCTGTTTACCTCAACGATCATTTTAACGGTTGGCAGGGTGGTGGTTAAGTTCTGTGGGTGTGGAGGCCTGACAGTGACTGGAACACAGCCGGCATACAGACAGCCATAGAAAGTGGCGATCAGGTCAATACCTACAGAAGGAGAAGACACGGTAAGTGTACAGTAAGTAACTATATTTCTATATAATTCCCTAAAAGATTAAAGGAATAGTTAATTAAGTGAACTATGTCTTTACAAATCTTTTAGATTATTTATTAGATATAAGATAAATTAAGATGCATAAAGAGTCTTTATCTCTCTTTTTCCCTCACCCGGAGGATAAACAATTGCAACATGGTCTCCAGGGTTGAGTCGGCCCCTCTCCATCAGCGCTACGGCCACACGCTCCGCCCGTTTGTGCAGCTGTACACAGGAGGCTGTGCTGGCCACAGTGCCCTGAAATAGATCAAACACACACATAAGTGGATGGAGAATACACACACATACTGAATGTGAATGTACCTTATTGCTGGGCTGAGAGCTGAGTGCTGTACCTTGGCATTGAGCACCAGAAACAGTGGGTGATCTGGAGTGGCCTGAGCCCTCCACTGCAAAACATCCTGCAAATATAGGAACTACAAGAGGAAACATGACACAGTGAACTTGTGAATGGCTGTTTGGTACAAATGTACCTCTTTTCAAAGAACATACATACCTTTTGAGATATATATAGTTGAATATCATCAAAAAGGGAATATTTTTTGGGTGATGAGATAATGAAAATCAGGAATAGACTTTCCCCTGACTGTGTCTTTTATGGTGTGGGGATGTGAAACAGGGTTGAACTTTACTTTACACACCTGATCATTATCCTCCAGCTGTGATACGTCTCTACCACAGGCCTTTGCAATCCTCTTTCCTGCCACCAGGTTTCCAACTATCATGGAAGCAGGCCCCACCTCTGACAAAAAGAGTGGTCAGACACAAGTTTATACATAGTGTAAAAATATGTCTGTGGAGGTGAGGGCATGGTCGAGCGCCCGTCTGGGGAGAGAGAAAGCGGTAAGGACATCCACCTGAGGTGAATTGTGACTAATTACCATCTCTATGTTCACAGTGAGAGTCGGGGGAGATAAAAAGATGGCCAGTTCACAGAGAGAGGAGAGAGACAGTCAGACAAGAGTCTTCGTGTCTGTCTCCTGAGAGAGAGAACCTTGTGTTGTGTGAAATTGAAATCCAGACTGTTTATAAAACGGACTCATGTGAACTGTGGATACCGGTTCCCGCTTCCTCCTTTATCTGCCCAACCCGAACATTTGTTACAATGTCAATAAAAGTAAAAACTCCACCATTTACCTGTACCTGGCTGCTTCTGTCTTGGTTTGGGCAGGTTGGTGACACAGGTGTGAGGACACAAGAGAACGTTGCATGGGTGCAGGGCTCCCTCCAGGAAGCGTTGTTTGGACTCTGAGATGTGGATGCCGCCCAGAGGGGCTTTGGGTAGAGTGTTAGCAGGTACCAGAGCCAGACAGTATACTCCAACCTGATGGATGCTGTCTATAGCCTGGAATCGAGACAGACAAAGGTCAAGAAAACTTATGGGTAAGAGATATTTTTGTGAGTGTCACATTTAGTGTGAATGTGTACTGCATGTGTTGAGATCTGCACAGGCATAATGTCAAGTCTGAACCCAGTCCATAAACAAGACTGTGACAATGACTATAGTGACTTATGTTGTGTATGTTAACCTGCATTACGCGACTCATCCACTGAAAGCTGTCCTCCTCTGACGCGTCAGGTCTCTGTTCTGCCACCACAACAATGCGTTCATCATGCAGCACAGATACTGAGAACACTGCAATCCTGACACACAGAGAATAGAGATACGGTAAATGTTTGCCATATATCTGGGTATCAGTGTTGGGGAGTAAATAATTAAAAGAAGTGATATTACTAACTACACTTTTCAGTAGAGTGACAGTAGCTCAACTATTTTCACAATAGATCACATGTAACAGATCGTGCAAATGAACTTGAAGGCAACAACCGCCTCGTTGAGGGGGGCCTGGCCTATAGTATGGTGTTCAACACCGACTGCGACAACCCTGTTGTGTCAGACCCATTCAGAGGCCAGACATGCAGTCTCCACAGCATTGGCAGAGGATACGACATTGTGCCCTGGCTTGAGAGAGCAGATCAGACCTCAAAAGGAACTACCTATGGGGGAGCATCTAGCAGCTCTACCACATAGATATCAATGGCTGATAGGCTATTGGCGTAACTATTTCATTGTCTTCCTGTGTCTTGCACAATACTTGATGAAGCAAGCTGATGGGGAAACGCATGTTTGCGTTTTACGGCCATCTGTGACATAAGGTGACAAGCCTGGTAGAGCTTCTGTCAACCACCTGATTGAGGGTGCAGTCTCCATTTCCCCGTCCTATTTCATCCTGACACTAAAGTAAGACTGCTCTGCTGTTAAAAATGGACAGGGACATGCTTTGCACATAGAGGACAATTCATCTCGCCAGCTTCAACATTGGACGCTTGAACATACTCCTCTTTTGCAATTATGTCCCACACTGTTTGTGCACCTTCTAGGAGCCAAACACCTGACGTCCGTCAAACATGGCTTCCTAGCCTGCGCTGGATGTGTCCACTGTGACAACTATGCCTCCGCCTGTCTTGACGAGTGTTACACCTTCAGATAAATTTCGGTTCTCCTCAGTAGCAAGTGTAGCTTAATAGTGATGCGTCACTATGAGAATGGACAGAATGCATTTGTAGGACCAGTACCGACATGGTAAGAAAACTTACTGACTGGTCACTCACACTCTGGTCCAGTTGCCATTGAGGCCCCCTAGCAACAGGTTGATACTTCGAACATGTTTGAGCCATGGCAGAATTTTGGCATACCGTCAAGGCAAAGACTGATATATATATATATATATATATATATATATATATATATATATATATATATATATATATATATATCAAGGTACGGCCTCCTAAGAGGAGTTCCTTAGCATCAGCTTACCTGACACAGTGTGTAGTTCCCTTCTTAAATTTTAACTATTGAACTAAGCATACTTGGCAATAAAGCTCATTCTGATTCTGATTCTGTTATGGAACAGCGCACAAGACCATCAGCCAAAGCGATGCCGCTTGAAGGTGGAAAACATTGAAACAAGTAACATTTCTGTCTTTATTGAATGTGCTCTTTAGGCAAAAACACACCCCTGTGAAAACAGGGAAGTGCTTATAAAGGCACACTTCTTCTTCTGTAGTATGCAGGGAGAAGAGTAGTTTGTCTTGCTGACCAGGTGCAGATTAAAACAGCTGAAGCATTTGTAGGGTTCCAGAGGCATGATAGATATACACGCGTCCTTGAAAGAGGAAAATGATGGGGATCTGTCACTGGTGCCACCTTCCATACACACGGTACGTGAGCATGGGTGGATTGCCAAGCGTCACTAGCCTATCAAATTGGTGTGATGGTATAGGTGATTGTGTCAAGGTACGGCCTCCCAAGAGGAGTTCTTTAGCATCAGCTTACCTGACACAGTGTGGAGTTCCCTTCTTAAAATTGAACTACTGAACCAATATGACATTAATTAATTGTGTTACTATAACTTCTTTTAATACATAAAAGATTTTTAAGAATATGCAGAGTTTGTAGCTTATAGTGTAGATACAGTAACTACTTTTTCAAAGGAGTAGCTTGACTGTAGTTTAACTACTTTAAGTTGTCAATAGCTTTCAAAGAAGCATCCCCAACACTGCTGTGTAAATACAGAAAAGGCATGAGCACAAGTACATTTCTTCTTTATATCTAAAGCTTTTGCTAACCAGGTTAATTACCTTCCTCTGTACACAAACTTCATGGGCTCCACTGCCAGTACTGTGGCCACTAGGTCATCTGCGTTATGTCTCCGTCCACTCACCATCATCAGTCCATCCACCTTCCCCACCACAAACACCAGATTATCCTGCCCATAACACAACGCATTCACAACACATGGAAATTAACCCTGCAAGTTGATTTAAAAAGACATAAAAGAATAAAGGGTATACTTCGTTTTTCTGCATGCCATTCCATCTCCCACGCGGTCGAGCAGTCAGCTTTTCAAAGTATACTTTTTTCTTTTGACCGCGAGCACAATTGGATGAATTTGACGCATGCGCTGCTTTGTGATACTCTTAGTCAATGACAGGCATATGCCACAGATGCACAGAGAAGAAGATGGCTCCATCTCACAGACTAGGGCGGTCTGCATGTCGAGAAAAAACGTGCTGTGCTAATCACTAAATTTGTGTCACGTATACTGTGCACGAACCCTACCGGAGTGCGGAAAACCGAAGTATACTTAGTCCTTAAGGTTGACGGTTCAAAATATTGGTTTTGGTTTAACACACCGGCCCAATGAATCCCAGCAGAGATGTGCGTGTGAAGGGTCTGTCGCTTATAGGAGCCCCTGATGCTGTCACTGGAACGGTCTGAAAGCAGGAGAAAACATCATGATCAACCGCAAACAAAATACATTTTTCAAGCCTTTACTGTGGTTTTAAGACAACATTTCAGCTTCCTCATTTAACTTTAATATACTATAAAGTGTTCTGAACAAAACAGCTTTTCACCTTTTATCTTGTTGTTTTCATATATACAGTACACTGTCACCAACTCTTTAACAAGGCCTGAATTGAATCTGCACCCACAGAAAGATTACCACATAACGTTAATGCATGTTGTTCAAAAAGATTTTGCCTCTCTTGTGTTTCCTCACTATTGCATTTTGAGATATATTTAAATAGACATTGCTTAACAAAAGGTGAAATGTAAATATTTTGGCCAATTCGATCATGCATTTAGCTACTGACAAGTGTGTAGCACATGAAGCCTGTGACCTGATTTTACATCAATTCTGCAGGATTGTGCTCGCTTTCCCCCATAGTCAGTGCAAAAAAATGTAGTACTCTCTAGATTTAGTATGAGCCTGTTATACATTTCTCAAAGTGTTTTACAGTAAAGAATTATTAACAAGATGTTTTTTATATGCACCTTGGAAACCTGCAGTACATATTTGAAACAGAAACAAAAACATCTGACACTCTTTTTTATTTCTCTATAGACTCACCTCAAATACGTTCTTGGTAATTCCTGGCAGGCCATAGTAGGAGATGCCTGTACTGCTGGAGCTCACACAGATTTCACCAACTTCGTCCATTCGACACACATATGGTGTTCCTTCTAACCGAACCACACACACCAGGGCTGCACACACAGAGAGATATACATAGACATTACACAATAAATTCAAGAGAAAAAATTATCAGGAACCAATCTAAGGTGATTTGCTGGTTTAAGCTGGCCACCAGGCTGGTTTTCACTGGTCTGAAGTCAATATATTTGTTTTATCTCCATATTGTTGTTTAACATAAATCCAACATTGGCCTACTGTCCACAGCAAACCATTCTGTAATCAATATTATCAATATGTGTAAGGTACATACACACAATGCATTCTTGCATTCAGTCTGCACTGTTTTAAATTGTTGGTTTAAGTAAATATGTGCTAGGCAGGAGTCTTGCTGTTTTTTTTAAAGACATCTTTTCAAGTTTATTAGACAGTATACTTTATTTCATTCCATTGCACTGTGTCTAGCTGTTTTTGAATGCAAGCAGGAGGTGTCCCATTGAGCGATTCAACACTTTAATATGGGATACTAGATCTCTGAACACTTTTAACCTATTTGACAAATTCCAATATGGCTTTAAGGCATTGTACAGCACTGAATCTGTGCTGTTAAATGTAACTACTGATATTTGACATTTCTCTGGGAATGGTGCAATTTTTATCATATTATGTTGTAGATCGTAGTGCAGCATTTGACACTATAGATCACAATATCCTCTTAAAATTGCTTTGAGAATGTGGCTGGCATCCAGGAGCCTGTTTAAAATTATCTCATTACCTTAAAGAGAGAACTTTGTCTGTCAGCATTGCCAGTTTCTTTTCATCTTGAGCACCCATCACATGTGGCAATCCGCAGGGTTCCATCTTAGGTCCTCAACTATTTTCTCTATATATGCTTCCTCACATCACACATCCTATACACATACACCTAACCTAAGTATACTAGTATACTAAGTGTTGCTGTTTTGTTTCCTTATAGGTCATATTCCAGCTTCAGGCAATGAAATGCCTTAATGTTCAGATATATCACTTAGGAATATCCAACATCTGATTGTAACCCAGCATTAGGACACACATTTAGGTGCTAAATCAAGCTTGAATTGTTCTAATGGTAAGAAAATCCTTTAATTTACATAAGTTTTTTTATATAAAGCAGTCTTACATCCTGGCATGACATGCCCAACATCCTGGACAGTGAGGACAGAGAGCTTCTCCTCTGTGTCCACTCGGATAACTCCATAACTCAGACCGCTCATGGACAGCACTGCTTTACCCGGAGGAGGAACACCCATCTCTGGAGGCCTGAGCACACACAAGCACATATTCAGATAAGGCAAGGCACTCTAGACAAGTGTTGTGCAAAGACAGCGGATTTGGCATTGATTCATTTTCAGTAATATCATCCGTTTACCTGCGGATGGTGACAGTCATGGCCTCAGAGGAACTAGCACAGGGACAAATCACCTCTGGTCGAAGCCCACGGGCCTGAAATACGTTTAGGAAGGCATCACAGGAGGAAATAGACCCTGTGTTTCAATAAACAGGTTTCAGGATGCATTCCATTCTATTCTGTGTCTTGCAATTGATCATGAACTTATATTAAAAAAAGAATAAGAATGTGTATATGTGTATGTGTATACTCACATGGGTTGGCTCCATCAGCAACAATGAGCATGCGGAGAGAGCTGAGACTGATGTCTCTCTGATCCCGCTGGGCTAAAAGTGACCAGTGCATGTCCCTGGACTTCACCACTGCTACACGTGCTGCTCAAACAAACCATAACTCAATTACACAGAGTTTAATCACAGTCTTAACAACATGATGATAAATACACATTTTCATTCTAAAGGAACATTTAAAGGAATGCAAGGTAAATACATGTTAAGCTCTATTGACAGCTTTTTGAAAATAATTTTCTACGGAAAATGATGAAATACACTTACAACAGAAGTCTATTTGGTATGGTTGTCTCAGACTTCCATTGCAAGTGCATACCAGTAAAAAAAAATCCCCTTTGACAAACTGATTATCCATAAATGCTCCGTCTGCATTGTCAACTTTTTTTTTTAAATAATAAAATTCATCTTTCTAAAATAGTTCCAGTTTCAAGAAATCCAAAGATATTCTATGAGTGTTTTTTTTTTAAAACAAAGCAGGGCCTAGCTCTTTAGCCACAAGGCTTGAGAAAGACATTAAGGCATGACTTTCAATAAAGTTGTTTACTGTTGGCTTTAAGACATTAAGACATTACTGTACCATTTTCTCTAAAGCTGATATAAAACCATGTGCACTGTAGATACCGAAGGCAGAAGGAAATTAAGAATTAAAACAAAATTTCACCAATACACTAACAAAAGAGACTTGTCCAGATAGCACATGACTTGAAAACAATCCCCCCCCCCCCCCCCCTTGCTGTCAACTTTGGAAATCCAAATTCCATTCCTTCAATCTATCAATGCTAACCAATCACCATGCTAACCAATTAACATGCTAAGCTTATGTTGCCTACAAATAGCATTGTGATCAAATAGACTTAAAAAATAGAATACCCAAGCGGTGACATGCTTTAGGACAAATCCATAGGTGGCGCTGTCACCAAACTTTGCATGTATACTCAGATCATGGTCCTTATGAAGCATACCAAGTTTTGTTTCGATAGGAAAAAGCATTTCCGGGATACAGTCTCACATCCTATTTCACATCAACATCATTAACTTTGCGTAAGCGCAACTTTTCAACAGTTGCAAAAATCGAAATGGGGTGAAGTCACATCTGTGCAGCTCTGTCTAGGGATTATTTTGAGCCATTGTTTAGACAAATAAGACAAAGTTTGAAGGATGTGAAAAGATTAAACTGTAGACAACTGTATTTTTTTAACTGGAAGTGGTGGTATGGAGTATCCTAGGGGTTTTTTAAGGGCTAATCATGACCACCCTATGAGTGTGCCAAATTTCAGCATTTTCTTTTTATGTGATTGTTTTTTTCTTTTCCAATCATACACATTACTGAAATAGGATGAGATTGTATAACCACTCTGCATGAGGAAATAAATGAATATGCTGTAAGTAACAACATATACTGTATGTAACAAAAACAGCAACAAATAAAGAAAAGAAAAAAAAAAGAAGGGGGTAACTATATGCAACTATAGACCTGTACTGCTAGAGCCTTAAGAATACAAATACATTTATTAATGAATCCAAACATACAACCCCAATTCCAAAAAAGATGGGACCGTATGAAAAATGCTAATAAAAACAGAAAGGAGTGATTTGTAAATTATATTCACCATTTGCTAAATTGAAAACACTACAACTAAACATTATATGATGTTTTACATTGTGAATTTCTTTCTTTTTTTCTGATTGCAACACACTCCAAAAAAGTTGAGACGGGCAATTTAAGACTTATAACAATTTGACGAGTTAAAATAAGAAGGTGAGGCCTCCAAAAACAGTCTAGTCCTTCAAGAGGAAGGATCATTTGAGACTTGTGAATTTGCTAACAGATGCTTCAGCAAATAATCCAGCACTTTGAGAACAATGTTCCCCAAAGACCAATTGGAAGGATTTTGGGCATTTCACCCTCTACAGTGCACAATATAGTTAAAGGATTCGAGGAATCTGGTCAAATCTCAGTGCATAAAGAGCAAGATGAAAAGCCAGTTCTGAATGTGCGTGATCTCTGATCCCTCAGACGTCACTGTCTTAAAAAACATCATGCATCTGTAATTGATATCATGAACATGAGCTTGGGATTACTTTAGTAAACCTTTATTAGTCAAACAATTCATCGCTGCATCCACAGATGCAAAGCAGAAGCCCTACATCAAAACTGTCCAGAAGCGCTGCCGACTTCTCTGGGCTCGGTCTCATCTTAGACGGAAAGCAGAACATTGTTTTTTGGTCAGATGAGTCCACATTTCAAATAGTTTTTGAAAAACACAGCCGTCGTGTTCTCCGGGCCAAAGAGGAAAAAGACCATCCAAGCTGTTATAAGCCTCAGGTCCAAAAGCCAGTGTCTGTATGGGCCAGCGGTGTGTCAGTGCTCATGGCATGGGTAACACATTGGAGCAGCATATACTGCCATGCAGTACCATCTCTTTCAGGGATGTCCCGGAATTTTCAGCAGGACAACTTCAAACCACATACTGCCCAAATAAGCAGAGTTTGGGTGCTAGATTGGCCTGCCTGCAGTCCTGACCATCTCCAACTGAGAATGTGTAGTGCGTTATGAAGCGCACAAAACAGCAATGTAGACCCCTTAAAATTGTGCAGCTAAAGACCTGCATAAAGGATGAATGGGGGAAAATTAAACTTTTTAAACTTAACTTGTGTTTTCAGTGACTAAATGCTTAATAAGTGTTATTAGAAGAAATGGTGATGTTTCACAGAGGTAAACACTTGACTGTCCCAACTTTTTTGGAGTGTACATAATTTGCTTTTAAATAAAACAATTATGAAATTCACAAGATAAAACATCATATAATGTTTAGTTGTAAAGCAAAGGGTGAATATAATTTACAAATCACTCCTTTTAAACTCCGCTACAGTGACACACATGGCAGATCTGGCTTTAGGCCGTTTACTCACCTTTATAAGTGTAAACCTTCTGGATCCACGAGAGCGGGTTGACCTTCATAAGCGAGTACGGGATGCTGATCACATGCATCCCGTTCATCACACTCTAAATTATAATGAGAGTGGTTGCCAAGGACACAGGTGAGAAAACAGGAGATAGCTGGATGAGTGTGAGGGATCTGATGTTGACCCATACTGTAGTGTGAAGGCTTTAACTCTGTATCTATGTGAGTATCTGTGTATGAATGTGTGAATAGCACACACACGTGTCCGTTTATAAGGACTCACCGTAAGGACCCCATGCCAAAGACCAGCATCTCGTTTAATGTCCAAAACATTTGTCATGATCTCACCTGATGAGAAGAGTGATGATGATACAATGTGAGAAAACTGATCAATATAAAGAGCCCATTAAATCAAAATTAGAGTTGTGTGGCTTGTAGTCCATGTCTGTTAGCTTTGAAGCCATTCATGTTAGTGTTCTCCTAAACATCAACAAAATTCAAATTTAACAGACATGCACAGTACGCTAAAAGTTTACAATCTTTTTTATCTTCAAGCAAAACGTACAAGAAATATTGGCGAGTCATGTCGCACTACAGATATTTTAGTCCAATCAAATGCTCTCTAGAGTGAAAATGTCCCTCTCCCAGTAACAGCAATCAGACACAGCAGCACTGGCTCAGCCAATGGTGCAAATTTGTGGTTGTACTTCCTGTTTGAAGGAAGTGTTTGAAACATTTTAAATCATTTTTTGCAGCTCTGCTTGGTGCTCTAGTTGTGCAAACATGACACACTGCAGCATTAACTGCCACTAATAACTCTTAGATGTAGGTCAAATCCGGTTAAAAGATGTGCAGTTTTAAAAAGCCGTTTTACCGCAGTACTTGTTCTGAATACAGTGCTCTGCCAGGTTTCAGAGCAGTTTTTTAGAGAATGGAAATGGGACACCCCAGACCTGCAGATCTCTGTCTTAGAAGAGCTTGTGTGTAATGTCTGTAATGTGTGTAAGCCGCACACACTCACCCTCTGTGTATCCACAGGCCTGTGTGAGCGCATGACAGTGGGACATCATAGCTGAGTGAGACACAGTGATGCCCATGGTAGTGCCCTCCTTACACGTCTTATACTGTATAGAAAGATGATAGATAGATAAGTCAACAGACAGACAGACAGACAGACAGACAGATCAGACAGACAGCTCAGACATACAGACAGAGATAGATACAGTATGTTGACAGACAGACAGACAAAGAAACAGACAGAGAGATGGACAGATTATAGACAAACAGACTGATATATATACAGACAGATACTGTATAGACAGACAGATAGAGACAGACAGACAGATCAGACAGACAGCTCAGACATACAGACAGAGATAGATACAGTATGTTGACAGACAGACAGATAAAGAGACAGACAGACAGACAGACAGATAGATGGACAAACAGCCAGACACAAACAGCCAGACAGACAGGCAGGCAGACAGACAGACAGATAGATAGACAAACAGCCAGACAGACAAAGAGACAGACAGACAACCAGGCAGGCAGGCAGACAGACCGACCGGCCGGCCGATCGACAGACAAACACAAATGGCCAGACAGACAGATAAAGAGACAGCCAGCCATCCAGATAGATAGATAGATAGATAGACAGACAGACAGACAGACAGACAGACAGATAGATTGAGTCAAACATACAGACACAAACAGCCAGACAGCCAGCCAGACAGCCAGATAGGTAGACAGACAGACAGACAGTCTGACAGACAGACAGTCAGACAGTCAGACAGTCCGGCTGATCGATCGACAGACAAACAGACAAACACAAATGGCCAGACAGACAGATAAAGAGACAGCCAGACAGACGGACAGACAGACAGACAGATAGACAGATAGATAGATAGACAGATATATTTTTTGCATTAATCTAATTCATAATTGGGTGGAAACAAAGGTAAAAAAAAAATAGTAAGACTGATTTTTTACCTCTATGTATGCAATCTCATTGCTGGCGTCTCTCATTGGAGGATGCCAGTCTTTAGGGGGCTTTACAACATGCTTTCCATCAGTAACAAACCACAGCAATCGTGGCCAGCCTGTAAAGAATAAACACACACATTATAGCTGAGGCTTGTACAGCACTGCCATTAAATAAAGGTTTTGGAATAAGTTTGCTTGATTCACTCACCCTTAAAGGTGACAACCTCTCCGGTCTGTGCTTTGGGCAAACCCTTCTGACAGGCATCAGTTGTCAGGGCGAGAGTGACCCCACAGCTGCCCAACAGAAAGCCCACCTGCTGACTACCTGCATCCTGATGAGAGACACAGAGAGAGAGCCATAGATTTAACAATGATCTGTAGTTCACACACATACACACACTCTCTATCTTTCATGAGCTTAATCTGCAATATCAAACCCTCAACAACACCTGCATTAAAGGACAGATGTGACTTAATGTGCCTTTTGAAAGGATGAGCTGTCTCCGTCACGAACATCAGCTGTATTAATCAAACCAAATATGCTGTAAATCAGCATTCAGGAAACACATCAAACACAGATCAACCAAGATCTGAATGACTAATTATTATCATAATGTACATGCTCACTAACATTAAGATGGATAGCTGCACCTGTATGTTTATATGTACATTAAAAATATGCTTTTATAAGTATAAAAGCATTTATTTCTCAGAAACATGTATCGTGAAAAAGTTTAGGTTTCAAAATTAACCTGAAATGAGCCTGAACTCACTGATATCATAAATACGATTTAGACTATATAAATATATTATTTGTGCCTATACAATAAGACCTGTGTATACTTGTGCGTGAAGCTGTGGAAATTAGATGCTGTTTTCAGAGGATGGTCAGGGTGCTGTGAGGACACCAGTGTGTCATTTCCTGCCTGCTCCAGCAGAGGGTTCTATTGTGCTTTAAATCTGTTAGTGTCTGTGGATTGGTAGAATGTTGATTCATACCTTTCGAGTGAGTGGCACCTCTATGGGCACAGGCACCAGTTCTGCCAGGAGGCATCCATAAAACGCCACCATAAACATCACAGGATCATTGTTGGGGAATACAAGTGCAACCTGTGAATGTGGGCAGACATAACGGTTGGCTGCGATACACCCTGTGGCTGTAAGACGTTTAAGATTATTTACTGACATCATTTCTACTAAGTTCACACAGTCACTGTTTGAGATCAACAACCATTTTAACTAACAGCTGTGACTCTCAAATTGTCCTGTCCATAAAACAGGCACATTTTTGCAGCATATAGGAAGTAGACACAAAAGAATTCTGGAAAGTTGACGTGTCCTGAGATGCGCATTTCTTTACTCCATCTAATATTTGTACATATAGACATGCTGCTGCAAGGGTGCTCAGGTTGGCTGGTGAACGTAGCCTCTCTCACACTCACTCGGTCTCCAGGACGCAGTAGTGGTTCATTCCTAGTGCTCAGTTTATTCAGCAGCGTGTAGGCCAGTTTCTGACTCCGAGTCCACAACTTCCCTATGGCAACAAATACGTACAGACAATGAGAGCATTTTCAAATGCAGACAGTCCAATAAAATGACATGTTTTGAAAATGAATGAAAAATATAGATGTACCGTATGTGAGTGAGTAGATGGGTTTGCCAGCGTTATCCAGTGAGGTGAGGCAGGGGCTCTTGGGATGTGTCGTGCCCCAGCGCTGCAAGGAGGCCAATAATGATGGGGGAGAATTCATGACCACTCCCAGCGGCTCCCCATTCAGGGCTCTCATCTCACACCCCTCAGGCTTGGGCTGGTTTGGATCCGGATGCTGGACTGCAGAGGACAGGATGTGATGCCAGAGACAGGCAGTGAGGAAGAACCATATGCAACTCGCTATATCAAAATGAGACGGGAGTCGCAATGGGCTGATTTTTGGAAAAACTTGATTTTTACTGTTTCCTATTGTTTTTGATCAAACCAATTATAAATGTTGATTTTATGCTTTTAAATATTCAAATTAAGTATGCTTCATGGGTCAGTATTGATGATTAAATCTACCAATTCTGTTAAATTGTGAGCTAGTCACATATGTTTGCTAGGTTTTTTCATCAAATATTTGAAATATACCTTTTTGCTTTTGAGGCTTAGCAGCAAGTAAACCAGATATCGGTTACACCTCAAATGTAATGTGGTTACATGCGTTTTTGACCACCTCAGTATTGGTTTTGGACCCTGTTTACACCTGCATTTCATTGATTCAACCAAAACACATCTTAATACCTGGTGTAAACAAGGTCTTTTTGTCTAAGGGTGTGTTCACACTTGTTGTTGGGTTCCATTTATTCCTGGTTTGTTTTAACACCGAACCTAATGACACAAAACCAAAGGCATCAGGGAAAAGTCACGACCTGATTGGACAGCTTTTATGACGTACATTTTTTAACGGAACTTACCGAACATCCAAAAAATGCTGGCGAAATGCGCTCGTTATATATATGTGTATATATGTATATATGGTGGTATTTTTACCAGCTGAGAAAAACAAAGAGCCAATAAAATGTGTAAAGGAGTCAAAACAGTGCCAGGAATTCCTCCATTGTACACACAAACGAAGATATGCTGCAAGGACAGCTGACGGGCGGTTCCGACGCCAGTACCAAACTATAATGGGCAACATCGCCCCTATGATGAGAAGAACATGTATGCTTGAGGTCAGTATTAGGCAAATTACTTCCTGTTTTTGGTCCGTTTAGATGTCTTTGGTCCATTTTGCGTTCATATATCAAACAGTACCAGAGTTTGTTTGGAAGTGGACCGAGACCCACTTTTCAGGCAGTCTTGGTTCGCTTGTTTTGTGCACACCAAGGTTCGTGTGACAGCATTCACACTTGTTCAAATGAACCGCACTAACAGAGCAATCGCACCAGAGTTCGTTTTAATCGAACCAAAGCTGCCAAGTGTGAACATGGTTCTTGGCCAAAATAAGCTGCAAAGTGGACCAAAGACAACATGCATCTGAACAGAAGAGAGAAATCAAGGGAAGGGGAATGGATAATATGAAAGATGAATGATTTAAAATTTTTCCACAGCTGTGTCAGGATGTGTCCACACATTGAGATGGGACATGGCTGTAGATTCGATTGATTTTGTGTGTCTAGAACAAAAATGAAAAATAGAGAGTTTTCAAGCTTGATTTCACTTTCTAGTGCTTGATGCATGCGCAGAGCCCTAGATGGCACTATAGGAAGTGTAATCAAGCTTGAAATCCTGATCGCCAAGAAGTAAAATTTATAGACGAAAAAGGAGTTATATTTGAGTCTATTCTCATCCAAAAAACTATTTGATCAGTTAAGAAGACATTAATGAAACAACTGGAGTCTTATGGATTACTCTTATGCTGCATGTATGTGCTTTTTGGAGCTTTCAAGGTCTGGCCACCATTCACTTACATTAAATTGACCTATATAACATCGATATTCTTCTGAAAGTCTTTTTTTGTATGTGTTCGGTGAAAAAAAAAAAAGTTAAAGTCACACATCTTGGAATGAATGAGGGTGAGAGAATGAGAGAATTTTCATTTTTAAACGAACCATCCCTTTCATGGTACATTCAAGTCACATCAGAATGTTCATATTTATGGGATTATGGGGCCAATAAGCAACCACCCAAACACCCTGACAACTGCATAGCAATATGCTGAAACACAGTTAAAACTAAACAGCATAGCAACAACCTGACAACCACCTAGAATACCCTGTCAACAGCAAAGCAATGTGCAAAAAACACAGAAAACAACTTAGCAACAGCATAGTAACAACCTGGCAAACACATACTGTAGCAAAGTGCCAAACACACAGCAGAGATCACCTTGACAACTGCATAGCATGCCCTAGCAACATTCCAGAAAACCCTAGTTACCACATACTGTAGCATAAATGTGCTACAAAGCAAATATTACACTTTAGCAACCACCAGAAAACTAGTTTTGCTTCAGCGAAGACCATTCACATCTTCATAAATATCTAAATAAATATTTATGGA
Source organism: Moxostoma hubbsi (assembly GCA_032164185.1). Taxonomy (NCBI): domain Eukaryota; kingdom Metazoa; phylum Chordata; class Actinopteri; order Cypriniformes; family Catostomidae; genus Moxostoma; species Moxostoma hubbsi. Next base: position 35,304,683 of record JAVLUX010000011.1, read on the forward strand.
CAGATTCATGATCAAATATCAAAATAAATATTGTTGGACATTTTCATGAGTTCTGGTGATCACACATAATTTCATTATTTAACAGGTTTCATAATGTTTAAGCCTAAACTCGTAAATTTAATTAGTTGGAAAATAAATTAACTCACATGAGCAGTTTCCAGTCTTCCCCAGTATTGACAGATGATGGAACACGTAATCTGGCGCACGCGCTTCACTTGTGATTTTGATTCAGATTCGTATTCGCAAAACAAATCATTCAGACAGCTTTTTGAATCTTTTTGTTCAGTTCAAAGGAATGAAATTGAAAAGATTCCTTGATTCTTTCAAAGAATCACACGTCTCTATCGCTGATCTGCATGCATTTTTGCACATACTGCTGTCGTTATTTTTTGCTGTGTTCAGTCGCAAAAGTAAAAGGGAAATTCTAGAGAAATTTATCGGAGTAAAAGTATCAATTTTCTCTTCAAAATGTAGTAAAGTGAAAGTAAATGTGAAAGTAAATTTAGACTCAAATAAAGTACAAATAGAAAAAAAAAAAACTGTACTTAAGTACAGTAACGAAGTATTGTTAACCACCATTAATATACACCTCTGCCTAAAGGTCAAAATGCCCCCTCAAAGATCACATCCTAGCACCGGCCCTGTACTTTTCATAGTTTTGTCTCTCACCTCTATTTAAAGAGCTGTTTTCTAACAAAATCAGAAAGTGCTAAATGATCCACTAATCTAGTGACACTTATCTAAGCAATAACTGTTAAAAAGGTAATGCTTACTCTGTGTGAACTTGAGGGGAATGCGTGCATGTGTGTGTGTGTGTAAATACACACTATATTACATATTTTTTGGTTCAATAGATGACTCCATTAACTCATGTTAACTTTAAAGAAAAGCAACAGCAATCCCAAGCCTCCATCATCCATAGTCAATCTTGTAATATCATTGAATTTAAAAATATAACAGCTGATTCTATGAGTGTTATGAACCTACCATCCAAAAGTTCTTCAAAATCATCAATGAAGAACTCTCGTAAGGGGGGTCTCTTTGGCCGTTTCAGTGTGTTTAGGAGCTGCTGAATCTTAGATGACACTCGACTGTTGACTGGAATGCCTTCAGACAGAGATAGTGTCAAGAGACAAAAAGAGAGATGCAGAAGGTGAAATAAAAATGAGGGGAAGGTCACTGTGAATGGAGTATGAGGACAATCTTACACAACAGCTTGTCAATCAATGAAAAGCTGTGCACCCATGAGGATTGCTTAATATGGCACTGAGCATGCTCAGTAGACACACCTGTCCCAGAGCATCAAATACTGCCTGACTGTGACTGAGGATGCTGGACTCTTTCTGCCTAGCAACAAGCTGCTACACAACTACCCATCTCATCTGCCATTCATGAGCTTCCTTCTGAAAGAGTCCATCTGAGCTTTTACTATAAGCCTCATACAAGACTTTGGACTCATTTTAAGGTAAATTAATTAAAAATAAAGACAGGGACAAATTAAATAAGAAAGTTTAAGGATAAGTGTTGCAAACCCTATCCAACCAATAAATATTTCATATATTTGTTTCATGTGTGTGTGTGTGTGTGTGTGTGTGTTAAAATAATTATATACAATAAATATTTTTAAATACAATACAAAAAATAGACATTATACATGTATAAATGATATTCCAAGAGCACTTAACCAGTCACAAAAAAAAATTATTATAATAAAAAAATAAAATTCTTGTTGCACTTAAATCTGTTTTGAATGCTTTTCTGATGCTAGTAAAACTTTGTAATATGGCACTTTTCGTACAAATGTCTAATTAAGATGATTCGCATATGTTTTTCTCTTTTGTAAGTCGCTTTGGACAAAAGCATCTGCCAAATAAATAAATGTAAATGTAAATATTGATTAAGAATGTCTTTTAAGTTTAAGCACTAAAAATAACACATACTATATATAGAGTTGATGTCAGAAGTTTACATACACTTAGGTTAAAGTCATTAAAACTTCTTTTTACTTTTTTAAGCACTCCGCAGATTTTGTGGATCAACTTTGTGCGTGACACAATATATTTTTACAACAAAATGTATTAGTATGAACACGTGTTGTCTAGGATGGTAGCTTACTAGATTTTAGAACAGAGCTAATAAGATGAATTCATATTGGTAGAATTGAATGGCATATTCAAAGGCTGCTTTGAGCTTGTTTCTGCTTGTTCCACCCAGATACCATGTCATCATCAGCATGATCTCATTAAAGAAATTGTTAATTGTTTCTCTTTTAATTGACTATATCACAATTCCACTGGGTCAGAAGTTTACATACACTAAGTTAACTGTGCCTTTAAGCAGCTTGGAAATTCCAGAAAATTATGTCAAGCCCTTTAGAAAATTAGACAATTAGTTTCTGATAGGAGGTGTACTGAATTGGAGGTGTACCTTCAAACGCAGTGCCTCTTTGCTTGACATCATGGGAAAATCAAAAGAAATCAGCCAAGACCTCAGAAAAAACATTGTTGACCACAAGTCTAGTTCATCCTTGGGAGCAATTTCCAAATACCTGAAGGTACCACGTTCATCTGTACAAACAATAGTATGCAAGTATAAACAGCATGGGACTACGCAGCCATCATACTGCTCAGGATGGAGACACATTCTGTCTCCTAGAGATGAATGCAGTTTGGTGAGAAAAGTGCAAATCAATCCCAGAAAAACAGCAAAGCACCTTGTGAAGATGCTGGAGGAAACGGGTAGACAAGTATCTATATCCACAGTAAAACGAGTCCTATATTGAAATAACCTGAAAGGCTGCTCAGCAAGGAAGAATCAACTGCTCCAAAACCATAAAAAAGCCAGACTACAGTTTGAAAGTGCACATGGGGACAAAGATCTAAATTTATGGAGAAATTTAATCTGGTCTGAAGAAACAAATATTGAACAGTTTAGTCATAATGACCATTGATATGTTTTGATGAAAAAGACTGAGACTTGCAAGCTGAAGAACATCATCCCAACCGTGAAGCATGGGGGGTTGCAGCATCATGTTGTGGGGGTGCTTTGCTGCAGGAGGGACTGGTGCACTTCACAAAATAGATGGCATCATGAGGAAGTGAAATTATGTGGATATATTGAAGCAAAACCTTAAGGCATCAGCCAGGAAGTTAAAGCTCAGTCACAAATGGGTCTTCCAAATGGACAATGACCCCAAGCATACCACCAAAGTTGTGGCAAAATGGCTTAAAGACAACAAAGTCAAGGTATTGGAGTGGCCATAACAAAGCCCTGACCTCAATCTGATTGAAAATTGGTGAGCAGAACTGAAAATGCATGTGCGAGCAAGGAGTCATACAAACCGGACTGAGAAGCTTGTTGAAGGCTCCCAAAACATTTGACCCAAGTTAAACAATTTAAAGGGAATAATACCAAATACTAACAAAGTGTATGTAAACTTCTGACCCACTGGGAATGTGATGAAAGAAATAAAAGCTGTAATTAATCATTCTGTCTAGTATTATTCTGATATTTCACATTCTTAAAATAAAGTAGTGATCCTAACTGACGTAAACAATGTTTTGTGCATGTGTTGGTGTTCCTGTTTTTGATGTTAGCATTAGGGTTTTTAAAAAAATGCATCAATGAATTAAAGAATTACTGTCTTTAGTTCCTCTTGTAATAACCATAATAATAGTACCTACTGTATGTATTATGCATTTATTTCTTATCCAAAATACAATCCTTGACCCTGTGAATGTAAAACCTAGTCTATTGCTTTTGTAAATAATCTACTGCAGTGTAAACTGTCCCTCCAGTTATTTGTGTCTACAGCATATTTTTTTAAATAATTATGAATTATACTAAACTAATCTAATTAAATAGAATTTTGACTAAATTTCAGATTTCATTGTGCATCTCATCATTTAGTGAAAAATCCAGTTGATTTATAGTTCAAGCAAAAAATACACCCATAGTTACAACCTATCATAGTAACACCACAGAACTGTCTACGGGGTAATGATACTACCAAACATAGTGTGATGAAATGTTATTATGTGATTCCGGATCCCTTTGGGTTGCTCATTTAATGCAAGTCTGTCCTCCTAGTCTGATCACATAGAAAAGTGACTCATATGACAGCTAAAACTGATGGTAATTGAAAGAATAATTAAATGACAATCAAGACTGGGAGTGGTGGTGGCGTAGTTGGCTAAAGCACATAACTGGTAAGCAGAAGGTCGCTGGTTCGACCCCCACAGCCACCACCATTGTGTCCTTGAGCAAGGCACTTAACACCAGGTTGCTCTGGTGGGATTGTCCCTGTAATAAGGGCACTGTAAGTCGCTTTGGATAAAAGCGTCTGCCGAATGCATAAATGTAAAATGTAAGACGACAACAAAAGACACATTAAGTTTCCTATGATCATAATTTTTTAAAACTGATGACACATTAAGCAGATGCTGTTTAACACAGAGGTCACAGCTGGGACACAGATGCACAGAAACATCAGGGGGAGGGGCACATTGAAATAAACGTGTATAAATACCCTCTGTGGCTTTCCCATCTCCCCTGTCAGTGCCTGAAGAAGAGAGAGTGTGAATTAACCTGCATGTTCTCACCATCAAGCGGCTTCAAATAGCCAGTGACTCACAAAACAAGCATGACAGACATCATACTGTCTGAAAAGAAGCCTAACCAAATATTCATCCTTCTAACAACTAATGCATCAAAGCAACTGCTACAAGAGAGGCCAAGGAAGCAGGTTAATCATGAGACTGGTGTATTTATTTGTGATATGCATCTGTGATGCTTTGGTCTATGTCTTAAAGGGATAGTACACCAAAAAATGAAAATTGATCAGTCATCATCTAAACACCCTCATATCTCAGATTTTTTTCCCCCCTAGGGTAAGACAAAGGCAAACATTTAGAAAAATGGCCAGAGTGGTTTTACATACATTGAAAGAATATGGTGACTGAGGCTGTCAAGCTCCAAAATGGGCAAAATGCACTATAAAACTATAAATATCCCCAGTCTTCTAGAGCCATTCGCCTTCCGCCAAAGCTGTCACATCTAACTTGCACTTCTGAATGCTTAAACTGGGTGCATTAACAATTTATGGGTAAACTGCTCTTAAAATCAGCTGGAAGCACAGTGCACCACTGTGTCGGACACCAGCTTTTTTGGGTCTCACATGCATTACCAAAGCATCAGGTTTGAATGTGTGGCAGCGTAAATGAGATCATGATCGAGATCAAGAAGCATTCAAGCAACATGAGGGTGAGTAGATGACAGAATTTTCTGACCCAAAACTTCTGACCCAGTGGAATTGTGATATAGTCAATTAAAAGAGAAACAATTAACAATTTCTTTAATGAGATCATGCTGATGATGACATGGTATCTGGGTGGAACAAGCAGAAACAAGCTCAAAGCAGCCTTTGAATATGCCATTCAATTCTACCAATATGAATTCATCTTATTAGCTCTGTTCCAAAATCTAGTAAGCTACCATCATAGACAACACGTGTTCATACTAATACATTTTCGATTGAATACAAATTGATTTTGCTGACTAAGTTTATGCCTCTCATCCACACTTAAATGGCATTTTCCACCACCGACAACTGAGAAAATATTCTCTTGTATTGCATGCTTTGGAAAATGATACATTTAGAAAACTTATTAGTTTGAATGTTTCAACCAAATTCTAAGGCAACATCCTTTGTGGAAAAGCAATCACATAATGCAAATGACAAACTCGTATCCATGGAAATGGTGTGTCATGTACTTTTGTTAGGGCTGTCAATCTAGTAAAATTGTATTCAAATTAATAATATGATGTACTGATTAATTAATCGAATTTATCGCGATTAATCGCATATTAATCACGATTAATCACATATATTATTATTTACTGAGAAAGGCCCCCAATTAAAGATAATGATGTATAATTCAGGTAAATCAAATAAATTATACCATTTACATATTATATATTGTGGCAGTAGATACGCATTTCTACAATACAAAAGTGGCTATTAAGTCAAAATATTGTTTTATTTCCATGTCACTGAACATAAACTTATAATTGGCTAAAATTGGCTTAAAAACTTCTCTCTACTCTATTTTTAATTGTTGGTCAATGCCCTCATGCATCAGACGTTTTGGAATGTCTCACTTTGAGACATTTTTTTCAGCATCTCTAGTTATGAGCGCTCTGTTTTACTGTGTCAAGTTATATGTAGTTTGAATTGTTGAAAAACACATCTCGAGATCCGTGCTTTCTGTTGAGCTTGGTCCAGCTATCTTCGAGGTTAAAATTGCATCTGTGGAAGGCTGTTCTGCCTGTTGTTCACATTGGTTTGTCGAGGTGTGTTGCTTGAACAGCTGAAGCGCTGACTTCCCCTTACTGCCACATTAAGGTGGTACATCAACCTTGAAAAGGTCAGATGCTAGAAACAATCCTTATTACAGAACTTCTGTAAAAATCAGGGCGTAAACAATAGCATCTTTTTTAAAGTGTTATTTTTCACATCATTAATCGCACTATATTAAAGTGTTAAATAGACAGCCCTAATTCTTATGCTTTTTAGAGTATCATGTCTTAAGCTTAGCAACATGCTAACTCAAAACTCTTGAAATCAACTGTGAGTTGAATCTTTCAAGTGCTTTACATGGGGTGTTGCTCAAGAGTTTCTCGAGCTCCCTCGCGTTGGGGTTATTGTTAGCGCCATGACGCCAAGTGCCTCACTTGCACTTTTGGGGGGGGGGGGCATAGGGACAATATGGCTACCCCCCTAGATCTGGCCCTGACTCCAAATAAGTCACTAATGAGGCTCCATTCAATTAGGGAGCGTCCTAAGGAGGTAGCTACCTATGAAGGCAGTAGTCAGCGAGGCAGCTTACAAGATTTTAGAACAGAGCTCGAAACACTGTGAGCAATGTGAAAAAGTTTCTGAATACGCAAATCAATCAGTTTGAAGCTCTGGCATACAGTGCTGAGACTTCTGTGGACTTGATGTTCTCTTTTTCTTACAGGTGTCACAGAAAGATGCACTGTTGTCATAGAGACAGCAGGCTGAAGCTTTAGGGGACTCACCGTCAGCAGTCTCCATGACGCTGGTGTGTGTGTATTCATGTGGAAGCCCTCGCACTGATGCCACCTGTGGATGCTCTGCATGCACCGAGCGCTCTGACAGAACTGTCACATCCGGGGGGGCGCTGTGGTTGTCTGTCATGAGGTGCCAAAGGTGAAACGTGAGTGGAGATCAAAATACAGAAAAGTAAAATGGATCGATTTGGGATTATACTCATGATAAATGATGATATTAAATAATATTTTAAGCTGTGTGGGGTGGTGTGATGAAAGTGAGTGGACTGCTCAGCAATTACAATGTGAAAATGGTAAAACCCACCACAATAAGTGGCAAGCTACAAAATGTTTCACCCATTCACATACTATCCATAATAAATGATGATGATACTATTATTATACTATTAGATTAAAAGTAGAATTATCGTGCCCTAATCATAGTACATTGAAAATTAAATGTAATGACAATATATTATTTCCTTCAGATTTTCGAAGTGTGCATTCATACATGTTTTTTGTCTAATATTGCCCACAACTCCTTGCAAAAGGAAGTGATTGTGACAGAATTGTGAAGTAACCACATAACAAGGTGGTATTAAGATGCAATTTTCTGCAGTGGTAATATGTCCCAATACTGGTGTCTCTCCCCAAAATGGTATGCAGCCTTGGTTACAGTTTCTGTTACATCACACTGGGTAGCCCTGCCTATAGTGAAATCTCATTGGTCCAAAACTCTACCCAACATGAATATTTAACATCAAATATGCTCTGATTGGCTGAGATTTTGTCGCTTTATGCTCTATTCCACTTTCATTGTGGACTTGACACTGGAAACTTGCACATGGTTAGGACACTTAAGACCTCTTACTAATTCCATGGGATATTTATTGGATACTTATTATACCAAAGGCCAAACAGAAGAGCTTTATAAGATTATATATAAGCAAATTTCCATGCTATTAATCAACAAAAGGCTGTTTTGCATTTAATCTTCACTCTTACTCCAGGGTTACTCTAGCAGGCGTTTTTATAACAGTGGACGCACAGAACGCCTGTGATACTGTGTGAAATCGGTTATTTACAGTCAGTATCCAGGATACTGGCAGTGGCCTTCAAGGACAGAAAGAAAGTAAGAGAGAAAGAGGAGGAGAGAGTACAGAAAAGAAGGTAATACAAATATTGTGTAACTCAGTACACAGAAATTAAAGCAGAGCTGCATGAAGCCCAACTTATGAAAACCTTTATCATCGAATATTCACCCTCATATCCGTGCAACACTTTTTTATGCTTTTTGCAGCTTGGCGGCGTAAATTAACATCCATTTCCAATGAATGAAAAAAGGCAGCACGAACATTCTGCCAAACATCTCTTTTGTGTTCTAGAGTAAAAAGAAATTCTAACAGGTTTGAAATGACCTAAGGATGAGTAAATGATGACAGAATTGTCATTTTTGAGCAAATTATTCCTTTAAAGGTGTAGTTTTCAGTTACAGATGCCATTGTAGAAATTCACTATTCACAATCAGCCATGATTCATTTCATTCAAGAGTGAAAGTGTTCAATAACAAGAAGGATACTGCGATTAAGTATCCAGTAGTAGTATTCAGCTGCTCATGTGATTCTAAAATGGCTGCCCCCGTGAGGGCGCCCCTGCCCCATGCAGAACAAAACAGCTTTTATAAGGTTACTGATATGACTAGAGTCCTCATCTCATGTGAGTGCTCATGATTTTATACATGTATCAAAATTACAATTAATTTATTTAGGAGTAAAACGTTTTTAATTGGGAAAAAATGACTGAGTGCACCTTTAACAGAAGGTTTTCTGCACAACAGTACAGGAGCCTGCTTAGATCTTTTGTTTGCCTGTGAAACTAACAAGGCCAGTGCTAGCTTTATCTACACAGATTAGCTCCCGGGTAGGGTTGCACCAGCTGTGCGCAAGTTCTCACGTAAGTTCGGACATAAAGTTCACACCTAGGGCTTAGTATCTACTAGTTAGTTTGTAACCAAGTCGGTTCTTAATTTGGTTGCACCACCTGTCACAAGACTTAACTAGTAGGTCGTAAACTCTCCATAAAGTAATGCATAGTTGCATAATATGATGTTTACCTGCATTGATCCAATAAACAGTCTTCACGTTTGTACACAGAAGTGTTAAAAAGTTGTGAAAGTTTTATCTTGTTATGGTTGATGTTCAAACCTTGTTTGCTCACGTAACTTTCAGCTGTAATAAATGATATCCCCATTAAAATATGATGCATAATAAAAGTAGATTTGATAAATAGTATATTCGCCCTGTGTAAATAACAATAAGTTCAAAAACAACCATCTTAAATCACCTTTTGTGTTCTACCCAAAAAGCAAATGCATACAGGTTTGGAACAACTTTATGGTGAGTGAATGATGATACACGGCAAATATTATATGAGTTTTTTGGGGGGGGGGTTTTGTCTTATATTTTGGTAGAAATATCTAAACATCCTTAAAACAAGACAAAATTACTTTTGAAGCAGAATGACAAGATTTTAACTTGTAACTTATAATAAAAATAAGAACAAACTAAGCCAATGGGGTAAGAAAATGTTTCTATGCATATATCCCTAACTATCCTGCATATAAACATGGAAAGAAACTAACATTAGGCAACATCTGACAACAGGAAGCGTGAGGCCTATAAAAAGCAGGCACGTGAACAAAAAAGCAGGAAAATGTATCCAACGAATGCGGGTCATATATTTAGGTCGGAAAATTTTTTATTACGAATTAATCCGGAAGGATCACATCCCTGAAGAAGGTCCATTCTGCAGATCTAGAAAGGGGTTAGGTGAAGTTGTGGTTACCTAGCTGGGTGTGAGCCATGAGGTCAGACAGTACTGTAGCAGCTGAGGCGGAGGTGGCGTTTGTGGCGTGATGGGGTCTCCCTCCGGGGTGGGAAGAGGTGGAAGATGCAGATGATGATGTGGACGAGCCCTGGATGACTCTGTTAAACCAGTGCTCTATGCTAGGGTGCGCCTGGTAAGGAGATGAGGAGCCGATCTGTCCCTGCCGGCGTAGCGAGCCCTCATCTTCTGATGCGGAGGAGGTGTCTGTTAGATCAACAACAGCAGGATTCAATGATGGTTAGAAGACAACCTAAATAAATGAGATCTCATGGGGCAGTCTAACTTTAGGAGATATCGTGAATATCGTGCAATAGAACTTTAAAAAATGCAATGAGTGTTTTGCAAGTAGTAGGGTTGAAGTCATTTTTCTTAGAATATTGTTGAAAAGTTGATGATAATGCTGTTAAGCCTTCTCTTAAAGACCCCATTAAAAAATAAAATAAATAAAAAATATTGCCCAAAAAAAACAAAAAGGCAAAATTGCAATATATATATATATATATATATATATATATATATATATATATATATATATATATATATATAAAACTACTACCTGTACTATAAGTACTACCTGCCACCAATTAGCAAATAGCAAATGATGGTCAAGAAAGCAATTTTTTTTTTTCAAATCTTCCTGATTCATTTAATTTACCCACAGAATGACAGTTTTTTTATTATTTTGACATGGGCTCTATACTGCAAAAATCATTTTATCAATGAATGAGACATGAATAAAGATGATTTAGATTGTGTTTGGTTAAGCATGAAATCACTTTCAGCAAAGCTGGACCGAAATGTCTTTGAATCTCTAATAAAAAAACTAAAAAATACAGAACAAAACAAGCCATTTGAATGAGTTATCTAACTTTATAATAAATGTCATTTGGTTTGATATTTGTTGTTTAATGCAATGAGATTCATCTCATGTGGCTTAAGTGTCCAAATACTTTTTGAGGCCACTGTCTGTTAAAACACCTCTAATCAAAAATCAGGTGTAAGCTTGGATCATACAACTGAGAACTACAATTCTGCATGATCGTTATGAAAGACAAAAAAAAAGGGATTTGTTTTAAATCCAAACTAAAGCATCAATTTGCTGAGAACTGCCAAGGGTTAGGGTGGAAAATCCAAATGATGTCATGCTCATGTGGTCAGAGATGAAGCGTGTGATTCTGCAGTTATGGCAACACACACGACTTCCATTTACCCTATTATAAATACATTACTTCTGCCATACAAAATAACAGATGATCATAATTAATGACTAAAATATGTCTTAAAACAAAACCATATGTGCTATTTAATCACTTGTAAGGCAGATAGCGGTATTTATAGTGTGTTTTGGAATGTTTTTTACATTTCGTGTAGACCGTGAAAAGAAACGTTTAAGAGAGAATTGAGTGAGTTCACAGTCTATTAACTCTAATAGGAAACTAAACAATGATGATCATTAGGCAGTTAGCCTAAAGATAAGGTGTTTGTTTCTGTTTAATTTACTTAATATTTCTTGTTTTCTGTCAGCTGTGCACAAGGAGCAACATATATTATTGTTGAAAGGCAGCATTTATTGATCATTGTTAATGTTAGTTCATGCTAGTTCTTAGTGCATTAACTGTTGTTATTACACAGCTCTCTAGAATACTTGATTCTGATTGGTCAATGGCGCCACCTAGCAGTCAGACATTGCTCTGTAACAACCGCAAATCTGTGGACTAAGACATATCAGACCGCTCATCCGGGTTAAACGAGCTGTCTCTCCTGCTTCTCAGATCACTGTGTAATCTTTACAAGTAAGCTAATAAAATTATTTAAACTCAAATCCATGTTTCATGTGCATTTATTTATTTATTTGGCAAGGACTTTTGTCCAGTATGTGGCACTGTTCTGAAACTGCTGAGGTATTATCTGGGCATGATGGTTATCATGAAAGAAAGCGTTCAAGAGTTATAAGCCCAAATATCTATTTTTCTATCTCCTGACTGGTAGGGGACAGTGTGCCAAAATGCTGCAGGTAACCTTGGGACTTAATGGTGATGACACGTACAAAGTTTCATCCCAATCCCTCAAAGCGTTGCGGAAATACAGCCTCAAGTTTAATTTTGCACATTCTTTGTAGAATAAATTGAAGCGTCATTCAAAAACGGTATTATTTATCAAAATTATGTGAATTTTTCTTTGTCGTGTGTGCCTCTAGATGATGCAGGCAAATTTTTGTGCTAATTTGACAGACAGTCTAGGAGGAGTTTGAAAAAGTAGCTTTTCAAAACATTTAAAAGTGGCGGACAGGAAATTAGCTCGATCATGACATAATTTGTATCATTATTCTCGGCATGACACACGGAATCAATCAAGACCAGTCTCATTACGGTAGGCTAAAGGAGTCAATAGATATTAGCATTTTTAAGAAATAACATTATAATTTTTGACCACAAGATGGTGCTGTCCCGAAACTTCCCCTACAGAGTCCCCTACAGTGCATGGTGCCAAAGAGACATGCTGAGTTTCGTAATGATACGCCAAGTTGTTTGTAAAATACAGCAGTTTATGACTAAATTCAAAATGACCGATGTAAAAAAAGGCAGACATAGGAATTTTTCATGTCGTTGGAGTCGTTATGCCCTACTGAATCTAATGAGACCATTTTGATGATTTTATGACAAACTTACCAGAAGTTATAAGCAAAAATTGGCTTTTTTTCATATCTCGTGACCAGTAGGGGGCAGTGGAACAAAACGCAGCAGGTAACCCCTGAACCTAATGGTGATGACATGTACCAAGTTTCGTCCCAATCCCTCAAAGCATTACGGAGATACAGCCTCAAGTAAAATTTTGCGCATTCTTCGTCGAATTCGTTAAAGCACCATTGGAAAACGGTATGGTTTATCAAAATTCTGTGAATAATTTTTTGTTGTGTGTGCCTCTAGATGATTCAGGCCAATTTTTGTGCAAATCAGACAAACGTCCTAGGATGAGTTAAAAAAAGTAGGTATTTCAGAAGATTTAAAATGGCGAAACAAAATACATGCATTCGAATTGGCTTGAGCCCTGGAATCAGAGGAAAAATCATTTTGTTTCTAGGACTCACGGTTCAAAAGTTATTAACATAAACGTGAGAGCAAGTTTGGGCAGTTGGTGCCACTATAGGGTTTGAGGTAGAGACGCCAAATTTGCTGTGGTGACACATCAGACTGTTCTCTATTCGTGTGCCAAATTTCATAACTTTCCTGCAAGTGTTTCTATGGGCTGCCATAGACTCAAGAGCGGAAGAAGAAGAAGCAGAATAATAATAACAATAATAATAATAAGAAAAACTAACAAAAACAATGGAGGTCTTTCGCCCCTTCGGGGCTTGACCCCTAACAAAATAGATTACACTTTCAAGCGTTGTAAAACCTATACTTCAAAATTCAGCTACAATTCCTACAAAAAAGAGTTTGTTTCTATCAATGATTTTGCCTCTGCGAAGTTCATTGTCTTTTTTATCTTTAAACAGCCACTACACGCAACAATAAATGACTAAAATAATTTAATAGAGAAAAGAAGGGATAAAAAGAATGAGAAAAAGACCCAAGAGAAAGAGAGATTGACTGACAAGTAGTCTGCAGGTGGTCATAGATTCATTTCACATTAATCATGCAATTAATCCCCCACGGAGCAATCATAATGGAGCACATCCAGCAAATTACAGATGTGGCCTTTGAGAATGCGTGTCAAAGGGAAACAGTATCCTGTGATATCACACGGTGTGATGCATCATTAAGCGGTACAGGAGAGACTTGATCAGTAGAGGGCAGTCGTGTTTCATTTTTTAACCAACACCGATCACTAATGGTTTAAGTCAGTGAGTTCATTGGGACTCACTAACTTAAGTGAGTCCCAATGGGACCTCCAAAGCCAGTCTCGCCAAAGTGCACCGCAATTTGATCAGCAATGGCAATAAACTATTGTTGACTTCATATCACTGACTACGAGTAAAAATGATTGAAAGTGTGGCACGTTTCATTTGAATATTAAGCTTTCAATAGGCTATACAAATTTTTCACCAGTGCTTTTCTCATGTTGAAGTTGATGCTCGGCTTGTGCTTGGCCGGGGATCTGTGAATCTCTCTCGGAACCGTAATGCAGCAGGTAGTGGCAAAGCACGTCAAACGTGGACAAGCCATGTTTATTTTATGCATATACTGTGCATGTGCCGATAAACCACTAATGATTCAGTTACTAATAGCAAATTTATTTGGTATGCACATTCTGATTATATTTATGCATAAATACGCACATTACACAGTGCTCGATTATGCTCCGGTTTGAAGAGTTTAAATGATATTCTAAAGCGCATAATGTGGCTTTATTGCTACTCAAAACAATGACCAGGAAAAAAACTAATTTTATCACACTTTCCTTATCTTATTTACTACTTAACGTCAAGAGAACATAATATAAATGCATAGTATTGCATAAAGATTTTCCATAGAAAACTGATATAAAGAAAACAAATTTGCATCAGTGGCCTTGGTTGAAATAAGAAAACCGACTACAAAGGAATGAGTTTTGGTGAGGTTTTACTTTTCTCCAAAGAGAAGCCATGTCAAGCGTTTTCCTTGTGCACTTCTATGAATGACTGCTTTAATGTACAAATATTTCTTACACGGTGTTGTTGTTTCTTTTTCTTCATTTTTTTAGAAGTAGATCATGTTTGTGACAAGTGAAGTGAGAGAAATGTGGTTCTTCTTTTAGTACATTACACAAAGGCCTATATCGGCCAATGCCGATATCCAGAGAGCAGTGTGGCCGATAGGCCGATACAATGCCGATATATCACATAATTTAATATAGTTTAATAATGTAAAATTTTTATTTTTTTTCACATTCATTTTACACATGTCTGGTAAAAATATGTGGTCTTGTTTCATGAATACAGAATATATTTTTTTCGGCATCTGACTGGAAAGAAGGAAAGTAAAATGCTACAACATGCCCCACACAGGAGAGGTTATATAGGTGAGGGGCACATTTATTGTTACATGATCAAATGACAGCTTAAAATCCCCCTCTAACAATTGTATTGTATCTAAAAAAAATAAATAGAAAATAAACTCATATATGATGTCAATAAAAGCCATTTATTAACTTCATATATAGCAGGGGTTCTCAACGGGGGCAGTACCAAACGATGCCAGGGGGCGCTAAGAGCAAATTAGTAAAGAGGGGTGTGTTAGCTAAAAAATGGGGGGTGATTATCAGTCATAATAATAAAATCTATCATCAAGATCCTCTTTCATCTAGACTTGGAGTATATCAGTTGGTTTTCAATTATATGGGTTGGTACGCATTTGTACCGCGTTCATATTTTGAAGTCTAGCAACGCATCTTAAGTATCTGTATGGGGTTATTTTGGTTTCATATTAACATGGACAAATGGAAAGATATTTACAAATAAAAAGTTGGTTCACAAATAAATTGAATGAGATCCACAAATAAATAAGTAGTTTAACAAAAATTAATTTAATTCACAAATAACAAGAATGAGATTTTCAAAAATATGTGAGGAGTTTCACAAAAATAAAGTGAATTCACAAATAAATAAAATGAGATTTGCAAATAAAATTTTTTTATTTACAAATATATATTTTTAACAAACTTTTAATTCAAGCACATACAGATACGCTCAAAGGCCGCAAACTTTAAGAAACGGATCAGCCATCAGAGGAATATTGTGACGTAAGGTTCGTATCATTTTTTCTCGGTTATAAACATGTATAATGTCTTGTTAAATGTCAAAAGCTGAAACATGAATCACATTAGGTGATCTTAGGAGCACAAATTAACAAATTATAAATTAATATCCTATATTACACAGTGTACTAGATCTGCTTTGCCAATAATTTGGTTTCACATTATATTAATATATTTAATAAAAAATAATATTTGAAAGGATTTATAATTTTACACTTAGTGTAATGGTAGACCAATCCAATGTTACTCACAATAAATAAATATGTTAACCCTGTAAAACAATGTGTGTTTCACTTTACTAAGGAAGTATATGGGCTGTGAGATACTTTCTTAATTTTGCGGCCTTTGAGCTTATCAGTAGGTGCTTGAATCCATGTTCATGAGAGCTGTGACTCTGGTCCCGCCATGATGGTAAAATGAAGCGTGATTGGTTGAAGATTGAACATGCTATGACTGGTACGAGTAATGTGGCTGTTATCTGATTGGCTTAAGTAGATGATGGGTGGAGTCCACCTATTTGTAGATTTGGGTGCACTTGATTCAAAATTGACAAAAGCGTGTAGCGATCCACAAATGCACAAGAAGCGATCCACAAATAAATGCGCTTGATTCACAAATGAATGCTGGATGGAGTTGTGTTTTGAGTTAAAAATATATATTAGAACATGTTTATTTGCAAATCTCATTTTATTTATTTGTGAATTCACTTTATATTTGTGAAACTCCTCACATTAGTTGTGGATCTCCACAACCAACTGTCTAATTGTAAATTTCTTTCCATTTGTATGTTAATATGCAACAATTCTATCTCCATATATCTCCATATATGGTTTAGCAGGATCAAATACACAGACAGAGGCACAACTTCGGCTAATGCACCTGTATGGCTCTGTAGATGATTATGGATCAATGGACAGAGCAGCGCGAGTGCAAAGCTCGTAAAATCGCAGCTTTACGAGAATCGCGAGAAGCACAGCGAGAGAAGCGGAAACCATTTAAATTCGGCACAGAGTTATACATCACCACCCTTAAATTTACTAGAGTCACACTAACTGTACTTGAGGCAGAAATGGATTGATATATATAATCATATCACTACTTCAGCTCTATTAAATTTGTCATAGGCTCTGTTTTACAGAGTGACAACACAAGAGAGTTTAGAGATCTCATCCGAATGAATGTCCAGGATTTTGGCCATCCGCAGGAATTGGTCTCTCCCCACATAAACAGGACACACACACCTGAGAAGAACAATCACTGCCAGGGAGAGGCTCTTTGTGACACTTAGATTCTTGGCCACAGGTAGGAAATGGTGATTTTCAAGTACATACTGCTATAAAAATGAAAGTTGACTTTTGTAATCACAAGGTGAATCATTTGCCTCCCTGAGTTTCCAGTACAGAATGGGAAGATGCACCGTTTCATGCATTATTCAAGAGACGTGTGAGGCGTTGCACCATGTGCTTAAGGACAAGTACATGAAGGTTAGACATTTAAGTTAAATATACAAAAGTTTACACAAAACGTTTGTGAACCCTTCATAATTGAAGGCATTTCTGCATAAGTGATTAAACTTCAGACATTGATCAAGCAAGATAAAAGCACATATCATATCACATTATAATGCAATCATTTCACATGTATGCACCGATTCTTATGTGCAAGATAAAGAACAAAATGGGTCCGAGTCACATATTTCATTAATATATAATCATTCTCCTCATGGTCTTTTTGTGTCTTTCCAGACTCCAGTGACAGAAATAGAGTGGAGAGAGGTGGCTAAAGGATTCCATTAGCTTTTGGATCTATATGCATTATAAAATAAACAGTCACAATGTTAAAAACAACCAATTGCAGAGCGGAGGAGGATATCAATTGAATTCACAAATCCTGAAGAATATGGCATGCAATATTATTTACATGTACAGTAGGCTATATGACAGCACAAGCCAAATAAAGTCTGAATTTCACACTGTTCACTGTGGTCTAAAACCCCAGCGCTTTATGTGTAATAGCCAAATTAATTGGTTTTATTCCAGCAAAACATAGTGGTTTATTTAAAAACAGTTTGGTAACATAATATTGACATTACTGGCAGCAATACTGAACACTTAGACATGTGGACATGTACAGTTAAATATATATGCTACCCTATTATATTGCTAATGTAAGCTAAGGTATATCATCAGAAACTTTCCTTGTAGGAATTAGGCTACCATAAGGGGACTATTCGCACATACAGCAGACACCTACACCTCCAGACCCCCGTAATATCACACCTACACTTGCAATGTAATAAACTTGAGCAAAAATAAACTTGGAGTGTGTACCTTTAAATTCTTAAAGTCATTATGGCTTTCAATGTGAATTGTCATTTTTTTTAAGCTATGAAGATAAATGCGTAATGTATTCTGATCACTTTCTTTATCACATTTAGGCCTACCTCAAAAAATATAGGCCTTCCATCCCACAATTCCTTGTTGAATCCAACAAAGGAGAGACTGTTTGATGTGAAACAAAAGAATCGTGAACGCTACAAACTTGTGATCTTGTTTTCAGTGCTACCATTATCTATAACCCATGCTTTAATCCAAGAATGATACAATTTAATATTTGTTGTAAAATGTGAAGTTATTTCATATATGAATACATTCTCCACATCCACGATCGCACGGACGCAGCGATCGGCCAAAACCACTCTAGCGATATAACATGAATTCATGAACAGCCATTCATTCACTCTTTAGCTTTAAATTCATCTCCCTGCCCAGTAGGGGACGAAAGTCATACACATCTGGGATGGCATGAGGAAATGATGAGAGAATTTTCATTTTTGGGTGAACTATCCCTTTAATGTGTCTTCCTCAAAACAGCACTTTATGGAAGAAAATAATCAACTTACACTCAAGGGTGCCTGATACCTGTTATTTATACATTAGTACTTCCTGAAGTCCATCTGAACCCTGAGTGATAACCACCATTATCAATTTAGATTGAAATGTATGATTTGTTTTACTATAGTTGTCATGTTTTACAATGGCCAATGTTGAAATCCATAGACCATGACTGGTATCCAATATAATCTTTATATACTCAAAATGTATATAAAATGTATTGGAAAAATACTTGCAAAAATCAAATGTGTATTAGTGTTACCTGCAAAGGCAATCATTACTATAATAATTGCCCATTTTTATTTTTTTCCTAAAACCTGTGTTAACATCCTGCTCTTGTGTTACTAGCATGAATACATCAAATTGTGTGTCTCGTTTAGGAGAGGGATGTAATTAGTTATTTAAGTGATCAGGTTCACGATTTAATCGACTGGTCAATGCAGATACTCAAAATGGCCAAATATCAGCTAAATTGGCTAGACTGTTCACTAATCACTAATTTCATCATGAAGCACACTGCACATCGCAATATAAAGAAACTGAAGCCATTTCCTCCACTTCTGACTCGCACTTCATTCAGAAACGATCACATCTTGAAACATTCAGGTGCAAAATCCCTCGAACGCAACCGCAAATTCGCAGCTATTACTCCTCATCCAAAATGGGAAAATTCAAGCCAGCGGGCCGGTCACCAAGGCTGCTTTGTTTAAAAATGAATCACTTTTGGCTATTGGCTAAATAGCCAGTGGTCTCGCATACATCAGCAGAAAAACGTCAGTCATATCAGCTGAAGAGCAAGTTATGACATTTTGAATAAATATTCCAAAGACATATTTCCACATTTAATTAAAAAAATATATAAAATAAACATAGATGAATCATTCACAATAAGACCAGTAACATGCATAAAGAAAATAAAAGGGTCTATTTTGATTTAATGCCATTTTGAACTCTAGGGTGAAAAGAAAGCAGCCAGCAGATGAATCTCATGAAAACTAAGCTCATTATTGTGAGAAATATTGCAATTCTATTTTTGTTCTATGTCCTCGAGCTCTGCTGCAATAACCTTGACACAAATGCAGAGAGAGAGAGAGAGAGAGAGAGAGAGAGAGAGAGAGAGAAAGAGAGAATGATAAGAGAAATGATGTTGGGGGGTGGTGGGGGGGGGGGGGGGGGGTTGAATGAGTAGATAAGACACTATTCCTCTATTGCACAACTACTGTACTGAAAATAATTGTCAATCTGACCTTTAAACAAATGAATAATTCCTCTAAACTCCCTCTATTCTTAACTATCAGTGGCTCCACCAAAGAAGTATCTCTGATATCACTCAACAGGCAAGGGGCTACTGCATGCACCTTCAAAAACAGACAGAAAGTGGGTTAGACGATGTTTTGAAAGCTTGCCAGACCCAG
Organism: Moxostoma hubbsi; assembly: GCA_032164185.1. Classification (NCBI taxonomy): domain Eukaryota; kingdom Metazoa; phylum Chordata; class Actinopteri; order Cypriniformes; family Catostomidae; genus Moxostoma; species Moxostoma hubbsi. The sequence continues at coordinate 35,324,685 of JAVLUX010000011.1, forward strand.
ACCTAAGCAAAAACCAAATCAGTTGCACCGCTATAAGGCTACAGCGTTCCTTTAAAGTTGGAAAGAAGGTGATCACATGCAGGCCACAACAAAATCTGCAGACTTTTTTCACATACATGTGCCAGCCAATGAAGGTACTGTGCAGATACTGTGTCGGCCCACATGGGCCACACCTTCAAATGGGCATCAAAACCAGAGACAGTGCCAAGAGTGAAGCTCTCGCAGTACTGTATGTGGGTGAGGGCAAGGGGCAAGAGGGGTATTCTAAAAGGCCAAATGGGTTATTGGATCATATCCTTTAGAGTAATCGGACAGCTTTGCCACTATGCTATGACCTGGACACAAAAGAATTTGTCAACCATGACCAATCCCCAAAGAGGATGACCATGAATGGTCCCGTTATGCTCATCTGACCCCACCCTTGAACCCTTAATCCTGTTGACATTTCACTAACTTCATCATTCTGATGGCATAAAGACAGAAGAGTATATCAGGCCATGATCACTCTGAAACTAGTTAACAAAAAACAACCAGGGAGAAAATAATGCAATCCACACTGAAGGGCAAACTGAAGACATTCCATAAATATGAGCTGAGCAGAGCACTGGATCGAATAATGACTTTTATTACAAAATAATGAAGAAACCCCCAAAAGCAATCAAATAAACTGAAAGAAAAAATTATGTCATACTGTAAAAGTAAGATTAGCACTGATAGGAAAGAAAATGGAATATTGAGAGAAAACAGAAAGTTTCAGAACAAATAACAATCTCCAAAATATAATGAGTGAATTTCTTTCACATGACTTACATGAACTCAAATATTAGTCTTCACATTCTTCCAAAACCAAATGATCATATCTATATTATTAATTATATTAATTTTATAGCTCTTTACTCTGTTTGTCAACAATTGTCTCTTTTATGTTTGTTTTTATTTCTTCTTTTAGGAGAAACATCTGAAAGTTGATACTTAACTGAAAACTCTATTAAAGGGATAGTTCAGACATAAAATAAACACAAAATAAACACAAAAATAAAACCGCTGAACACAAATGAAGAGCTGAAATGAAGCAACATCTAGGACATCTGGGAACACTACAAAGGTCGAGTATCTTTTACCTAAAATAACATTTGATAATGTTAAATTTGTTAAAGGGATATTTCACCAAAAAATGAAATTTCTCTCACCATTTATTGACCCTCATGCCATCCCAGATATGCATGACTTTCTTTCTTCAGCAGAACACAAACAAAGATTTTTAGAAGAATATTTCAGCTCTGCAGGTCCATACACGCAAGTGAATGGGTGCCAAAATTGTGAAGCTCCAAAATCAACATATGGGCAAAAGAAAAGTACTCCATACGATATCTATATCTTCAGATGCGATCAATATTTAAGCCCTTTTTTTTAACAATAAATTCACCTCCCTGCTCAGTCAATTTCCACTTAACTTTCACTTTTTCATTCTACTTTTGTTTTTGGTGATTCACATCCTTCTTGCATATTGCCCCCTAATAGGCAGGGAGGAGAATTTATGATAAAAAATGACTTAAATATTGATCTGTTTCTCCCGCACACCTGTAATTTTGCTTCTGAACACATGGATTCAACCACTGGAGACATTGGATTACTTGTATGCTCCCTTTATGAGAGATATTCTTCTAAATATCTTCATTTGTGTTCTGCAGAAGAAAGAAAGTCATACGCATCTGGAATGGCATGAGGGTGAATAAATAATGAGAGAATTAAAATTTTTGGGTGGACTATCCCTTTAACTCTAATGTTAAATATGTGGAAAAACAACAGCTGTTGTACAGAATGTGGACATTTTTCATAAAACTCTGCATTCCTCTCCTAGGGCTGAATAGATCAAAAAGCAATCTTGATACTATCAAGAGACTACAGTAAAATGCACATAATGACAAGAGCAATCAAGAAATACAGAGCCCCATGAACCCTCAGTATGATGGACTAACCAAATAATACACATAGAATATTATAACCAGAGGCATAGAAACAAGACTTCTGTCACCCAGAAGGCGTTTATTTAGTATAAAGTTCTGTCTATGTTGTGCCTGTGGTGTGTACCTGGGGGAGTGCATGCTTCAACTGAGGACTGCACTAGAACGGAGCGTCTCTTGGAGGGCATAGGCATCTTTCTCTCTTTATACTTTGCCAGGGCTGCTTGTACTGCTTCTGTGTGCAGGTCTGTGGGGACAGAGATTTAGACAAGACAGAACACTACCATGAGACTATAGACAAAGAACATCTTCAAAATTAACAAGATATGGCAAAACAAGTTACATATTAATTAACTGTTTACTAATAGCTTTTATACAAAAACTAATGCAGATGCAGAACTAGAAAACAATCTATTGTGTTTGTCCAAGAGAGCAGTTCTTACCTGATCTGAAGCGTTCATCCCTTGAGTTCACCGCCCGGGACTTGTTCTGTTTGGAGCCTGGAGGGGCCACGTGTGATGTCTGTATCCTGTGCTCTAGCTGCAGAGAGGGATCTACACCTGCACACAAGAGACAATGGAACATTAGCATCTAAAAAAGAGAGCCAAACACATTACATTTCTATACTTGACATTTCACCAATTAGCAAGCTAACTGCAGTGTAAAACAAATGCAAAAAAGGGCCGTCATATCGAATTGGCAACTGCTCAGCATGGGGTCACCTAGCAGAGCAGAAATTACTTTAAGAATCTACAAAACCAGCATTGCAGAATAAAAGGTCACTCAATTTTGCCCACAAAAATGGACAAATAAACCTAGACAGGGACATCAGGACCCCAAAGCAAAGCGGAGTACTTTTTTGTATCATCCTGAAGGGGTTTAATTTGCAAAAGCAACTGGCTGACTGAACATTATCCAGTTTATTACATGCCTACTAAGCATAAAATATCGATTTGCATTTAAATAATTTCATTATGTGTGTTCTGTTGTTGTTCATTTTGTAAATAATAACCATCTGACTTCTCAATGTCCAGCCTATTACAACACTACTTGCCAAATGAATGAATACATGCAAATGAAACATTGATTTGAGTTAAAATATTTTTTTTAGCTTACTTGTAGAGATCATACAGTGATCTGAATTCAGGAAAAATGGGTCACAAATTCGCAACACCCGGACGAGCAGTTTGAAATGTGGATGTACGGTTGTTACTTTGAGATATCAGACCACTAGATGGCGCCATTGACCAATCAGAATCAAGTATTCCAGAGCACTGTATAATATTGTCGAGCAACTTACATTTTGGACACAATAGGGCAAGTCATTTTGTCTGTTTTTGCTCTGCTAACTAAAATTGTCCCCAAAAACAGTTTGCGTGTCTCTGAGCGAGGCAAGTGATAAAACAGCAAAGCGTCCCAGTGATGTTTAGCTAAATTTCAGCACTCTTGGAACGCCACTTGTCCAACCAGATTAGAGGACCAGATGTCTTGTATTAAAGAAACTAGTCTTAGGGTGAGTAAATTACTTTCAATAAACCTTTGAGTTGAAACTATTCTATTTCAACACTATCCTTGCATTTAGTTTGCTGCATAATCCTCTCTAGACTTCAAACTTCTCTGCTATCTGGGTAATATAACACCTTTAGATCAATCGGCCCTCTACACCACATCTGAGCTTTGAACAGAGGTCTTATGGTGAAGCCGTGCTGATGCAGCATTCAGAACACTAATTCAATCCTGACAGATATGGGCAGCAGAGAAACAAGTCTTCCATCAGTCCAGGGGAGTCGAGTTTGTTCTGCTGTGACAGTTATAGGGTAGTACGAGTAATTTACACAATACAAGACTACATTTTCAGTTGTGGGTGGGGGAATGATTTTACCATTGAAAACATTGGAATGCATTACATTATACATATATATATACATATATATATACACATACATACATACATACACACACACACACACACACACACACACACACACACACACGTACATATGTCCACACTGACAGTGTGAATTCTGAGTACCATTACAAAATCACAGCGCATTTGTGTGTGTTTAAAATACAGCTCTGTGAAGAAGGATTTTGGATCAATTAAATTTGACTGTGGGTGAGGCTACCCTGGGGGAACCTGCAGAAATGGAAACTAAGCAACCAACAAAAAGTATTGTCTTTTTCTGCTTGTTGCTGGTTAGGATGAAAACTTTGTCCTAACCAGCCAAGTTGCCAAGTTGCCCATGGCTAGGAGTAATAAGATGTAATTAGAAACAGAAATAAGTTTAATGTATAGGCAATTTAAATATAATAGCAATATATACATTCAATTGGGGTTGTCAAAAGTACCATTACTTTGTACTGTATGAAGTCGATAATAAAATTAAAGATTCAATATGTAAACATTTTCATGTAATACTCGCCTTTTTTTGCCAATGTGTGAACGACTTTTAATGCAACTTCAAAAAAAAGTCCTTAAAAACAAAGATTTTCAGAAGAATATTTATGCTCTGTATGTCAATACAATGTAAATGAATGGTGATCAGACATTTGTAGCTCCAACAATCACATTAAGGAAACATAGAAGTAATCCATATGACTCCAGTGTTTAAATCCATGTCTTCAGAAGCAATATAATAGGTGTGTATGACAAACAGATTCATTTTTAAATCCTTTTTTTACTCTAAATCTCCTTTTTCAATTTCACTTTTACATCTGAAAGTCACATTTGGTGCCTGATTAGTTTAAGTGAAAGTTTAAGTGGAGATTAGGAGTAAAAAAAAGAAAAAAATAGAAAAGAAAAAAAAGAAAAGGCACTTCTGCTTCTGAAGACATGGATTTAACCACTGGAGTCTTATGGATTACTTTTGTTTCCTTATATGTTATTTTTGGAGCTACAAAGGTCTGATCACCATTCACTTGCATTGTATGGACCTACAGAGTTGAAATATTCTTCTAAAAATCTTAATTTTTGTTCTGCTGATGAAAAAGTAATACGCATCAGGGGTGGCATGAGAACTTTTTTTGAACTATCCCTTTAAAATTGCTTTGTTACACATTGTTAAACATAATGATCATATAGGAATTCTATGGGCTAAACAAATTAAGCATTATTGACAGCATACACGGCATAATGCTAAATTACCATTAAAAATAGTTTCAACTCAGTTTGTAAACACAACAAAATTGTTTTTATGGTTCTTACAATAGAAATCTATGTGGAAAGACATTGGAGACTGTTTACAAAACTCATTTGATGATCAGTAACAAAAGATGCTGCCCAAAGAGCTTAACTATTATTGAACCCGGAACATCCCTTTTTAGTATTTCTTAAAATGTGTTAAAAATGTCTTGTTTCCTCTGATCTGTTACAAAGTCCATTAGAAAAGCTTCAGATCTCCAATAATTGCACAGTAATATCATAATAGTACTACTCATACTAATAATACTGCTGTCTCAAATTTTGGTCCCCACAGGGGGTAGACATACTCAATTAAAATCTGCTCTGGTTCCAGGAAACACTTCAGAACCTCCAATCCTGCTTAACTCAAAAACTTATTGGCTGCTAAAGTTGTTTTGGCACAATAGTCTGTGACATCAAAAGAAATGGGGACTTTTGGACTATAAGGTCTCACACATACTCTCACACTCGCTCTATCCAGAACCAATACAAGTATCGACACTGACACAATGTCCTGAAAGTGTGCAAAGATAACAGAGCCATAATTGCTCAAATACCTCTGTCCAGTTGATAAGCAAAGTCCCTCCACAGTTGGTGGATAACCAACAAATCACGTCCCTGCTTTCAAAATACAATGATTGTTACAAGTCAGATCCTGACACAGTGTTTTAGATGTTTCGGTAACAATGTACCAGTTAGAACTGTTTGTTTATTGATGTAATTTGCTGGTCTTAGTTAGATGCATTGTCTCCAGATGAAAGATCAAGAAAAATCTTGTGAAAGTAGATTTGAGATTTGGGTAAATGAAGAACGGAACAGAATATCAGGAACAGGCTTTGTGATTAGCTAACTAAATGATCTCACTTATTGGGTTTTTCCACTGCATGGTACAGCTCGACTCGACTCTGCTCACTTTTTGGAGGTTTTCCACGGTGGATAGTAGAAGAAAGTGGAAGTGGTTCGACCAAATGGACACTATCTTGACTGGCGAGCAATGGGACGGAGAGTGCCCGTGACCCGGTCACAGCGTTATTGGAGTCCACGATGGAGGATGGTATGTTTTGTTATGTTAACTCTATACTCTGCTTGAATACTTCACTTTATTTAGTTGACCAGCTACTGGAAGCTTCTAAAACAACCAGGCCAGTTTCACTGTTACACTTCTGTAAAATCACCATGCAACAACTGCTTTATGCAGCACAATGAGCTAGTAGCTAATAGCTAGCGGTCGTGTTATTGTTTATGGTCAGTAATGTTTGTGTCGTGTTTAAGATGATGTCACGGCAGTAGAGGTGGCGCAACTGACGATCAGCCTATAAACCCACCCATGTTGAGGCGGCACTAAACTGCAGTGGAAAAGCAAGATCAGAAAAGTCGAGTCGAACTGTAACTCACCATAAGGTTGTTCTTAACCTGTATAGTTTCTAATTTTTGGAACATTAAAGGGGATGATGAAAAGCAGAAAATCATGCACTGATAATCTTCCCATCCATTCATTTAAATGTTCTAAAATGTCCAGAAGACTTGGGAAATAGCACTCATGTCTTCTGGACTACTTTTATGGTGCTTATTTGTAATTTTAGACAATTTGACAAAGACCACAAGATTCCATTCTAATTCACTTTAATTGTATGGAAGAGAGCAATGTGAACATTTTGCCTAACATCTATGGGATGAAATTAGTCTCAAGTAGCACTGGGTAAAAACATTGATTTTCTGATGCATCAAGGTTTTTCATTTGAACAAAATCAATATCAATACTTAAATCTCTAGATCGATTTTTTTATGCTATGTGCATCTTGATACTACAATGAAAGGAAATCACATGAATATGCAACCAAATTTCACACAATATGACTTAAAATGTCAGTGATTAGTGCAATTTATGGGGAAGAGGCTAAACACTGTGGTGTGAGTGGTTTGACTCGTTCTGTGCGTCCAAAGACAAGATCCATGCAATACATTTATCATTGAATAATGTCTCTTTTAAAAGCCAACAAAATTTTTTTTTAAATTTTTTAGCTCGTGTTCAACAAATCAATTTAAATATTTGTAAATGGTAAAAATTATTCATGTAAACAATAAAGATGTAACAAAATATAATATATGCAACATAATATAATATTTACTGATGGAATACATGTATTTGTTCATTTCTTAAAATACTGAAGTGTGACCAAAATTACGAAAAACTTATAAAACATAATTAGTAAAATTTGTATTTTTGTAATGTACCTAGCTATAATTAACAGCATTATTTGGGAGACAATGTCTTTCATACGTAAGTAAAATTGACATTATAGCTGAAATATACCAAATTAACTGGATAATGAATCAAATATAAATTGGAATCCAATCAAATCCTGAGCCTGTGAATCAGAATCAAATCGAATCAGTATCAACACCTAACTGCCCCAGTCTCAATATTATTAACAAATGTGGAACATCTTCTTTAGGCAGCATGCACAAATACAGCCCCAATTTTAAAAAATGTTGGGACAGTATTAAAAATTCTAATAAAAACAAAAAGGAGTGATTTTATATTACAGTATATTCAGCCTTTAATCTACTGAAGGCACTACAATATGATTGCAACACAAAAAAGTTGAGACTGGTAATTTAAGACTAATAAAAATGTGACGAGTTAAAATAACAAGTCAATGTGAAACAGCAGATGTTAAACAGGTGAGGCAATTGTGTCAGTATATAAGGAGCTTCCAAAAACAGTCTAGTCCTTCAAGAGGAAGGCTTGTTCAAGTTTTGTCAATTTGCCAACAGATACTTCAGCAAATAATCCAGCATTTTAAGAACAATGTTCTCCAAAGACCAACTGGAAGGATTTTGGGCATTTCACCCTCTACAGTGCACAATATAGTTAAAGGATTTGAGGAATCTGGTCAAATCTTGGTGCATAAAGGGAAAGACGAAAAGCCAGTTCTCTGATCCCTCAGACGTCACTGTTTTAAAAAACATCATGCATCTGTAATGGATATCATGAACATGAGCTCGGGATTACTTTAGTAAACCTTTATTAGTCAAACAATTCATCGCTGCATCCACAGATGCAAAGTTAAGACTTTACTATGCAAAGCAGAAGTCCTACATCATCACTGTCCAGAAGTGCTGCCGACTTCTCTGGGCTCGTTCTCATCTTAGATAGTAAGTAGAATAGTGGAACCATATTTTATGGTCCGATGAGTCCACATTTCAAATAGTTTTTGAAAAACACAGCCTTCGTGTTCTCTGGGACAAAGAGGAAAAGAACCATCCAAGCTGTTATCAGCATCAGCTCCAAAAGCCAGTGTCTGTGTGGGCCAGCGGTGTGTCAGTGCCCATGGCATGGGTAACTTGCACATCAGTGAGGGCACCATTAATGTAGACAGATATATAAATATTTTGGAGCAACATATACTGCCATCTAGCATCGTCTTTTCCAGGGACGTCGATGCATGGATAGCAGGACAACTTCAAACCACATACTGCCTGAATAAGCAGAGAGTTCGGGTGCTAGATTGGCCTGCCAGCAGTCCTGACCATCTACAATTGAGAATGTGTGGCACATTATGAAGTGCACAATACAGCAACAAAGACCCCATACAATTGTGAAGCTGAAGACCTGCATAATGGATGAATGGGGGGAAAACTAAACTTTTTAAGCTTAACAAACTTATGTCTTCGGTGCCCAAATGCTTAATAAGTGTTATAAGAAGAAATGGTGATGTTTCACAGTGTTAAACACTTGACTGTCCAACTTTTTTGGAATCATCTGATTTGAAATGACTGTACATAAAATAAACAAACAGTGCTTTCAAAAAAGCAAAGGGTGAATATAATTTACAAATCACAAATATTTGTTTTATTAGCATTTTTCATATGGTCCCAACATTTTAGGAATTGGGGTTGTACTATAATAAATAAGAAAAACTTTGAATTCACAAATGTCTCTATTTGCACAAACTGTTGCAAATTACAAATTTTACAGACACAAGTTGAAAGTAATTTAGTAACATACATTTGTGACATTTATCAAATTGGATTAGTGTGCACACATTTGTAAATAATATTGAGACTGATTTCATTTTTTTGAGAGCGAGAGACAGAGGGAATAAAATCTGAACATTTTGCAGACTGGACTCAAACTTGTATTAACAACAACAGCACCACGATTCATCATGTCAGCATGTGGGCTAAGCTTTGCATCACAGTCCTGAAAGACACTTTCAAGAAATAACTTTGGTCATGTCTTAATCTTTCAGTTTCTTTACTTTCTTGTGTTTGTCGGAGCACTCTATCACTGAGAGTTCTGATGACCAGAGATGATCAAGGGAAAGTTTGTCGCGACTGGCTTGTCTCTACGTCAGCTCAGAAAATGACAAAGACAAACACCACAATGGAAAGCCATCTCTCCTGCAAGGCTAATTTAAAACTAAGCCCTCATTTCCTGTTCCAAAGCCAAACCAAAAATATAGAGTGGAGGCCTGGACAGACGTTCACTTTTCCACAAGCATCATAAAATATTTATACAGGGCCATTCTAAAATGAAACACACAAGAAGAATAGATCGAGCTTGCTATGCAGTGTCCGGTGAGGGACAGACCCCTGAGGGGGTTGTTAAGGTAGATGGGAGCCATTCAAATATTGACCATCAAGTGTGATCAAAATCACCAAGTAATAGCTGTAATCTACTCTCATGCTGTAAACCTCAGGCTTTTCCACAAGGTCAGTTCACAGAGAAAAAAAAACTAGAACAAAGCGCATCACTAGATTTGCCTTTTTGCATTTTAAAGGTACAATTCACCCCAAAGTTGCAATTTAGTCATAATTTACATAATTAACCTTCATGTTGTTCTTAACACGCAAGACTTTCTTAACATTCAAATATGGCATGTTTTACATCAAACATACTGTATTGATGTACCAAAATTGAATGAACATGAATGTGGATGATGTTTGAGAGCTACAGTGAAGGGGGAGATTTTTAGCAAATAATTATGTAAATTTCAGTGTGTTCCTTATAGAAAGCCATTATCTAACTTAAGAAGACTTGAAATATAGCACACAAGACATATGGACTACTTTTACAGTCTGTTTTTGTGCTTTTAAGAGCTCGATGGGTTTTTCAAAAGGGTTTATTCCAGCAACTGAGGTAAAATCTCTTTCTTTGTTTTTTCTTTAGACATTTCTTATATTTCAGAGATCAGAGAGCAAGGCTCCATAAATAACTCTACCATGTCTATATTCCGCACATGAAAATAGATATTATGCCTATATATGTGGGCTATTGCTAGCCACCCTAAACCAAACAACAAAGGCACGGACCACATAATGGGGACTTTGAGACAGACCGAGCTCTACACATGCATACTTCAGATCAATGTATTACAATGTACATGTATTTCAGATCAATCTAGACTTCAGTAAGATTCAGACCTCTAAAGAAGGTTGAAGAGGTGTAGAACACAGATGTGACAGTTTTAATTTAAATTTTTTAATATTCCACGTTTTAGAATCGCAATCCACTAAACAAAGAATCACAGAGTTATTGTATTGTGACCCAGAAATCAATATAATATCATATTTCCAAGTCCTTGTTGATTCCCCACCCCTAATGTACAGCTAATCAGAGTGAACTGTTTACCTTGTATCTGTGGTATGTAGGGCGCCAACAATTTCCCTCTTTTCTTCTCATAGCCTTTCTGTGTGATGTCACCTAAAGAGAGAGAGAGAGAGAGAGAGTGAGAGAGTGAGAGAGAGAGTGAGAGAGAGAGAGAGAGAGAGAGAGAAAAACAAAAAGATTGTGATGAATCATGTATTGTGTGTTTGAAAAGCTGGCATGATGTTGCCCAATGTCAGCCCATCATCCTGGCACAGAGAAAGTTCACTTCTGTTAGATAAACCAATATTAATTTAATGTTTGTGCTTCGATATTTGCCTATTTAATTATAGCCAAGGAAGTCTTTCTAGTTAAGAATCCTGGTAGAGACACCAGCATCCAAAAATCAACATACACACTGGCCTTAAAATTTTGAATTTAAATACTTAAGCCAAATTCATAATTTATAAATGTCATTAAATTAGATGACAAAATATCAAACCGAATGGCTTTAACTTTAAAGAACATATAAAGACAATTACGTTACTTTAGAACAATAGGTATACTCTGCAAAATTAAACAAAAAAGAATGTCTACTGTAGCATCATTTGTTCGCAGATATAACTTGGTTTTGTATTTTGAAATATAATATAATGACATTCATTTTTAAGTGTGGCTTATGTGTCCAAACAAAATAATATCCCATATACTTATCTGAGTTCGCTCATAAACAATGACGGCATGTACAAATAAATGTAAAAAGACTAAAGAAGATTTACTAGACAAAATGTTAGGCTAAAACAAACTTTCACATCTACAGTAATATCATTCACAAGCACATTGCTTTGTGATGGCGCAAGACTTATAATGCACTTAAAGCTTAAGTATGTAAATTCTGTGCTACCAAAGAGTATTGCAAAAATAAACTTTGTTTTCAAAACAGCTTTCTGAATACGCCCACCGTCTGCAGTTGGTCAAACAAAGAGTTAGTCCATCATTGTTGGGACAGGTCTAATCTGGTCACTCAAAACAAAGAGCAATTTTCAAAGCACCACAGAAACACTGTGCTTACAGTTTTCCAGAAAATTAACCTATGAATGGATTATTTACACTTGCCTCTGCGTAAGTATTTAGATAGAAGTATTTGAACACAGAAAATGTTACATACTTCAGCTTTATTTACTGTGCTAGTCAGTTACTGCAGATGAACAAATCAGCTGGGAATGATTGAATTACTACTCCAAACTTCACCAACAGTTATTAACATATCATTTCAGCTACATACTGATTTTCCTCCAGAAAATATTGCTGACTGCTCTCTGAATGGTTTGGGCTTTGATACACACACTTAATTATGGGCTGTCAAGAAGACAAGCATTTTTTAAATAGAAGGAGACCTTTCCAATTCTTGCGTAATGGCATGGGCAGATCTCAGCTTGGCACACTTCATTTACTCTTCAATCACAAGAAAGAAACATTGAAAATCAAGCATCTGACAAAGGAAACAATAGATTTTCTAATCACAAAGCAACAAAAAGAAACATGGTCCTGTTTGTTTCACTGTCGGATGGATGGATGGATGGATGGATGGATGGATGGATGGATGGATGGATGGATGGATGGATGGATGGATGGATGGATGGATGGATGGATGGATGGATGGATGGATGGATGGATGGATGGATGGATGGATGGATGGATGGATGGATGGATGGACAGGTAGACAGACAAATGAATGGATTGGTGCATGGGAGGATGGATGGATGGATGGATGGATGGACGGACAGGTAGACAGACAAATGAATGGATTGGTACATGGATGGATGCATGGAGGATGGATGGATGTTTGCTTGGGTGGATGGATGGAAGGAAGAATGCATGCATGGATGGATGGTTAAATGAAAGTACTTTTGAATACATTAAATTAAATATTCAACATTTAGGTTTGGTATTTGGGTGTCTATCTACATTTGGCAATTTAGTGTAGCTGTATTTTAAACATAAAATATGTTCTGATTGGCTAAGGTTTGTCACACAGTATTTCGCTTTCAGTGGGAACAGTGTTGATTTTGAAGGTGTAGTTTGGAAAAGCTGAGGACTTGTGTCAGTATGCTTACTCCCTTTACATCCTGGATCACCCTACTTCACTCCCAGGCCTCAACCTGAGAAAAAGCTTTTTCTCCCTCAACAAAAGCCATATTGACACGGCCCTGCTGACTGAAACCACTAAAGACAAGTGAGGCACCCAAGCCGCCTCTGACACATTCCCCTCCCCGAGCCTTTCTCAGCTGCCCGGAGTGGTTGATAAACCTTCACATAATACTGGGAGGGGTACGCTTGGAAAAGATAACACTCAAACAGCAGGGGTGGCAAACAACACATCTAATCTGCAGTTGACAACACAGAGTAAAGTCATTTTGACTTAAAGGGATAGGTCACCCAAAACTGAAAATACAATTCAAAGTCAAAATGTAATCCTCTTCATGTCATTCCAAACCCAAATGACTCTCTTTAGAATACAACAGGTGAATTTTTGAATAGTATCTTAGCTGCTCTTTTACAAATAATGCAAGTGAATAAGTACTGGGGCTGTCAAGCTCCAAAATGACAAAAATAAAGCACTATAATAACATCATAAAAGTGGTACATATGAGTCATGCAATAGCTTTTTGGTGGGGACCAAAATTTAAATCATTCTGTTCGAGGGAGCTGTTTACCACAGTGACCAGATCATTCAGTCAGCGAGTTAAACTTGAGAACCAGATCGGTCTGAATTGTGAATTAATCAGTCAGACCAGTTTTGTGAACTGGATCAACTGATTTGTTCAAAAGAATGAGGACAGATGTCAAGATTTTGAGTCAATATGACTTGGCGTCTTTTGTCCACAAAAACTATTGGATCACTTGAAAAGACTTGGAACATTGAAAGACTTCACAGACCAAGTCCTCATTCACTTTCATGTTATGGAAAAGAGAGGCCAGAAAATTCTTTAAAAAGTCCCCTTTTGCATTTTACAAAAGAGAGAAAGTCATATGGGTTTGGAACAACAAAAGGGAGATCAAATTTTTATTTCTGGGTCAGCTATTGCTGTTTAGACATGCCAAAGTTGACGCCAAAGCCCAAAGACAATAAACAAGGTATGAAAAAATTGATCAGACCACAATAAAATCACTGATATTTTCAGTATTTCAACCTCCAGAGCTACAGTATATAAGCAGACACTTCCACTAGTGTGTACAGATGCCCTGAGTCACTGCAGAGGGCTGAAAGGTCTACTGTCTCTAGTGTGAAACACAGATCATGCAAACAATATGCTACTGTAGCACAACTCAGACAGCTGACCTGATGCATGCATTGTCTGCTCAAACACAGAGCATGGTACAACAGCGGGAGACACAAATGGACGGCTATTCTCCTGCCAACACAATCTCTCTGAAGCAGTTCTTTCCAATCCAGGATTATGAGAGTTTGAATTTGGCTTGGGAAGCTTGCTGATTGTGTTCCCCCATCATGTCCTGTCCTCACTTGCCAATTACTTGGTAACAGAACATTACATCCAGCCATATTTGACCATTTTGAGATTATCAGCCAATATCAGTGTCTGCCTGACCAATCGATAGAAGTGTTAGCACCTCCTTCGGTTCACAAATCAACAAGGAATGTTCCTGTAGCTCAACTGGTCATTCATCAGACCTTCGGCCACCTTGCTCTCAAATAACATCGACATTGACATAAGCTGTTGTACAGAACATTTCAGATGACCACCATCATTATATATATAAAAAAATGGATTTAGTAATCAATATTTTCAGCAAAAAGAAGCTGAGAGGAACAATAAAAATGGGAACTAATGTCCACCTCCATAGAAAGAGACTTTAAACTCAACTTCTGCTGCATTTAAAATATGCTCTAATTCAGATTGCTTGGAGATAGAATTCAACGGTCAATGAGCCTCCCCTCTTTATGTGCTGAGAATATGAGGTGACGGTTGTGTGGATGAGGATCAGGTGCACAGTCTGCCAACATCAAACCATAAGAAATGGCCATTAGTGGCTGATGAAGGCAGAGTAAGTGAGGTTCTGAGTACAGATGCACACCTGGGAAGAGGGGTGTTCATTTTGGCTTGTGAACATACTGTATACTTTAGGTGCAACAATCAGTCACTCATTGTGTTTGGTCAATATTTGTTTTAATGTATTTAACCCATTTGAATTCCTGGTGACATCTTTCAAAAGAAGGAATGAGAAATATATTGAATCCATCAAGACTCAACTGGAGGGTGAAAAGTGGTATGCACCTCTTCATAAACTGCCAGTGTGAAAGCACCCTTAGAAGAATTTCTGTTGTGTTGAAGAGGTTACCCTCATGGTGAAGAGTTGAGCTTGGTCCAAGGTTAAGGACCAATACATTATGAGTATTCTACATACTACAGTATTGTTTTATCCATTGCCCAAATGCTGTGCTTACCATAGCATAGTGACCATGTTGTACTCAATAGTGCTCCTTTCCTCTCCTTTTTTGTCTGTAGCATCTCACTTCTGGAAAAACAAGTCACTACATGACACAATGTGATTATTAAACCGCTTTAGCGCTCTGCTCACTGTGATAGGGACTACTGAGATAATGATAGTCAATAGGGTTAATTTTCATGTTGATTTTAAACATTAGATATAATACTACATAATCAATCGTGCAAGGGTTGACGATCATTACAATTCTGCATAAATCTATAGAGGATTTCTACGGGCAGAGATTTTGTGTGGGCCTAGTTTTTGGTGTCAACTTCCCTCTGTCATTTCCTGTACCATCATCATAATAATCACTTTTACTACAGCCCATTGTTTCCCATCATTCCTCAGCAGTTTAAAATCTATTCACTCAGTCTTGTCTCTCCATCTCCATCAGTCTAGATTTCACCGCAAACCAGACGTGTATTTAAATGCACTCCAGTCACAGACTGACCCAGATATTTCAGTCCTAAGCAATAATTTCCCATTTCCCTCTGAACGAGGAATCTGGAGAGCAGAGATGCCAGCTGAATCTCATTTACAGGTGACACTCCATCTTGTGGTGGGGACATATGGGCTTTTGATCAGCTAAAAAACTCCCAGTGCTCTCCTCCATCCTTCTAATGATTTTTATTGACTGATAGCTATTGAACATCAGCTTATTTTACTCGAAAGATAAATGTCTGAAGACATTATCATCTAGTACCAGTGGTTACAGAGTACAGCGTTATTACGCCAAAAGCAATTATGTCCACAAGGTCACTTCCTCCTAAAACATTTCAGAAGTCACATTCTTCACCATTCTATGATAACTTTACATTAGAGCTGTTGAAATGAACGCATTAACGCATGAGATTAAAGGTGCAAGCGTTTCTTTCATGGAAAGGTATTTAAAAAATTTTCATACTCCCTTAACCCCTTATCCCGCAGGGAGTGGCGATACTTTTATTACCTTTTTAAGCTTTGTTTTATAACAAATATTCAACTGACTATCATAAACTATGCATCATTTGAAAGGTAAAACACTCAAGAATCATGTTCTAAACTTGTTTTTGCAATCAATATACCAGAGAGGAAAGGGTTAAATTAAATGCAAAAGGACTTCTCATTTGAAAATGAGCAAAATGAACCGCTATACTCATCTTTCATCTCGTATGGTTCAGATCAGTTTGGACGAATCCAAGAAACAACAGCATACATTTCAATGTAAGGGTCCACTCTTCAAAATGGATCCCACTTTTTAATCCAAAACAACGAAAAATAGGGAAAAAAATGAAATATCCTCCTTTGGTTTGCATGAGCGTTTTCGAGATAGAGTTCGCATCATGTTCATTTTCAAAGAAATATCGATTCTAATCCATATTCCAACACTCAAAAGCTATCTCACCCCTGTAGTTTAGACTCAATAACAGTGGAGATGACTAGCAAGATATGAGATTACAGTGATATGTTTATATGAATGAATGGTGCATTGAATATAAATATAATGGAAGGAAAGGATTACAAGATGTCAGGTGAAGATATAATAAATATATATATATAATTATATACATAGAAAAATAATAATTACAAAGCATTTTTAATGTTGAGCATTATAATGATAAGGTATGTGACATTTGATATTGTAATATGATGGAATATTGATGCTGCTAATAGATGAATGTGACTCAAACTGAAATCCTCTTTTGTGTGTTTGTGTGTGTGTGTTTTCCTGTGCTGTAAAATAGGCCTTCAAATTTAAAATGTTAAAATGTTGTGCTGAAATAATTTTTTCTTGTGTAGTTTGATGGGCAGAATAGTTCTGAATGGATAAACATGTATTGTAGTATGTAGTGTTTACTCCTTATGTGACATTTGGTAACCAGGTGTCCATTTGGAGTCCATTTGGCCTTTTGGAAAGGACGCCTATACTTTTCTTGAATAAAAGCTTACAGGAACTACATTTTTGGGAGTATCATCCTCAAATTTGAATCAAAACTTGGTCAGACATTCAGTTTTATCTTTATGGTGTTTTCAGGCCCTTAACATAAAATTCTGATATATCTTTCCCTAAATGAAGTTTATTCAAAGAAATCGTGAGTCAATTTCATGTATATTTTACCTTGTTTTACTCTTGTTCCTATGCTACTTTGAGTTATAATGACTCTTGGGTAACAAAGTTTCAAGTGTCTAGTTTAAAGAAATATCAGAGTTATGAATGTGGACCATAGGGTTCAAGAGCTACAGAGATTTGTATTTGGGTATGTCGTTTTCAGAAAATTCTCAAAAATAGGGGTGCTGGTTAAATTAAAGATGTTTATGAATTAAGTGTACTGAGATATCTCACCGGTCTCTGTGACATCTGTAGACAGTCCGTGAACTGCTGACGTTCACCCGTCAGTCATATTGCTCGTTCTCATAGTGTTGTATTTGAAGTGGATCATTGAGGCTATGATTCATAATATTTGTCAGTTGAGGGCGCTATTGTGCCAATGTTGAATTTGAAAGCCACAGTTACAAACAATGCTGCTCCTTTGTTTAGTCCAGTGAAAGCTTCAGAATGCTAAAATCGCTTACAGCACCTTTCATTTAAAATGTTTAACGATTCACATGAAGAATCATTTAATCATTTACTTTTCACTGCAAAAATAATTATCTTAATCAGTATTTTAGTCTTGTCCTAAAATATCTAAACATCCTTAATGTCGTTGAGAAGCTAGATTGCATTTGATATTATTTTAGATTTCTGTATATATGTTGAAATTAACCAATTGACAAATAGTCTTTTCTTATTCCATTTTCTTAATTCAAGATCTATTTTGTGAGCAGTTTAATTATCTTACACAATTTTGCTGTTCAAGTAAATGTGTTTTCAAGGGTGTTTAGACATGTCTACAGGAAAACAAGATTAAAATGCTTATTTTTCCAGTGTTGGCAATTTCATAGATGCTCATCAAATACACATTTACACTCCTGAGGAAATCCCCAAATCTTTGTTTAACCCACAATAAGAACATGCTGCATTCTAAAACACACACAAACAAACACCCACACAAATTCAGACAAGAATCTCACCAGAAACAAGTTTCTCTTCCCAATGTCTGTAGTCGTCCCCAGTGTCTTCAGCTGCTCTAAGCTCTACTCTGCCGTGTCTGTGAACAACCCTATCATTTTAAACAGCCCCAACCCCACCTTCTCACAAGCTTGAGACCCCCTGGGAACAAAGAGGAGGGGCTGTGAGATTATAGGCAGCATTTAGGAATGGACAATCACCGTGGAAGCAGAGAGCTCTTCACGTCTGCATTCAGTCTCTTCTGATTCCATACAGTCTCAGAGATGCTATCAGCATGACAAATCTTATTCTTCACCATAAGGACGAAAGAAAGGCCTGGTGTTTGTTTGTCAGGCTGTTAACAATGGTACAGTAAACTAATGTAATGAGGTTCCAAAACTTCACCATTTATAATATATGTTCTGCGTTCAACTCAAGTTAAGATCTATAGATACTGCAGCATTTGTGGCATGTTTACAATGTCACAGTCATCAAAATAAAACTTTGTCATGAAAATACAGAATTTTCTGCAATCATGAGAAATGTCTCATCTAATGTCCATTGTCCACACAGAGCCAAATTGAATCACAAAACAGCTTCACAAAACACCAGAACATCCCCATGACCAGCGTGACATTAGATGATGACAACAGCTCTGTGGAAAATGCCATAGATTTACAACGAAGCACACCTCTCTCTCAGGGCGACACCCATCTGATACACAACTGCACTCGCTCTGCCTGCTGGCACACATAATAGGATTGCCAGCCTGGCATATTCAGTGCCAACTATGTCTCTTCTGCTTGGGCACAGCGGGATAAACTGCTAGTGATTACTGCAGTTTGCACAAACTGTTATCATGACAGCAGAACAAGATGCCATTTAACTTTTCTGACAGCATACACAATCGTTCTTGTGAACGACTCAAAGAACCCTGCTAGCATGGAAAAAAGAAATGTGTAAAACCAAATATGACTAATAATGAGCAATACCAACAATATAGTGGTATTTAAGGAAGACAAATCACTTCATCAAAAATAAATAAATGGATAACTACATAATTAGATAAAATATGGATTCAACATTTTAACATTTAGCCTTAATTTTCAACAAAAATCATCATGAAAATTTTAAATGGAAATTTTACATTTCCAAATATCTTTAAAATCTCAACTGTTTTCGCTAAACAGCAATGAGATTGAATGGAAAGCAAATAGAGATTCTCCCGCTTCTCAGATGTTTCTCCTGAGAAAAAGATGCCAGTAATCTCCAGTGTCTCCACTAGAGTTTCAGAAGAGATCTCAACACCGTCTCAAATACGAAAGTCTGCAATCACAAGTCAGAGATTTCAATATGACCTCAAAGACCTTATCAAATTCTTCTAAGGCCAAATTATCTGAGCTATGCCATCCACACTAATTTTATAGCACTATACTCTTCCTTTATCTCAACAGTTCTCTCATTTGTGTCTGTTTACATTTCTCCAAATCAGTCATTTTAGGAGAAATGTCTAAACTGTTTCTTGTTACTTTAAGTTGTCATGAAACATAACTGAGAACTCTGGCACAGACTCCCAAAATAAAGAGCCTTTGAGCCATACATTTTTCCTCTAGGACTATAATGCACATATAAAATAACTTTTAAAAATCTTGAAGATCTTCCAAAGTTTCTAATCATGCAACTTACCTTTCCGTCAGTGCATCTCGTCACAGGAGGTATGGAAAAACTCTTCCGGAGAGAGCCGATACCAGTCAAATACACAAAGTAAAAAGCACACAGCTCTCACCGCTCAAGAGTAGGCTGCTAGACCACTCTCTGTCTGGCAGTATGGCAGCCAAACCACACTGCAGAGTCAGCAACAGTGACGGCACATGTGCATCCAGCAATGCAACTCTAACACTGAGTCAGAACCACTAAAGCAGAGCCGGACAGGGGCTGTTCCCCTCACACATGCTGTAACCAGAGTCCAGGACTGAGAAGCAGTCAGAGAGCTCCACACTGAGGTCACATCGGGCCACCCGACACCATCAGGAATCAGGGTGAGTGTTGAAGTCAGGCCACTGAGGTTTGGAAGTTGTCTTTGTTTCCTCACATAGAGAAACCTTTGCTGTCTCTATCTCTCACACATTTTCCTCCCGTCTATCCTACCCCCGCAACCCTCTCTCTCTGTCCTCTTGTTCCACTGTTCCCCTCCCCTCCATTTCTCTCCCACCCTCCTCTCATCCCAGAGCCAAGCCAGGCTGACAGATTAGAGCGTTAAAAAGGATCCAACCCCCACTATCCCCAGCACACCAAACACACCCTCAAAAATAAAGGTTCCTTGATGGGTCTTTGTAGCAACTTAAGCTCAGCAAATCATCTTTTTCTATTAAGGTTTGTTAAAATCTCCTTCACACTTGCATATTCAAACTTGGTGCATCAAAATGCTTTGCAACAGGTTTGACACATCAATGTGACATTGAGTGATCTTGTTAGAAAGACAAAGAGAGCAATATTCTCCTATCTGTATTAGTGTGACCAACACCCTGTGGAGGGGGGACACAGACATGCTGAAAGCACAGAGCACACAAGCGTTATGTGACTTGCCACACTGAGAAAATACAGAGAAAATATCTCACAAAAAAAGAAAAAAAGAAGCCCAAGAGAAGATCCTACAAGATGCTGTTCATTCAATTCCATTACTCATTGGGCTAAATGTGCAAAATTACAGCTCAAAATGTTTGTCAAGCTAATATTTGGGCAACTTATTGCTTTTTATTTTATTTAAAATTCTTTGTGTCTCTAAATCTTAGTATAATAATTTGTAGATAATTCTAAAAGTTGGGTTTATAAACCTTTTTTTAACTTGGGACATTTCACACAAACTCTCTGCCAACCCAGGGTCCCTCTAATATAAAACGTTTGTTTTAATCTTGTGCGACCCCGCGTCCACATGCATGGACACTGTATTCCAGCTTTGCGATATGCAACGCATAATTTAAATTAATTAAAACTGACTGAATACTGTTTACAAGAATCTACTCTGTCATTTAATGGTTAAACTTCTGGTGCACCGTGTCACGTGGCACAACAACATGGCACTGATTTCCGTGAAGCGCTTATGTGGGCGCAGTGCCAACGAAAGTGCCTCTGGTTGTCAAAAGTAGCGTCTCGTTTGATGTTGCGCGTCGGTGCACTGATAAATAAGATGTCCACATATGTAGATTTTGGGGGCATTATTCCCTCAAAAGTTGAAAAAAGGTTAAAAGAGGTTAAAAACTTTCATGACTTATTTTCCTTTGACAATTCCAGGATTCATCTTGCTTCTGTATTGTGTGACATTTGAGATTTCTATATTGGTTTGATTGTTATTTCACCCATTAATAAAACAAATACCAAAAGTGAACTTTGAAATAGATAAAATATGTCTATATTTTGTATTATATTATAAGCAGTCTCTGTGCAGATACGTGGATGAAACTTCAGGTTCTAGAACAGTTGTTCTCAAATAGGGGGTTGGGAGCCACTAGGCAGCCTCAGCACACTTCCAGGAGGGCCTCAAGATCTCGTAAAATTATTTAAAATAAGGTAGATTATTATAATTTGTATATAATTAATAATTAAATTAATTGAAAATGCTAAAATATTTCATGATGAATTGTTTTAATCTATTGATGTTAGTAGTTTCTTACATTAAAAAAAACTTTGAAAAACAAGCTTGGTCCACATTACAGTAGAAGTAGTAGAGGAAATATCTTATAGTAGATAAGGCTTATAAATATCTAATAGCCTGCATGGGGGGGCCTTCAAATATTTTCTCTGACAATGGGGGGACTTGGAGTCAAAAAGGTTGAGACCTACTGTTCTAGAGGTATTTAAGCAGGTTTTTAGACAGTTCTTTTGTGGATAAACATGATCATTAAGTGTTAAGTCTACAAACACACAATGCAACACTACTAACCTTCTCAGCTGAAGTGTGAAACACAGCTTCTAGATGATTCTTTCTAAAGCATGCACTCTTTCTAATCACACACATACACAAACACACCCTGAAGCATAAACTGTGTAGGCACCAACCTTTAATCAGCTTTAATAAGCTTTAACAAGAAAGAAGATTCAAGCAATACACAGATTCAGTGGACAATTATTTAAATAGTTTACAAGGATTAAACAAAAATTGACCATTTACTTTACATTTTATTGGTTTTATTTCCAGTTGTTACACTTCCTGGTCAAAAATGACTTGCCATTGGAAATTAATGGAATGACCGTTGCACACGGTGCCCCAACCCAATTTGGAGGTGTCTGTGGTGACCAGGACGCGTCGGGACACCTGCTGAAAGGGAATTCCTGTTAGTAGAAAGCAGAGGTCTGTCCAGGGTTTGAACGTTTGGCGGCAGGCGGGGGTGATAACCACACGGTGCGTGCCGCGGAGCCATGCTCGTCTCGGAACTCGAGTCTGGAGCCAGTGCTGAAGCGGTCTCATATGCATCAACCCGAGCAGCGTGACCACCGTGGAGGACGCCATATGCCCCAGGAGCCTCTGGAAAAGTTTTAAAGGGACCGGTGTGCCCGGCCTGAGCACGGCGAGGCATTTCAGCACTGACTGCGCACGCTCATTGGTGAGGCACGCTGACATTGAGAAAAGCGATGCTCTGAACCAGGGCGAGTCTGCTCTTTTCCCAGTTGACCTGAAGCCCTAAATGGCTGAGGTGCCTGAGCACCTGGTCCCTGTGGGCGCATAGTAACTCATAGCGCATAGAGTGGGCCAGGATGAGCCAGTTGTCGAGGTAATTGAGTATGCGGATGCCTGCTTCCCGGAGCGGGGTAAGGGCTGCCTCTGCGACCTTCGTGCAAGGCCCGGTTGCAAGTCCAAGATCGGTCGTAAGCCGCCGCTTTTCTTGGGAACGATGAAGTAAGGGCTGTAGAAACCCTTCTTCATCTCGGTTGGAGGGACAGGCTATATAGCGTCTTTGAGTAAGAGACTCGCAATTTCCGCCCCCGAAGGGGGGGGGGGGGGGGGGGGTGGGGTGGGGGGGGCATGGCAAGTTGAATTGCATAACCAAGTTGAATGGTCCTGGCCAGCCGGTGTGACGGATTGGGAAGTGAGAGCCACGTGTCCAAACTCCGAGCTAGGGGCACTTAAGGGGACGATTATTTTTGACGTACCCGGCGGGGCTTTGCAGCGGGGCGGAGCAGGTAATGTGGCGTCGGGAGGCAAGGGTGTGTCCCGAGGCTCTGCTGCTGAGAGAAGACTCGAAGCACTTACCTTGCTCCACATACCCGGCAGGGGGCAGGTTAGTGACTGAGGAGTAGGTCCCATGGAGGCGTCCTCTGGACTAGTCAAAACCAGCCGGCCGGGGAACAGTCGTGGGGCTGAAGGTGAGAGGTCTGCGTCCAGAGTGCTGGGACTGTTGAGGTGAGGTGTGGTGGCAGAGTGCCGTGAGAATGGCATTTGCGGGCCAGGTGACCCAGAGACAAAGGAAATAGCTATTTTAATGAGAATGTGGGTACCGCAGCCCACGGCAAAGGAAATAAATTAAACTGATGTTTCTCCTCCCGGCCCTCCACTGGGGGACGGAGTGGACTTCTTACCAGCTCCGGAGCAAATGTCTTGGTCTCTGGGTCGGGCGTCTCAGGACTGCTTGGGAGTCTTCCGGGTCCTCGAAGGGGTCTGTGAGATGGGGGCGTGCACTTCCTGCTGGGCCCTCGACGCAAGGGCTGAGAGCTGTGCCAAGGTTGAGGCGGAGCTGCGCATTTTTTTGGAAGCCGCAGGAGGACGCTCTCGGTGAGCAGACGGAGCGTGGCACGTGGCGGCAGGTTTGCGGTGGGGCAGGATGTGAGAAATGGCCTCCGTCTGCTTCTTCACCGCTGAGAACTGCTGGGCAAAGTCCTCGACTGTGTCGCGAAAAGACCAAACTGGGAGACAGGTGAGTCGAGGAAGCGTGTCTTGTCCACTTCGCGCATCTCAACCAGGAGTGCCAGAGTGAACACGCTGTGAACTTCGTGGCCCTGAGGGTGAGGTCGGTTGCTGAGCGCAGTTCCTGCAGCATGTCGGGATCAGGACTGCCCAAGTGCAGATCTTTAAGTGCCTTGGCC
This sequence comes from Moxostoma hubbsi, assembly GCA_032164185.1. Classification (NCBI taxonomy): domain Eukaryota; kingdom Metazoa; phylum Chordata; class Actinopteri; order Cypriniformes; family Catostomidae; genus Moxostoma; species Moxostoma hubbsi. Next base: position 35,349,041 of record JAVLUX010000011.1, read on the forward strand.
TGGTGGACTTGCAGGAGGGCCATGGCATGCAGGGCGGAAGCAGCCTGTCCGGTTGATGCACCCATGTAGCCTAATACGGGACCGGGTGTGTAGGATCACCACCTGGCCCACCCTCCGCCCTGCCACACCGGTGTATGTGTTGGGGTGAAAAACCACTAATTAGAATAATGAACTGAAACCATTTCTGAAAACACATTTGCAAACAGCTTTGATAGTAAATCCATTGTGTATTTGAATGCTTGTTGTTTCTTTTTGGTGTGCAAATACAGGATTGCTTGTGTGTTGCATCATGCATGTGTATGTGTGCATGTACAGTATGTCTGTTTCTGTGTGTACATGTACAGCATACGTGTGTTTACACAACTTTACAGTGAGTGAATTATTTCTACCTCCCTGCTTGAGTATCCATCATCACTTGCACATCTGTAACACTATTGCATTGTGTTTGTGTTTTATTGTGTACAGTACATAAATAACATAAAAGAGCCGTTTGATTAGCAACGTCTTTTCAAGACGCCGTTCTGCAAATGTTTCCACCTTGTGAGCAATATATCCCTCTATCAGAAGGGAACGAGTGCTGTTTTCCATATCCGCCCGAAGCCGATCCCCTCTCCTCCCACGGCAGCTGCAGAGGGACACACGAGGGAGGCGCACGAGGATGGGGTAGAGCGCACAGATTTGAGGAGAATTTGTGGGCGGTCCTGCCTTGCGTGCTTCTCTCCTCCAGTCAGGGCTGGGAGCACGCTGCCACAGCGCTCGCTGAGATTGATTGTGAGCGTAAGAAATCTTGAAATGCTTTACTTTCATTTTCAATTTGAATAAACAACTACACTCAGCTGCATCCATAGTAACACCACTCACTCATCTGCTATCACCTCGATACGTGTCCTCTATGCCATGGTGATTAGCTGACACAGCGATACTCATAAAAGTACCAACATAGGAACAAAATATATTTTAAAATGCATTCTGCTTAATTAATATTATTGTCTTAATTATTGCAATAAATGTGTATTCCAAGTAACATAATTTTATTCATGTCTGTAAATGTAATCAGATTACTTAATTTTTAAATTTAAATGTTAAATGACAGCGTTACTGCATAATGTAGTAATTGTAATTAGATTACAGTAGCACATTACACCCAACACTTTCCATGACCATGGGAGCCCTGATTAAAGAGCAGTTAATAGAAGTTTGTCAGCTCCACTGGTTGTATGAGTTGAGCCAGGAGCATATCTCCCAGAGGTCTGTCTGTATCACCAGAGCATTTTATTAGAATGGCACTCCAGTGAAAATAGTAAATGCTTTTGACTCCTGAGGGAAGAGAGAGGGCAGATCTATCAGCCACTATCTACTACAATGAATAGCTGAACATCAATTATGCAGCATTAGACCTAATACACAAAGAGAGATGAGAAGAGGAATCCAGATAAAAGAAATCTAACAGTACATGTTCAGAGACATAAAGAGAAGGCCAAGAAAGGTGAAGGAGACCTTCTCACCCAGAATCATTTATACTTGACACCTCACAACAAGCCTGCACCCTCCGACTCTCCTTAGAGGCATTGACATTTACAGGAGGTACCGCAGAGATGCAATCAGCATACACAAACAGCACGACAGAAACTGAGCTGTGTGAATAAGAGACGGATAATACCATGCATATCAATACCAGCTATTCCAGATGGATTTGCTCTGGTAAAAATCTCAAAGATGCAAATTTTGTGAGAATGACATTAAATTATTTTGTAGAGACAAGAGGTTAAACACGTGTGATGTGGTAGAACAAAAAAAGAGAAACATGGACAGGGAAAGGGATTTAGAAAAGCAGACATGTTAAAATTAATTGAACTCTTTATACAGTTTACAATTAGGAATAAATGGCTTACAATAATATGGGAGGAACAGTGTTTTGCATTCTTTGAATAAACTGTGAGTGGTGCTTTTCCATGCAAAACTTGCTGCCACGATTCTAGTGTGTTGCTATGATGTTGATACAGCATCTGGCTGGTTGCTAAGGTGTTCAGGTGCAGTGGGTGGTTTCTATAGTTTCAAATAAAGTCCAAATAAAAAGAGCCCTCCCCCAATTCTATGATGTCACCTAAATATGACTCAGGTCCATCTATGTCTATGGGATTCATTCGTTTTATCATGGCATCACCAGGCTAATCATGTATAAAAGTAATAATAATAATAAGAGACTGATTACACTCTGCATATGATTTCCAGCTATTCCGGATGGATTTCTATGTGGCTAAACCTGAAATATGCTAATTTTGGGAGAGCGATATAAATTATATTGAGATTAAGTGACAGGGAATTTAAGAACATGAGATACGTAAGAAATGAGAAACAGTCATAAGGAAGCTAGATATGGAAAGGGAGAGGGATTTAGACAAGCAGACAGGGATTGCGAGATAAAAAGAGAGAAATAAAAGGGGGAAGGAGGAGGCAGGAAGAGAGGAGGGCTTTCACTCCACCCCTCCCCACTTTTCATTAACTTTCACTCTGTCGTTCTATCGTTTACAGCAAGAATAATTAGGGCATTTACACTGAAGAGTGGGTGGATGTTGGCACTGCTGGCACACTGGGGAACAGAAGAAGAGTAGCCACCCAACACACACGCATACACCAGAAAATGCCATTGGCTGCTTCTCTATCAGCATAAAGCCTGGTGCACTCAAGGAAGTCTAATATACCTGGAGAAAGCTATTAACATTGAGTGCATATACATGCAACTCAATCTGCTGATGACTACCAGAAATTAGCCAAAAGCAAAAGGAAACCATTTTTACATGAGATTTGAGATCATCGGATTATTCCCTGCTTTCAAAGTCAAAATGTAAACAGTAGAAGTAGGGGAAAATCGATACGTTATAGAAAGGGTTTTCAAAGTGTGTGCCCCCTTGACCCTCTAGTGTAATATTATAAAAAATGCATTATATTTCAGGTGTTGGAGCTTTTCACCAATGATGATCAATTACCTTTAATTCGGTCTGACAGACTCATTCGGCCAATGCGTTCAACACTGATGCGTGATTAACAGCTTTAAATGTTTCTATTAATAATATAAAACTGTATTCTGTATTATTTTTATTATATTACCAGTTTGTCCTCATGACAATGGGATTACTTTACTGTCTTTAGCCTATATCTGTAAACTCGCAGCACATGAGACTCCGTTTCTATGTGAAACTGCACTTGTCACAAACACGATGACACATCAACCCAATATCATGTTGAACATGATAAGGGCACGTGTGATATTGTTCCACATATTTTCAGTTCCCCGTCTGTCGCTCACTTCGACGTCGTGTCGAAGAAGCGACACTAGGGGTCTCTCTTGAGTGCCGAATATGCCTCTGATCTATGAAAAAAGGCCAATGAGAAGTTGGCGAACAGTATTTGCATAATTGAGCGTCAGACGGGGAACGTCTCGGTTACGTATGTAACCTCCGTTCCCTGATGGAGGGAACGAGACGTCGTGTCCTCCCGGCCACGTCGCTGAGCCGAGCCGCTGAGGTGGCCGGACACTCCCGGCTCCTCAGAAAAATCCTGAATGAACGAGCGTATTTCCCTCGCCTTTATACCCGTACGTCCGGGGGTGGGGTATGCAAATACTGTCTGCCAACTTCTCATTGGCCTTTTTTCATAGATCAGAGGCATATTCGGCACTCAAGAGAGAGACCCCAAGTGTCGCTTCTTCGACACGACGTCTTGTTCCCTCCATCAGGGAACAGAGGTTACATACGTAACCGAGACGATTTTCTCCGGCCTGGATTAACTTGTGCAGCTATTTTCCACTGAGGTGTCAGAAGATATCAGTCGAAACAGTTTTAATTGATGGCTTTATTTGCTCATGTCACTTACTTCAGAATTTCATGAGCAGTGCATATAGTTTATTTGAGAGCGCCGCGTCCAGTTTTAAGTGAGAGCCTAGGACTTCCGTGTGCTAGCGGAGAGATCTGCACTGGCGCAACCGGTACATGGATGCGCTCTCGACATTAACAGTATTATAACGCCATTTGCCTTCATAATAAATGTTATTGTATTTATGTATCTTTTGATTTTACTCAGTGAAATTATCATCAATATCCACGGTATTATCCAACCATGGTATTATAGCATTGTGACATTTTTCCTCATGATATTGTATCAATATTCACATGCCAAAAATCAACATTATTTACAGTTTTCAACTTCTACAACTCTCCCTTAGATAGCGCAGTTATTATGCTTTACTGCTGAGGCAGAACGGAACTCATTTGACGTCACACACAACTTGGAAAACAATTTGACACCATGAACACGTCGAAGACCATACAAAATCCAACTTCCTCTTTCAAATCCAGAGTTTGGACACATTTTGGTTTGTCAAAGATCCAGAAAAAAGTATATGTACATTGATCAGCCACAACATTAAACCCACCTGCCTAATATTGTGTAGGTCCCCCATGTGCCACCAAAACTTCAGAACAGCATTCTGAGATGATATTTTTCTCAGCACAATTGTACAGAGCGGTTATCTGAGTTACTGTAGACTTTATCAGTTCAAACCAGTCTGAACATTCTCTGTTGACCTCTCTCATCAACAAGGCATTTCCGTCCACAGAACTGCTGCTCACTGGATATTTTTTTTGTTTTTGGCACCATTCTGAGTAAATTCAAGAGACTAATGTGTGTGAAAATTCCAGGAGATCAGCAGTTACAGAAATACTCAAACCAGCCCATCTGGCACAAACAATTAAAGTCCACATTACCAGAAGAGAAGTGATCACTCTTTTGGTCATTAGCGCATTAGCACGTTTTCCAGTAATCCGGTATTATGTGTTATTGTTTGTCATGGTCGTTACAGTCAAGCTCCAATGTGACATTAACGAGGCCTAAAAGTGTCATTTGCACTAGTCCATGTTGCTTGTGTATTATATTCAAAGTCTCTTGAAGCCATATAATAGTTTTGTGAATCATAAAATGATGCATTTATAGGGAAAAATACAGTCTGCATGCTCAGCGTGTTTGAGGGAATGAGCAATGCTGTGTTGTTCACCCACACCCACACACACACACACACAAATACAAACACACACAGCACACTATTGAGAAGCATATTAAAACTACTGTGAACTAGCCTTCAGACAGAAACTCCAAGTTCTTCCTCCAATGCCAGAGTGATTTAAAGTGTAATATAACTATATTATAATTAAAATAAAATAATAACAACAGTAATAATGTACTGACTAAATAATGTTATTACATTATCACAATTGAAGTGAACACAAAAGAGATTCACTATAGAATCCTACATTCCAGGTCAACATACAACGACTTATTTGAGGGTCAGTATTGTTTATTTTCACAAAAAATGGTTCACATTCAAATTAATTCATGCAATTTTTTATTAATGCAGTTGGTGATTTGGCAACAGTTCTCTTAAGTCCTATAAATAATAATGAAATAAGTCAGTAAAATATGACAAATATCCCAATATTTTATTTATTTTACAGATTAAACCCAATATTTAAAATAAAAGCTGCAGGTTTGAATTGCAAAACACTAAAAATATAGAATCACAATTATATTGTATCATGACCTAGACATCAATATAATATCACACCACCAGTTACCTTGTGAGTTCCAACACCTAGTAAACAGTCATGCTCACAACACTTGAATAGATCGGATAAGACAGGTAATAACGCTGGTTGTTTAAAGTTTGTGGAAATGTGCAAAAATCAACCAGTGTCAACTGGTTTATGCTTAAACTGTTTATGACCTTGTTCTGATAAAAGAAAACCATTTGGAGGAGTTACATGAAGCATAATCTGTGTAAGATCGTGCAAGAAAACACGTTCAGTATAAGTTGCAATTTTTAAATTACTAAAGTTAGTCAACATCACTAATCATCGATATACACTCACCGAAAGGATTATTAGGAACACCTGTTCAATTTCTCATTAATGCAATTATCTAATCAACCAATCACATGGCAGTTGCTTCAATGCATTTAGGGGTGTGGTCCTGGTCAAGACAATCTCCTGAACTCCAAACTGAATGTCAGAATGGGAAAGAAAGGTGATTTAAGCAATTCTGACCGTGGCATGGTTGTTGGTGCCAGACGGGCCGGTCTGAGTATTTCACAATCTGCTCAGTTACTGGGATTTTCACGCACAACCATTTCTAGGGTTTACAAAGAATGGTGTGAAAAGGGAAAAACATCCAGTATGCGGCAGTCCTGTGGGCGAAAATGCCTTGTTGATGCTAGAGGTCAGAGGAGAATGGGCCGACTAATTCAAGCTGATAGAAGAGCAACTTTGACTGAAATAACCACTCGTTACAACCGAGGTATGCAGCAAAGCATTTGTGAAGCCACAACACGCACAACCTTGAGGCGGATGGGCTACAACAGCAGAAGACCCCACCGGATACCACTCATCTCCACTACAAATAGGAAAAAGAGGCTACAATTTGCAAGAGCTCACCAAAATTGGACAGTTGAAGACTGGAAAAATGATGAGTCTGATGACTCTTGATTTCTGTTGAGACATTCAGATGGTAGAGTCAGAATTTGGCGTAAACAGAATGAGAACATGGATCCATCATGCCTTGTTACCACTGTGCAGGATGGTGGTGGTGGTGTAATGGTGTGGGGGATGTTTTCTTGGCACACTTTAGGCCCCTTAGTGCCAATTGGGCATCGTTTAAATGCCACGGCCTACCTGAGCATTGTTTCTGACCATGTCCATCCCTTTATGGCCACCATGTACCCATCCTCTGATGGCTACTTCCAGCAGGATAATGCACAATGTCACAAAGCTCGAATCATTTCAAATTGGTTTCTTGAACATGACAATGAGTTCACTGTACTAAAATGGCCCCCACAGTCACCAGATCTCAACCCAATAGAGCATCTTTGGGATGTGGTGGAACGGGAGCTTCGTGCCCTAGATGTGCATCCCACAAATCTCCATCAACTGCAAGATGCTATCCTATCAATATGGGCCAACATTTCTAAAGAATGCTTTCAGCACCTTGTTGAATCAATGCCACGTAGAATTAAGGCAGTTCTGAAGGCGAAAGGGGGTCAAACACAATATTAGTATGGTGTTCCTAATAATCCTTTAGGTGAGTGTAATAGTTCATAATAGTATAAAAAAAATCATCAATAACAGTACTATTAGTTGAAGTTGAGGGCATTGTCAATCATTTGCTTTAGCATGTGTAAGTTTGGAAGATGTGTGTTTTATGTTGTTGTTGTGTGTGTGTCCTATTTTTCACCAAGGCATGAACCCCTAAAAAAGAAGATAAATGGACAGACCGGATCTGTGCATAGGAATTATCACATGAATGGGCTCTTTTGCTTTGCGTGAATGTGTGATTAAGGATGGGCTCCCTCATAAGGCCTGAGGAGCATTTCCACCCCAGCTCTGAAAACACCAAACATCTCTACAGGCACACCACAGAAATCAATTTCATAGCTGTGAAACACACACACACATTGTCAATATGCAGCCTATGGAAGATATAGACCATGTGACTGTGTGTATGTTCCCTCAGCTATTAAATAGATTTCTACAGCATGACATATTTGCTATGCCATACAATAATACATTCATTGTGATTCATGTTTGTAATGCCCCAGTGTGTGTGCTTTAAACTCATATTTCAGACACCAGTATAAACAGACAGAATGCAGGTGTCCTCTAAATCAATAACTTTCTGTCTGAATGCAGAGACGACAAACGGCTGATCTGAGAGCAGGAATTACAGACATGAGATCAATTAGCTACAGCAGTGGCTTCAGAAGCCAGATCAAGACCACAACAGATGCAAAGGGTCACAATTTTGATGTTGTATATTAAGGGGTGGGGTTTTTTTTTATTATTAATTTGGTGTGTAAATAGGGTACTTTTTTTTGTTTAAAATGCTGCATCATCCAATTTCATTGGCATCATCACTTGACATCACATGCCCATCTGACCTCTGCAGCAACCTTCCTTTGTCATCATCATCCATTAAACTATTAGCTATTAAATTATGAATTCTAAATTTGTTAGCTATTAAATTTGCCGGTTTGACTGAGGCTGAATCCACACTGATACATTTGCACTTCTCATCCACACTAGAACGACGTTTTCCTCCAACGAAAGCAGAGTTCTGAAAACGCATTAGTGGCCTGAGAAATTAACATTTACATAACCAATACAATTACATTGCATTAGATGCAATAAAACTGTGGTAACTGAAGTCATCAAAGATTTTAATTAAACAAAATTATGAATTAATTCCTCATTACTGTTAAGTAGGCTATTATGATTTCATAGTGGTAATTAGGGCTGCCAATCATTTAAAATTGAAATTGAGTTAATTACACAGCATGATGATTAATTAATCAAATTAATCACATTTAATCATCTACTCTATCAATATTTGCTGAGAAAGGCACCCAAATCAAGATAATTCAATATAAATACTACATATTCCATATACTGTATATTATTGCATTATAACAGACAAGTATGACAAAGCACTGAAAAATAAGCTTTTGTAGTTCTCGCTGGTTTACAGCTACATAAACGCCACTTTTTCGGATGCTGTTTCAAGATAAAAGTAGTTGAAACTTTAAAAATTGCATCTCAAGATCCCTGTTTTACTATAGTAAATTATAGAAATTATTATCTGTCTCTCTCTCTCACACACACACACACACACACACACACACACACGCGTAATACTGCTCTGCTGGGTGACAGGCTGGGCTCACCAGGTTTGGGGCAGGAAGACCATGCCTGTACCCCACTACCATCTGTCTGAATAACACACACACAGGAACTGTCCACACTGAGTGTGGCTACACACACCCACACACATACTACATATAAACTAGGGATTTAGGGCAGCACGGTATATTGAATTTATCGAAATATTGCAAATGTACATATTGTCATATGCATATCGCAAGGGCTTGCGAAAACAGAATGATATAGTTATGTGCATTGCGACGCAAAGAATAAACCAGGCGTGTGTGTGCATATACGATCCCTTGTGTGCTCCGGGGTTTGAGATTTTCCACATTAATTTTCTCCACTGTCATTTCAACATTAACAGACTGTGCGATTACATGAGAGAAGACACATTTCAGTAAGTTGTACTGTATCTTTCGACACACCCTCTGATGTTCATTCATGTTTTTTCTCTGAAGTTGGAGAGAGAGAGAGTGTTGTGCTATGTCACACACAGCATTCAAGAGTATCAAAACAACATTCATTGTTTGAATTTCTTGATACAATTTGAAAACAGAATAAAATCGTGTTTCTCCAAAAACTACTTCTGACTCAAATGATGGAGCGTGACAAATTTGTGAATATGTAGCTGTAACTTGCATGGTCCTGTGCTCTCACTCTGCATTGTGTGTATGCATATAATAATGAAACCAGATGCCAGTATGCAAACTCAAACTTGGCTTGTTTATTGGCCGCTGTGGATCTGTGTTATTGGACTGCCCCGTGAATTTCTCATTCCTATCAGTCTGAAGTTCAGTGCGGACTGGGAACAGGTACCAGAGCCCTTCTACCGCCAGTCTACTAATCTTTAACATGTTTTACACAAAACAATCCTTTTGGAGTGAACTACAGTATAAGTGGAGTTTACTACGATAAAATTGCTGTTTTAAAAGAGAAGACACAGCCAATTTTGTGAAAGGTAGATGTTGGTTTACGGCTCTCTTAATTTGTATTATATCAACAAACTGTGATTTACTGACGTAACACACTAGTTTAAGCTCTCTCCTATGGTAAAAACGTTGAGGTTGTTATCTCAGTATACATGATCAGTGGGATAAGCCAACATAGAAAGCAAATGTCTACTGTGGCAGCGGGGGCGTGGTCAAGCGCCCGTCCGAAGGGAGAAAGCGGTAAGGGTGCTTGCACCTGAGCTAAATTATGTCTAACACCTGTCTCTAATTTCAGTGAGTATGGGGAGCGGCATAAAAGAGCACCAGTGCCCCCAGTTGAGAGAGAGAGCTGCCAGTCCAGTGTTGGCGACAGAGAGCAATCCTAAGCAGTTAGATTAGTCTCACAAGTTTATGTATAGCACGTTTTGCACTACCCCCTGTCTGTCTATTATCCGTAATTAAAAAGCCTTACCTTTGTGTTGAACCCTGTTCCCGTGTCCTCCCTCTTGTGAATTCGTTACACTGGTGCCGAAACCCGGGATAAGAAATTGGATCTTCTACCATGGAGAAAGCTCGCCCCGTAGAGTCCTCCCAGCTGGCCGAAGTCCTCCAGTCCCTCGCTGCTCTACATCAAAGCCACCAACAGTCCCTGCTTGAGCTCCGACAGGAGCAAGATCGGCGATTCTGTGAGATCGTGCGGGCTCAAGCAGACGATCGACAAGCCATCCGGAGCCTCCTCAGCCAGGAGGCCGCCACAGCCGCGACTCCGGACACGCGTCCCATGCTGCCCCCGCCCACGTTACAGAAGATGGGGGCAGCTGACGACGTTGAAGCGTTCCTAGATTTGTTCCAGCGAACCGCTGAAATTTGGGGCTGGCCACAGGACCAGTGGGCAGCCCGCCTTGTTCCTCTTCTGTCCGGGGAAGCCCAACTCACGGCTCAACAACTGCCGGCAACGAACCTCCTGGCCTACGCTGATTTAAGCCATTCTGCAGCGGGTTGGTCGGAGCCCCGAGGAAAACCATCAGCTCTTCCGGGGCATGAAGCTGGAAAAGTCTGACCGCCCGTTCGCCTTCACCCAGCGGCTCCGTGATGCCTGCCGGAGGTGGCTGCTAGTGGGGGACCGCGACATCGAGGGACTCGTCGATCAGGTGGTGCTGGAGCAGTTTATTCAACGCTTGCCCAAGAGAACGGCGGAGTGGGTCCAGTGCCACCGCCCGGCGTCGCTGGAGGCAGCCGTCCAGTTTGCAGAGGACCACATGGTGGCGATCCCAAGGGCGGACGAGCCCTCTCTCTCTCGCTCTCTCTCTCCCTCTCTTCCCCCTCCTGTGTTTACTTCCGCTCCTCCCCACTCCCCCCAACCCTCTCGCTCTGTCCTCTCTCCAGGTCCCGTTGCTGCCCCACACAGGCGAGGAGCCTGGTTGAGACCAACACCACCATCATTAACATCAGTCCATCCCTCCTCCACCACCTACAGCCGTTCTCCCCCTCAGGTGGGGGCGTCCGTCAAAGCAGGTACGGGTGTGGTGTCTGGGCCGGCATGTCGGAGGTCTGGGGACCCGAGCCACTTCCGTGAGCGGTGTCCGTTGATGAAGGTGGGGGCAGTGGTCCGGGTCGCCGATCTCCCACATGCTGCCCCCGATCGGGCTGGAGCGTACCGGGTTCCGGTAAGAATCCAGGGGGGTACACACCAAGCTTTGCTGGATACTGGTTGTAATCAGACCACCATCCATCAACGTTTGGTTCAACCCGAGGCTTTGGGCACGGCTAAGCGGGTAAGGGTGAGGTGTGTACACGGGGATGTTCATAGCTACCCGATGGTGACCTTGCTGCTTAAATTTCGAGGGCGAAAACATAAAGTGGAGGCAGCGGTTAGTTCCCGCCTCACCCATCCTCTGATTCTGGGGACCGATTGGCCTGCATTTAAGGATGTTTTGGGGGAAAATGGGAAGGATGGGTCCTGCATTAGAATGGGGAGATGTGCGATGTGCGATGCTCTGGCAGGGGAGGCGGAGCCGGGGCCATCCTCGGCTGCTCCGAATCGGGATGACGAGGGAAGGGGCGGGCCTTCCGCCCCTCCCCTCCGCAGGGAATTCCCTGACGTAGATTTCCCTTTGGAGCAGTTGCGGGATGAGACCCTTAAGCACGCGTTTGATCAAGTGAAGACAATTGATGGTCAGCGTCTCCAGCCGGACATCGCTCTCACATACCCCTATTTCGCAATTATAAATGAGCGGTTGTATAGAGTGACGCAGGACACTCATACAAAAGAAAATGTAACTCAGTTGTTAATTCCACGGAGCCGTCGGGAAATGCTTTTCCAGGAGGCTCATTATAATCCCATGGCGGGTCATCTAGGGGAAAGGAAAACACTGCTCCGTCTAATAGCCCGTTTTTATTGGCCGGGCATTAACGGCGACGTTCGCAGGTGGTGTGCGGCGTGCCGCGAATGTCAGCTGGTAAATCCACCGGCCACCCCAAAAGCGCCATTGCGCCCCCTTCCATTAATCGAGGTTCCCTTCGAAAGAATTGGAATGGACCTCGTCGGCCATTAGATCGGACAGCACGCGGGCATCGTTTTGTATTAGTCCTGGTGGATTACGCAACACGATATCCGGAAGCAGTGCCTCTAAGCAATATCTCTGCACGTAGTGTTGCGGGGGCGCTCTTCAAAATAATCTCCCGGGTGGGGATTCCGAAAGAAATCCTCACCGACCAAGGCACAACATTTATGTCACGCACACTTCGCGAACTTTACGATCTGTTGGGCATTAAATCAATTCGCACTAGCGTATACCATCCGCAGACGGATGGCCTAGTGGAACGATTTAATAAAACGCTCAAGAATATGATTCGTAAATTCGTACACGAAGATGCTAGGAATTGGGATAAATGGCTTGACCCCCTGTTATTTGCAGTACGAGAGGTCCCGCAAGCCTCCACGGGATTTTCCCCGTTTGAGCTGCTGTATGGGCGGCGCCTGCGCGGTGTGCTGGACGTCATCAGTACGTTCTTGATCTTCGAGCAAAACTCCACACATTGGGGAAACTAACACAGGAGAATTTGCTCCAGGCTCAAGCACGCCAACGCCGGCTGTATGACAGGGGTACTCAGCTAAGGGAATTTGCACCGGGAGACAAAGTTCTTGTATTGCTGCCCACATCGAGCTCCAAATTACTCGCCAAGTGGCAAGGGCCCTTTGAGGTCACACGACGAGTGGGGGATCTCGATTATGAGGTTAAACGAACCGATAGGGGGGACGCGCGTCAAATTTACCACCTCAATCTCCTTAAATTATGGAGGGAGGCGGTCCCTGTGTCATTGGCTACGGTGGTTCCAGAGAGGGCGGAGCTCGGACCGGAGGTGAATCCAAAACCCGATTACAATGCCCCGGTCATTTGCGGAGACCACCTCTCCCCGTGCCAACGCTCAGAGGTTGCCAAGTTGCAAAAAGAGTTTGCAGACGTGTTTTCTCCTCTACCGGGTCGTACGAACATCATCGAACATCACATTGAGACCAAGCCGGGGGTGGTGGTTCGTAGCCGCCCTTATCGCCTCCCCGAGTATAAAAAGAATATTGTTCGGGACGAATTGGATGCGATGCTCGATATGGGGTTAATAGAAGAGTCCCACAGCGACTGGTCTAGCCCGGTCATTCTTGTTCCCAAGAGTGACGGATCGGTCCGGTTCTGTGTGGATTACAGAAAAGTCAATGCGGTGTATAAATTTGATGCGTACCCAATGCCTCGTGTTGATGAACTGCTCGATCGGTTAGGTACTGCTCGCTTTTATTCGACATTGGATTTAACAAAGGGTTATTGGCAGATCCCCTTGACACCAATTTCCCGTGAGAAAACCGCCTTCACCACGCCGTTCGGATTACACCAATTTGTGACACTTCCGTTCGGTTTGTTTGGGGCCCCAGCCACGTTCCAGCGTCTGATGGACCGTATCCTCCGCCCGCACTCCGCTTACGCCGCTGCCTATTTAGATGATATTATTATCTATAGTAATGACTGGCAGCGGCATATACAACACCTGAGGGCGGTCTTGTAGTCGCTGCGGCGGGCGGGGCTCACAGCAAACCCCAGGAAGTGCGCGATTGGGCGTGTGGATGTACGGTATCTGGGGTTCCACTTGGGTCATGGCCAGGTGCGTCCCCAAATTGATAAGACCGCGGCGATTGCGACTTGCCCTAGACCTAAGACCAAAAAGTGGGTGAGGCAGTTCCTGGGGCTGGCTGGCTATTATAAAAGATCTGTGCCTAACTATTCGGATGTCACCAGCCCGCTGACTGACCTCACTAAAAAGGGGGCTCCAGATCCGGTCCAATGGTCGGAGCAGTGCCAACAGGCATTTACACAAGTTAAAGCCGCACTCTGTGGAGGGCCGCTCTTATATTCACCTAACTTCTCTCTCCCTTTCTTATTGCAGTTGGACGCTTCAGACAGAGGGCTGGGGGCCATACTCTCGTAGGTGGTGGAGGGGGAGGAGCACCCAGTGCTGTACATCAGTAGAAAGCTCTCCTTAAGGGAGACTAAGTACAGCACCGTGGAGAAGGAATGTCTGGCCATCAAGTGGGTGGTCCTCACGCTCCGCTACTACCTGCTGGGGCGGGCCTTCACTCTCTGCTCGGATCATGCCCCACTGCAGTGGCTCCACCGCATGAAGGATACTAACGCCCGGATCACCCGTTGTTATCTGGCTCTCCAGCCTTTTAAGTTCAAGGTTGTCCACAGACCGGGGGTGCAGATGGCTGTCGCCGACTTCCTTTCCAGAAATGGGGGGGGAGTGGTAGGCAGGCCGGATGACGCCCCGGCCTGAGTATGTGGCAGGTATGTGGCAGCGGGGGCGTGGTCAAGCGCCCGTCCGAAGGGAGAAAGCGGTAAGGGCGCTTGCACCTGAGCTAAATTATGTCTAACACCTGTCTCTAATTTCAGTGAGTATGGGGAGAGTGGCATAAAAGAGCACCAGTGCCCCCAGTCAAGAGAGAGAGCTGCCAGTCCAGTGTTGGCGACAGAGAGCAATCCTAAGCTGTTAGATTAGTCTCACAAGTTTATGTATAGCACGTTTTGCACTACCCCCTGTCTGTCTATTATCCGTAATTAAAAAGCCTTACCTTTGTGTTGAACCCTGTTCCCGTGTCCTCCCTCTTGTGAATTCGTTACATCTACATAAAGTGCTTATGGACAGCTTTGGTTCAAAATAGTCCCACACTTAATAAACCTATTATGAAATGAATACAAACTATGAATGACAGTGTAAAAATAAAATTAAATATTTTACAACACAATTTTATTCTTTAATTAAATTCATACGCTTTTTCAAAAAATACAAATAATTGAAGATGATTTTTAACATCTGCTTCATAGCTAAAGAGTTAATGAATTAATGAATTAATAATGGTAAACTGAACATATTATACACAGTCAAAATGCAATTTTGAACAAAAATCAACTTTGTTTGTGATCTCTGGGATTGATAGTCCTTTTTATTCTAATAAACTTCAGTATATTCTGGCGGTGTGGGTTCCGATGTTCTGCGAGCTCCGATGACGTCATGGGAGCATTATCATATTACATATCGCATTTTCCAACAACTTAACGCATTTATATTTTCCTCCTTATCATGCAGCCCTACTACGGATCACAATATACTCATGAGAAACAGAGAGTCTGTATACAAACACTAAATACAAAGATACTCATTGAAGCTTAACCAAACATGATAATGCTGGGAACGCTGTTTAAAGTAAAAAAAAAACTGACTATTTAAAAACAGAATACTTCATATTACCAATTTAATGTGCAGAGACAACTACCGTATAAGTAACGCCGCCCACACACTATATGACATTCAAAGTCATTGGATTGCTATTCTTTTCAAATTACCCAACTGTCTGTCTATAATGGGGTATCTTGAAGTTGCTGTGGTTTGCACATTACACGAGGGATCGGCGAGAGGGGTCACACATTACAAAACATTTCACTAGGAATAATCCCTGACAACTCTGTCTGGTCCCCAAACTGCCACTTAGCGATCGTCGCTCACATGCTCGAGCACCGATTTGCCTCTGATTCCGGGCTTTTGATGGCAATCTCCATCAACTGTCAGTGAGTGGAAAATGAGGGCTAAAATGATGTAGTGTAAACTCGGCATAAGTCTACTGTAGATGGTGTAATGCTGTACTCTAATGGTGTAAACACGGTGACTCTGATTCTGTTTGTTTGAGCATCATCACCAGCCCGACATCGCAACACTGACTAAGCCATTGGATCTGTTTGGGAATGGAAGATGGGGAATGTGTTTGGGAAACCTGTCTGGAAATTATTTTTGCAATTCTGTCCGGTGCTGCTAATGGCAAAGAAATTACACATTTCAACTTTAAATGATGGCCAATAGAGTGGACGAGTCTAAGCCTGTGAACTGCTGTGACCTCAGCATCTGTCTCATCAGGAATATGATCCTCAAACACACTCAACACCAACTCTCTCCTCATCCCTGTCTCTGCCTCTTTCCCCTCAAAGCAACCTCTCGCTTTCCACTCGCTGCGTCTTTACCTCCCATATTCCTAACGACAAATTGCTCTTTAATGTCTTTGCAGTTCAGTAGAGGCCTGTGGTGGTAAGACACTGTATGTGTGTTTGTGACTGAAGAGGACAATGGAAACACTGGGAGCCATGACTGTGCAGAAAGAACTGAATTATCCTTGAGCCAAATTACAGAGAACGAGAGAAAGACAAAGCAAGAGCCCAATTTTACTAGCTGCAGTTCTGAAACGCCTTTCATCACATAATCTTTCAAAAGCACCACAGCCGCAACTGTGCATGTAAACATACTGACTGTGACTCAGCAGCAGTATTAAAAATAAAAATTGGATAATTTGACATGGCAAGGTTATAATTCACATGTCAAATGGTAAAACGTAAAAAAAAAAAAAAAATACATATTTTTTCCTCAAAAATATGTTCAAAAAGGGAAAATATAATGATTTATTTATCATTATTAATACTATTATTCATTTGTTTAAAAAAATTACGGCACTTCACATTTTTAGTCATTAAGTCAAAACATTCTGCTGAAAATGGCATAACAATATTTCCAACCCTGAGACAGGCCATCTCTCCCTCACAACTTTCTCTGTCACCACGGCGATTCCTCCGGCTACTGAGCATGCTCCGTGGGTTATTAATAATTCAGATGACTCATGAAGTGACGGGCAGCTCGGAGGTCCCTGCTGCACTATCACAGGGAGAGTGATGATCCTTTAAGCAAAGGTCTGTTTAAAATTTAACCGCAGAATCATGGTCTTCAACAAGACTCTGAGACACTCTATATAAAATATATATCTAGAGGAGGCCAAAACGCCATACTTGAGACATGTATTCTCAAGAGTATAAATCATACACCTAAAACGAAACCACAGAGACTAGCAGAGCCGCTTGCCTGGTTTAAAGGAATATTCTAAGTTCAATGCAAGTTTGACAAGCACTTGTGGTAAAAAGTTGATAACCACAAAAACAAATTGTTACTCTTCCCTCCTTTTCTTTTAAAATAGCTCAAATCGAAGTTACAGTGTGGCACTGACAATGGAAGTCAATGGGGGAAATTTATGGAGGGTTTAAAGGCAGAAATGTGAATCTCATACTTTTATAAAAGCACTTACATTAACAACTTCTGTTAAAACTTGTGTAGTATTTCAAGCAAAATAAATTAATTGCTGTTCTTTTCTTCCCCAATTATGATCTATTATGCATATTGTGGACTAGTTGGAGTATACGCTTAAAAAGGTACAGTAAGCTTTACTCTACTGCGTTTTATTGGTACAGTAAATGTTCTTCTGTTGAAATATAAATCTGTTTAGCATAATCAGCAGTCTACTTACCATTCTGTTTGCATCATGTCAAACATGGTATTATCCTTTATTTATATTGGCTTAATAATTAACGTAACAACAGTATGATTTTTCTTGTTTTTTTTTACTATGAACCAAACCTCCCCGTGCTCCATAAATACAAAGAATGTTCATAAAAAATGTTGAATCTTCTTACAGTTGCATTCTTCTGTTGAACACAATGCATTACTGATTTATTTATTTCTATCCACAATTAAGTTTTTAAACCAATTAATGTAACTAAAACCTGGTGTATTTTTATACATTATACATACATTTCTGTATTGTGCAAATTGTACCACCATTTATATTTGTGTCTTTAACATATTTTGCATAAAATAATGATGAATCATTAAAAAAAAAAAAAAAAAAATGTATACACGTACACATATACATATATATATATTGTTTCTGGCTACGCCTCAGGGTAGGGTTGCACCAGCTGTGCACAAGTTCTCACGTAAGTTATAACGTAAAGTTCACACTAAAGGTTTAGTAACTACTAGTTAGTTTGCAACTAAATCGGTTCTTAATTTGGTTGCACCACCTGTTCTTAAGGCAAGACTTAACTAGTAGGTCGTAAACTCTCCGTAAAGTAATGCGTAGTTGCATAATATGATGTTTACTTGCATTGATCCAATAAACAGTCTTCACGTTTGAAAAAAAAACAGTCTTCACGTAAAAAGCCGTGAATTTCAGTTTTATCTTGTTATGGTTGATGTTCAAAATAAATGATATCCTCATTAAATTACGATACATAATAAAAGTAGATTTGATAAATAGTATATTCGCCCTGTGTAAATAACAATATATAGGAACTGTATCTAAAATAAATAAGGGTGATAAATAAATACTAATAGAACAGGCTGGAAAAACAGACATTTATACATTTTAATATCCTATATATCATTTATATTGAATGTGTTGAAACTTGACACCGGCGACACACTCTGAAAACTGCTCCGTTAGATCGGTTACACGCTGAAAAGCTGCAAAAAGTACATTTTTTTCTCTCTCTTTTGTAAATGAGTGTAAATGTCAACATCATCATATATGTTGAAATGATTGCGGCCTATCATGCAAAACATGAGCACATTGATATCATTAAATGAGGTGCTTTTTTATTCCATCCGTTATTTCTAGTCGGAGGCTTCTGTAAATATTTAGTTCATACGTTGGGTTACATCCTACGTAATTTTAATTGTGCAACACTCAAATATTTAGTAGTGTGCAAATTGTGACTTAGTGCCCATTTACGCCACAACTAGGCTAAGTTGTAACTTATGTATAGCTGGTGCAACCGACCGCTGGTGCAAATATACATTTGAAACAGTGAGTATTTTAACATTTACTAATTGGCCCAATTCACTTCCATTGTAAGTGCCTCACTGTCTCACAAATGTTGTTTTTTTTATTTTTATTGTTTTTTAAGAATAGGACAGAAAAACAGTTTTCAACGCTAAACTCTATTCATGATTAAAACTATATCACATGAACTCACTACTTTACATGTAAATTCAGGGAGAGGTATTGGTGCCCAGTTATCATTTTAGCAATAAATCCAATTATTTTGCATAATGTCTTAATTTTTACTCTACTCAAAGCTTTATGCTGAATGCTGCACACAGTGTGCTCTATACATTGTATACTGCCTACTATTTAAACAAAACAAAATTATTTATTTGGCATTTTTAACCCAATTTTAAGTAAAAATGACTATTTTGTCAGTCTGGTCATTTAATGAGTCAAGAATGATATGTTAAATTGCAATTCATGTTACTTCTGGTTCACTCGTCACACTGGAAATGGAAGGTCAATTTGAGTGCATTGTGGGACAAAGCGCAGTGTGTGATCTAGTTGTATACTGCACATTTTGGCAAATTCAGTGAGACATCTGGATATTCCATGCATACAGACATTTGCATACTGTTATATGTACTATTTTTAAAAGTATGCCAATATGAACATTCAAAGTTATTACTTTTCACTGCAATATCTTAAACTTTTCTGCTAACAATTAGTAGGGAGCCAAGTTGCCAGTTGCATGAGAAAGACGAGTGTGTGTGTGTGTGTGTGTGTGTGTGTGTGTGTGTGTGTGTGTGTGTGTGTGTGTGTGTGTGTGTGCGTGGCTCATTAAGGGCCGATCCATCTCTTTCACACAGCTGTTTCATAAACCTTGATACCCTGTTGAGACAGCGCAGTCTTCTGCTAATGACACACACACACACACACACACACACACACACACACACACACACACACACACAGTTTTGTTTCACTATATAAGTGAGGACATCTCATAGACTTCTATTGATTTCATAGCAGGCTAAAAAATATTTTCTATTCCCTAACCCTTACCCCTAACCCTTGCAGAAACCTGCACACATCAGTAGATTAAAAAAAAAAAATTAAGTTTCACTAGATTATTGAGGACACTAATTTGACACTCACAAGTATAGTGACCCCTGTACACCCACACACCTAAACCGCTATCAAAGTCAAACACATAAAAGCATGTGTCCACCAGTGTGTTTTCCTGAAGGATTATTGGACAATTATTCTAATTCTAATTCTATTCTAATTAGTCTAAAGCACCTAAAATGTGTCAGCCACACGCCATCTGCACAATCACCTTAAACAACACCAAAAAGCCTGGTCACAATTGTGGCATTTTCAATAGGTGGTGCCAGAGAGCCATTAAGCCAAAGATCCACCACACCTCACCCTGTTCCCTCTTCCTGCTCTGTCTTTCTTCCCCACCTTAAGTGCTGTGACTCACTCCATTCACAAATGCACCTTAGCACTGGGAAGATCTATTGATATCAGCAGTTCATTGGTTCATTGTGCCAATTCAAGCGTTTCCAGAAGATGCCATGCAAAATGTTAAAATAGTTTTTTTAATCGCTGTTTATCATGATTAGGTTATATACACTGCATCAAATGTTGTGTTCTTTTATGTTCTAACAATATTGTTAACAACAAATACATTTATTAACAATGAATTGATGTTATTCTGAATATTATTTCTAAAGACTGTATCAAATGTTTTGTTGTTTATTGTTCTAACAATATTGTTAACAAATAACTATATTAATGCATAATTCATATTTATAATTAATATTCACAATAATATTAGTAATATTAATTCATAAAACAATTCTTAAACAACATTAATATAAATAGTTCCTGATATGGTCAGCAGTATCGTTACCATCACTAAATCCCACTCTTTATGAATCGTTTGACCAATTCATAAACAATAATTGGTTCAAAACAATAATTTGTTTGCAAATCAGGCATCAGTAATTGACCTGAATGAGCTGGTACCAGCACATAATTTGTGGTAAACCTGAAACAGTTTATAGACCAGTGCTTTTCAAACTGGGGTACGGTATCTCCATAGGGCCATAAGAGATTGCTAGAAAATTTCAGATTTTTTTTTAACAAATTGAATTGAACAAATTTTTTATGAATAATGAATTTGGCATTATTACTGTTTCATTCTGATTTATAAAAACTGCCAATTTTAATTGACCCAGATTATTTTCTTCTTCAGGTTAATACATGTGACATTACTCTAATAGTAAGTAGAAAAAAGATTTGCAGTCAAATTAAAAAAAAAAAAATTGTTTCCAAACAAATTCTTTTGGCTTGACAAAATACAATGACAACACACCATCCAGCCACAACATTCAAGCCACCTGCCTAATATTGTGTAGGTCCAACACTGCCAACCCGCATCTCAGAATTAATAATGTACCTCAATTACTGCATGTTCCCCGTCTGTCGTTCACTTCGATGTTGTGTCAAAGAAGCAACACTAGTGGTCTCTCTTGAGCACCGTATATGCCTCTGATCTATGAAAAAAGGCCAATGAGAAGTTGGCAGACAGTATTTGCATACCCCGCCCCCGGACATACGGTATAAAGGCGGGGAAATACATCTAGTTCATTCAGAAATTTTCTTCGGAGCTGATGGTCGTGTATGCAGCGAGCTGCGAGTCACACACCTGTTCCTCTTACCTCTGATTCTGCTGTTCGACCCCCCGTGTCGCTCCTTCTTCCCACGGGATTGAGGACGATACGGCTGGCGATGGATGCGATCCGGGGACGGCTGCGGGTGCGCTTCCGCCGGGTACTCACCCTCGGACCACCCACCCACCTGCACGCTCGTTGATTCCTGTCCGTGCTCGAGGCAACAGCGGCTCGCCTCACAGCCAGCCTGCCTATCCTCTAGAGGTGGATGAGCTCGCCGCTGCATTGGAGAATGGTCCGGCGTCTGACGCGGACGACTCCCTTGGGCTGCCACCTTCGGGCCAGCACGCCCAGGCTGAGGCGCCCGTTTTTCCCGGAGGTACATGATGAGCTGACGACTTCATGGAGGGCACACCTCTCTCCATTCGTCACAACGCCACGCGCTCATCCAACTCTCACTGTGCTTGCCCAGGTGGACAGGGTGGTTGCTGTCCACCTATGCCCTGAGAACGCCGCCAGCTGGCAGGGTCGCCCTGTGCTCCCCTCCAAGGCCTGTAGGACAACGTCATCACTGACTGCCAAAGCCTACAGTGCCACAGGACAGGCTGCTTCCGCCCTGCATGCCATGGCCCTCCTGCAAGTCCACCAGGCCAAGGGACTTAAAGATCTGCACAAGGGTAGTCCTGATCCCGACGTGCTGCAGGAACTGCGCTCAGCGATCGACCTCGCCCTCAGGGCCACGAAGGCCACAGCACATCTGCACTCGGGCAGGTGATGGCCACACTTGTGGTTCAGGAATGTCATCTGTGGCTGAACTTGGTTGAGATGCGTGAGACGGACAAGACACGCTTCCTCAACACCCCTCTCTCCCAGTTCGGCCTCTTCGGCGACACCGTCAAGGACTTTGCACAGCAGTTCTCTGCAGTCGGAAGCAGACGGAGGCCATTTCACATATCCTACCCTGCCGCAATCCTGACGCCACGGGCCACGCCCCGTCTGCTCGCCGAGGGCGTCCTCCTGCGGCAAAGAAACATCCTGCTCAGCCTCAACCCGGGCCCAGCTCTCAGGCCCCCGTCTCATGGACCCTCACAAGGACCCGGAAGGCACCCAGCCGCTCCTGAGACGATTGACCCAGGGACCAAGACGTTAGCTCCAGAGCTGGTAAGCAGACCACTCCGTCCCCTGGTGGAGGGCCGGGAGGAGAATCCTTTGTTGAATTAATTTAATTTGCCACACCCCCTCGGAGCTGAGGTACCCACATTCTCAGTAAAAGAGATATTTCCTTTGTCTCTGGGTCACCTGGCCCACAAATGAACTCTGCCGCCACACCTCAACCTGGACCTGAAGGACACGTACTTCCATGTCTCAATTCTGCCTCGACACCTTTCCTACGGTTCTCGTTCGACGGCCAGGCATATCAGTATAAAAGTCCTCCCCTACAGCATGTCCCTGTCCCCTCACGTCTTTACGAAAGTCGCAGAGGCAGCACTTGCCCCACGCGTTTTTGAGTTAGACTCGCGGCATGGAGTTAGACTCAGTCTCAATGTCAGCACGCCTCACCAACGAGCGCACACAGTCAGTGCTAGAATGCCTCGCCGCCTTCAGGCCGGGCACAGCGGTCCCTTGGGGCCATATGGCATCCTCCACGGCGGTCGCGTCACCGGGGTTGATGCATATGAGACTGCTTTAGCACTCGTCCCGAGACGAGCATGGCGCCGTGGCACGCACCGTGTTATGGTCACCCCCACCTGCCGCCAAACATTCAGACCCTGGACAGACCTCTGCTTTCTGCAGGCAGGAGTCCCCTTGCAGCAGGTGTCCTGACACGCGTCCTGGTCACGACCGATGCCTCCAAACTGGGTTGGGGCACCGTGTGCTACAGGCATGCAGATGTGGGACATTGGAAAGGGGCCCCGCTGCACTGGCACATCAATTGTCAAGAGTTGTTGACTGTATTCTTTGCCCTGCGGAGGTTTCTCCCGTTAGTTCGGGACAGGCGGCATACGCTCCCGCCACATGTCACAAATCGCCCGTCGTCTCCTCCTTTGGAGCCAGCAGCAACTCAAGTCGATGTGCGCCACTCGCAACAATCAAAATCAATCTCCTGTTATTATTTATTTTCATACAAATTATGTTGCTCCATCAATATTCAATAAAAATACATAATTGTTTTTGACCTTGATACATTGTGACTAGAAAAAAGCTACATTTCCTTATTGGGTACCTTTATCCCAACTGTCCCCAAGTATTTAAGCCATTGCAGTTCTCTCAAGTTAAGCAAAATTACTTTAGCATAATGATCGTAATTACAGATGACCCAAAGATTCAGAAATGAACTGTTATTGGCCAGAACACAGCACTCATTGTGTATTGCTCATGGGCAAAAGCAAGTGAAACATCACATATAATGAATACTTCCTTGTGTCAGGTATAAAGAGAGAGCAGGTTTATTGACCGTGATGCTATTCTATTTAAACACCTGACTTGATAATGGCAGCTGTCACTTTAAGATAATGAGGAAGGGGAGGAAGGAATGCAGAATGAGCAGATGTGTCAGTTTATAGTCATCTCTCCCCTACATGACGTTCCTATGAATTACAGTACTTCCTGGAGCCATAGCGCAAATCATACAGCAGGTCTTTACAAGACAAACAATCAAAGGGATAGTTCACCACAAAAATGGGAAAAAAGTGAGAGTAAATTATGTTTGGGTTGTCATTTTGGGGAGAACTATTCCTTTTAAATCACATTCACCATCAGAGACCATTTGAGCTTTGTTACACTGAGATAGAAATATTGCAGTGCATGTGTACCTGAGGGTGTCTGAGCTCATAGCACAGCACAGATCCAGCACACTGCAGGGACCTTCAGAGGTGTGACATCACTCTTGGCTGGGAGTGAAATGTGAAGGTCACTCCACTCCAGTGGACAAGAGCATAAAATAGATCTGGCTGAGGAGCACAGCTCAAATACGTGTGTGTGTGTGTGTGTGAGACTGTGTGTGTGTGTGTGTGTGTGTGTGAGAGTGTGAGAGAGAGAGAGAGAGAGAGAGAGAGAGAGAGAGCGAGCAGTAGTGGGGTTTCCCACTTACATAAAACTCCAGGACTCTCACAATGTATGAGCGCATATTCATGAACATTAGGGACAGTCGATAATTTATGCTGGTGTGTCTAAATGGGTATAGTTTATAGATTATGTGATTTTCCCGCTGTACACCCAGAAATGTACTATTATCAAAGTCAATTTAAAGCAAGTCACTTCACTCTGTGGCCATCTTTATAATGCCCTAGTATGCGTTTCCAAAAGCATTGTAAGCCTAAATAGATCATAGAAACCACTGGCACCAATGGTCTCTAAGATCAACTAAATCTTATGATGCTTTTTGGAAACACAGCCCTGGGCATTTTGGAAATCAAGATTTTTTACATTTTTTAACTTTTCCATTCCATTTTCATCCAACGTTTCCATTCATACAGTTGCCTTATTGAGCATTGTGATTTCTCAGTTATTTTTCTATCATCTCAAAATTTTATACAGAACTGGTACAAAAGTCATTTATGCAAACCGGACTAAAACATAAACATGATTGAAAAAAACAACAACAAAAAAACAAGATTGATAACATCCTGGTCTTATAGTATCACATTACTAGGGCTGCACGTTTTCAAGTTTTTCATTAACCGTTAACCGAGGCCCTTAACGGTTAATACTCGGTTAACCATAGTGTGCGCCAGGGATGGAAATTAACTTTTTTGTCCACCGGCCACTGTGGATTTCAAAATCTACCAGCCACTCAATGTTTTTACCAGCCACTTTCTTGTTTTTAACCGACAATGTGTAACTGCATGTGAAAATTAATACTACAAGATCTACAATACTTAAGCCGTTTATTTAATCTCAAGTCTCAATGAAATACTGGCATTTTCTCTTTCTCTCTTATAGCCTACACACACAATCCATGAACTGATATTCATTTCAGTTCGCATACGAGGAAAACACAATGTTACGGACGTGAGCGCTCTGAAAGCGGCACTGAAAGATGCTTTAAAACTTCTACAGAGACATCAAACAGAAAGCACAAAACCTTTCTTTAAAGTGAATTTCGTTTTGTATTAATTGTGTCTTAATTTTAATCAATGTTTCATCAACCAATTGCCTGGATTTAATAAATAAGAATTAAATATAGCAGACGATATAATCACAAAGCGGAGGCGCCGGCGCGTGAACTGGAGCTCGTCTCATAAATGAACCGAAAATTAGTGTATAAGGTAGCCTTGCCTCACAAATAATTCAAAACTAAAGAAAACAGACACAGACTGCTCTCTGCTTATGTAATCCGTAAGAAATGTGCATTTCTCTCTGGTGCGTTACTGCGAAGACCGCGAGTCAGCATCGTCAACTTCATCTTTGCAAATGACACGGACAAAGAAAAGACTTGTTTATTAATAAATAATTAAAATATCTCCTTGCTATATTTTACATATTCATAATCATTACTTTTGCCGGTTCTTTGTGACAGATTTTAGGAGCTTTATTGGCAGCGCCACGCCGCCACCCTTACATGAGCGCGTCACCGCACCCACCAGAATAGCCCTGTTTTTTTGTTAAGGATTTGTTTACTGTGTGTGTGATTCATTTAATGGAAAGCACATTCACTGAGTTGTCTTGCTAATCAGTGTCTCCTCGTTTATTCAAACTAATTTGTCCTTTAACAGACGAACGTCGCATGATGCTATTTTTATTTACCCGCCACGGTGGCCGGTAGGTGAAGCGAGTTTACCCGCCACAACACAAAATCACCCGCATTTGGCTGGTGCTAATTTCCATCCCTGGTGTGCCCGGGTGTTGGCTGTTGAGATGGTACAACAACGAGGTTGTACTTGAAGTATATCTAAGCACTGCATTGCAATACTTGCATTTTGCCCCGTCATTCTCGATTTTAAAGTGCTCCCACGCTGTGCTTTTCTTTGCCCGCTTCATATTAGAAAACTGGTCAAGACTACTTCTTGTGGACATTACAAATATCTGGGAGCGCTCTGGCAGTCTCTGGTGGTGCAAAAATGTATTACAACTAAATTCAATGCACGCCATTGACGCCACTTAACCGAGCAAAATGTTTCACTCGGTTACGCAATTTTTTCGGTTAATCAGTTAACCATGGACACCCCTACACATTACTATATCTAAATTTTTGCAAAAATAATTTGTACATGGCTTGTTGCAAATATCGCAACTGTTTACTGATGAAATGAACACTAGAGGTGCTACAACAACAACTTTTAATACCTTGCACACAAATCACAGCTAGAAAGGAAGATTATCAGTTTATAAACATTTGGTTTTCACCCCGTTCCTCACACAATATTATCTTATGAAATCTAAACATGTATATTAAATTTACAAGCTAGTTCAAGTGTGTTCAAATTCAGCAGTAGCTCAACTGATAGAGAGTTGCACTTGCAATGCAAAGGAACAGAGTACAAGTTCTGAAGACCATACGAGACGACACGTGAAGTGAAATTGTCATAGAAGAATGACATTGCTGCATCAACAATTGCATTTTTTCATCTCACATTTGCTTAAGACTCTAGCGGTTAGATTAGGGTGTGATTTATGGTTAAGGGTAGGGAGGTTGGTTTGGTTTATTTAAAAACCTCATCCATTTAAGAGAACTATGAACTCGCTTTTAGCGCCACACAGTGGACATGTCACCTCGGAACTGCCGCGATACGTGTAATGAACCACATACATTTTGCCACAATTCCCATAATTTTCACGAGATTGGGTTGATTGAAAATGTGAACATAATAAGCTAAAGTTGATGCTATAAATGCAGCATGAATATTTTTGCAAAGGTCTGTCAATGATGCAAACATGGTTGAATTAAAAGATTTAAGAAACAATTTCAAACAAGACTAGCTTGACTGATGACAAGATATTCTCCAGAAAACTCAAGCACTCACTCAAGCATTGCATGTCATTGCAGAGTGGGAAAATTCTCACATAAATTGCTGTACAAAGTTCATGCCTCTCAGTCACGTTACTCTGCTTCCTCCAGCTGTTCTCTGCTATGACTATTGACTTTCTGAAGTTCTGTGGGGAAAAACAGGCCGACTAAACACAGCACAGAGGATGGAAGTCAAGATTGAGTGGAGTGCTGAAAGGCAAACCTCTCGAGATGTCTTTGCTCTTAAGTTTTTGCTTACTGCATACGGAGTAGGAAATGGTACAGGTTTAGTAGCAGGCATGGGAAGTCGAGATGACTGCTAGACAAAGTAATCATGAGGAAATGAATGATTCCGATTCCTTCATGATTCCGTTAACGGTTATTTAGCACCACATCATTGATCCTATAAGTATAATTTTTTAAGATATATTTTTAAACCAAAATACTACTAATTTTGCTAACATTATTGGTAGCATTTATTTAAACAACACTCTTGAATATATATCTTTAACTACACTTTGCCATATCCCATATGAGGAACCATTGGGTCTGATTTAAGCCTCAACAGTCTCTGATTTAAGCCCCAACAACAATGAAACATACCACGGTAACAGTTCTTGGTTTATTTCAGATATGACTGAAAGTTATGATTTGCTGTTTAATGATTTATTCAACGTCAATTTTGAAAATCGCTCCAACTGATTCAGCAAGTGAGCCATTTCAGACCGCAAAGTTGGTCTGTGACTCATTCGTGAGTCATTTTGACCAATTTATTAATTTGTTTATGAATCAGAATACATTGGTGTTGTTATTTGTTTGTTGTCACACACAACCTACGCGGACAATGCAACAGACAGATGTGTTGTCTATATATATATATATATATATATATATTACTTCATGGTTCCCAGTGTTTCCCATTATCATTTCTGAATGGCAAGCTCACAACTGAGCCAAAAAATAATATATTTTGCCGTGGCACTGTAGATTCAGCGGTGTAGGTAACATTATCCATATTTCAGACCACATCGACGCTGATTATACTTTCGCTTGAATAGATATTGATTTTGCTACCTTTATGCCTCTCTTCCACACTAGGATTGGCATTTTATCGTAATTACGATAACTCCTACTTGATGTGAACACACCATCAGAACCTCTACTCCCAACCCTAACTGCCTTTCTGTCAACATCTTGTCTTATGCATCACTAGCGTTTTACACAATATGAGTAAAGAGTTTTCCAATATGTCCATATTTTTCCTCTCCGCAGTGCTCCCCTGGGACCATCTGGCCTCTGTGAGTTTCAGTAGACCTCGGAAAAGTTTTGAAGAGCTCAAAGTCAATCAGAGTAGCCCAGAGGGAGACGGTTTCCTTTGAACGCTCAAGCCCATCTAAGAGTTATCTAGAGGGGGTCGGGCTGAAGGGGGTTGAGAGGGCGGAGGGCAAGGATGTATCATGTCAAGGGTGTCTCCACCCACCACCCGCATTGTTGCAGAGAAGCCTGTCATCTGTAGCCCGAAGGATTTTTATGGTGTTGATTTAAACTCAGACTTCCAGAATCTGCGCCATTCCTTTGGTCCCCCTTCCCTCTTGACTTAGCGTCTCCCATGGTGACTGCTTCCAAACAGGATGGTTGCAGAACTGATGACTCGTATGAAATCATAGTTAAAACATGGATCAGAATTCACGTGTCAACTGTGTGACAGCATATTTAATAAAAAAAAAAACATTGAACCAAAAGACGAAAGCGTTATGAACTAACAACAAAGACTGAAAGGGCAGTTGAGAGACAAAGAGAGATTGATGGAAAACCGGGACAGCTAGACTAGTTTATCTTCCCTTCAAACTCCTCCGAGTCATCTAGTTGCCAAGCATTTCCCTCTCCATTGTCCGGAATGTTGGCATCCACCACAGGAAATGGGTTCTTTGTTTCCTATCTCCTTCTTGCTGTCTCACGACAGAGCTATGGGTCGTGCAGTGTGAAGACCTCAGAGGGAAGGCAGTCTGTTTGTGTGGCAGCAGGAAGTAGATTCTGAGATGCACACTGGGTCTCTGGCAACAACTAGAATGTACTGTACACACGTGACGGAGACACTGCCTCATGCATGATGAAATAAAGATGACAGGACACAAACAAGTAATAGTGCACTTGTAATTAGTCTCTTGGGAGACACCGCCATTAAGGAAATAATTAGGAGTTTGTGTAATCTTACGCAAGTTTACAAATAGCAAAGCAGGTCATGTGGTCACACTATATGCGGTAAGTTGTCATAATGGAACCTGCCATTAAGCCAGAGGCATAGATTTTATGTAAACATTGGGGGTCCCCCCCCATCACAACCACCAAAACATAAGCTACACTTCGTTTTAAAGCTATGCCTGCATTAAACAGCCTAAATCGATTCATGAAACCACAAAGCTAAAAACTTGCATGCAAATATATCAAACCATTGTTTTGACCAACAAATACCGTACTTGATAAATTCTGTAAGTTTGACATTAAAAACAACATGACCTGCAACATGTACAACACCTGACTTTCATGAAAAATACTGTTCATATTTCTGCAAAAATCTGCCTTCATAGAGTTGACCCTTGGTTTAATGTATGCCAGTGTGCTTTGATGATGATTGCTTGTTTACCTAAAAGCTGTAAAAAAAATATGATGATGATGATGATGATAGTGAAAACCTGAGCATGACTGCTGTGTGCATTTTCCATTTCCCTTTTTTGATTTGTAACTAGAAGCATCTAATAAACAACAAAAAAGGTAATAAATTCAAGAGCAAATACTTTTCCTAAAAATGGATGTCCTCATATGGGACAGTGGGACCAAGTTGTGAATTTTTAAATAATACCAAGCTTTTAAATTATTATAATTATTTTATCAAATAGTTTATTATGTTTCCAGGACTGTTGGTTATTCAAGTTTTTGAGACGTTACAGACATTACAGCTGATTTTATATAAAGCTGCTTTTGTGTATTGGGGAAAGCACAATAAAAACTTGATTTGACTTGTATGTTAAAAATGTTTTTCAACTTTGGCAACAAAATCTTAACGTCCATCCTTATTTTCACATTATTTTCATCCTAACTCCATATAAAGCCTCTGACAGCTACATTTTTCAGCTTTTGGATGAACCCTTTCATTCTCAATGTGATAGTGTAAATATAGGGTTTCTGAGGAAAAATAGTGCTAAAGTACACATAAGTGTACATTGTGTTTAGCAGCGTGGCATACCACGATAAATCGCTCAAATTTTAAAAATGGCTTACTGGATGATACTAGAGACTGTGATCTTTTGACTCAAACAGGTTTCAATGGGAAAACTTAATAAGGTTTCTTACCAGATGTAGTTTTGTAGGCACTTTTCCCCAAAGACAAACTCTGCTGTGTTCGGCGCTATGTTGTTTGTCACACCCTTTACTGACAGCCCAGAGTCTCCTGAACTGACATCAGTCAGTTTAAATGAATTTAAATTATGCGTTGCATATAGAGAAACCAAAATATAATGGCCATGCATGTGTCCATGGGGTCGCACATGGTTAAAGGGTAGAATTTAGAGGTTGACCGATAGTGGATTTTACTGATAAATAAGTTGGGCATTACCTGCCGATAACTGATTCATCAACCGATAGTTTTTAAAATTGATACTGAATTAAAAAATAACGCTCAAAGTAAAATAGTGCTGAACTTTATTACAAAAATAAACAGTACTGACTGAACCATGAAAATGCAGTCATTTCATTTTTTAATGAAATATACAAATATTAATATATATTAACTAATATTCGAATTTTAAAGTCAGCTGATTTTTAAATTGATGTTGTTTAAATAGATGCGCAATAAATGCATAAACCATTAAGCACCATAGAACAGAGGTTTTCAATTGGTGAGGTGCAGCATTGGGGAAAAAACCTAATGGTTCACGTCTGTACACATCTGTCAGTACATATGCATATGCGTGTTGCAAAATCGATCGCTTTGTAGTGTCTACAATACAAAAGTCTACAGGAGAGGAGGCAGATCCTGGGCCAAGCAAAAAAACGTAAAGTATAATCACGAATATTTAAAGTTGGGATTTTCGTGGACCGTTCCCGATGATGTGCCAAATAGATTGTAATAGATGGTAACAATCGTGACATTTAAACATTTGGGTAGGACTTGCATGTATTTTTGTCACATTATGCTAATTTCTTGAGGTTAGCTTGAATGTTAGTGTCCTCTCAGCCTTGTCGGCAAACAGACTGCTGTTCTCTACTAATGCAACATCTAGTCAAGTAATTAAAGTGCACTTATTATGGTTTTTAAATGTGCCTGATTTTGTTTTAAAGGTCTCATACAATAGATGTACGTGCATCCAAGATCAAAAAACACTTTAATTTGCTCATAATTTAAATTGCAACTCCTTTCAGAGAGTCAGCTCTGCTCTGATTGGTCAGATGTCCCAATCTGTTGTGATTGGTCTACCGCTTAGTGTAGTGTTTGAGGGCGGGACAAAGCTGTTCGCAAGCAGCCACTGAACACCAGAAGTTGTTTTTTTGTTACCAAATTATGCAGGTTAGTACAGGAAGTATGTCTGGAATTACTAACGAATCCTTTCAGGTGTTCAGAATCGTTTCTTTTTTTTGTCACATGCTTTTGTCAGCGTATTAAGCAAAATCAGAGTAAGAACCCGCATGTAAATGTACATATTTATAAATATGCTTTAATATTTAAGGAGAGAATGTAGACAAAAGCAACATGGGCAATAAGCATGGCTAAAGGCAGAACGCTTCTGACCCTTTATCCCGCATCTAAGAGACATAGTGACCATTTGATTTAATATTTATTTTGAAATATTGATTTATTTTTAAGCATTCAAGGTTCTTTTCAAAGCTACTTTCTTTGTCATTTTTTAGGCCAATTTGATGTTTGAAATGCAGTTAAACTTGTCATTAAGAACAACAAAGAAGTTTGTTTATCTTTCAACCAGCTTTGTAATGTAACACAATACTACGATAAAAGCTTCAGCAATTATCACGATAAGAAAATTTGATACTGGCACATGCCTATTGTAAAAAAAATTAAAATCTACATGTTTATACCACTTTATGTGACCTAAATATGAATCAACACCCATTTGCTTGAGAGTTTGTTTAACATATCATGCAGGTCACCTTTGACCTCAAAGCATGCACACCTCTCTGGCTTTGATATCTGACTCATGTTTCACATGGAATTGATCCTCTGTTACAACTGACACAGAGAGCAAAGCGGAACTAGTTAATCCACCCATACATATAACTTCATTCAAACTAACGATTTAATGATTGCACACTTAAGAGGAATAGTTCACACACACAGAAAATGAAATGAGTTAATGATAGACAAATGTTCATTTTTGGGTGAACTACTCCTTTAAGTATTGTAATAAAGTTTACTCAGTTTTAACCGTTCAGCATTTGCTTATGTAAACCCAATCAGACATGCACTGTATGACATTACATTTAAACCTTTTGCATGCTCAAAACAGCCTTAAGCACAAGCATAAATATACTTCCTTACACTGAATTGTGTGTGTCCTGCTTCTGAAGACAGGTCTAGCCTGTTATCATGAGTCACATTTTGTCTGTCCATAACTCCCTGCAGTCATGTGTAGACTGTTAATCCTCCCCTATTGAAAACTACAGCAAATCCTTTTCATTCATGCTCTAATTCCTGTCAACGTAAGTACACAACGCAAGGCACTTCCAGTGCCTGAGGATCACACACATAAACACACCTAAAAGAGACTCAAGATTCCTGAAAAAATGAGACTACTGCAGAGAGACACTAAACACACACCCCTCAAGGAAGCCAAAATCAAATGCTACAAAACAACTGAGGCATGTGTGCAGCTAAACATATTCGCTAAGCTATTAGCTTGCCTGAGAACAGACAGGTGGTGCCGAGTGTCTTTGCAAAACACTTTTTTGTTACATAACAGGCTCAGATGCTTTTGAAAACGGTTCTCGAGCACACTTAGCATACAAATGTGAACCGTTATTAGCCCTGTAATTGCACACTTATCATACCAGTACTATAAAGTTATGATATTTACTGTTTAAACAACTTCAGACTGTTCATCTGACAATTATAGAAGCCCACAGACCACCCACAATCACTCAGTATGTTTATATTAGGGCTGTCAATCGCTAAAAAATTTTAATCAGATTAATTACATGGTGTCCCAATTAATTAATCGTGATTAATCGCATATACAAATATTTGCTGAGAAAGCCCCTCATATAACAATAACTCAATATATAATGATTATACATATTTATATCAATATATAATTATACATAGTTATCT
Source organism: Moxostoma hubbsi (assembly GCA_032164185.1). Classification (NCBI taxonomy): domain Eukaryota; kingdom Metazoa; phylum Chordata; class Actinopteri; order Cypriniformes; family Catostomidae; genus Moxostoma; species Moxostoma hubbsi. The sequence goes on from JAVLUX010000011.1 coordinate 35,382,869, forward strand.
TTAAATATTACAAAATTATATATATATATATATATATATATATATATATATATAAATAAAAATATTCAGATAATTAAAATGCATTACATTCTTAATCATTGATAAGACAATACAAAAAGCGGCTTTAGAATATAATGTATTGTTTACTACCATATTATTTGATCATAATAAATCATTGGCATACAGTTCACAGCAATCCATTTCACAAGTGAATTTGTCAATCAGTTTGAGATTCATAATGAGGGCTTGTTTAAGGACCCGTCAATGTACACTAGGGCTGTAATCAACCAAAGAAACTCTTGGTCGACTGAAGTCCTGAAATTTTCGACTAAAAATCGACTAAAAATGTCGTTAGGAAAAAAAAACGTTACATTAATTAGCGGCGCACTTTGCGCAGTACTTGGTAGCCTTGTTGTCCGCCTAAATTAATTATAAATAAACATAAAAAAACTAGTAGGCTATTTTCAGTATATTAAATCGTTTTTGACCTAATTATTTTGCACTGAAATGAGTCTGACGCACGAGTCTGTCGGCTCTGACAGCGTTGCATCACGTGCACCTGCGCAATATCATAGCCTATGATTTCCGAAAATAGTACTATGTTGTCAACTAGTACTATGTAGTGATATCATCACAAGAACTGTTGAGGAATATGCAACATAATTTAGACAATTCTTTTTGTCATATATTATAATAAGAAGTTATAACTGTCACTGTCATTTCAGCCGCTCTGTGCATGTCCTCGCACAACATGCTGAACATGAGCTCAGCTTCGCGGCTGAGACACACACGAATAGACTATTAACTTAAAGCTTTTACTCTTAATAAACACAAAAGGCACGTCCACTTTAATAAAAAAAGAATATTTATTAAACAAACCAGATCAAGCGCAGAAACAAAATAAAGTGCGTAACTGAAAAATAAAGCATCTTAGGCTCAAAACTAACACAAACAGTGGGCAAATAAAAAAAAAATAAAGTGCCCAAATCCAATAAATAATACTAGAAATAAATTTGATCTAAAAAAAAAATAAAGTTTGCACAATAATAAAAGGGAACCATAAAAGTAAAGTAGGCTACCTACAACATGTTATTCAGCCAAATTTTAAACGAAACTAAATAAAATGATTTTATTTTTCCGTTTGGATGATAAAGGAGGCTTAAAATCCAGCGTGGTCTGGGTGTGTCCGGGGGATGCTACCGTCATGGCGGAGGGGTGCGCCTAAAACTATTATTACACTAAAACATTGAAATATGCCAATTCTGATATGTTCATATAGTTTACTCAAAACAGACAGGGCAACCTAACGCAGATAAGTTAGCTTACCGCTTTTAGATGATTTACGTCATGTTTGTCGTCGAGCTGTGGAAGGCAAACTGTTGCTTGCAAACTTTGCATTCAACCTTTTTCCCGTTATCAATTTTAACAAAATGCTGCCACACTGTCGATGTCTTTGTTGTTGACATGTTAGAAGAGGACTGACTATTAAATTCTCTCACAATTAAATAAATAATATTCAGCATCAAACCTTTTATAGCCTATCTATCACTCTTCTCCAGTGGGTTGGGCTAATCCAAAAAAAGTGAAAACAAGGGGGGTATTCTGAAGACAGACTGTTACCTGTGAAACAGGGGTGTCCTGAAAACACCCCCATTAGCAATTAGTGCTTTCCACCTGATGACATGACCGCGGCAAAACTGATGAAATGAACGCAGCAAAACTGATGAAATGAACGCGGCAAAAAAAATCGACCAATCAGAATTTTGGTCGAACCAGAACGTATCGACCAATTAATCGACTAATCGACTGGGACGTTACAGCCCTAATGTACACCTGTGTCAGACATTTTTTAAATTTTTTTTTTATTAATGCTTACAAAACTTTTACATCTAGAGCCAAGAGGTATATTAAAATAAACAACAACAAAAAGTAAAATAAATAATTAATAAAAATATCAAATTGTTTACATATTTCAATACACATTACAGCTTTCTTTTTACTCAAATTGGAAATTGTTCTTAGGTATTGCTGAACCTCTGAATTAAAAATGAAAACTAATTGTTTATAACCACCATATTTACATTTATAAATATTAAACTTTGCCAACAAAAGCAGAAGATTAATCAAATAATATTCCTTATGAAGAGACATGTCATAGCTAAAAAAACAAATAAAACATTTTCAAAGCAAAGTTGAAAGCTGGGAATAACATGATCTCTAACAATCTTGCCGAAATCAGACCAAAAACAAGTCGAGTCGGGACAACTCCAAAATAAATTAAAAAATGTTCTGCCTGCAGACCACAAAATGTACAGAATATATCGACATCACAATTAAATCTCTCTACAAGAAAATAATTAGTGGGGTAGTAGCATCTCGCGTACGTTGCATCATAAACATAATTTTTTTAGGTCACAGTGTCAGGTTAAATATAGTTTAATACTCAATCTTTAAACACATCTTGAGATCCCTTAGTTCGCATTTGCGCTCCTTCGAGTGTTTTGAACGCAAGAACGTAACAAATGTCTGTGTTGTGGGTTGTTTTCTTCACTGTAAACTGTGTGTTGCTCATACAGCTGAAATTTCACATACTGCCCTCTGGAGTAAACAGGTGGTACTACAAGCTTGCATTCCTCAGGACTCTTCCGTATTATGGTCCGGGGGAAGTGCGATTAATGGCGTTAATTTTTTTAAAGCATTATTTTTTGTAAAATTAATCGCCCTGAATTAACGCGTTAAATCGACAGCCCTAGTTTATATACAATTTAAAAGTTTGATTTCTGTCGGACTAAAAACAATCATTTGTATTTTTAAAATGTCATGTAAATGCTAAAGTCTGCCTGAAATCGTACCAGTCTGATTTTTGCAAATTCAGACTAACAGACTGAATTTGCTTAATCGGACCACAATTGCTCTCTGCATTGTGCGCACGCATGCTCCAAAATACAGAGGTGACGTGCAATTAAGGTTGCCATTGCCAACAATGTGGACCAGACTTTAGGCCGATAGTAAAACTTCTGGTTAGGTGAGACTAGCATGATCTTAACTACAATCAGTTCACACAGAACAATCAGTGACCCCTGGCTAACCCACTCAGACCAGCAGACTGCATAAATCTACTTATGCACATGGATTTACAGCAGCAAAAGGAATGAAATAGTCACAGCATGAGCCCACTTTACATGCTTTTACAATTTGTACATGATTATCCAAACCTGGGATTACGGTCTGCAGCACATGCTGTTTCTTAAGGAGCTATAGTTAAGGAGAAATATAAAACTAAGACGATTTTTGTAAATCCTCTAAACCAGATGTGTGATGTCCGGTTGTTTATTTTGATCACAGCTGATCTTTCTACCAAATTCCGTTTTTCATGAAGTGTGTCTATACAGATCCTCACAGCACAATGCAAAACAGAACATATTTATATGTACACCGATCAGCCACAACATTAAAACCACCTGCCTAATATTGCATAGGTCACCGTTGTGGCACCAAAACAGCACCAACATGCATTTCAGAATAACATTCTGAGATTTTCCAAGGAAAATGAGGAAATCCAAGGGATTAAATACACAAGGGGCAAACGAGAAAACAAGGAACACCTGGTACTAATAATCACAAGAACCAATGAAACAAAAGACAATGACAAGAACTACAAAACCCATAATCAAACACAAGACAGGCAGGGAAACCATAAACATAACAGTAATGTGCAAAAGTTTTGAACACTTGTGAAAAATGTTGCATAATGAGCATGTCTTCAAAAATAATGCAATAAATAGTTTTCATTTATCAATTAACATCATACGAATATATACAAAAAATATTTGGTGTAGCCACTTTTGCCTTTAAAACAGCCCCAATTCTCCTATTTACACCTGGGCACAGTTTTTCTTGGTTGTCTTTTTATGTAATCTCAGACTGACATGATGTTCAGGGGTGGGCTCTGTGGGGGCAATGCCATCTCTTCCAGAGCACCCTGTTCTATTATTCTAATATTTTCTATTTGCAAAAGTAATGTTTGGGAGTCTAAAATGTATTTTTACTATTGGCACACTAAAGCTGAAGATATAAATAACCATCTTAAGACAAATGTTTTTGTGAAATATTGTGAAACAAGTGCCTAAAACTTTTGCACAGGGCTGATCAGGTGGATGGCCAAGAGACCAGAGCAGATCAAACAGATGTCCAGGAGAACAAGGCAGATCAGGCGAAACAGCAGGAGGTAGAGCTGCAGGAGGTGGAGGCTCGGAGGGCAGAGCCGTGGATGGATAAGAGGGCTCAAATTTCAGAGCTGCTGGGAATTCAGAGAGCAAGGCACTAGGGGGCTCAGAGGTAATGGCACTAGGGGACTTGGGGAGCAAGGCACTAGGGAGCAAGGCACTAGGGTGCAAGGCACTAGGGAGCTTGGCACTAGGGAGCATGGACGACTCAAGAAACTGGACAGCCTCGGGGAACCAGACAGGCTCGTCGACAGCCTCAGGGAACCGGACAGGCTCGTCGACGGCCTCGGGGAACCGGACAGGCTCGTCGACGGCCTCGGGGAACCGGACAGGCTCGTCGACGGCCTCGGGGAACTGGACAGGCTCGTCAATGGTCACAGTTGGCAGGAGCACTGGCAGCGACTGGGAAACGGCCTAAGTGGCCGGGAGTGCTTGCAGCAACTGGGGATGGCCTTAGTGGCCGTGAACACTGGCAGTGACAGGGGAACGACCTGCATGGTTGTGAGCACAGGCAGTGACTGGGGAACGACCTCTGTGGCCATGAACACTGGCAGTGACAGGGGAAGGACCTCCACGGTCGTGAGCACAGGCAGTGACAGGGGAATGACCTCCGTGGCCGTGAGCACTGGTAGTGACAGGTGGACCAAAGCTTGTTGACATTGTCCACTGAAGTAGAGACCAGTGAAGCTGGGACCACTGGGATCTCCGTAATGGGAATCTTGGAGGAGATTATCTTGAGAGCCACATGGGAACTGGAGCAGTAGGGGGAGGAATTTGGCAGTAAGGCATAATCTAAATACTGTTCAAAAGTACAGTTAATTCTGCTTCCTGGCAACCCCGATTTGATGGGCTCGATGACGCCAAAATGGAAGATGTCCTTAAACACAGTGTCTCCCCAATTTAGCATGTTGGTAGGCACACAAAACGACTCCACATACTCCTGGAATTAGTTCCCTGTCGAAGAGATCCAAGTTCTAAAGCTGCTAGATCCATGGCATGGGTTAGTTGTTCTGTAACGTTGGCAGGAAGAGTCAAAAGAAAGACAATCTAAATGCAGGCTTAATTAATAAAAACTCAAGAAACTAAAACATGAAAACAGAACAAACCATTACATCCATGAATGGTAAACAACTGACAAAGAACAAAGGAGAACAAAGGGATTAAATACACAAGGGGCAAACACAGAAAAAGGAACACCTGGGACTAATAATCACAAGAACCAATGAAACAAAAGACAATGACAAGAACTACAAAACTCATAAATCAACACACAAGATGGGCAGGGAAAAAATAAAAATACATGGCAACCCCTAGTGGTCACCAGGGTAAACATGACATGCTTGTGCAAATCTGCTTAAATATAAGGTAATTATTATTGATATATTATTAATAGTAGTAGTAGTAGTAGTAGTAGTGGTATTATTATATTGAATATTACAAATTTACCATACAGTAGTACTATATTTCTGTCACAATTTTTTTCAGTTTCACGCATCGTTAAATTGAGCTTTTATTTTGGTGGAAATCCGAGTGAAGCCCTTTCAGTTTCGATGCTTTTGACAACAACTTCTCACCTCCAGATAAGCAGTTCACTATATGGCACAATGCTTATTAAACCGAAAAAGGCTGTGATTTACTTATGCAAATATATAGTATGCATGTGCTTGTGTGCTTCAAGGTGAGTGAGTGCTCTGCTTATCTAAGGTATTAAGAAAAAAAAAACGCATTCGGATGGATAATCTCACCAGTGCGTGCGCATCTCCTTTCCTCCTTGATTTGCCTGTCAGACTTTTGAACTTGCACACACAAAGAGAAGCGAGGCGAGGGGGTCTGACATAAGTGAGTGTGTGTGTGTGTGTGTGTGTGTGTGTGTGTGTGTGTGTGTGTGTGTGTGTGTGTGTGTGTGTGTTAAAGCAGTGTTTCTCAACTGGTCTATTCAGACTGGGTCACGGACAGCAGGAAAAGATCAATGACTTGGATCTCCCATTGAAGATATTTTGGCGACCACACAAGTGATAGCCTATTTAGGACTGCCGAGACAGATTTAATGATCATCTTTTGAGCAACCGGGCTTCCCTCGATATTGCGGATCGCAGACCTCAAAACTGTTGTGACCAATTTAAATTCTAGTGAGACTTTTCTATTTTAAAACGATATGGAGGAAGTCAAGTCTAAACTCTCAAACAGTCGACAGTCCTGACATGCCAAACAGCACTGAGGAGGACAAGAGCAACACCGTGTTATGTGCAAATTTTTTCACCTAACCACCTTTACAAAATTGTTTCACGATTTTACATGAGTAAAAGTAACTTTTTGTTATATTTTGACAAAATGTTAAAGTTTCATATAAAATAATCTTAATGTAGAATCTATTAGACCTCTTTTTATATCAACAGTGGCAGTTGTAGTTAAAGTTTCAAGATGTGTTTCAGCTAGTACTTATTTTATCATAAATACTTGAATTTATTTTTATTATTACTTTTATATAAGACTAGCTACACTGACCTAACCATGGTAACGAGGAGCATTTCCTCCTGTGTAATATGTTTATAAATATGTAATATTAGTTAACAAATGGGATTATAATGGGCTCATATAAGCAAATATGCTCTTCAATATTTAAAAGGGGGAGAGAAAACTTCCTGTCGCTTTTGATGTTGACGTCAACAATAAAAATAATGTTACTTGATGCATGTCCTTTAGGTTAAGTTTTCGCTATGGTGGGTCTCAACTTGATTTCCAGTGTAAAATCTGTCCTGAAGTAAAACCAGTTGAGGAGCACTGAGTTAAAGGAGCACTGAGACAGTCTGTCTGAGCTGTCACACACCTACAGTATATGTTAACTGTTAATAATCATAGAACATTACATAAAAAGTAATTGTCTGATGTAAAAGTTTGATGTTATTTTTCATTTAGTAGTTAATTTAACATATTAGCATGCTTTAGTTATATAACATGTTAAAGTTACATGCTATTATTTTATCATGTTTAGAATTCAGTTTATTATTATAATTCTGTTAGCTTTATTATTTATTTAATTTATTTTCAAAAGAGAGACTTTTTTTTTATACACATAACCCCATAAAAAAAAAATGGCTTCAAATTTCAATTATAATAAAGTGTTTGTTCAACCAAAAAAAAAAAAAAACTTCAGTTTTCATACTTAAAGGTCATTATAACTGGTAATAATAAATGTGTAATACTGTATACCGTGAAACTGTGATATTTTCTGAGACGTTTATCGTACCGTGAAAATCTCATACAATTGCGACCCTAGTGTCAAGCACTAGGAACTGTAATCAAGCTCAAAATCATGATTGTGTCTAGAGATTGCAATGGCAAGATGTACAGTGAAAAATGAGCTATATTCTGGTCTGGTCACCCAAAACTGGCTGGATCACTTCAGAAGAACTACTGGACTTGAATGGATTACTTTAATGTTGTCTTAATCTGCTCTGTGACTCTGCAAAAGTCTTGCCACCATTCACTTGCAGTGAAACGACCAACAGAGCTGAAATATTCTTCTAAAATCTTTGTTTGCGTTCTGCTGAACAAAGAAAGTCATGCACATCTGGGATGGTATGAGGGTGAATAAATAATGAGAGAATTTTTATTTTTGGTTGAACTATTCCTTTAATTCAATCACAGTCTTCCTCAATGCCAGGACAGAAAAAAATAAAAAAATATCACAATCGTCAAACTTTTCATGGGGTCTTAAATGGTCAACAGCAATCGTTCATTATGTTACTATTTGATCTCTTGAAAACAGGCCAAAAACAGTCATGTGGCATCTTCCTTATAAATGCAGAAATATATCTTTTGATACTTTTCAATATCTGCCAAACCACTGGTAAGATCTGCAGAGTCATGGTCGCAACAGGGAATACATGTCATTTCAGAGAGGAAGTCAGTGATTGAGAGATGTGTAACCTGAGCTTGAGCAAAAGCCCATACAGTACTTCAAGCAGAGGAAACCTGCCAAGAGTTTCAAGCACTTGGACATCATGTGGGCTTTGTTCTGTCTTCCTGATTATCCTTCCATATAGGCTACTACAGTATTTCCATATATCCATATACGGTATTTTTCTCTCCATATCCTGGGAAGATTTGCTCATGTGACACATTGCAGCCACACTTCTTCTCAATGTGAGAAAGGACATAAATACACACATTCACAAATCATTTTCCAAAAGTGATGGAAAACAGGGTAAATATATTTGATTTTGCTGTCTGTGATGGAGGGCTTCAAGCATGAGGTCAAAATCCAACTCTTCACTCAAACAAATTTTTTGGAATACTTTTCAAGCTTTTTCTTCTTTAACTAAACAGACACAGTACAGAGTAGGGATGGATGGTATGACGGTATTGGGGCTTTTCCATTGCACGGTACAACTCGACTTGCTCACTTTTTTGGGGGGGGGGGTTTCTGCTGTGGATAGTACATGGTACTTTTTTAGTATCACCTCTGTCGAGGTACCAAGCAAGCAGAGTCGAAACAAAATGTGACGTCAAAGCCCTGCTGATTACTAATTGGTCAGAGAGAATCGTCACTACGATCGTCACTGGGTTTGCGACACAGGGCATCAACCCGCTAGTTTTAAAGTTAGCAACAGCAATAACAGTATCATTTGTTCACGTGACTTTCAAATTGTAAAAAGAAATAGCTGTGCGCAAAACCACGGTGTGGTCAATAAATTAGGTGCAGACATTCCTCTCCTTAGCAACGAACGAAACGATGTGAAACGAAGTATCTCGCACACGGCTACCACTGAACCTACCAACAGTGTAGGGAAAAGTAAAAAAAAAAAACTTAAAAGTGACTACAGAAACATCAAGGACCATAACAGCCGGAGTGGTTCAAACAGAAGAAAGTGGAAGTGGAAAGGTGGTTAGGTGTATATATATAAATATATTATCACTTTATTATTTTTTTATTTACTTTTTCATTATTTTGGAGTGCAATTTGAATTTAGTAATGTATTTGATTTAAGTTTTTCGTTTTTTAAATAAACTATTTAATATTCAATGCAAAATCACTAAAGCAAGAATATTATAAATACAAATATTTAAAAATATCTAAATATTCTTTAGTAAAAAATACACATATAAAATACACTTACTGTATATTTAGGATACATTCTCTTAAAGCAAGTCTAAATATTTTATATGTTGCTTCTCAATTAAATGTATCTTGTTTTAAGGATTTTTAGACATTTTTCAAGGAGTTGTGGGAATTCAAATTAACATATTTCTATAGGGCTAATTATAATATTCATGAGTAAACCACTTTACTGATTTGGGACTGTGCTTCTATAGTAAATATGTTTGTTTTCTACTTCATAACAGATGTGATCCTCAACTGGACGGTCCCCTTGCTTGAGGAGGACAATTCTGACAGCTGCTAGATCCATCTTAGGTCAGTCTTTCTGTGACAAGGCAGACAAGGAATGAGGATCAAAACGCATCTTTTATTAACAAAGAATAAACTAACTAACTCAGAATATAATGAAAACAAAAACACAGGGAACCAGGCACAGAGCATCTAAAGCTAAATACACAGAAAACTTGGAACACTTGGGGAAACAATCAGGGAATGAGCAACACCTGGGGAAACAATCAGGGAATGAGCAACACCTGGGGAAACAACCAGGGAGAATCAATCATGAAATAAGACTACAAAAGACTACAAAACTAACACAGGAAACAGGAACAGGGAACTAAACAATAATTTCAACATAAAAGTCTAGACAAAGACAGGGGATATATGACACCAGTAATGAGGCTAGGTAGCCGCTAACCAGCTAATACTTCCTAACCGGCTAATTTTAAGACTGTGATTCAGTTAGCTAGTTGTATGTATAACTTTTACAAACCGCTTGTGTTTTTAGTGACATGCACCTGATCCAATCGACTAGATGTAGAACATCAGCTAAATATTTAAAATTACTCAAAAGTTTATCATCAATATCGAAGACTTTTCCCCTGTTAAATATTGAGGTCGTTTAATCATCCAGCCCTACTTGTGCACTATATTTCAAGTTTTGTACGATAGCTTTGTGTGAGGAACAGACTCAAAGTGAAGTAACCAACGTTTTGTCACTGCAACTAATGTTTTGCTGGTTTTACATGGTTTCTAGTGCTGGTCTAGATAGTTGATCAGTTGTACTACCAGTTGGTGGACCTGGCCTCAACTTGGTAGACCATATTGGTCAAGCTCAATCAGGAAAAAACTGCAAAAAAAAAAGTTCCAAAAAACCTTAATCTGGTATGAACTGTTTTTTTCTGGCAGGGAACAGAGGGAGAGAGAGACACAAAGAGGAAAGCTGAGCACAGAAGTGTGGGTTGATAATTACTGGCCTATTGTGGCCCAGCTCAAAACACTTTTGTTTGTCTATTGACTGTCCAGCTCTGTCCTGCAGGAGTGAGTCGGGGCCCAGACAGAGTGGGCATTGAGTGCAGACAGTATGAGTGCCAGAATGCCCTGTGCCCATCCAGACAGCCCCACTGTTTACTGCCCACACCAGCTCTCCTCCTCAAGAGATGCTCTTTAGTCTCACCGCACACAGCCATTGTAGAACAGCTTCTACTCTAGAGAAGAATTAGCTAACCTAAATTATAGATATTTATTAGAGAAAGCTATTAGCTACATGGAAAAAGAAGTTTGTTCCATTTAAGCCAGTATATATTCTTTTTTTTTAAAATGTGAAGTATGACATTTTAAAATTTGTGAATTGATACAGACCATTCTGCAAACAGTTTTAACTGAATCATTGAAAAGATTTTGAATCAAAAGTGTTTTTCAGTTGTAGATCTGATTCAAAGGCTATGTCTACATTAATCTGGATTTCCGTTTTCGAAACTCTCTCCGTCCACACTGCAGTTTTCAAGCGTTTTCCAAAAGCTGCTCGTCCACACTGAAACGTATGAAAACTTAAATCCTGTTACTGCGCATGCAAAAAACACCCGTTGCATGTACGGTCTGAAACGCAATTGTCTTCGTGTTCCGTCGCCGGACACCAATTTGCCAGAGGACGAATCTCAGTTGCCGTCGTGTCGGAGACCGTCAATCCGCACATTTTATCATGTGGCTTGTTGACCGCGTTACCACAGAGACGTACCACGTGTGGAGGCCCACGCTATTCTCTGCGGCATACATGCACAACTCACCACATGCCCCACCGAGAGCGAGAACCACACATTATAGCGGCCACGATGTGACAAAGTGACTCTACCCTCCCTAGCAGCCGGGCCAATTCCTGGATTCAGTCAGTGTCAGTACTCACTGAGCTTCACGGGCCCCCTTTTTGACCCGCCACTTTTAAATAAAGAAATCCAATTGAGGTACAAGTTCATCCATCAGATCACAATTAACCGATAGCAGCTTTGAATGCTTTTTAACCACGTACAGAGCACAGCTTTTTAGTCACTCAGCTTGCTCTATCACATTACATGACATGACAGTCAATGGTTCCATTCACACAGCTCGGGTTTGCCGAGAATGCGGTTGTGAGACCTGAAAATTTGCAGGGTGTCAGTTCGGTTATAGAATGCGGTTGTCACTCTCATAAATAACTGAACTGTGTGTGAACGCAACCGTATTAAGCAATCAAAACCACCAACAGCCATATTCTGCTGCTGTGTGAACGTGGCCACAGTGAAATCGGAAACAGTTGATTGACTTTTCTTCAGCTAAAATCTGTCACAAATGCAGAGAATGAGGCTCAGGACCCAAACACAGAGTGAAAAAAGGAATTTATTTATATACAAAAATAAAAAAAACAACTAAAACTCCCACAAGGGGGAAAACAAACCAGTCCAGGGCAGAGCTAACTGAAGAGGGGCTGGGGCAGACGAAACAGGGACCAGGACAGACCGGACCGAACAGGAATGGGAAACCAGACTGATCAGATATTAACTAGACTGACTAAACATGAGACCAACACTGACTAAACAAACAAGATGAACTGTTACTGGACAGCAAACATGAGGAGACTAAAATAGGTTGAGAAATCAACAGGATAACAAGACAGGGCAGGTGTGACTAATAAACGGATAATGGGCAAACAAGGAGGCAAGGTATGAGGAAAGAGAGAGAGACACGTGGCGATACAGAAAAAAAAACAAAGCCACATGCTCTCACAATACAACAAAACACCCGAATGGCATGAGCACACATCACCAAGACAATAAGGCAATATATGCCCATGCCAACCTACAAACAAGATGAAAGAATAAGTAGCAACACCAAACAAAACAATGCCACTCATTCTCACACTAAACTAAACCAAACGCCACACACTGCACGCAACAGGTAACAAAAACAAGACAGGATACCTGTGAGAGAGTTCGGCCCCACACACACCCGACACCTTAGACCAAATTGACCGAACCTCAGCACAACATGAAGACAGCTCATGACCCTGGCATGTAGCACAACACGAGCGTGAAGCGAGGTCCACCCATGTTCACGAGAGATAGACATTACATTGACAGACAACTATTGTCGCGAGTGTATGCTGCCAAGATGGCATAAAGACGATGCACCCACGTCAACAGACAGAGTGTCTGGATCCTGACACGGACCGAAGCTGAACCAAACAGGAAGTCAGGATCCAGACACAAGCTACCGAAATGAAACAAGACAGACAGAAGAGCGCATGGCAAGGAATACATCTGAAACCGTGCGCTCACACGAAGACAGACAATGAAACACAAGACATGGGACGATGATGCCACAGTCCTGTCAGATAAAAACCCAGACTGACAGAGTGACAGTCAAAAAATAATACTAGATAAAAAAGGCATCTTTCCATTGAGGAAAAAGACGTATAAAGACATGCAGGTCACTTATATGGACTGAATACCGTTCCTACAATTCCATTTAAGCCATATAATGTTGCAGTTGCTATTAAGGTTTTCAGCCAACTGCAAAATAAATGGGCGAGTGTTCATTTGTCCCCTGATTGGACTTTTAACATTAATTTATGTATAAATAGCTTTGTTGATTTTAAGTAGTGCCACTACCACCCAAAAACATAGTGACACTAATAGCTTTGCTACTTGTAGAGACGTTACTGCCGCTAGCCAGCAAGCACACACAAATGCACACAATTTGCCATACAATCTTCCCTCATTTCAACATTCCTTTTTCCCTTTCATGCCTTCCAATTCTTCTCTGTCTTTCAGACACACACAATCTCTGCTTTTCTGCACCTGCACACCTAGTTTAGGGCAACACAAGAAACAGTTCTGAGAATCTGAGAAAAGAGGCATCAGTACAGTGAGGGCATTACTAGCAGACTGCCAACTTTTATTCATGCACCAACACATACATCCAAACACATATAAACGTGCCAACACACAGATATTCACAGAAACACATTTCCTGCGCAGCTGCTATCTCTTGACTGATTCTCAGATCTGGAAAACCCAAAATCCCCTCTGCTCTGTGGAGATTCATGGCATCATGGGGTCAGATTTGAGCTGGTTAGCATGGTCAGTTCCTGTTGATAGATGCCATATCTACAGTATCTACACCATTATGCAGCCAGCTTGTTTCTCCTCTGATGGACATTAAATAGTGATGATTTAAAAAAAAAAAAAAAAAAAAAAAATAAAAATTGCAAGTAACATACAAATATTCAATTATATTATTTATATAGATTTTTTTTTTTTAGCAATTCTACTATTGGGATGAATGACAATGCTAACAGCTCCCTCCAGGTATTATAGACCACCCTGCTTTCCACTGAAACACAAGCCTACATTTTTCTAATCTCATATCATCCACGGCCAAAAAACATGTTTTGACCATTTATGGTGACAGTAAGGAAGTACACGTCATACAGCAACACATTTATTTCATGCTACATCACTGGATAGTTTTGCTGGTCCGTCATCTGGTTGCCAGCATTGATGCTAACGTTAAAAGAGGTCAGGAGACTGTAGAATGACATCAGCTCAAAAACATTCAGAAGATCTCTGAGCTGCCAAAACACACTATTACAAAGACAAAGTATTGGAATTCACACTCTGTGCCAGCGACACCTTTTGTTACAACTTTTAACTTGATCCACCTCTGAAAGGTTTGATTAATATTCCGTATCTGTTGATCTATACATTTACATTTATGCATTTGGCAGATGCCAAAGCGACTTACAGTGCACTTATTACAGGGATAATCCCCCTGGATCAACCTGGAGTTAAGTGCCTTACTCAAGGACACAATGGTGGTGGCTGTGGGGATCGAACCAGCAACTTTGCTCACGTCACACAGACATGTAAAAAATCTGGTTGTTTTACATAACAGTAAGGGCAAGTATATTTTGAAAGGATGATACCACAAAAGTTCAATGTGCACAGGCATTGCAATCAAACTTTTTCATCCACCCATAAGTTTGAATATCAAGCTTACTTGCTACCTCTTTTTAAGTGTAGGGTTGGGTATTGATACAGATTTCTCAATTCTATTCCGATTCACAAGCTCTTAATATTAAGCGCTAAACCTAGTGCAGTCACAGAAATAGAGCTCATGAAGTCCATTTTGCTTAAATATTAAAGTAATTCCCTTTTAGCTATTAATTATACAGTGGACCTTCTAACTTGGTATACTACAAAAATATTAATTATACATTTTATCATGAGTTTTTCATCATTTTGGTCACATTTTAGCTTTTTAGAAAATTACAAATTCCATCAATAAATATTATGTCTTACATATAACTATATATGTATAGGTTTAATTGTTTATTGTTTACATGCCGAATTTGCACTATTTACAAGTATTTACGGTACATTGACAAGTAGAACAAGTGCTTAAACGGTACTGTCTCTTTAAGAATAGCAGAAGTTCAGCTAGCCTCTCACAGATGTGTGCATATTAAAGAGTGGAGTGGCTTCTTAAGAATTAAATGTTTCTTTTTGTTGTTTTTGATCAACAAATCTGTTAATGCGAGCTCACATACTTTTGCACTGCAAAATTCTGCGGTGAAATATAGTCATCTCAACGGGTACCCACACAATCGTGAATTTTGCACAATGGACTTCCGGTGCCGAAGAATTTCACCCTCGAGGAACACCTCAAGGTGATGAACAATAGGAAGATGTATGGTTTGGCAATAACTTCTATGTGGGCGGTGCGTTGTACACAACTATCGTTATAGAAGCAAGCTTCTTTTTAACTTCACTCTCCCAGAAGTGCAGCATAAAAATAGGCTGCTTGGCAGTTATATTTTTGATTATTTCACACGCGCTCAAAATTTGCACACAGCTTTTTCACACATGAAATTTCGTAGTTCGAAGGTATGTGTGACCGCAACTTTCAGAACAGAAAGAGAATTAAAAGAGACATTGTTCAATGGCAAATGTATTGCGAGGATCTCGTCTTTGGACACACATTACACGGAACCAGTCAAATTGAACTTTTACTCTCAACACGCAGTGAAAGGATCTCGGTCCTAAACCTCTTTGCCATGATACTACACAATCCCTGGTGAGTGAAATCTAAAAATGTACCTGCCAGTGGCTAAGCAGATATTTTTAAGCACAAAGCAAAATTTTGTCGCACATTCAAGTGATTTCCTTGCATTGTAGAGAACAATGCACATAGAGTAAAATATCAATCTTGTGATTTTAAAAGGGATAGTTCACCAAAAAAATTTAAGTTCT
The DNA here is from genome assembly GCA_032164185.1 of Moxostoma hubbsi. NCBI lineage: Eukaryota > Metazoa > Chordata > Actinopteri > Cypriniformes > Catostomidae > Moxostoma > Moxostoma hubbsi. The sequence goes on from JAVLUX010000011.1 coordinate 35,398,762, forward strand.
CTCATCATTTACTCGCCCACATGCCATTCCAGATTCTTTCTTCAGCAGAACACAAAGGTTTTTAGAAGAATATCTCATCTCTGTAGGTCAATACAATGCAAGTGAATGGTGATCAGATATTTGTAGCTCCAAAAATCACATCAAGGAAACAGAAGTAATCCATATGACTCCAGTGTTTAAATCCATATCTTCTGAAGCGATATAATAGGTGTGGGTGAGAAACAGATCAAAATTTAAGTACATTTTTTTCTCTAAATCTCCACTTTCACTTTTACAACTAAAAGTGAAAGTTAAAGTGGAGAAATAGAGTAAAAAATTACTTAGACTTAAATTTTGTTTCTCACCCACACCTATTATATCGCTTCAGAGATTTGAGATTTAAACACTGGAGTCATATGGATTACTTCTGTTTCCTTGATGTGATTTTTGGAGCTACAAATGTCTGGTCAACATTCACTTGCATTGTATGGACCTACAGAGCTGAGATATTTCTCTAAAAATCTTGAGTGAATAAATAATTGAAAGAATTTTCATTTTTGGGTGAACTATCCCTTTAAGAATCGCTATTGGGATTGTTCAAATGAAGATTGTAATTCACCAGAAAATCTATATTTTTAGCCAACCCTATTTAAGTGCCTCAGATTTGAATATCTAGTTCTTCCTCAGAAGTACTCATAGTGGCAGCACTGGGCCCAAATGCAAGATACCCTTAAGTTAATAAAACCCTCAGTTCTTATACCTTGTAAGCACGATTTACAGGCTGATTGATAAAAACCCGTCTACTCAAACTCACAGAAGTTGCATACAACCAGCCAATCAGATTGCAGCTAACAATTTTCTGAAAGTTCTTACCATGTTTCTGTGCAACATGCATCAGACATTCTGTGAACAATCCATGTGCCATCTGAGGGTAAGACTAAATGTACAAAATAAAGGCAGGCTCCACAACTCATTGATTCGGGGGAAAACAACTCTGTGTGTTTGAGAACGGCTGACAGCTCAGAGGTTTCCATGATAGTCAACACTATCTTCCACCTACTTGCTTCTCTCTGTCTGTATCTCACTATCTTACAGAGCATGTTTGTGAGTGGCACCTTTCCTGTAACCATTCCATGCAGTCTTATGATAACACTCGGCCAGATAAAATGGCTCAGGAAGTCATGAATGGGAGTGTGTGTGTGAGTGTGTGTGTGTGTGTGTGTGTGTGTGTGTGTGTGTGTGTGTGTGTGTGTGTGTGTGTGTGACAATAGTAATGGAGTAACACACTGAATGTAGCGACCCTAATAACTTAACTCCATATCTCAGTAGCATGACAGTCGCTCAGCTACTGTTTTCAAAACAGATCAGCTTGCACAGTAACAAATCAATACTTAATGTATCATGGTATTGCACATGCAGCTTCATAGTCGAGCGAACTGTGGCAATAATCAAACACACTTGACAAAAATATCCACTTTTTGTCTATTATGTTCAGTATTGGGAACTTAATTCATTTTACTGAACTGTCTTGCTTGCATTGCATTTTACATGTTTTTAGTAGTGATGCAAAATAATATTAGAATATGAATTATGATTAGGGGTGGGCGATATACCGGACATGATAAACCGGTAGAGATTTGGCAACCGGTGTACGTAAAGCACATATTCTAACAGTCTCTCCTCAACAGTTCCCTGTCACTTTTCTAATGACCAAAGGCAAATAAACACTACCGTTCAAACGTTTAGGGTCACTTACTCATTCTTTCTTCATTTATTTTTGTTGGGTTTTTTCACATCTATGGAACCAACTTCTTGAGGGATCACCCTGGGATGCTTTTTAAACTGTATTGAAGGAGTTCCCATCTATGCTGGGCACTTATTAGCTTCTTTTCTTAATTATTTGGTCCGTCATCTATTTCAAATACTTTTTTTAAATAAAATTTTAGTTTTGTAATTAAATTAATATAGTGGCACAATTATATTTTTGTCTACAAAAAAAATTTCAAGCATTTAACCATACAAAAGCATCAAAGTCTTCAGATCAAAAGATTTTTAAGATCATGAGAAACATTTCAGGCAAGTGACCCCAAACTTGAATGGTAGTGTGTAATAAAACTTCTATTATACACTGTCTGCAAATATGCAGATATCTTGTTAACAGATGTAATTCACGAACCTCATGTGAATTCAGTATGGTCTTCCTGTCGAGCGTTCATCTAATATCTTCCTCTGAAATGCTTATTCTATCAGCTAGAATCAAAACTTCAGGATGAAAAGTTCCTCTGATTCACAAATCATGACGGTCAAACAGGCAATTCAGGCCTTTTAAACAGTCAGGAGATTGCAGCTTGCAATGGATCCGCACGAGCACTTGTGTGTAACTTCACAGAGTTTCACATGTGCTACTAAGTAAATGTCTTATTCACTATGCACTGTATGTGCAGTTGGTTTGATTCAGTGTTTTTCGAGAAAAAGCGATTGCTAAAGTGAACATCATTGGTTGCTGGGCTACTGTGTGTACTGTTTTACATACTGTTTTTATATTAACAATTTCTACATGTGTAAATAAATTAAAAAAAAAAAAAAATGAGTAAACAGAAATCATAAGAAACTGCAATCTACCATTTAAAATACAATATTATTTTTTTACATAATTTTTTACAAAGTTAAAGTTTAGTGAGAAATTTGAGTAAATATAGTACTAAACAAGAGTTTCTAAAAAAAATTTTTAGAAATTTTATGTGTATGTTATTTACTATATTAAATGGTGTTATATATCGTCATTGTATCGGCCTATCGGTCACCCTGCTTTCTGGATATTGGCATCAGCCATTAAAAAAACCCTTAACAGTTGATCACTAATCAATCACCCTTAATAAAGTTCAGCTTGAATGATGTTAGATATTAGGAAACAAACCAGCTTTGCTTTCAGATATTCAAATATTGTCAACAGAGATGACTTAAACCATTAAGAACCTAATTAAGTGTTTTATAATAATAATTATACTAGTCAATAACATCAGACTGAAATGTGAAATTTAGCATTGTGGTAAGGTTGATTACCACCAATGTTTTGTTTTTTTGTTTTTTTTACTCTATCTGTCAAGTTCTAAATAAAGAGAAAATTATGTGAAAAGGAAGTAGTTTTAATTTATAAAGTATTTAATTCAATGACTGGATTTTTCAAAAATAGGCATTACATTATGGTTATTTATTTTGTGATTGATTGATTGATTTATAATTGAACTACATTGTGATATATATTGTTATTGTGCTATAAAAGTTGTGATATCGTAATATAAGATTTTGGCCATATCGCCCACCCCAATTACAATAACTTGTAATATTTTGTTAAATGCTGTTTATCTATGTTTTTATCTAGGGTTATAGGGTTGTCAAGATTTACACAGTAAGAAGGCTGTGTGTACTATGGGCAATTACACTACTAGTGGCACCAGAAGTAAAGCCACAGTGGACAGACAGGGCACGGCCACTGAACTGTAGCAGTCTCATAGCTCATTAGACAACAAACACACAGACCTTCATCAGTATGAGGAAGATGATAAGAGTGCCAGGGAAGAGACAGAAATCGACTGAGACTGAGAGTGAGAGAAAGAAATGAAATGAAATGAGGAAAAGTGAAAAATAAGAAAGTAAATCCAGCCAAAAAAAATTAAATACCATCTTCACATGGTAGCTGGTTTTAAAAGGTTTGCTGCTGATCACAGACTGTCATTAGCTGGTCTAAGCTGGTGTAAATGGTTGAACAGCTGGACTATCAGCCAGTGGAGACACTGTTCAGCATCTTGATCAACATTGTTAGGGCTTGGATACTGTTGGTGGGAACCAACGCATAGTCATACTCCTGAAAATCTGCATAAAGTCTTTGCAGCTTATTCTGTCAAGGAACCCCCCATTTACACAGAAAGATTGTCTGATTGGCATGTAAAAGCTACCAAGTATGATTGGTCTTTATGTGCCATTTAGGGGTGGGTAAATCTGAAATCGGTAAAATCACAATAAAACAAATGTCAAACAATGACACAGCATTATATATTAATAATATTATCACATTTTTTCATTGTTTTTTGTATAATAGTTTGTGGACACACAAACTATTATACAAAAAACAATGAAAAAATTTGTGGAAAATGTGTTTAAACTTTGGAATTCACAAGTATTGATTTTGATGATATTGATAATATTATTAATTTTCCTAATAAGTACTTATTATTTCACAGACTGGATGCAAAAACAAATTAAAACGTAACATTTGTGGATATCTAATGTAGATGCTACTAAGTTTCATTAACAAACTCTAAATTAGCAGTCAACCTATATACTGTAGGTTTTTCAATGGCCAATGCCGATATGATATCTAGTTACCAAGCTCGATGGCCGATATATATAATACAATTTAACAACAGCAAACCAGATGGACACTAGGGCTGGGTCATAGGATGATGTAATTGGAAATCATGACACTTATTGACAGGCAATGATCAACAACATCAGGGATACACCAGATATATAAAACAGCAGCACAGGGTTTGAAATTAGCACCCGCCAAATGTGGGTAGCCTATATTATGTGCATGGCAAACAGTTTTGCTCATCAACCTGCCACTGTTGGGGCTAACTGTAAGACGTATCGTAATGACATAGGACAAGACATGCTGTTAGACACAAGGACAGGCACATACCCAGGGACACCACGTGATGGCTTTGGTCTGAGGTCCGTTTTTACTTCAGCAGTTATTCAAATTTGTCAGTATCATTAATCAGGGAAAATAATTATCCAGAGGTCCATTTCTGAAACAGTTTGAAGATGGCACTGTCACGTGATACCAGTGAACGTATCAAACAGGTCTGAAAAGTTTCCATCAGTTCTATGGTGTTGTTTGAGGTTGAATCGTAACACTGTTGGAAAGACATTCAAGGTGTTCTTATCTCCTGAGTTGACAGGCTGTGTGACTCAGCTACTGCATGCGAAAGACTGTCATTTTACAACAAACATTTACACGCACACAAACGCATACGCAAAGGTTCAATCAGGCTCTAAACAAGCTTGTTTAAAGGGAATTTCTGACAGTGAGAGGAAATACCAGAAAGAAACGCGGCCCTGATCACAGGGCCCACTGACTGACACATCCTTCTGCAGAGAGACCGATATCACCGTTTATTTTGGTAACCTCAGCAAACACAAAAGCACACTCACACACACACCTCCTCTACAATACACTCAGGGCAGAGAGGACAAACTTGTGTGAGCCTGTCACTGAAAACCTTTTAATATTTAAAATACAATGAGAAATATGATGGAACAGCACCTAAACCTTTTCACATATGGATCATCACCAGCTGGTGATAGGGGGGTTTTATCCCTTCAAAACTACAGTAACTCTGCACATCCAGCCACCACACATGCTGAACCATCTTTTTCACACCAGGATACTAGTTGCGTGCTATCTAACCAGTGCTTGCAAATGAACACCCACATACACACACACACCATAACAACATGTTGTTGTGAGCTAACACACATAATTTTTTTATTTTTGGTGAGCTATCCCTTTAGGTGTGAAGGTTCTCTGGTTCCATCTCGTCATCATATCTGTTTCAACAGTCTTCTTTTCAAGTAACTTTGTTGGAATAATTCTCTTCCACAGTTCTCTTTCACTATTTTATAATTAATCTCTCTCATTTAGAAAGTACCTGAAGCAGAAGCCTCACCATTTTACACTGCTGCTTGCTTTTGCCTTCAGACAACACCAATTGGAAAGAAAGCCCTGCTAGTTTAACTCGCTCTCATCTTAGACCTGAGTTCAGATAATCAAACATGAATTCTATGAATATTTTACTCCACTGCATATACAACGGCAATAAGCCATTAGACGCTGTTTGTTTTATGATTTTACCATTACCCTTAACTGAGTGAAAGTCCTATAACATACAGCTTTGAGTTGCTTATTGCTTTTATAAAAATCACAATGACAACAATATGATAAAAGACATATTGAAAAGACAATACAGTATATGTTAAAAAGGCAACAAAGACACATTCCATAACTAAGCAAAATTATTACTCATAATAATCACAATATAGGCTACAATTCTTAGGCTAAATAATAAAGTTCTGTTAGCTTAATGGTGGGCTGTTCACAGTTGCCAAGCAATTTGGTGAATTAATCTAAAATTCAGAATATATATATATATATATATATATCATATCAACAATATTTAATAGAGCGGAACAGTCTGGTTCCAGAAGTTAAAATCCGTAAGTAAAAAAAGTTGAATTTATTTTTACTACAACTTTACAATTTGTTTTAGAAATTGTATTTAATTGCAATTTCTGGTGAAGAACTACACTTCATATGATCCTAAAGATAAACGCTCAACCAATCAGAGAACTGCGGCCAACGAAGTGCACCAAACAAGCGCTGAATCAACCACCCACTCGAATGGCATCCTGTGAATAACGCAATTAAGTTGGTCTTCATACAGTCACTAACTACTTATATATTTGCAAATATCTGAATATTTTGCTATACAATTAAATAATTATTATAATATAACAATGTAAAATTATATATGCAGAAGAATTCCAGCAACATGATTTGAATCTAGGAAAAAGCCTTTCAGTTTGGAATGTTTCAACGTCATAAATTCCAGGAATCCCCACACAGAGTTAAACCAGGCTTTTCTGTGTAAGGTTACAAGGACCATCAGATTTGTGCAACTCTAAGACATTTCATCTTAATCTAGCCTTGCTAGATAATGCTGAAAATAAATTTGAACAGTGGTAACGTTTATACCTGACAAATAAATAATTATAGACAGATGGACCTCTTTAAAATGTGTGTAGCGATGTGCAATCACTTATAATTTATAAATATAATCTGTAATTCTGTATGATTTATCTCTTTCTACTAAGAATGGTAACTTCTCAATGGTAAGATGGTATAAGGTTTAACTTGATAAAATGCAATGATGTGTAAAACCAATATGATTTTGTAACCAGGGATTTACATGTTTTGTTACATCCACATATAATAACCATAAAAGAAATTTCATGTTTAGTATGTAAGCGTTCGCTGGCGTATGCAGAGAAAGCTGCCTCTTGTACCACTCTCAAGATATAAAAGTTCATGATTAAATATGCACTATTTTTGAGTGGGAGATTTGTAAATCTCTGGAACAAAGGACTATAAATCAATTGTTGGAAAAGACAGCCCAGTTGACCATGTGACTCTGAAAAATCACGCAGGACACCTGTGGGATGCGGCCAATTTCAGTTCAAATATTTCCAAACAGGAAGAACATGTTCTCTTCTCTAGGCTCTAGAGGCTCTTCGCTCTTCTGCCTGCACGTGCTTCGTCTGGTCGCTCCGCTGACTGCCAGGTCCATGCCATGTGAGGCCCAAGGAAGCTCGGGACGCCGAAAGCTCGTCACTCTCTATGGTTCACACCCCCATGAGAAGGCTGAGAAGAAGATTGTTTAGAATAGTAATAAAGTTTGTCTGTATTCAAAGATGATTGACTGTGGTATATTTTGATAAATAATCTCATCCCTGTTTCTAAAAGATTTCGCTTCAAATCTGTACCTAAATAAATTGAAATTATTTTCAATAAGCCACGAGAATAATATCACTCCAATAAGTGAATCACAATTCACTTATTAAAGCTAATTCCTTACAGTAGAAATTGTGAGCTGATACAACTAGACGTTGTATTACGATTTTAATGGTGGAGAATCTATTAAGACAAATAATCGAGTTATTTGTCATTTATCTAATATATAATGGTTGTCGAACGCGACAAATTCCGTTATACATTTCATTACCTAATAAGGTACAATAAGGACAGTTTAATTTAGTTCATAGCTCACATATTTCAAGACCCTAAATTCGCTTCTAAATTTAGCATACCAAATATCTTACATATAATGGTGTGAGAATGAGGGCACATTAAGGTTCCCTCCTAAATGTCACATCCCAAATATCCTACAACAATTGAAATCAATAGTTTTATATTGTTCCATTGTTTTTAAATCGATTACGTCATTCACAATGCTTCATTGGATTGTTGTTCATTCCCTTATTAAAGATATTATGTACACAGTCCTTTGTCTTTTTGTCAGATTTTTAAATACTTTTTCACTTCAAATCAAAGTTTGGTTTTGTTCATGGCTTGGAACTCTTTTATGAAATTCCTATGGGAGAAATAAATGTGAAAAACACTACCAAGTTGGCTGAGCACTACTGGGTGGGCACTGTTAAACATTACAAACTTTGATTTAAAGCAAACAACGATTTAAAAGAGTGTAACAGCGCCTGTCCATGTTTTAAGCCATCTTGCTTCAGGAAGTGTTTTTCGCTTTCATTTTTCCCATAGAGATTTTACAGTTAAAAATAAATTTTTCTACAGAGAAAATAATTGAGATTTTACTTTGAGAACCCGACTGTTGCACTCAATCGTTATGAGCGTGGCTCATCCAATCAAAATTTAGAGTTTGAACTATCCGTTTTATAATCACGTCATATAATCAGAGAGGTCCAGCTCCAAAATCAGAGTAGATGAGTCGTGTTTTAAGTTCGAAGTGACTGCAAATCAGCTGAATTCCATATTAAAACTGCATATTGCTATGCCGATTTCACGGTATACCACGGTTTGAAAATTGACAGTTATCATACATGTACATTTGCTAATCTAAGGTATTGAGAAAAAAATGCAACTAGATGGAGAATCTCACATGCGCTTGCGCATCTCCTTTCCTCCTTGTCTGCCTGTCAGACTCGTCAACTTGCGTCTCTCACACACACACACATACACAAATGCAGCGAAGAAAATGTCATAGAGAAGTGAGGCGAGGGGCTCTGACATGAGTTTGTGTGCGAGTTAAATCAGTGTTTCTCAACTGGTCTATTCGGATTGGGTCACGGACAGCAGGGAAAGAGCAATGCCATGGTTCTCCCATTGAAGATATTTCAACGGCCGCCCAAGTGATAGAATATTTAGGACTGACGAGGCAGATTTAATGATAGTCTCGCAAACAGCTAAAGCAGACATGGGAAATTTACGGCCTGCGGGCTAAATCAGGCCCTCCACATGTTTTAATGTGGAATTATTTCATTGGATAATTCAGTTAACTTGCATTGGGACGTAACGCTTCTCCACAAGCATTTAACATGCTAAGGATTGCCAGATAAGAGACGCAACACCCCCAGTTTGAGATTTATACGTGCGCAAATTGGAAATATTCCATCTAATATACTTATTTTGTGCAATCTGGCAATCACTTTTTCTGTCTCTCGCTTTCCCCTTTGAACAATTTTACCGATCTGTAGTGCAATCTTCTGCTCAAGGAAAAGTGTTACACGGCTACTCTGTGTCCATTCTTGAGGCTGCTTGTGATGTTTGGTGCTACTTTGCAGGTAAACCTTCTCAGTGATTAAATGAAATATAAAAAATCTCGGCACCATTGACATGCGAGCAAAAGCAAGCCAGAGATGAATATGTATTTTTTAATTGTGCAATTTAGAAATATGTCCCTTAAAAGTCCATTAGCACCTGTATGTTAATCTAACTCTTGCAGTATTCATTTATCATAGTCATGCAGCCGGTGTTATTCAGTTGTGTGCTGAAAGTCAAACCATCGAGGAGACCCGCATCATGACCCTTTTAGCATGTAAACGGGTAATGTTTTAGATATAAGTAAACTCACCCACTTTGCAACAAACATTAAAAGTTCTATAAATTGAATTCTTTCTTCATTCATTCATTCTTGGTAAAATACATTTACAAGCTCAGCCTTTATTTTGTTTTTTTAATGCCTGATAGAAAAATATCTACCTTTGTAGAACAATACAATACTTCAGGCAATTGCAGAATAGTCCCATTAGTCACAGATACACTTCAGAAAACTGAGTACACAACTATTTCTGGGCTTAAAAGATACAGAAACCAAATCAATGCAGAACATTGTATCTCAACAGGAATACACTGTGGCCCCCCGTGCACTACTTAAAGCCCAATGTGGCACCTTTACCAAAATAATTAAAAATATTAATAATTACACATCATCACCTTTACAGATTTGTTTCACGATTTTACATGAGTAAAAGTAACTGTTATATTTTGACAATGGTATAGTTTCATATGAAATAATCTTAATGTAGAATCTATTAGACCTCATGTTATATCACCAGTGGCAGTTGTAGTTAAAGTTTTAAGATGTGATTTTTTCATAAATACTTGAATTTATTTTTATTATTACTTTTATATAAGACTAGCTACACTGACCTAACCATGGTAAAGAGGAGCCTTTCCTCCTGTGTAATATGTTTATAAATATGTAATATTAGTTAACAAATGGGATAATAATGGGCTCATACTAGTAAATATACTCTTCAATTTTTAAAAGGGGGAGAGAAAACTTCCTGTCGCTTTTGTTGTTGACGTCAACATCAACAATAATGTCACTTGAGGCATGTCCTTGTACTGGAAAACCATGAACAAAACTATGCAACATAAAAAGAAATGCGTCCCAAGATACATTAAATACAGGTTATGTTTAATCTATGGCAGGTCGACACTTGACGTCCAATGTAAAATCTGTCCTGAAGCAAAAACCAGTTGAGAAGCACTGAGATAAAGCTACAGACAGGAGCAGTCCACAGTATATGTTAACTGTTAATAATCAAAGGACATTACTCCAAAAACTCACACAGCTGATGTTATTTTTCATTTAGTAGTTCATTTAACATATAAACTAACATGCTTTAATTATATAACATGTTATAGTTACATGCTATTTTTATCATGTTTATAATTCTGTTTATTATAATTCAGTAAGCTTTATTATATTTCTATTTATTTTATTTTCAAAAGGGAGACTTTTTTTACACATACTTCAATAAAATAAATGGTTTCAAGTTTCAATTATAATAAAGTGTTTGCTCAAAAATAAATAAAATAACCCTTCTGTTTTTACTGATAATAGTAATTGTGTAATACCGTGAAACCGTGATATTTTCTGAGACTGTTATCATACTGTGAAAATCTCATACCATTGCAACCCTACTACTGTTACTTAGAAACTGTAAACAGCCTAGAGTTTGGCTATTGAATTCTATCACTTCGTAGAAGAATACTTTATTGCAGCTATTTTTAATAATACATTTAGGGACTTTTTGAAACATTGGTTTTACATCCTATTGCAGTTGCCGCTGTTTTTCAACTCTCGGTCTTAATTTGAACATAACAAGAGAGGAGAGGAAATGACATCATGTTAAAAGCTTAACACTACTCAAAGACAGGCTGAGGACATAAGTAATGTGAAAATGTAAAACGATATCTCTGTTCCGACTTCAAAGGGAACATGGAAAAAATTGTGTTAAAAGACTTTGTCTCCTTTGGCATTTTGGTGTTAACACATGAATTGAATTGAATGTTGTCAGGATCTTATTGAAGTCTAATGCCACCAGAAGTCACCAAATTTTTCAATGTAAGCTTCCCGAACACTCCCCCCATCTACCATTGGTCTGCAAACAGATAACCCCACCCCATATTTTTATGCCATTGGTTGAGCTGCTCAAACAAAGCAATGTTTTGATAGTGCCATAGATCCCCCAGGGGTTGCGTTAACCGAAAATTCTCCGTCATTTACAGATTTCTGAAACATTGACGGATAATTTCAAATGCTCTCCGTCATTTTGACATGAAAAAAATACACAAGAAAACTCCTTAAACATGCATCACTTTTGATTTCACTCACTCTCTCTCACTGCCGCGGTGTGAGTGTGTGTCTTGCCCCTCTTTATTGCCTGGTATAAAGATACGTTTAGGGCAATCCAATCACAAGTGGACAGGCGCCATTGCCATTAACACCTGATCGTATATGCATCACTTTTGACCACATCTGTTTTAGGATTTCAAGCAGAGTTAATCTGATTTCATGACTGCATACATCAGTCTTTGATAATGCTTCTCACCCGCTGCCTAAGGAGGGTGAGAAGCATTATCAAAGGCACCTCTCACCCCAACCACGGTCTGTTTACTCCTCTCCCATCTGGGAGACGCTATAGGAGTCTTCGCTGTTTCTTTCCCTCAGCTGTCAGCCTACTGAACTCTAAACTCAGGCGCTGAACACTACATCCCCCATATTTGTATTTTTCTTTTATTAATTTATATATATTTATTACATTTTTTTTATTTTTCGCACATTCTCTTGCACATTTCTTGCACATAACTTCTACCTCCTGATGCTGCTTGCACTGTTATGGCCACCGGCCATATACATATATTTACACATTTACATATTTACACCTCATTCTGTACAATGCACCTTCAGTTTATGCTTCTTTATTTGCACCCTGTACTGTATTATAGACATTTGCATTGAACTGGTCTCTGCTTCTCTACATCATAACTCAAAAACCCATATTGTATATACTTACATATTTTTATATATATATATATAATAGATGCTAACTGCATTTCATTGGCTCTGTACTTGCATAATGACAATAAAGTTGAATCTAATCTAATCTAATAAAACTCAAAAAGTATAAGAACAATAAGAAAGCGTGGAGAGAAACAAAAATCGGCTTACTGTTTCTGCCAATTAAACTTGCGTTTAATCTTATCACAAACGTGACATTTACAGCAGAATTCTAAGTTATTTGGAGAACAATGGAGAACCTGATTTTATGACCAGACGGTTATTTCCATTTCACGCCACACATCACCGGCAAATTCGAAAAATCTTGTTTTGCAATGGTTGATCGAAAGGTAGAATTTCACCCTAGAACTCCTGTTTCAAAATACTCGCGCTTGAGTCAAAAATCTATTGTCCAAGATATTGGCCAATAATACTGTATATCGGTGGCCAATATACAGTATTATTGGCCAATAACCAGGAAAATACAAATATTATCATCACTCCAATAACGGAATTGTCGGCCATATTTTGGCTGATAATTTGTTGTGGTTTATTTGCTTGCAACTGAGAATCTCTACCTGTGGCTTCTTACCTTCAGGCAGAGACATGGGCAGCCTCATGCGACAGTGCGCAAGCACAAACACAACATATCTGTGTCAGTGAAAGCCAATATAATGTTGCTCTGAGGAATATTTCAACATCTCTGCACTTTATTATGTTGTTTTGATGCTGGATAGAGTCGGGATCATCTGCTGTATGTAATGACATGTAATCATTTTCACTTATTACATCATGAAACATAAACAGAATATGGAAAATAGCAACTTACAGAATATCGCTACTTACTTTTTTTTTATTATTTATTTGTTTATTTGAATAGGGACAGATACAAAAAGAAAACATAGATTATTACATAAAGAACAATCCGATGCCTGTATCACAGGCATTGCAATGAAAACCGACCATATACATATATTTACACATTTACATATTTACACCTCATTCTGTACAATGCACCTTCAGTTTATGCTTCTTTATTTGCACCCTGTACTGTATTATAGACATTTACATTGAGCTGGTCTCTGCTTCTCTACATCAGAACTTTGCACTCAAGAACCCATATTGTATATACTTACATATTTTTTATATATATATAATAGATGCTATAATAGACACAGCATTGCAATGAAAACACAGTCAAAAGTCAAAACACGATCTAACACAGTGCATAGATCTTGAAATAATCCTCACAGAGTGACGCGACACTAAAAACACTACTTTGTGAGTGAAACAAATGTGCTAGTTGTATTTTATGAGTTGAGACTTTTCGAACTGTATGATGTTACCTATTCCCATTATGATTGTTGTGTTCACAGAAGAACTATCACAGATGAGCATGGTAACAAGCATCTGTGAAGGAGACACACATGAACACAATGCATATACACATAACACATGCAACCACCGCTGCACTCGCAGTCTGGCTGCTGGAAATAATATTACACAATGTGTACAGATATTGCAGAGATTTTGTTATTAATTCTCTTTACATGCTGTTTATCGCCTCGTTTTGTTTAATGCATTTTTACAGCAGTTAGAAGTTCAATATACTCTCTCTGTGAGCAATTTATCAGGATAAATGTAAAAACTCATATAAAGGGCCATCATACAATTTATGCAAGTGTACTGTCATTTATTTCTCCTTCAAATCAGCATATCCTCTATCGGCAATACAGGCACATTTCTGGTTCATGTTACATTCGCCAAAATTTGAATAGCATCAAGTCCAAATTCCAAGCTTTTAAATGACACTTACTTTTCAAATGAGAATCTTTTAATGAACTAGCTAGCAGTTCCAGGTTAAAGTATTAAAATTGTAACTTTTTTGAAAAATATATCGGTAATCAGTATCGGCTACGAGTTGTGATTTATCTGTTATCAGTATCGGCTACAATGAGTTGGGATTTATCGGTTATCAGTATCGGCTACAATGAGTTGTGATTTATCTGTTATCAGTATCGGCTACAATGAGTTGTGATTTATCTGTTATCAGTATCGGCTACAATGAGTTGTGATGTATCTGTTATCAGTATCGGCTACAATGAGTTGTGATTTATCGGTTATCAGTATCGGCTACAATGAGTTGTGATTTATCTGTTATCAGTATCGGCTACAATGAGTTGTGATTTATCGTTATCAGTATCGGCTACAATGAGTTGTGATTTATCTGTTATCAGTATCGGCTACAATGAGTTGTGATTTATCGTTATCAGTATCGGCTACAATGAGTTGTGATTTATCGTTATCAGTATCGGCTACAACGAGTTGTGATTTATCGTTATCAGTATCGGCTACATATCAGTGCTTCAACTATTGGGATTCTATTTGAACAATAAAGTACATTACCTCTGTGTCTGTGGCCGTACGTAAATGTAAAAAAACATTTTTAAACATTCAGGATTCAGTTTAAAAAAACGAATCGCATAAACTATCGGTTATCTGCCTTTTCCATACCTCCTGTATCTTTTAAACACTTCTTTGTTGTTGACTCAAAAGCTTAACCGTTATAGTATTTTGGTGCAAAATCATTGTGTAGAGGCCAATTAAATTAGACGGATGTCAACATCAACTGGTTGTGTGACATGCCCTCATCCTCCAAAACTATGGACAACTATGCAAGGTAAAACAAAATATGGCCAAGCCTATATTAAATACATGTTATCTTTGCTATCGTGTTGGATTGTTTCTTGATGCCCATGTAAAATATGGTTTCTAAAGCAAATCCAGTCAAGAATCACTGACATGAGGGATAGATGGTCATTATTGGCAAAAACAAAAAGCCTGATCAAGGCACCAACATGACAAAATGTATTTCCATATCACCCTGGAAAGGTTTATTTGCCAGGTTTCAAAAGAACTAAAGTTCTACATCTTTTCTACAGTGCATTATAATGGTTTGATTTCAAATGTGTATAAAACTATTACTAATAATAAACAAATTTTCCCCATTGAATCCTGTGAATTCAAGCAACATTCTTGCCAGCCCAGCACTGAATCCAGCCATTCAGATCTACATATCAACCACCACACCTAGTGAAAACATGCTTCAAATAAAACAAAAAACATTAAAAAAAAAACAAGAAATATTATATATTAACTGTGACATAAATCAGCCTCAATGCCAAAACCTGAGAGCATGAATCCGGACATAGCTTGTTTATCTATGCGTTCACATTTACCTCCCCTCACAGGCATTCCAACACACTGAGGTGTTTCTGGTTCAGGAACTAAATAGTTTTATTACTGCAATGTGTGCACCATAAATTTCATCTTTACCATAAAATAAAAGCAGACTTTCTGTTGCTCTTGAATTACTAGGAGCCTTAAAGGCTTTTTCCAATTCCGAGCATTCCAGCTGAACGCAGCGTTGAAAGCAAACTGAGGATCGCACTACACTTTAATTGCTTTAACAGCAGAGAGTGGCAAGATGGAATCTAATAGGGGTTCCTTATTGTCCAATTCTCTCAGTAACACAATCAAAAGCTGCAAGAGGTTAATGGCCACATATTACAGATTTTTCCAAAGGATTCGAAATTATAGCTTTATGTTGTCATCAAACACACACATCATTGTCTCTTATTAGCTTGGGTACAATTATTAAATGTTAGAAAGTTCTAAATGTAAGTTTGGGAGGAGCCTGCCAATCATATCCCAAGGATGGCCAAATAATTATTTTTTATCACCAGCAAAAACAGTGCAAATAATACATGGTGAAAATGATATGCATCACCAGAGACTATATAGCAGAGACTGGCTACTTCTATTTAAATGAATGGGAGAAATTGGAACGCCCAATGTTCTACTGATGTAGAAAAGAAGTCCTGCCTTTTAGGTAAAAGAGCCAATTACCTTTTAGAGACAGACAACGCCTGTCAACCAATTCCCTAACGTGCATGCGCATTAGCTAGTCAAGTCGGGAAAATTGTGTGTTTTTGCGTAATATGAGGTAAAGAAGCACAATTTATGATTCCAATATTATCAAATTGTATTGTTGATTTGAAATATGTTCTTTGATCATAATCTTGACCAACTGTTTTTGAGATTTTCTTTCCCCATTCAAGTAGATAGGAGCTGCACCAGCATGACAGGAAATAGCCTCCCGAGAGCATTCCAAAAATGGTCGTCCGTGGACTGACTTGATGGAAAGACTTTGGTATCACCCAGTTCTAATAGGCATTTCTAAGAGGCTCTTTGAGGTTAAAATGGAACATTGTCAATGAAGAGCTTGTAACAAACTTCAAATGTTATAATTACATTTCTCACCAAGCCCTGCACTTACGGTTCACCTTAAAATGATAGGATATTCTTTACAAAAATTAATTGGATAGTATTTTGCTGTGGCAGAGTCTGTTATTCTACGTAAACAAGCTGTAGACTGGTAAGCGGCAAAGCCAGAACCTCTCTCGATAAACAAGCACAGTATGAGAGAGGAAATCAGACCTCATAAAATAACACACAAAAAAAAATGCATTGTGGGAGAGTCAGTGAACAAATACAGTGGCAGAATGAGGGATTTGACACATAAGACATATAGATAGCTTCTCTAAGGGTCTCTTGGGGCTCTTGAGGGCTGCAGGCTACATGTTGACCCTGTATTAAGGTCAATGGTCAGGGCACTGGTTAACCCTACTCCCTCATGTCTAGATATTTGTGTGATGTCACCTGTGAGGGCCCAGCTTTTTTTTCTTTTTCTTTTTGAAGATAAACATCAATTTGACTACTGCTCATCCATAAAGGGGTAGTTCACCCAAAAATGAAAATTCACTTATTTACTCATGCCAACCCACAATGCAAGTTAAAAGGGGCCCACATTTAAATTAAAATAACATAAAGGCAGCATAAAAGTAATTAATTAGACTTCAGTGACTATATCATGTGTTCAGAATATGATATGTATGGTGAGAAACAGATCAATATTTATCTCCATTTTTACAATAAATTCTCCTCCCTGTCCAGTATGTGATGATATTCACAAGAATGCAAATCATCAAAAGCAAAATATGAATGCGAAAGTCAAAGTGGAGATTTATTGTTAAAAAGGACTTAAATATTGATCTGTTTCACACTCACACCTATCCTATCACTGGAGCCTTATGAATTAGTTTTATGTTGCCTTTATGTTATTTTTGGAGATTCAATTAGGGATGTGCGAGACTAGTCGACTAAACGGTTCTGATGCTGCTAGTCAACGCTGGAATTACTAGTCAGTTAATATTTCCCTCCATTAAACTGATCAACATTTTTACACATTTACATTTATCTTTATATTTTTACAGAGACTGCGCTTAAATTACTGTCATGTTAATGTAACTATGGAAAGTCCCTATAGATGTTTTCACACGAGTCTTCTTTAAATCTGTGCGTGCTTGTACATTATATTTCCACCGTGCAGGCTTTTTCAAGTGCAGGATAGCCGCCTCAGGTGAGTCAAGTCCCGTCTTTCACCGGACCATGTCGACGTGTTCATTTTGCTCATCAAATAATTTATGCTTTTGAGTATGTAGCCAAGAAAAATGACTGTTTTAGGCTAGTTATGCCATTTTTCAATCTGCTGATTAGGGATGAAAGCTATATTCAACGAGATGCCGACTGCTTAACTGGTTAAACTATCTTTTATTCTGTGTGCACGTCATGTTTAGAATATATTAGGTTTATTTTAGGCTACATCCCAGGCCTATTTCTTTCTATCCTACAGCTATTTTTATTTATTTTTTACATCGTAACTGTTAATGTTCTTTACTGAACAGCTGTCATATCAGATCAATGGTTAATGCACGACTTTTCAGCTCTTTTTTTTTTTTTTCTCTCGTAGATTTGGATAAGTCTATCTCTTATTTATTTTCAACAATGTCCTGAATGTTTAAATGTGTTAAGTAACTTTTACGTGGTGAAATCCGTTTAGAACCGGCTGGGTTGCTCTATTGGTCCTGCACTATTCATTCAATTGTTTTCAATAAATATGCCTGTTAAATATTCACTAACATTGATTCTGTGAATGTGTCATGTTCTATATTTAATGTACAATGAGCATAATGCAAGAGGGGCACATCACAAATAAATGCCCCTTTTCAGTGGAATTTAGCGTCAGATTTGGAATAGATAAAGTATTTTTAATGGGTCACATAAACACATTTTCTTTTACTGTTTTCAGAAGGTTGGTTTCTTTTAAGACTAGTCGACCTCAAAATGTCCGGAAAATGTCAATGAAATGAGTCATTCCGCACATCCCTAATTCAAATTCTGGTCACCATTCACTTGCATTGTATGGACCTAGAGAGCTGAAATATTTTTCTAAAAATCTTTGTTTGTGTTCAGCATTAGAAAGAAAGTCATACACATCTGGGATGGCATGAGGGTGAGAAAATGATGAGAGAATTTGAACTTGAACCTTCTCATCTGTTTTGCAGAACATTTAACCTGCTGTTAGTGCCACACAGAGGACATTTCACCTCATAAATGCTCCGATACATGTAACGAACCACATAATAGAATTTTGCAAATACAACAGGTGTCGTGGCAAGGCAAGATGCTGCAGGCGTCAACGAAAACCCTGATCTTTCAAAAGCCTACATTCAGGTCTTCTTTACATGCTGTGCGAGCTGTACGAACACATCTCTCTCTCAGCCTGTGCCTTGAGCTTTCGGATCTGAGAGTCACATAAGACCTATATGGCAAAGACCTGGGGATAAATAAGTAAGCAGATGTATTTCCCATAATGCATTCAGCTTGCAGGCTGTTTCCTCAACAGCAGCAGCAGCTGCTCCTGAGAGAGAGAATGAGGAGGGCGGTGGAGGGGAGCCTGTCCCCCTGTACACTGCATGACCCTGCAGTTTGGCTTCAGGCCCATCAGGCGTGCTTCTCCAGCATTCTGGGTTCCCCTCAGAAACATGCAGCAGAACTAATCTTCTCCGGCTCAGCCAGGGACCTCTGTATGAGAGAGGTATAGTAGAGCAGCTGGGGGGGCTCTGATACTGGGACAGGAGGGCTGTTTGCTTCCAGAACTCTCTCTCTCTTTCTCTGATATATGGCTACATATACTCATTTTATGGATTTACGTTGAAAAAGCTAACCTCAAGAGAACTCTGTACAAAACATAGCATGGACACACAGAAACTGTATGGATTAGCTGGTAACATGACCAAACCCTAAAAGAAAGCATACAATGTGATGTTTTCAAATGTTTGACATACCACATCACACTACAATTGGCCTTATGATCTCAAAAGGATTACACATCACCTTAAAATAGAGTTTGATGTACTATGAAAACATAGACCAACTTTCAGAACTCAACATTTTTATCCAGTCCAAAATTACTATTATTTTAAAAACAAAAAGTAAAAAAAAAAGGGTTATGTCACATCCATGAGAACATTAACATGATTGCCCACACAGTCACTGTAAGATACTATCATTCCTGACCAGTAGATGATCCTATTTTTCTTCTTTGTACATAAACATTTTAACAAGGTCCCTAATTATTTTAGTCTGATCTTCAAGGTAAAGTTTACCCAAAAATGAACATTCTCTCATCATTTTCTCACACCCATGCTATCCCAGATGTGTTTGACTTTCTGTCTTCTGGAGAACACAAACAAAGATTTTTAGAAGAATTTATCTGCTCTGTAGGAACATACAAGTGATTGGTGACCACAAAAGGACATAAATGCAGTATAAAGGTAACACATAAGACGCCAGTGATTAAGACTGTATTTTCTGAAGCGATATGATAAGTGTGAGTGAGAACCAGATCGATATATACGTTTTTGTTTACTGTAAATCTCCACTTTCACATTCAGCCACCTACTGGTTGAGGCGGGTCAAAGGTGGAGACTGATTGTAAAAAAAAAAAAAGATTAAATATTAATATGTTTCTCACCCATACATCTCATATTACATCTGAAGTCATGGATTAAACCACTGGAGTTTTTATGCTGCCTTATTTCCTATTTGGATCTTCTGAGTTCTGGTCACTGTTCGCTTGCATTGTATGGAATATGAAATATTCTTCTTAAAATCTTTGTTAGTGTTCTGCATAGCAAAGAGTGTCATACACTTCTGGGATACCATGAGGGACAGTAAATAATGAGAAAATGTTCATTTTTGGGTGAACTATCCCTTGAGTGACACTTTAGCCCTGTTTATACCCGTTTTAAAAATCATGATCAGCTGAGACATGCATACGCTTGGTGCACTTGGTATTTACAAGACTCAAAAGAATGTGCAAGGCATCATCAGAGTCCTGGATCTGTAGCAAAACACTCAAGTGTGTGCTCTCGAAGTCTTCTGCTGAAGAATGTCATGTATGAATCAGTGAGGTGTTTCCTGAGAGTATATTGGTGCCAGAGGTTTGTAGTAACACACTACATTTACTCTACTACATTTACTTGAGTAACTTTTTGAAAAGTAGTAGGTTTAAAAGTGGGTAATTTTTACTCTCAAGTAAATTTCTTATGATTTTTTTTAAACTTTTACTTCTTTACAATGGTTGGCGTTCCTGTCATTACATTACTGGGTTTAATTTTAATTCATGCATAATTTATTGAGAGATTACTGAATGGGACTTTTACCAGAGCGGAAGTTCACAGCTGTGCACGCTGAACCACTGTCACAGACTGTCACTCAAGTCATCACTGCTGCAGCATCAAACTCTTCAAATTGAAACACTTTCTTCACTCCACACAGTGAAAAAAATAATATTTTCGTCATGCAATGCCTTCATTTAACACCAAGACAAGCTGATATTTCAAAATTAAAGTCAACGCTTCAACTTAAGGCAGCACGCTGAGGAAAGATTTGGCTCTAATGATAACGAGGGCTTTTCTGTGTAATGTGATTGTAATTTTCAGGGTGATTCTGTAACTGTGCTCTTATGACATAAGTTTTTAAGTGTACATTTTTAAATCAGTGCAGCAATATTGTGCTTTGTCCCTCATGTCATGAGCAGAATTTACGCAATTACCCCATGCCCTCGCGGGGGTACTGGAAACTATAGCAGCTTCTTAAGGCAGATTAACTGTATAAATCCATGTAAATATCCAAGTTAAGTGTAAATAAATGCCTTTTGCTCTGCCATTCGCATGATTGACAACTGGAGCACAAACAGACAGCATTTCTGCGCCTGCACAGTGTGTGAGAGATGTACGGGTGCGAGGCGATCATATGGCGAAGAGAGTGGCTGTGTCCGAAATTGTTCACCCATTCACTATTTCCTATATAGTGAATGGCAGTGAGTGCACTATATCTCATCAGTAAGTGAACAAAATGCGTGAGTGAATTCAGATGCTAACGTGTACACCGAGTGTCGGGGCTCTGGGGCTGTCACAGAAACAACATCACATATGAACTTTTAAAATACTTGGGCCTTATTTGTTATTCTTATTAAATAATATATTAATACAATAAATCTTCATTCTGTTTGTCTTATTTAATATATACTGTGTGTTAATATAAAGAGTAAACACATTTGATCAAATAAAGATTACATTTTAAAATGTATCTGTATGTTTTGTCTCTCTATATGTTATTATGTTATTTTAATCAAGTAATGATTTGTCAAAAAGTTATTTTAATACATTCAGCATAAAAGAAAACATTGCAGGAGTGAAGGAAGCAGTAAACTCCCAGCTTGTATGTCTTCCCCTTGGTGGATTGTGGGCAATTATCCATCGTCGAATGTACATCAAATGTACACTCGAAATTAAAGTCCATAGTGGGTAATAATGAAAATAAGGTGTGCGTGGCTCACTCAGAATTCAGACAATCCTACAATATGGCGGACACTCAAAATAGTGCATTAAATAGTGGATAGGGGGCAGTTTCAGACACAGTGAGTGTTCCGCGACCAAGGTTGGTGCCCTACGCACTAGGCTGCGTACTCTGCATTTAGAGAGCGGAGGTAATGCTGTACAGAACTAAAGATCTAAATACTTACGACACTGAAAACTGTAAGTACACTGAAATAAGAATTCACGCAGGACTTTAAAAGCTATGAAATGGCGAAAGAATGCATTAATAAACATGATCTTGCTTTGGTTTATATTTCAGCATTATATATAATGTCCTTGTGGGACATTTTTACATTTTAACCATAATAATTTCTAGAAATGTTTTCAAACTTCTCTTATTGACAAATTCATCCAGATCTGACAAGAGCCCTTAAAGGGATAGTTCACCCCAAAACTAAAATCATTAATATTTACTCACCCTCATGCAACTCCAGATGTGTTGCTCACCTTTCACTTTCAAAATATGGAGAAATTTTTTTTTACTGAAAGTAAATAGTGACTCAGGCAAAAATTCTGTCTAATATCTACTTTGTGTTGCATGGAAGAAAGAAAGTCATATGGGTTTGGAACAACATGATTGTGAATGATGACAGGATTTCCAGTAATAATAATAATAATTCTGTAATAAATGTTAAATGTGTATTATGTAATGGAATATAGGGGATTTAATGTCTATTAAGTCATTTGTGAAAGTAACGAGTAACTCATTACTTGAGTACACTTTTATTTGGATACTTTCTTACTCTTACTGAAGTAATTATTTATGTTAGTACTTTTACTTCTACTTGAGTCATTTTTGTAAAGTAATTGAACTTTTACTTGAGTACAGTTTTTGGCTAATCTACCCACCTCTGGTTAGTGCTCATTAGATTATAGGCTAGTTGCCTTAGTCTCATTTCTCTAGACCGCAGTCCTGAGATTTCCCCTGCATTTACAAGAAACCCATGAACACCCTAGCTGCTCTACACACACTCAACACTGCTACTAAACGAATGTAACATTCACTATGCACGGTTGCCATTCACATGCAGCTGACAGAGAGAATGTCTTCTGTACCATAACACACAATTATGACATCACATCCATTTACAGGCTTTGATATTACTGGCTAACATTCTTTTTCCACAACTGAGCAACCTTGGTTATATCAAAAGAAAATAAAGTTAATGAAATCCTTTTCTGTAAAATAATGTGCTATGATGCTGAAATGTGCACAATAAGATCAGGGACATTTAAGTAAATACTGTCAGTTTTGGTCTCATGCCATCTTAAAATGAGTCTTGAAATTGATCTGCTGCCTTAATAATAAAAGATTCACAATTATTAAGCTGGCTAGATCTGACTGCAATTACTTGAGTGAACTTTTGGCTCATCATCTAACATTAGCCTCTCTCTTTCTCCCACTACTCCTTTCTCATGTACAAGCATTTATCCAAGCTCTCTTTTGATCTTAACACCAATATTCCAGATGCCTTTAAAACAGTCTGGATCTTCATACATGTGTTTTTCAAAACAAAAAGAGCCTCTGGTTTCGCTCTCGCCAGGCAGGATGAAGAAAATGTCATTCTTCTCTCTGGTATATGCAAATACATTTACTAAGAGTTTCTGTGTTCTAAATGCTGGCTTTAAATCAAACTATAAACACTTCTAAGGTCAAAACTGTTCTCAATCCTGCGGTAACTTCCCAAAAAATTCACAACTAGACACAATCTTCAACTCTCGAGGACTTTGGCCGACTTCTCGGAGCAGATTGGGCAGGACACATTCCATAGATTTTCTGCCTATTTGTTTTGTGAGAATGTTTGTTTGAATAAATTGTTTGACTTTTATGTCATTCATTCTCAAATAAAAAAGTTTTAGGCTTAACTGTTAAACAGCCCAAAACAGAGATGAAATATAATAGGAAACACTAATAAAAATATGAATGAATACAATCAAATATTAATACATTTTGTGTTTGTTTATTATTTATGAATGCAAAAAAAGCAGAAATTACCCTAACTAAAAATCTATTCATTTCAGTTGCTTAAAAATAAAAATAATCTGCATTGCTCATAAAAACAAATATCTGTTGTCTGTGACGCAATAAAGTGACAAGCTATAACATTTACATTTATGCATTTGGCAGACGCTTTTATCCAAAGCGACTTTCAGTGCAATTTTTACAGGGAAAATCTCCCCGGTGCAACCCAGAGTTAGTTGCCTTGCTCAAGGACACAATGGTGGTGGCTGTGGGGATTGAACCAGCTACCTTCTGATTACCAGTTATGTGCTTTAGCCCACTACGCCACCACCACTCCGATAAAAGCAATTTCTATCAGGAAGACTCGCAGACTTGAGTGAAATTGAAGAGGACATTTATTTGATGAATATAAAACAGAAAAGTAATGTCTCTCTTTGGCGTAGGCCCTGTCTGGTGGTCCGAAGTTGTAGTACTCGGAACCGTCATATTCTGCCAGAGATAGGAGGCAGGGGTAAGGAGCCTACCCCTGTGCAGGACGGGACACAACTGGTGGTGGTGGGGTGGTGGAGGTTGCCACGTTAGCACGCTGAAACAGCAATGTGATAGATTGTGAGCAGACTTATGGCTTACAAAGCAATGGCTTACATGTGATTGGCTGGGAATTACCCAGCTAAAGGTGCGATGATGTACAGCTGCTAGTCTTCCCGCTAGAACTACGCTGCGCTTACATTTCTTCCAAGTTACATAATTTTTGTCCTAACCAGACACAACAAGAAAAAAATGCCGGCCGGCCGGTTCTGACGAATCTAGAGGACGCCTCCTCCTCAGTCACCAACCCGCTCCCTGCCGGGTGTAAGTGCTTCGAGCCTTTTCTCAGTACCAGAGCCTCGGGACACACCCTCGCCTCCCAACACCGTATTACCTGCTCTGCCCCGACAGGTACGTCAAAAATAATCGGCCCCTTAGAGCCCCTAGCACGGCGTTTGGACGCGTGGCTTTCACTTTCCAACCCGTCACGCTGGCTGGCCAGGACCATTCGACTCGGTTATGCAATTCAGTTTGCCAAGCCCCCCCCCCCCTCCCCCTCCCCCTCCCCCTCCTTCAGGGGCATCCGCTTTACCACAGTACACGGCAAACATGCCAGATCACACGCGTGGAAATTGCGACCCTCTAACTCAAAGACTTGATAGAGCCTGTCCCACCAACCGAGATGAAGAAGGGTTTCTACAGCCCTTACTTCATCGAACCCAAGAAAGGCAGCGGCTTACGACCATTCTTGGACTTGCGCGTTTTCAACCAGGCTTTGCACAAACTCCCTTTCAAAATGCTCACTCAAAAACACATCTTAACTTGCGTACGGCATCTAGATTGATTTGCATTGGTAGACCTGAAGGACGCAAACTTCCACGTCTCAATTCTGCCTCGACACAGACCCTTCGAGGCAGCCCTTGTCCCGCTCCGAGAAGCCGGCATCCGCATACTCAACTACCTTGACGACTGGCTCATCCTGGCCCACTCCCTAGAGTTACTATGAGCTCACAGGGACCAGGTGCTCAGGCACCTCGGCTGTTTGGGGCTTCAGGTCAACTGGGAAAAGAGCAAGCCAGCCCCGGTTCAGAGCATCTCTTTTCTCGGCATGGAGTTAGACTCAGTCTCAATGTCAGCGCGCCTCACCAATGAGCCCGCGCAGTCAGAGCTGGAATGCCTTGCTGCCTTCAGGGCGGGCACAGCGGTCCCTTTAAAACTTTTCCAGAGGCTCCTGGGGCATATGGCATCCTCCGCGGCAGTCGCGCCACTGGGGTTGATGCATATGAGATTGCATCAGCACTGGCTCCAGACTTGAGTCCAGAGACAAGCATGACGCCGCGGCACGCACCGTGTGATAGTCACCCCCACCTGCCATCAAACATTCAGACCCTGGACAGACCTCTGTTTTCTGCGGGCAGGAGTCCCCTTGCAGCAGTTGTCCCGACGCGTCCTGTTCATGACCGACGCCTCCAAGTTGGGTTGGGGCGCCGTGCTCAATGGGCACGCAGCAGCGGGCCGCTGGAAAGGGCCCCCGCTGCGCTGGCACATCAATTGCTTAGAGTTGTTGACTGTATTCTTTGACCTGTGGAGGTTTCTCCATGTTAGTTCGGGAAAAACACTTTTTGATAAGATCAGACAGCACCACCGTGGTAGCGGTGGCTCCCACCACATGTCTCAACTCGCCCTTCGTCTCCTCCTTTGGAGTCCTTTGACTCAAGTCGCTGCATGCCACTCACATCCCGGGCAACCTCAATGTGGTAGCAGATGCGCTGTCACGACAACGCTTGCCCAGTGGCGAGTGGAGGCTTCACCCCCAGTCGGTTCAGCTGATTTGGGAACAGTTCGGCAAGGCTCAGGTAGACCTGGTCGCCTCCCGAGAGACCTCCCATTGCCCGCTCCGGTATGCCCAAACAGAGGCTCCCCTCAGGGCAGACACACTGGCACACAGCTGGCCCTCATGTGAGCCTTCCCCCAGTGAGCCTTCTTGCACAGGTGTTGTGCAAAGTCAGGGAGAATGAGGAACAAGTCACCCTAGTGGCTCCCTACTGGCCCACCCGGGTTTGGCGACAGCTCCTCTCTGGCAAATTCCCCTGAGGAAGGACCTTCCTTCTCAGGGACAGGGCATGCTCTGGCATCCATACCCAGACCTGTGGAACCTCCACGTCTGGCCCCTGGATGGGACGTGGAAGATCTAACTGATCTACCACCTGCTGTCGTAGACACGATCAACCAAGCCAGAGCTCCCTCTAACAGGCAAATTTACGCCTTGAAGTGGCGCTTGCTCGCAAATTGGTGTTCTTCCCGGGCTGAAGACCCAGTTAGGTCAATGCTCTCATTTCTGCAGGAGAGGTTGGAGGGGAGGCTGTCCCCTTCCACCTTGAAGGTGTACGTAGCAGATAGCACGGCCCACCACGACGCAGTAGACGTCAAGTCTTTGGGTAAGCACGATTTAATTATCAGGTTCCTAAGAGGCGCCAGGAGGTTAAATCCCTCCTGGCCAAGCCTGTTCCCCTCCTGGGATCTCTCAGTGGTCATCTCGGGCCTTCAGAGATCTCCCTTTGAGCTGTTAGAATCAGTTGGACTCAGGATCCTCTCTCTAAAGACGGCCCCGCTGATCGCGCTCACCTCCATCAAGAGGGTCGAGGACCTCCTAAGACCGCGGCTGGGCTATGTGCTCAAGGTTCCTACGACTCCCTTCAGAGACCAAGTAGTGAACATGCAAGCGCTGCCCCAGGAGGAGGCAGACCCAGCCCATTCGTTGCTGTGTCTGGTACGTGCTTTGCCTACCTACTAGGACCGCACGCAGAGCTCTAGACATTCCGAGCATCTCTTTGTCTGCCTTTTGGACAGCGGAAAGGGAATGCTGTCTCCAAACAGAGGCTTTCCCACTGGGTGGTGCACGCCATTTCATTGGCCTATCACACCCAGGCCGTGCCCCCCACCCCTAGCAGGTCCGAGCACACTCAACAAGGAGTATTGTGTCCTCGTGGGCACTGGCCAGAGGCACCTCCCTGGCAGACACATGCTGAGCATTTTACATTTACATTTATGCATTTGGCAGATGCTTTTATCCAAAGCAACTTACAGTGCCCTTATTACAGGGATAATCCCCCCAAAGCAACCTGGAGTTAAGTGTCTTGCTCAAGGACACAATGGTGGTGGCTGTGGGGATCAAACCACCACTCCAGAGCAGCGCGTTGGGCAACACCCAATACCTTTGAAGAACGAGATTCTACAATCTCAGGGTTGAGTCAGTATCGTCCCATGTTTTCTCATGTCTGAGCCGGTAGAACTCGGCACACGCTGACGGACTGACCGGATCCCTCCGGAGAGGTGAAATCTACCACTGTGCCACTTTCCACATGTCGCCTAAAACCCCATGTGATGTATTCACCACTCTTACCTCCCCCTATCTGGGCAGGTGTGATCTCCACAGGGTCTTTTCCCCCTAAGAAACAGGAAACCGAGTAAGACTGCCTTCCCACGATGCGTGTAAGGGCCCCAGCCGTTTGGCTCTATGCGAAAAACATAGAGAGAAAAGAGGCTCGGCTAGGCTTGACCCGTTCCCTGGTTGGCAAGCGTTGCCTTGTTCCCCTGTCTAGGGTAACCAGAAGGACTCTGACGACTTTTTTGGGGCATTGGGGAAGGGTACGTGCAGTCTGATACAGCGTTGAAGTGAGCGACAGACGGGCAATGTCTAGGTTACATATGTAACCTCCGTTCCCTGATGGAGGGAACGAGACGTTGAGTCCTCCCGGCCACGTCGCTGAGCCGAGCCACTATTGTGGCCGGACCATTTCCGGCTCCTCAGAAAAATCCTGAATGAACTAAACATATTTCCACGCCTTTATACCCGTATGTCCGGGGGCAGGGTATGCAAATACTGTCTGCCAACTTCTCATTGGCCTTTTTTCATAGATCAGAGGCATATTCGGCGCTCAAGAGAGACCCCTAGTGTCGCTTCTTTGACACAACATCTAGTTCCCTCCATCAGGGAACAGAGGTTACATACGTAACCTAGACGTTTACCCTTATATATTTTCACAAAAAATATAGATATATATATTAAGATGCAAAAACTACTTATTTTTAGGAGCCCAGCAGAATATTGCATAATACTAAATTATTACTGCGGGACCCAGTTAATTGTTATAATGTAATACTTTTATTACATTAGTTATTATTATTGTTTTAAGGATTAGATTTGTTTTATAAAAAAGTAATATACAGTATTTCTGTCATATTTACTCCACCTTGACCAGGAGATTTTATTTTGACACTGAAAGTGTTAGTGTGTATGTGACGAGGAGTAGGGCATGACTGGGCCGTAAGGATGCATGCCCAGCGCTGAATCGTCCTAATCAGCCGGGAGGGGGATAAAGACAAAATAGTGGTCACTAATGCTTGGAATTGCATGAAAGCTTGAGGCTGCAGTACTTTTCTTTCACACTGTGCACAAACTGCTCTAAAAACGCTAAAAACACGAGCCCCACGCGTGCACAGAACAGCGCTTCACCACATTATTCTCAAGCGCACAGACCATGGAGGATCGTGAAACTAATCTACGTCAGGATGCTACTTCAAAACCCTGCCGTTTCTTTTTCTTTATGTTTGTGTGTTTTTCGTTTATTTCTTCATTAAACTATTATTTATTTTGTCAAGCCAGTTCCCGCCTCCTTTCCCTTAACCCGCTTTACAGCGTTATTACAACAAAATGGAACATCAGTCAATTTTTCAGGTAACACTTGAATAGTTGAAAAGAATGTCTGAGGAATTCTGAGATTACAAATAGCCAGTTAATTATTGGTCACCCTGGTTAAAAATTTGTGATGGAAAAAGCTATTTAAAGCATTTCCGGTGCCTAATCAGACCACTCCAACAGGCCTTGTGCCAGGAGAAACTTGTTGATTTTACTCATTAAGCAGAATAAAAATGTTATGAATTCCTGGCAAAGTTACAAGGACACACAAAGACACTTTGCAATCCAATATGCCCATGAGAACAGCGTAAGATCTCAGACTCAGTAGGTACCCACAGCTGAATTTAGACACAGAGTCCAGCCGTGTTGCACCTATAGTGTGATAATGGATTTTCTTTGTGGGCTATGAAAAGACCTTGGACACAAAAGCTCCCTGTGTGAGCAGAGTGCTGGTCATTCACGCAGAAATTTCTTACATGGAGAAATTCTTAATGCACCCCAGCAGTCCAACTCGGCATTAGACTCGCTTAGCACAGCTTTCATTAGGGAAAGTGTCATTTTTAGCCCTCTGTGACAGTTTTAACCTTCTGGGGCATTGTTGGTTTTAATGAGATGAAGGACTACGGATAAATCAACCATATGTCCATAGCATAGACTTCCAAAGGCTTTGCAAGATCCAGGCCAGATAGAGTTAATTAATTCATAAGATATTGAATTATATTGTATGCTCAGTGATAAAATTAACATTGTTGTTCCAAATTCTGCTGATTAAGAATGTCACCAAAGCAACGTTTTCTAGTTATATTGGCTGATACATGAGATTTCGTCAAAATGGCACGAATGACTTAGGAAGCATCAGTTATAATGGGTTGAAAATGAAAATAAACAAATCAGCACCCAAAAAATGTTGCGAGACATAAGGCTTGCAATGCAGCAGCGGCCCATTAACCAAGTGACTGTTCCATTAACGGGCCAGCAGGCCATCCTTTTTATTGAGGCTTGCTTTGGAAACATTGATCTGTGAAATTCTTGAAGGAGCTGCCACACTGACCTCTGACACAGTCGCATGGGCATTCCTGAATTATACATAATATTTACCCAAAAACTGTGAAGAGGGTGGAAAGGCAAACATCTCGTTGGTTCATTTGGTTGGGGGTCATGTGTCATTGTTCATAACAAAAATGTTTTCTCTCCTTGTCCAATCAGGCAGACAAAGACGAGTTTTATTGCACTCAATAAACCAATGTCAGGTGATAGTTTTCAGTGGAGTGGTTCAGATCATGTGTTCCACATTAGTAGAGGCCTACACTTGAACCGACCATACATCAGCAAGATTGAATCATGAGTCTGGTTTGGGAAGGTGTCCTTGACTGTCATCCAAACAACGCATGTCTCCAATCTGATGTAGCCACACATTCAGTGGGAAGGTCCAGCCCATCGCCCAACCATGCATAGATTAACAATTTGACAGACGTTATGAAATGTTACTGAGGAATACACGTGTCAGAAGACACTGACAACAAAGCGATGACTAGGCCTGCACAATGGTACATCATGTCCCGTTTTAACCCATTCCAGATTTTTCAAATATTTCATGAAATTAACATTTAAAACTTCAAACGAGAGATTAATATTTCATTTATGTTTTTCCCCACGTAAACTAAGGAGATATACATTTAAAAAACTAACTGACAAACCAAAAAGTTGAGTTGAGATGTTTTATTCTCAGAGCTTTTAAATTTAATTTGATCTTCCTGTGCTTATCAGTGGCGTTTATTGTGCCCATAAGACTGCTTTCTGATTGGTGTCTTTCCCGAGCGGTGGACCAATCAGAAGGCACCATGTGGTTTCTGTACCCATCTGAGAGGCTGAAGCAGACATACGTGGGGTGCTGAAGGGGGGGTCCGTGCCACCACCAGGCCCCATGTCACCCATGCCTATATCCGCCACTGACGGTAGTGATGGTAATGGTCTACACTTATATAGCGCTTTTTCTAACCTCAGAGGTTACCAAAGCGCTTTACACCGTGTCCCAATCACCCATTCACACACACACACACACACACACACACACACACACACACACTCATACACCAATGGCGGCTGAGCTGCCATGCAAGCCGCATGCCTGCCATTGGGAGCAACTTGGGGTTCAGTGTCTTGCCCAAGGACACTTTGGCATGTGGAGTCGTGTGGGCCGGGAATCGAAACGCCAACCCTGCGATTAGCAGCCAACCTGCTCTAGCCAACTGAGCCACAGCAAGACCATTGAACCATTAAATATACTGGAATCAAAATGACATCCCATAAAGCCTGAAACATGGTCATTGTATTTTTTATGGTAAATTTCTGGCAACCACAGCTGCCGATATTTAACAGTAAATTTTAATTATTTTTCTTCAGTGCACTATCAAAACATACCTGTAACAATTACAGTGTGAATCCCACAAAAACATTCAAGAACATGTCCAGGTCATACTTCACTCCAATAATAAATTATAGTTGGCCTAAATTGTTTCAAGATTTTTAGATTGTGATATTATCTTGACAAGTATATTTCCTTCCTCCAATTCTCATTAATGTAATGTGCAGAAAATATAATTCTCATTACTGTAATTCTGAAAATTATTTTTTATTAAAATCTATTTATATATTATGTTGTATCTGTTGTGTTGCCTTTAATTTGTGATATAGAAATGCATTGCTTTTAATGATTAAAAAATGACTGTATTACAGTATTGAGATTTCAATGAGTCATCATTGAGAATAATGAGAATTATATAACGCTAAAGAAATTTTGAGGGTAAATGTGCTAAATTATCAAGACATTATGTTACAATGTAAATATTAATGGTCCTAAACATAGGCTTTACTTGCTTTATAATTTCTTTGTTTTTTGTTTTGATCTGAGGATTTATTTGAGAATTTAAGGATTCAGACTTTCAAACGTTGGGAGTGAAGCCATATAGCTTCATGAAGCCGCCCGTTTTCCTGCTCTGCAATGGGATCTTGGCAAAAACAATGAACCTCAAGCATGTTTTATGTTAGTCTTGAAGATCAAAAGAATAATGTATTAAACCCTTGTTCAATCTCACATACGTGTAAGAGATAGACCCCTCTGATGTGACAGAAGTAGTTAGCTGAAAGCCAATGCAGGATACAGGGAGTGAAATTAAAATGTGCACTCCCAATCTTCTCTGGGCTTTCAATCACACGCCCAGGACTCATGCCAGCAATAAATCAATCCACTACAGCATAAGATCTTAGTCCTTCTTCAAGAGTGCTGACAGCACAAAATACCTCCCGAGAGAGCAGGTGTATGATAAAACAACACAAGCAAGCCAGAGATTGTGTCTAAAGAGATGACCGATAATGAACATACAGTACAGCAGGAAACTGATACACACTAGACTGCAGTTTACGTCGGCATGCATGATTCCAACAAAAAGAGTGTTCCAAAAAGCAGGCAGGATTACTATTGTCTTATAAGATAACTTGATTTGGGAGGAATTTGGAAGAAATTCTGATTATAAATATAACAGTATTTTATTCAATACAACAAAGAATTGACAAAAATAGCCCCATCTGTTTAAAGATTATATTATCATATGCATATTAAAATACTGCGTCCTTGTGTGTTGAAGAGCCACCATTAAACCAGACCAGGCTGACCAGAATGTTTTGAGTTCAATAAAAGTTAAACTCAATCAACAGCATTAATGTTGATTACCACAAAAAATTATTTCGACTCATCACCTCCTGTGTTATAGACAAAAAGAAGTGGAGAGGGCCAACCCTTAAACTCTCTCAAATTCTCACTATTTCAAAAATATAGCCAGAGGATGTAAACGATATGCTTATTAACCTGATTTTAGTATGATAAAATAGCTAAAAGTTTCATCCAATTATATAACTTTGTTGCCATGATGACAAAACACCGTAAACACTAAAACGACCAAAAAAAACCCCCTGATTCAACAACTTTAAAACTCAAATTATACACAGGGGATCTGGGTCACTCATCGAGTATTGACGCTGACTACCACCCCTGGAGTCACGAGTTCGAATCCAGGGCATGCTGAGTGATTCCAGCCAGGTCTCCTAAGCAACCAAATTGGCCCGGTTACTAGGGAGGGTAGAGTCACATGGGGTAACCTTCTCGTGGTCGCTATAATGTGGTTCTCGCTCTCGGTGAGGCACGTGGTGAGTTGCACGTGGATGCCGCGTAGAATCGCGTGAAGCCTCCATGCGCTCTATGTCTCCACGGTAACGCGCTCAACAAGCCACGTGATAAGATACGCGGATTGACGATCTCAGACGCAGAGGCAACTTAGATTCGTCCTCTACCACCCGGATTGAGGTGAGTCACTACACCACCACGAGGACTTAAGAGTGCATTGGGTATTCCAAATAGGGGAGGAAATATAAAAATAAATAAACTCAAATTATACCCAAGTTTTAACAGAAGAATTAAGGTAATTGTTTTTGTAAAATGATAAACTTCACATTTCTGTCTTTAAACCATGCAGTGATGTACTGACCATTGGGCGCACAGGGACTTTTCCACATTCCACATCATGCCACAAATGCTTTTGATTGAGCTTAACTTGTATTGAACTAAGCTGGTTTAAGATGGGTTTTCCAACAGGAAAAGCTCTGTGAATAATATTTAGACAAAGAAACTAGTTTTAAATCTGATAATCTACATATAGGTCTACAAAACAGTTTTAATTATCTACACTCCTCTAGAAGAGCGGAGAGATTCCATTAGTGTGTGTAGTAGATGGTGTTAACAGTGTGTTGTAGAGTTTCTGTTAAATAAAACATGACTACCAACAAAAAAAGTGAAAAGGAAAAAACGAGCATGTCTGTTGAAAAGTCCTGTGGTGGCCTTATCTTAAATCAAATAAACTCTGTAACAACGTATTTCTATATTGCATTCCCCTTGAACAGTTAATTAATTATTTGGTATTTGATCTTACAGCATGAAATGAAAGAAGTTAAAAAAAACAAACATCAGCAAAAGAGATCCATAAAACCGTATGTGACCTAGCGAGGCATGCGGTGGGTTTCTTGAGTGTTTGAAAGGGAAGAGACCAGCTTCAACAAAGAGAACACAGCCCAAAAAACAATAAATCCAGACAACAATACAAATACACAAAGTGTCTCTCGCACACATACCTATACACAACTGTGCAGAGTGAGGCATTAGAAGTCTTCACATGCTTTCAGACACAAGCTTAAAAAATGTGTGACCCCTTCAGAAAATCTATTCTCCACAGCCGCAGGCAAAAGCAGAGTATCTCGCGCCAGTTCTTGGCTTAAACCAGCACGTTAGAGTTTATATAGATGTTATACTGTTTGGGTGCGAGTCAGCAACGAGGTACAAGCTTTCTTTTCCTAACAGCGGTTGGGACAAACTCTAATCACAGAACTAAAGAGTGGCTGGGAGTTTAGCCAACATCTGTGTGGTCAACTTCATGTATTTAGTATTTTAGAAACCTGAGAGACAATTTAATGCAAATCATTGAAGCAAAAGCCTTTGGATTGTCATTTGTGCATTTGGGCATTTATTTGTGTATTTGTGTTTTTTGTTAAGTCTGGCTATCAATACATTACAAATGATTAAAGCAACATTCAGTTGTATGTAACTTGCTTTGCTGTTGATTCAGTGATGTAAATAATATTTTGTACTTGAAGAAAACCAGTGTTACACATGAAGGACATATTTAAGGTTAACATTTGTTCAGTATGCTAATATTGAATTCCATTCAACACGAAAGTCGGAATTTGCAACTTCCTACTTGGAAATGTACAACAGAATGCCACATGACTTGGCACAGACAGACATTTTCAACCACAATATGGTGGCATCCAGGGAAATGTATACAGTAATTGGAAAAGTTTAACTTTGAAGCAAATAAAATTAATAAAATCGTTGTAAGGCCTGTTTAGCCAATGTTTGTCAGGTGAGACAGCCGTGCAAAACATGTGAAATGATCTTCTTGATAATCAGTGATAATTGTATGCCATTGCATTTTATTTTTCTTCAGAGTCACAGATGTCAAGTTGGAATATCCCATCTCCAACTTTGAATGGAATGCGGTAATAATAACAGGAATCTTACCAAAAGACATGGAGTGACATTTTGAGTGATATTAAATCACAGGGAGTGAATTCTTCCAAATAACATGTAATTAATACTAAAAGCATGTAAAATAAACATGGGGTTTATCCAGGAGTTTCATGTTTTTGCTGCACTAGAAATTCAATTCATTTTAGGACAGACTGATCTCATAGTGATATCTGAAACACTAGGTTTACTTTTCTTTAGCTAAAATTGTTCTCCGTTTACCGAAATGCAAAACACTGCCTAAGTGGCGTTATGCCTAAACCGAACCATCAGTGGAGTAAAAATTTTATGTTAGAGGGAACAAATTCAACATCCAAATCGTGTTCGTCACTGATTTTGCAAACATGATTATTTCCTGGTTTCAATGCGGAATCCGAATCCGGGTTTCCCATGCTCCTGACGCAACGTGCTTCAGATAAACACACTGGAGTTGATGCAGAAATGTCTGATAAGAGATTCCGCTTGTCAGTGAGTCGGCATACTGTGGCCGATCCAGGGGTACTGGAGCTCTCAAACAACATGCCGACTTCCAGTGTCATCATGTTGTTTTGGTACCGTCCAATAATGCCACATTTCAAAAGTTACACTAAGGTATGTTCTTGAGAATCCAGCCCGTCCCATTTGCTGAGGAAATGTTGACTCATGTGAGCCTCTGAAAAACCTCCAAATCCAGACAAACTATGCTTTTGGCCTAATGCTAAAGAAGGCTGCATCAAAAGACTGCAGAAACTCCCTCAAACACAAAACCCTGTAGTGAGTCCCATCCTGGGCAATAAATGCATAAGGCTTACATAGGAGTTAACTGTCTAGAACCTCATATCAAAATCCCATATTCCAGTGTGCAACATTGCTTACTCATTGGTATGTTCTGTACAATTTTGGAAAAAAAACAACTGAATACAAATGGAACAGCTGGATGGAGAGAACTTTGACTCGGTATTGGTCCAAACACTTTTGCCAACAAAGACATTTGACTGAAAAGTTGTTGGCCAGGGACAAGCAAAAAGCAACAAACACTTAAGCCAACAATAACAAAAATTAATATATACACCCGGAAAATTCCCACCCTGAAAAACAACTCAAGTCTTCAGTCGCCTGACCGACCAACAAACAATGACCCCATAATATTATGTTTCAGGGTTCCGCAAAGTTGAAAAATATAGTTTTGCCTTAAATTCATCGTATGACTTAACATCTGACTGCTATCAGACTAGGCAACACACTCTTCTTCAAGAGGTTGATCAACAATAATGTGTAAAATGAGAGAGACAATGAACTATCTGGGAAAGTAGAGCCTCGCCGCAGGAGTTAATGTAGACTACACTAATTGTCTTGTGCTCATTTACGCCCCATCTCACCACCACTGATCCAAATCAAGGTCAACAGTTTCGCATGGCTCCGTTGTCAGACCCTCACATCCCACACCTTTCCCATTAAAACCTGTAGAGAACGCCAGAGCATGTAATCTAACTGCAGCTTAAGGTGCAAGCTTCCATTAAACCTTGGGTAACGAGAATCTAATAACAATCAGTTCTTCTCCAAGTAGAACTACTCAGTTTTGACTTAAAGGTGCTGTAAATTGATTTTTTGGGAATACCACACATGAAATGCATCTGCTACCTGACAGAAATCACTGAAATAGGTGTGCTGAGAAATCACCTTCTAAAAATGTTATCCCAAAGGCCAGAGATTTCAAACTTTTTATTTAAACGTCTCCCAAATATGATTACAGCTTTGCGATGGACCCCCTTGCTAAATTATATAGGCAGCTATATATTTTCATGTATAAAGACCGATCTTTATACATGAAAATATATAGCTGCCTATATTGTAGCCCGATTCCCGAACTATAAAATCTTTTGGCACTTATTTTTAATCTATACTGCGAAACATACATTGTGACATTGTAACCTGCTTCCTGAGTTAAAGACATTTGTAGTCACTTCTTTAGAATCCACAGTGCAAAACCACAATCAAACAAATGACTTTTATGTGCTCATTCAATTCTTAGTCTATCAAAAACATACTGAACCGCAAGTCATTCATAAAAAGTCTGTTTAACCACACTATTTGCAGAACTCTGTTCTGTTAAACTATGAAATGATCTAATTATTTAGTAACAGTCTGAGTGCAGTAAATCCAATAAGAATTGCATTTCTTACTTCCAAATATTTATTTCCCAAAAGTACTAAAAGAATCATTAATAGAACCGTTAAGATTAACCGTTAAACTGAATCATTTAGAGGAATTGGAAACAGAATTGTTACATTTCTTATGATTCTCAAAATGAAAAAATTCTCAACTTTAAAACCCCCTAGCACCACCTTGCAGCCACCAGACCCTTGTTTGAACACCTCTGCCATTGGCTATAAGTGAATGGTTTAGAGTAGCCTGAAGCTATTTACATTCTTCCTATTACAATCTACTCAGGAACAAAAAACGTCCCTTGAGACATTCAAATGTATACTGTCTAAACATAGCTAACAATGCAGTGCAATCTGCCATGCGTACATATCGACAAGTGAAATGTATTTCATTCAGTTCAGCATCTTTCTACCTGCATGATCATGATGCAAGAGTTACATCAATTGATCTGTAATCTGGATTCTCATGCACAGATTAACCACCTGAACTGAACTGCAGTTTGAATTGTGATTCTCCTATACATCACTCAGTAATAATAACAGTAAATGAATGTCATTGAACCCATTTCAGTGTTATATCTCTATCCAGGAAGTTTTAGTTTCCATGTTGAGAACAGTTAGTACCAAATGCATCTGTTTTGGGCAAGCCAAAGGTCACGAAAATGTTTCGTTATTGTAGTTGCTTTAGTAAAGATACCTCCACTTAAAAGGGCACGATTACATTTGTGAAGGGCACCTTTTAGATTTGTCAATAAAAGGGGCAGCTTGCTGCCCTGTAGCCCCAGTTCTGTGCATGTAAGTTATCCCACATTGGCACAATTTCACATTGGACCCTTCTTCTTCCAAATGTGAACTGTGAGCTATGTTGTGACTGGTCAAGAAGGAATTCGATTACATATAGGCTCGATTGCTCTTTCTGAGAACCCCGGATATCTTCGTCAAATTTTCCCGAATCTGAATATAAAACCTGAATCAATGTATTAACATTTTTTATTTGAATTTAACGATCTGAATTCGTGCCACATACATTTGCATTTCAAGTTTGATGTAATTAGTTCAAAACTGCAAATAAAATTTTAAGTAAACATGTTAAAATCCTAAAATGTAAGTTCAAGTCCCATTGGCACATATTTCATAACATAGAACATATCTAGTAAATTAACAAAACACAGTATCATAGTATGAAATCTTCATTCATAATAATGGTAGTAGTAACACTCCAAGAAAAATGACCAAACACACTACAGTAATGAGTAATTGAGATGCAAATATGCTTAATTGCTTAATTGCTTTGTTTTTCATGGTTGTTTTGGGGATATTGGTTGCAAAATAAAATGCATCTGAAATGATTAACAATCTTTAAA
Source organism: Moxostoma hubbsi (assembly GCA_032164185.1). Taxonomy (NCBI): domain Eukaryota; kingdom Metazoa; phylum Chordata; class Actinopteri; order Cypriniformes; family Catostomidae; genus Moxostoma; species Moxostoma hubbsi. The sequence goes on from JAVLUX010000011.1 coordinate 35,437,863, forward strand.
TACATTTCAAAAACTATCAGCATATTATCGGTTATCTGTCTTTTCCAGCACCTTAGTTATCGCCACTATCGGATGACCTCTAATGAATACCTCTTCTAAATGCCTTGAACAAAATGTATAGCCTACTAATGTTTAACTTACTTTAACAAAGTGTAGCTAATAGTCCCACTATTATGAAACAATCATTACAGAAACAGATTATAAAAATGAGTCTTGCGCAGTTATTGTTAGAGTAAACTAAAAGACAAGAAGGGTTTGGACAATATTCTGAATCCTATGAAGCCTTCCCTTACCACTCTTCAAAAAGGTCAGATCATCACTAAGCAGAACAAATAATTATGGACGGCCCTGAATTAATAAACATATGCAATATAGAACAATAAGGTTTAAACCAATGTCTTAATTTGTGTGAATGACTCCCCATAATTGGTTCTGACAAACAATCCTTTACAAACGCACCCCTGCAATTGTGTGAATTTCTTTTAAATAATTAAATCATTCTGGAAAAAGTTACTTTGGATAAAAGCCTCTGCCAAATGCATTCATGTAAATGTGTGTGCATGGATGAAAAGAATTGTGTTTCTCATATGGGTCCAACTATTTTTCCAGAAAGAATAATTAGAGTGGATATGTGATTGTCCAGTAATCTGACTATTATTGTATCCTGACTTCAATGTCTACATAGGAAAAATTAGGTGCAATGGTCGTTCAGTGACAGAAATGACCTTATCCCAGAATAAACATGTTTGATCAATATTACAATGTGACTCGCCACATGACGTGAAAAGCATGCTGGTGTTCATGTCTGACATTTACATAAGATAACAGATAACAGCATACACACTGACCACATACAGAAGCTTCAAACAAAACCAGTTCTGTAACAAACTCTCATTAAGTCCAACTTTAATGTATGTGTTTTCTTTTACTAGTAAAACACAACTGCATGAATCAAAAAGTACCTTTCCAATATCCAGGACCTTCAAAATCAAACAGAAACATTCATTTGGATGCAACATGATTTGTTTTTTCTTGTTTGCCAAGAATCAGTTTCTAAAGAGCTTGCACTGACTCAACAGAGTATTTATAAGTTGTCCAATTTATTGCATTGCCTTTATTGGGAATAAGTGTTGATTCTAAATCAATGCTGACAGCAATGAACACATGCATTACACCGACCTGTCATCATCTCCATGCACGGATGCACTATTATTTCAGAGGGCATATGGAGGTGGAGGGTGTGTGTATGTGTGTGTGCGCCCACTTTCACAATAATGCATGAAACATGTACAAAATCGCTATTCATTGGTGATGCAACCCTGATATTTTTAACTTCATACCGCATTAGTCGGAGGGGCTTCCCAGACTCAAACACGCGGGAAAAGCAGCGACTCACCCTCGGAGAGCTCCAGCTCGAGCTCCGCCAGCTTCTCGCGCACCTCCGCCGGGAGAGTCATCGCGATCGCCGGTGACGGCTCCAACTTCATCATGAGTAATCCGGTGGAACTGCGTTCTGCCATAATGCTGGTGCGGGTAGATCCAGGTCCACGCCGGCCAGAAGGTTTGTTGTGGCTCAGATCAGCTGGTGGGTGGGTGCGCGCGTGCTGCTCGCTTATGCCATGCAGATGTGAGAAGTATTCGGGGCGGTTGCATAGAAGCTGCTGTTTGCCTACACAGCCCGACCGCTTCGACCACCTGACATCAAATGTTTAAATGCAAGATTCAAACCCTTCTTCAAACCGGATTTAGCGATGGATCGTCGTGCATGACAAATTTTTTTTTTCTTTTAATTATCTGTAAAACAAAGGGAAACTCGCTCAACTCCGCTCTTCATTGCGCCGCCATCACCATTGCAGTGGAGCAGCTGCGGGAACACCGCCTGAATGATCACACACACACACACACACACACACACACACACACACACACACACACACACACACACACACACACACACACACACACACACACACACACACACACACACACACACACACACACACACACACACACACACACACACACGGGTTGAGATTCGAGAAGGAAAAAGTAATAACAATAAAGAACTCACGACATGATTAACACCCAATTATAGCACTATAAAATATAAACATTTACATCTAAAATAATATTATTTTATATATAAAATAATAATAAAATGATACCATGGTTGATTCAGTTGTCTAGATCTAGACAGGGCCATAACCTTAATGTAGGCCACATTGAGGGGGCAAGTCGTCAAGGCTTAAGACAAAGAGTGAATGTGTGTATATTGTAAATGACTTGAATGAATGTGTTTATCTGTCAAGCTTCTGTTCAAGTAGCTTTTTAGAAAATTCACTTGATATTGTCTTGATGAAAATGATCTAGAACACAAAGTTGAGCGTTTTCACCCTCAGATTTAAACTAGAACACGGTAAGACTTGTGACTTGTGTCTTTATGACAGTATAAAGACTTTGTAACAGTCCAAATGTCTTGTGCACTATTTTACAAGATTTCTGGGGCCATACAACAGCTGAGTACAACTTATACTCTATATTTAGGATTTTTTTCTCTCTCTTTGGACCTTGACAGCAGTGCTCAATATGAAGTGTTTTTGTGTGGAAAAGAGCAGCGTTAGGATTCTTGGAGAACATGTTGTCTTTAGATGTTACTGGGAGGAAAAAACAATGAGGAACAACTTGAGGGTAGTAAATCATTTTGTGTATTTTCTTTTTGCTAGTCAGCTGACACAGTCATGTCATTTTACAGACACAAAGATGATGAAAAGAATGAAAATTATATTCATCTTTGAGACAGTACAAAAAAAAAGAAAGAAAAGGTGACTGAAACAGGCAAATTGCTAGCAAGACACGGTGGTAGTCTTGTACTGTCTACTTAAAAAAACAAAACATTTTGGGCCTTTATGGCATTTAAAGCCTTTATTCAGAAAATGAGTGCATTCAGAGCCTTTACTATATTGAAGGACCAAAGAAGATACTAATATTTGTGACCTCAACACCTGCACCCCCAAAATGGTTTGGTTGCATTGTGGGTATTCCCCATAGCCTCAATTGTTTTTACATAAAACACTTAAATAACACTTAAAATATTAAGTCTTAAGATTAAGGAAATTAAGTTCAAGGAACATTGATAGAATTCAGCCCAAAACTTGACACTTCAAATAATGTTTTATTAAGACGGCTTGATTTTTCCAGTAATGACAGCATTAGGGTTTATAGTGTATTTGGTTAAGTTTACTGTCAGAAGGTCAACACTGCCAACATGTGGACAACTTAGGAAACTCAAAACAATGAGTCCAGTAACACAATGAGGTATGAAACATTTATTGAGACAATATAACATGAGGCAAATTATAATTGATACAATTAATATTAACATCATTATGATGTTACTTAAAGTTAAACATTGCACATGTTCTTTATGAACATATACATTTAAGTCAAGTCAGTTTAATTTGTACAGCACCTTTCATAACACACATTGTTTCAAAGCTGCTTTACAGAAGATCAGGCATTAACAGAAGATAAAACTGTAATGTCTATAATGTCTATGAGTCATCATTGTGTAATTAGATATAATAAGATTGTGAATTGTGTTAAAAATTAGTAATTAAATAATAATTGTATTTATAACCCCAGTGAGCAAGCCGAAGGTGACTGTGACAAGAAACACAAAACTCCAGAAGATGTTGGTTAATGGGAGAAAAGTAACCTTGGGAGAAACCAGACTCACTGTGGGGGCCAGTTACCCTTTTGGATAACATCATGAATATAATGCCAATATTACTTATGTATAGTGCAAATCATGGTTTAAAATGATTAAACTAGGTAAGTGTTAAGGGCCAGTGTTTAAACAAATATAAGTGTTCAGAATCATGACAAATAGACATCTTTCCTCAGAGTGTGTCTCAGATTTATATAGTAAGAGGAATCTGCAGATTTGTTATTGTGCTCATATACTTCACGATTCACCGCCATGTGTAGATCTACCAAATGAGTCCTCCTGTACAGAAAAAAAAAATTGTTAATGAATACAACGTTGACTGAAAACATAGAATAGAAAGTACAGTATTATTCACTACAGGAAAGATTTAAATAAGTCCAAAATCTGTCTTTGTTGAGCAACCTTTTCTGTCCCTCAGTTAAGGAGGATCGCAGAGCTTGCAGGTACACAGACTGGTGGTTTGGTATCTCCAGTTTCATCCCTCCAGTCCAGCAGTGACTCCAGAAGACATCTGCATCAGCTGGGATAGTCCTTGCCCTGCAAAACAGCAGAGGCCCATCTGTCTCCAAATCTCCCTGATCTCCACACCCCATACATCCAGCACACACCCGAGGCACTGACACATCATAGCTCTGGATAAAGAAGAGTTTAGGCTTGCCTGCCAGGCCAGGGCAGGAGATTGGGGTGAACAGGTGCCTGATTGTGTCCAGGTTCAGTCCTGGGCCGTGGGAGTCAGTGGCCAGCAGGTCTGATGAGTGACTTCGGCTGATAATGCAGCAAACAAACGCACATGCCCTGTAGTGATCCTGCTGTCGGGCCACTTCAGTCAGAGTGGACAGCACATCTCTGACACTCAGCAGCTTGTGTATGATCACATGGAAGTGTAAGCCCTTAAATGTATTCGCCAGCTGGTCTGCATGGACAGGAAAGCATAACATTTGTTTGAGGTTTTACTTTTTAATTGCTTTGGTATTATTTTCAGATCTAAGAGCCACTAATAGTACAAATCACTAAACTGCTCAATCATTCAGTGGGCCCAAAAGGTACCTGGGCACTTTTGGACATTTAAGTCACTCTTTAAAATGTCTAAGCTTCACTTAGATCAGACAAAATATCAAACCAAGAGCCACATAAGGACATCCGAGGGAATAAAAATGAGAAATCTTTTCAAAAACTAGTTTAAAACACATGTCAAGTTAGTATAAATGTAGTGTTTGTTTTCATGTTGGTTTCAGACATTTTTGGGGGAAAATATTTAGCATTTTACACACCACACAAAATAGTACCAAAGCTGTCAATTCAAAACACAGTAGAAGACGATTTCAATCACAAAATCTATTGATTATCTGAACAATAGTGCAATAGAGATTAGTGATTTCTCACCTCCTTCAGTGCCGACACAGTCTATGATTAAACACACTCCTCTGGGATCACTCTGCATACGGTATTCTTCATCCTGCTGCTCAGAGTACAAATCAAAACACGTCACAAAACAGAGTTTGACCACATTCTTATTGCTGAAAACCAATCACATTCTTTCTAATGCTTATGCTAATTCAAAATAATATGCATTTACAATGCTATCGAGTACTTGTTTTTGCATCATTAGGCTTAATGCTAAACTGTAATTATGTCTAAAAAAAATAGACAACCAATCCCAGAAAGAGACACTGCTCGGTGAGCAATTTTATAAAGTATGTCAATTATATATTGCATATGTATACATCTGCTTCCACAATAAAACTTTAAATAAACCAATCTGAACAATGTAAATGCTCCTTGTGTTGAACACATACATTACGCATTTAAAGAACAAATATTTTCTGCACACCTATTTCTAATGTAGAATAAGTAATGTTTATTAATATAGAAATAACAAAACGTAACTCTTAAATCCACAATCATTACCTGACAACAGGAGGTAAGTGCTTCTTTCTTCGCAGCGGTCATCTTATCTAAGAAAACAAAAACAAAATGTATCTTATGTAATATGAAGGAAGCTCTATGAGCAATATAATTGCACTGAATAAAGAGTATCAGTTTGGACACACCTGTGCAAGAGCTTTAGACAAAGGGAGCCTCTATAAATAATATTAGCTAATAATAAAAATTGTATTCTAAAATATGGAAAATAGTAGTAATAAAGAATGAGTAGGTGTGTCCACATTTACGCTAGTGTATTTTCTTGAATGCACTCACCACAGAATTTGGGAACGTGCCTAACATTGCAGGAAACTGATGAATTGTTCGGCTGAGGAGAGTGAAAGTGAAAATTAACAACATTTTTAAGTTTTATCTTAGACAAAGCAATGAGGCTAAATCTCTCACCGATGCATTTCTGCATCTGCCAAGTTGTAATCTGTCTGGAGGGGAAGTTCCTTGGTTTGTCATTAGTCCTGTGAAAGCAATTCAATGTAAATCAATGGAATTACACTATGTAACACAATTTTTGATCTTGGGTAGTGAGTGTTATTTCCTAATTGCTTGTGCCTCAAAAGTATAGAAAATGGCTATTATTACCCGCAAACTTTGCTTTTGTGACCAGGACAGTGATTTTTTGAAATGTACCCATTTCCAATGAGAAAACGGCCAAATTTGTGTCTTTTCATTCAAATAAAGTCAGAAAATAACATATGAATCCAAATGAACATGTATTTATATTAAAGTAATACAAAAATGACTACAAAAGATTTAGAAGCGAGAACTTTTCCGAGATTTACGATTATACTGTAAATCACTTTCACGAATCAGCCCCCAAATGTAGTCTCCCATCATGTTCTTGTTATACCGTCCTTGGTAGCTGCGTTCAAAGTCCAGTATATCCTGATGGAAGCGCTCACCTTGCTCCTCCGAGTACCCTCCCATGTTCTCCTTGAATATATCAAGAGGAGTATCAATTATAAGGACATCCTACAGCCCATAGTGAGCCTTACTAGTGAGCTTCTTGGGGAATTCATTGCACTCCAGGATCTTTATCTGTGGTCTGATGAAGACACTGTCTTTGACTTGTGCCTCAGACAGCTTAGGGAAGAAGTCTTGAAAGTACTTTAAGGCTGCCGACTCCTAATCTAGAGCTCTGACTAATTGTTTCTGAAGGCCCAATTTGATGTGCAGTGGTGGCATCAGCACCTTCCAGGGGGTCCAACAGTGGCTCCCAACTGACGTTGTTCCTCCCCACAGAGAACTCGGCCCACTGTGGCCAGTCCCGCCTGTGGTAGTGCGCCTTGGTGTCCCTGATGTCCCAAAGGCAAAGATAGGGGAAACTTGGTAAAACCGCCTTGGAGACACATCAGGAATGCCACTATTTTGAAGTCACCTTTGACCTCCCAGCCATACTCATCATACTTTGAGGCATCCAGCAAGGTCTTGATATGTATCCACTTAGACAGCTGGAACTAAACTGAACTGGTGGGCTAAAGGCCCCTGTATTTATACTACTATTTATGTTACTGGAAAGTTCTAGAAACGTCTAGAAGTTACTCCAAGTTTACTCAGCACTGAATCTATCTGGAATGTTCTGGAAATAGATACATTTTAAAAGATTACTGTCCTGGTCACAAAAGCAACGTTTGTGGGTAATAATAGCCATTTTCTATACTTTTGAGTCATAAGCTATTAGGAACTAAAACTTACTACCCAGGAACCAAAAAAAGGAAGAAAAAAAATTCTCTCAAATTTCCATGAGCATATTTCTAACAATGACGCAAGAGAAAAAATGGTAAAGAGGAACTCAAGTCATCTGTCAGCATCCTGTTCTCATGCATCCTTTGTTACCATATGAATGACGTACTCAGTAGAGACAATTACAGGCAAATTACACTTTGTATTATTTGTTTAAATCTACTATAACAACAAAAGTGTTTAATTTTTAACTGATGGTGAATCTCACCTCTCCGCTGGTAATGGCTGATCTTTTTAGCCAGATCAGCCCTGTGAATGGATCTCAGACAGTGTTCGATCATGTCAGTCTTCTCACTAGACAGCTGGTCAAGCTTCTCCAGCTCCACCACAATGTCTAGAAAACTCTGCAATTGTGAATACGTTTTCAATGTTTTTGATGGTAAATACTTCTATGGGCAGACATTTGTAATTATCGGGTTTGGCTATTGTAGACCAATCTTAATGCTACAGCATACAATGACAATGCAGTGTTGCTTTGAGTACAGTACATCATACCTGGACGTTTTCCAGTTTATGTTTCGGTAAAGTGCCTCTTAGTAAGAATGTCAATGACTTCAGGTCTTCAGTGTCCATGTCCTCACTGACATCAGCCATCAGTAATCTAAAAGAACATAGAATACATTAAAAAAAAGACCACTTCTCATGCACATAGTAGGCCTATACACCATTCAGAAAGGAAAAAATAAATAAAACTATATGGAATATTACCTGTATTCAGATACAGCATGTCCATGTTTTAACATTCCCTCAACCATACTCTTGTTGGTCATCAGCACTTCTCTCAGCAGATCGTAGCGTTTTATTTTCAGAACGAGCTCCATAAGGAGAACATAATCCATCCTAATTTGGCACAACATAGACTGTAATTTTCTTCTGGGATCAGAAGAGAACGTGTCCATATCAAGAGCCCCACACAGGTAAGAGATCTGCTTGCATTCTTCAGTGCTGAGCTCATCTGTGATTTGACTGATGGTGTGGTACAGCTGCCCGGACATTCTGTTTCAAACTGACTGTGGAAAGAACAATACAGGTTTGTTATGTGTCATCACTTTGAAAAGTAAAAACTAAACTTGTGAGCCAAATGATCATACAACTTCCACAATTGAATTTCTATGTATAGCCTATATGAAATTAGTATTTTTCTTCAACAATGATTTGACTATATTCGTCTACATTTACTTGTGTAAAATAATGACATTAATATGAAATTACAGTAAAATATTATGCAATCAAACGATAAAAAAAAATGCAGACCTTACCTCGACAGAGCTGTTCTTTAGTTTCTTTAGTTTGAACAGAGTAAGCGTTCAGTTAGTGAAACCTAACTGGAACTTCGTGAAGTGAGGAAAGAGGAAATGAAAGTGATGCATGTGGTGTGTGCGTGCGCGCGCGTGCGCAAAGGGATTTTTGCTGTAATGCCATATAAGAACCTTTTTTTCGCCCCAGGCGGCCCAGCCTGAGAGAACGAGGGAGGAATGTGACAGGGCGATTATACACACCCGGTCCTTATAGGGCTAATTGAGCCTTGGAGAGGGATAAAGGCCGATTGTGGACGGTGGTGCGGGAAAAAGAGATCGTTTACGTACATGTCCGTCATGTGTGTGGTTTGTCTTTTGTTTTAGTTTCTCATTAAACTATTATTTATATTGTCAAACCGGTTCTCGCCTCCTTGCCCGTCTAAATCCCTTTACACATATTAACAATGTGTATTTCAGTGCATTGTAAAAAAAACCTTGGACATGTATGAAACACATATAGGCTACTGTAGGTCTGTCAATATGTTTAATTGTTATTGTATTTAGCTATAAGAAAAAACTGTTTGTCTATAGCTTCTTTCGTGCCCTCACCATATTCAAACTAATGAACCACGAATCGAAATATGAGGTCAATTCGCAAACGTGCTAAGTAAAAATGAATATAAATATAAACTCGCGCTCCTCCAGTTACAAGCCTTCAATCGCAACGTAATTTATGCCAAACGAGAACCAAATTATACAAACTAAATATAGGAGCATATCCTAAAGTAATTGTAAGACAATGTAGCCAGGACAAACGGATCTAGATAAACAGTAGACAGAATGTGGATAAATTCAGTCTATAAGCATGTACAGGCTAACTGCTGCCACTCGCAATTACATTTTTAAGACCAATCCATTGGCTAAACGCAAGAGGCGCCATCTAGCGATCATTATGTGTTAGTAGCGGTATCCCTGTCTGAAGACTAGCCGGTCATCTGACCTCTGAATTCGCGCTATTCATAGGTTTCAGTGGCTCGGCGCTTCTAGTGTTAAGGGGCTGTTTGTGGATGGGTTCATGGGGAGGCATGGCCTGGGCCATCTACGTCTGCTCCGCATCAGGCTGGCGCCTGGGAAGTTGAGGGGTTATCCTCCCCCGCCCTTAGGGAATTTCAGGTTGAGGATTTCCCTCTAGAACAGTCACTAAATGAAACCCACGTGCTTGACCAAGTGATAGTGATTGATAGTCATCGTCTTCAGCCGGGCATCACACTCACATATCCATATTTATAAATTGTAAAAGATCGATTGTATAGAGTGACACAAGATGCTGTGACAAAAGAAAATACAACACAGTTGTTGGTACTAAAGAGCCATTGGGAAATGTTATTCCAGGTGGCTCATCATAATCCGATGGCAGGTCACTTGGGACATGGGAAAACACTACGCCTCTCATGGTCCATTTCTATTGGCCAGGCATTCACAGGGATGTTCTACGGTGGTGTGCAAAATGCCGTGAACGTCAGCAGGTGAATCCACTGGCCGCTCAAAAATAACCATTGCGCCAACTCCCGTTGATTGAGGCCCCCTTCGAACGGATTGGCATGGACCTCGTCGGTCCATTAGAATGGACAGCATGCAGGAGTGCTTTGTGATAGTCCTGGTGGATTACACAATATACGAAAGCAGTGCCTCTGCGGAACATCTCAGTATTTAGTGTTGCGGAGGCACTCTACAGAATTACCTCCCAAGTGGGGATTCCAAAAGAAATCCTCACTGATCAGGGCACTGCTCTTATGTCACGTACACTACACGAGCTGTACGAATTACTGGGGGTTAAATCGATTCAGACAAGTATGTACCATCCAAAAACGGATGGCTTGAACTATTTGATCAAACCTTAAAAAACATGTGGCAAGGCGGAGGACGTGGCCGAGTCGTGATCCAGCACACCCGGCCCCTAATCAGACTAATTAGCCCTTGAGTGGGTTAAGGGCCGACTGAAGATGGCAGTGCGACAGAGAGAGAGATTTACGGACAGCTGTCAAACACCTGTATGTGTGTTTGTCTTTTTGGTTGAGTTTTATATTAAACTATTATTTATATTGTCAAGCCAGTTCTTGCCTCCTCCTCCTTTCCATTAATCCCTTTACAATATGATTCAATAGTTCATGTACGAAGATGCTCAGAACTGGGATAAGTGTCTCGAATCCCTGTTATTTTCAGTGCGAGAGGCCCCAGAAGCCTCCACAGAGTTTTCCATGTTTGAATTGTTATATGAGTGTAAGCCCTGTGGTGTGAAATACCTTCACAAACTCTACACACTAGGGTGACTATCACAGGAGAACTTGCCACAGATGCAAGAACATCAGTCCCAGCTGTATAACAGGGGAGCTCGGCTATGGGAATTTGCACAAGGAGATAAAGTGCTTGTATTGCTGCCCACATAGAGCTCGAAATTTCTTGTGAAGTGGCAAGGGCCCTTTGAGGTTACACGGGGAGTTGGGGAAGTCGACTATGAGTCGGTGAGTACAGATAGGGTTGGGATAAGTCAGATTTTTTTTAAATCTCCTAAAACCATGGACAGATCCCCTTAACGGCGATGTCCTGTGAAAAATAGCCTTCTGCACACTGTTTGATTTACACCAATTTGTGACCCTTCCATTCGGTTTGTTTGGGGCACCGGCTACGTAGGGGCAATTTTACTTTTTGTTTTCAGAGCTTGTAAATATATTTGTGCTCTGTGTCATGATTCTGTGTCTCAATTCATGTCTAAATTAACAATCATTTAAATAATTTAAACCCGAATTGGGCATGTGGAGTTACAGTATCTGGGGTTCCACTTGGGTCACGATCAGGTGCTGCCCCAAATTGATAAAACTTTAGCGATTACGACCTGCCCAAGACCCAAGACCAAAAAGGAGGTGAGACAGTTCCTGGGGCTGGCTATTATCAAAGGTTTGTGTCTAATTATTAGAATGTCACCAGCCTGCTGACTGATTTCACTAGAAAAGGAGCTCCAGACCAAGTCCAGTGGACAGAGCTGTGCCAACAAGCGTTCACGCAGGTAAAAGCTGCACTTTGTGGCTGGCCGCTTCGGCATTCCCCCGACTTCTCTCTCCCTTTTGTTTTGCAGATGGACGCATCGGACGGGAGGCTGGGGACCCCATCCTGAGTCTGGCGGTGAGAATATGTGGTGGCGAGGGCGTGGTCAAGTGTTCGTCTGGGAAGAGCTTGAGCGATAAGGGTTCTCACCTGAGATGAATTGCTTGTAATTGCTTGTTTCTGTGTTAGCAGTGAGAGATGGGGAAATAAAAAGGGCCAAACCTCAGAGTGTGAGGAGAGAGTGAAACAGACACCCAAAGCTGTTTGTGTTGGCTGCTGCCATCTGTGAAATTTAAGCTTCACCGTTACGCTTGATGCGAACGAGTTTTATTTTCCAAATGGCACACGTTTTTTGCCCAGCTCTTTGCGGTGTGTCAAAAAATGTGTGAAAAGGATGGAATTTTTTGCTATGCGTTGTCAATAGGACATCAAACAACCTAACATAACAGATGCTGCAGACTCTTGAAGTAATATTGAAAAATACCTGTGAATTCAAAAGCTTTAGGTTGATTGGCTGTGATAATGGGGCATGACAGTGCAACATTGAGAAAAGTCAAAGGCAGTCATTAAGTGTGACACATTCCCTGTTTTTTTGATTCCCTGCAAAAACAGATACTAAGTGTTACACTCCCACCCATATCGAGTTGTTCTGAGTCTGCTAGTTTGGAGGCAGCTTTAGGTGTTTCGTATATTTGTGCCACATTACTGATTTATGTTACAAGTTTATGCTAAATTTTAGCTAGCAAAAGCAAACATTAGCATGCTAAATAAGAAGTTTTATTAGTCACATAAATAACCATACACAGTACGTATGTAGTGAAATTCTCGATATGAATTTTCTCCCCACAGTTTACGATAAAGATTATATATACTGTATATTGATAAGGATTAGATAATTTAGTAATTGCTCTTTGAGTAAAGCAACATACAAGATGTTTGTGTACCCGTCGTAAACCTGAGCAAAAAGCTCAACTCTTCACCACAATACCCCAGCATAACTGAATTGGTTCTAAATCTCAAAATAACAACATTAACAATCATTTTCTCATTTTGTTCAAAAATTCCATAAAATAAGACTTAATTTAAAATTGTTTACTCTCCGCATCAAGTCCCATGCAAAGCATGATGTATACATAATGTAATTTAGTAGAGTGCACATTTAGACACTCAAATTAAAGCAAATAATCAAGTTTAGAAAAGGAACACAATTTCTTGTGTAGATCACATATAATATGATTTAGTACATCAGAAAATGTGCAACGTCTATTAAGACCTAGTATAATATATAACCTTATTTTGTTCAATCTTTTTCTTTCCTGGTAGCTATTTAACTACTAAAGAAATTGAGAAAGACATTAAAAAAATGACTCGGCATATTATATCATCAGTGTTCCAGTCTTGTTGCAGATCTTACTTGCAATGTAGAAACAGTTATAATACATGTTATAACAGAGTATTTATTTTAAGATTTATCAAATGTTTGGTAGTTTCAAACTATCTATTATTTTAAGATTAGCACACATGTGATTCTCTTCATACACCCCTAATATATATTTTTTTTAAAACACTAGCATTTATGTTTAAATGGCAGATGTAATTTTTTATCTAAATAAGTAATATCAGTGAAAGACTTAAAGACTGATGGCTCTAAACATTTGACTACAAATATCCACGAAACATTCACCAAAACAGCCTAGTTGAATTCACTTATATTTATTATTTAGACTGGTCATGGGAAACATAATAATGATTCAACACATAGGTATAGGATGGGCTTTCATGGGATAATGTCTTTATGGAAAGACAACAACAGGCTTAAAACCTGCATGACACACGGAGTCTGTTGGTGACTGGCTCTCCTGAGCTGTAACTACTGCAGGCAAGCCTTGATATTAGTGCTCCGACTTCTTTGGTGGGAAGAAAGCATACTCGACTGCCAGCGCCACTGCAAATGCAGCGAATCCAGTCTTAAATCCACGGAGGAGAATATCTCGGAAGGTAACAGGGATGCCAAAGCTGCCAGTATATCTCCATGCCTCATTCCTGCAAAAACAAAAGCGTTGTTGTCTTTGTCACTTACGCTCAGATAAATTAAATCCATTTAATTCCATAAAAAGCACAAATCTGTTGGTCTAAATTGAAGTGATCCTTTGTATCAACTCTATAGAACTATAATGCTTCTCACAATACATATTGCTCAATGAGCTTGACTAAGAATAATGCCTAACAAATCAAGTCCCTTAGAATTTTAGAGAGAGTTTATAAAACGGCGCTGCATTCTTTTTTTTCTTTTCTCCCCAATATGTCATGCCAAATTCCCAATGTGCTCCAAGTCCTCGTGGTGGCGTAGTGACTTGCCTCAATCCGGGTGGTGGAGGACGAATCTCAGTTGCCTCCACGTCTGAGACCATCAATCCACGCATCTTATCACGTGGCTTGTTGTGCGCGTTTCTGCGGAGACGTAGTGCATGTGGAAGCTTCACACTATTCTCCACGGCATCCACGCACAACTCACCACACGCCCCAACGAAAGCGAACCACATTATATATGACCATGAGGAGGTTAGTCATGGTTAGTGATGGTCACATCAGGTTAGCGAAACGGTCATGGACAACATGTCCGCTCACCCGCAGGACAATCATTTCAGAGAGATAAAGGTAAGTTGTGACAGTTCTGCTTGTTTTCCAAACTGTTTTTGAAAGTTGAGAGACAACACTAAGAGACAAATAGCTAAGTCACAACTAAGATGACAAACAATGTGATCTCCTGTTGCCATTTGCAGATAATACGTTGCTTGCTTTCTAGTGGCCAGAGAGTCGTTGACTAAAATGCCGCTAGATACAGAGTAACGTTTGCTTCTCATAGTAACAACTCAAATACAGTTGGAATCAGATTATACTAAGTCCTACTTAGTCTTGTTATATTAATATTTTTATTACGAGAACAAAAATAAAGTTTGTTTATTGATCAAGCCGTTTATGTAATGTAATTCAATACTGTATACCACGATAAAAGCTTCAACAATTATCGTGACGTGAAAAGTTTATACCGTCACATTCCTACATGAAGAGCATAAAGGCTCAGATCATTTTGAGTGATTTATGGCTATGCATGTAAATAAATACCCACAGCAAAATAATAATTATGAGTTTTAATTTTGTTTGTCAAGCTGTGATACATCAAACTCTATATGATGGTGACATGAGCCACTACTCGGACTCAAATCCTCAAAGTAAGCATAGGATGCTAAAATAGTATTATTGACAACAAAAATCAGCAATTATGTTCATATTGCACTGATATGAGTTCTGGAGAAATTTAGGCAAGAAATTAAATAATCTTACCGAGCCCAGGGGTCCCTGAGTCCTCTTCGAGCAAGCCTCTGCTGGGTCACTTCCAGCGGCGTTCCTTCCCATTTCCACACTTTGTAGTCTGGCATGGACAATTTGCCGTGCCCATGGCCATGATCTCCACCCATGACTGTTGCTGGAGGGATAACACAATTATTAACAGTAGCAGAAAAAACAAAGCTTAAGAAATTGTTGTTTTTGTTTTGTTTACAGAGGCTTATTTTTCTGACAACCATCTCAGTTCATTGTTCAGTCTACTAATGTGCTGATGTGGACACATCCACAATGTGAAGTCCCTTGAAGAGCAGGTCTGGGAAACACTGAGCTAAAGTCTCTACAGAAGACCTAAGGGAATGACAGTTAAAGGAATAATCCTGGTTCAATCCAAGTAAGAATCTGGGTTCCAGAGATGCACTTACAATGGAAGTGAACAGGGGCCATTCTGTAAACATTAATATACTCTGTTTCAACAGTATTGCCGCAAGACATAATATACATGTTAACATGATTTTAGTGTGATAAAATCACTTGCTAACCTTTTCTGTGTAAATATATATAAAATAAAACTTTGTTGACGACATAACGCAGTAAGCCCTAACTCTAAAAAGACTGTAAAAACTGTGGTTTAAACAACTTTACAGTTCAAATAATACATGAGTTTTAACAGAATCCAAGTGCTTTTTATAAAATTATGAGCTTCACATTTCTGTTTAAACCCTCCAAAAATTGTCCCCCATTCACTTCCATTTTAAGTTCCTCACTGTTACACAGATTTTTGCTTTATTTTTTAAAGAAAAGGAGGAACGAGTCCAGGTTAATTTTTGAGGTAATCAACATTATGCCGCAAATACTTTCGATTGAGTTTAACTTGTATTGAACCCGGATTATTCCTTTAAAATCATCTTTAGAGATTGAACTGTATGGTTTATTCGCTGTCGTTCTTCATTTTGATACGCAATTCCCCCACACGTGGTAGTGATGTCACTCTGCTTACATTTAATATATAATTTTCTGTATATAAATGTAATTAATGTTAACAAATTATACATCTTTTCAAAGGTCTAAGGGTTCAACATTGATATCCGATCTCGGTTTCACGATAGCAATGCTCCAGAAACAGCTATTTAGTTAATTGAGCCAGGATTTCATACCTTTTTTTATGAATAAACGATCGCCAGATGAATCCAGTTCGCCACACTTGGGTCAATTGTCCATGAAAAGCATTCATTGAAAAACATCCAATAGCACTTTTTGTCCATAAAAGTGATACAGCTGAGAAATATTGATATATTCTCCATTGCTTACATGAGATCTCGCATGAAAGAATTACCCTTCGTCATCATCCTTCAACAAACTATGCAATCTGAGCAGCATTCATGTTGTAAAACTGTATATTGTCTTATATATTAGTCCCGTAAACAAAATGAGGGTGTCTCCAAAGTCTATTTTTTTCATAGTTTTATTCATAATAGCCGAGCAGTGCAGTCAGATTGTGTGTCTTGAAAGGTGTAGCTTTACGCCACCAGTGATTTTCAGAGAAAAAAGTTTGCAGGAACCTAATTTTTTGTTGGACCGTCTTCCAATTTGAAACGTAACTTCTTTAGACTTGTTGCTTTGAGAACTTTTTGTATTTCTGGGTTGTCTTGGCACTTTTATTATTATTTTTATAGATTATAAAAACAGGTCCATTACTATAAACTTCAGCTTCTCTAACTTTAAAAAAAATAACAACATATATTAATTTTGACTTGGTAAATACAGCCCAAAGTGTCTTCTGTCCAAAGATACTACAACTGTGTCCATACTCCAAAGGGTCCAGTAAATGCAACCATTTAAGTACAGGTATGTCATTTTCATGGTTTGTGCTCAAAAAGGCGGTGCGTATCAACAAGTGTTTAGATACAGTTTGTATAAACCGCAAGCATTTAAGCTAATGACTATAAACATTCATGACCTCTGATCCCGTTTTTAGCAGAAAATATATACACAGTCTCCCGTCAAAGCCCAAATTAAATCGGCATGAAAAGTAGTGTACAAATTGTGTTCGTGTGTAAAAGAGCAGCATAACTACCTTTTTTAAGCAAAGTGACCTCCAGTACGGACACGCAACCAAAACCGGAAGTGCATTTTCCACTTCCTGAGAAGAATGGTTAACGTCTCTGAAATGCATTTATTTTTTCAAATTAATATCAAGATGAAAAAAAAAAAACATTATTACAATTATCTGTTATTGAAGCCATCTAGAAGGAATTAACTTTGCCCCGTTTTTCATCAAATATAGCCTTATTTTGACAAATTCTCCAACCAGCCCTCCACAGGTCTGACCGGTTCGCGCATGCGCACTGTTTTAAATCCCACACCGGGGATCAAATCTTTATATTCCTTGAGTTAATTGGTTTTAAAACATTTGTCGGGTTGGTGGGTGCTAATTTTACTCGGAACAAAGGGAAAAAACAGAATTTACTAATAACCAGAGGCTACATCACAAATATATACAATTAGTTGAAGGGAATCAAGCAATAATATTTTAAAGAAAAAGAGGAAACAATGCAACACTTATTTAATCAAATATCCTTGGCCTTTCCGTGTTGTCATTATTTATTTGAGAGAAACTTCACATTGGAAATATTGATTCTTGGGAATGGGGTTGGAAATATTTCACCATAAAGATTTGATCCCGGTGTGGTTTTTGTCCCGTCTATTGATCTGAAACCGTGCGGATCCGCGAACCGGTCAGACCTGTGGAGGGCTGGTTGGAGAATTTGTCAAAATAAGGTTATATTTGATGAAAAACGGCGCAAAGTTCATTCCTTCTCGAAGGCTTCAATGGCAGATAATTCTAATAATGTTTTTATCAAGTTGATATTAATTTGAAAAAATAAATGCATTTCAGAGACGTTAACCATTCTTCTCAGGAAGTGGAAAGTGCACTTCCGGCTTTGGTTGTGTGGGTCTGGCTTGTCATTCTTGTGGCCAAAATGTTGATTATATTACTTTGTTTGATAATGACTGGCTGATTGTACTGTACATTACCCAATAGATTCTCACAAAACCTGTCAATAATTCCTATTTTAGTCATTTATATTTACACGTATCAGCCACAACATAAAAAAACCCACTGACAGGTGAAGTGAATAACATCTGTTCTCTCATTAAAATGGCACCTGTCAAGGGATGGGATATATTAGGCAGCAAGTGAACAGTCAGTTCTTGAATTTCATGTACTGGAAGAAGGAATAATGGGCAAACGGAAGGATCTGAGTGACTTTGACAAGGGCCAAATTGTGATGGCTAGTCGACTGGGTCAGGGCATCTCCAAAACGGCAGGTCTTGTGGGGTGTTCCCGGTATGCAGTGGTTAGTACCCACCAAAAGTTGTCCAAGGAAGAACAGCCAGTGAACCAGCGATAGGGTCATGGGCGCCCAAGGCACACTGATGCGCTTGGGGAGCGAAGGCTACCTGTCTGGTCTGACCCCAAAAAGAGCTACTGTAGTACAAATGTCTGAAAAACGACAGAGTGCATGTGTGTCGTTTACCTGGGGATGAGATGGCAGCAGGAGGCACTATGGGAAGAAGGCAGGCCGGCAGAGGCAGTGTGATACTCTGGGCAATGTTCTGCTGAGAAACCTTGGATCCTGCATTCATGTGGATGTTACTTTTACACGTACCACCTACCTAAATATTGTTGCAGACCACATAAACCCCATCATGGCAACATTATTCCCCGATGACTGTGGTCTTTCAGCAGGATAATGCACCCTGCCACACTGCAGCTATTGTTCAGGAATGGTTTGAGGAACATGACAGATATCAAAGTGTTGACTTGGCCTCCAAATTCTCCAGATCTCAATCTGATTTAGCATCAATGAGAAGTGCTGGACCAACAAGTCTGATCCAGAGTCCCCACCTCACAATTTACAGGAATTAAAGGATCTGCTGCTAACGTCTTGGTGCCAGATACCACAGGACACTTTAACATTAACGGGTCAGAGCTGTTTTGGTGGTACGAGGAGGACCTGCACAACATTATTCAGTTGGTTTTAATGTTGTGGCAAAAATGTTTTGCATCCTTGGTAAATATGAGAAAAGGCGGCTATGAAAAATATATCCTTATTGTTTATCCTTTTGGTATTTCATTTAAAATATTTACAAAAATCAATCCTCAAATAGATATGAAACAATTCCAAACACAACACTTATCAAAAAAAATATATATATATTTTTTTGTCAAATGTGTGTGACATAATTATTGGCACCCGTGTATGATATCAGCTCTTGAGTCTTCTCCTATAATGCCTAATGAGGTTGGAGAATACATGGCAAGTGATCTGAGACCAGTCCTCCAAACAGAATCTCTCCAGATCCTTCAAATTCAGAGATCCACACTGGTGGTCTCTCCTCTTCAGTTCACCCCAAATGTTTTCTATGGGGTTCGGGTCAGGGGACTGGGATGGCCATGGCTGAACCTTGATTTTGTTGTCAGTGAACTACTTTTGTTTTGTGTGTTTTTTGGATCATTGTCCTGCTGGAAGATCCAACCACAGCCCATTTTAAGCTTTCTGGCAGAGGCAATGGGAGTCCATGATGCCTTAAATCTGATCAAGATGTCCAGGACCTCTGGCATACAAACAGCCCCAGATTAATGATCCACCACCATATTTAACCATGGATTTTGGGTACTTCATCTCTGGTGTTTGCTGCTAAAAAAAAAATTTTTGGTTTTATCTGACCATAGAACCCACTCGCATTTGAAGTTCCAGTGGTGTCTGGCAAACAGTGTGATGTAGGTGATGTCTGATATTTTTTTTTTTTTTTTTAGAATTTCTGACCTCCAGCTGTGATCCTTGGAGATTCTTTGGCCACAATATAGACAAGTCCTTTTCCAGGCCAATTCTATTGGAACTTGATAAGTATTGCCCTGATGGTGGAAATGGGCATTTTCAATGCTTTAACTATTTTCTTAGAGCCACTTCCCATTTTGAGAAGCTCAACAACCTTTTGCCGCACATCAGAAGTATATTCTTTAGTCTAATCCACTGTGATTGTTGATAAAGGAAATTTAGCCTGCGTGTTACCTCATATTTATACCCCTGTGAAACAGGAAGTCATGGCAACAATTTCATGTTCCTAGACACCCAGGTGTACTAAAAAAAATTCAAAAATATGAATGGTAATATACTTCAGATATATTTTACTTATAATTTCTAGGGGTGCCAATAATTGTGGCCACCACCGTATAGGACCACAGAATGCCACAATTGACCAATTATTCCAGAGAGCTGCATAATAAAGATGTAATGCATGCGTCACAAAGTATATATTTTTTCTTTTGTTGACTGACAGATGCTACAGAAAGATATATTCATGGAGTTTAGACTATCTGGCCACCTTCTCAATCCACTAACAAAGAGATGCACATAGGAGAGGTGACAAGAGACACTGGATGGATTCTTTTACAGAAACTGTTGGAGCTTGGAAAAACCACAATTGCTGCTAAATACTGGGAACATCTGGTTTTTGTATTATCACTTGAATCAATTGCAAGAAGTTTATTTTCTAAATAAATTTTATTTTAAAATTTGTTTAAAGAAGTCAAAGACTGAATACTAAGCAATTATTTAGAGCTTATACCACTGTTTCAGTACACCATACACACAATTTCCACTCTTCCATAAACCTACTCAGATGACCAGCACAGAAAACATGAATAAGGAAATGGTTACTTAAGTTTAAAACGAGAATGACAGTACACTGTAATCAGACAGCAACTTACAAATTATAAAAAAGGTACTTAAATAAATAATCACATCAGATGACTTCATATGAAGCAGTCACATTGGTATACTTTCTATACTCAGTTAAAATGCAAGTATGATTTGACTTCTTTCTGTAGACAATGTACACAACAGTTGTGCAACTTCACAATGTAAAGCTCTATAGAGAAGGGGAAGAAAATAGTTAACTAGGTCTTTTGGTGTTGGAGAGGCTTATTGGAGATCTTTAAAAAAAGACAAGCTACATCAATACCACTGAGCTTGTTAAGAGTCACGTTTATAAAATATGAAATAAAACAGTCAGTCTTTATTAAAGCCTTGAACATAAACCGGAACTATTCCCCATCTCTCTTCATCGCTAAAGGACAGTCATATAAAAGCCATCTGGCAAAAGCAAATATTGCACCACATTTTCAGCTGCATATCAAACAAGAAACAGATACCCCATCTTCCCCATTACACCCTTAGGCAAAACATATAAAAAAATATTTTTTTCTTATATGCAATAGATCAAAAAAAAAAAAAAAGGGAAACAAAATTCAGAGAATTTTATATTAAATGCTAAGAAATATTATATATATATATATATATATATATATATATATATATATATAAAAACAGGAAACAGAAGAGCAGCTTCATTGGGGTTGAAGTTGAACCCTTTTGAGAAACTCAAAATGCTTTCAAATTATATTTATTTTTCTTTGCTTTTCCCCATAAACACTTGGGTTTCTACTACATTTGCCCATCTAAACTGTAGTCTACATTTGAAATGGCAAAATTATTTCACAGGGAGAAATGGGAAAAGTGAAAATAGAGAAATATAAAAGAAAAAGAGCCAGAAGTAGGCGTTTTATGTGTGGACGGTCTTCAGTAGTACTGATGAAGGGTGCTGATTTTACCCGTGGCTCAGTTTGGCTGTTCAACAGTAGAAGGATCCACCTAAATGGGATGTTGATGCGGGTGAGACTCATAACGGCTGCAGCACAGTGCGGCCAGTGTCACCGTTCCCTCCTGCCCTTTCCAGCTCAGACAGCTCCTCGAACACATCTCTGAACACAGACAGACCTCATCAGATCAATGGAACGTGATCCCTTCAGGAGTCCAGCCAAAAACTACATTTAATTCTCATATGTACTGAAAAAACGTTCTTAGAGAAAGTGTTGATTTGATGATTTACTATACCACAAAGGAAAACATATCTTAAGCTTTCTTAATTAATTGATTGTTAACATTGCATTAGATCACTAAAGAAAAGACTTACTTGTGCATGTAGAAGAAGATATAGCCACTCCTGTCTCGATCTTTCTGGACGGTGGACTCTTGCGTGCGGGAGACATCCAGATCATTGTACGTGAGCCAGGACTGTTTCTTCATGTCATAGACATCACTTATGTAATGGCCTATTTTGAAGGACAAAATCAGCCAATGAACTATGTGTGCTTAACTCAACAAGAAAATGTGAAACTAAAGTGTTACATAATTCCATCTATGAACACATAACAGAAAAATGTCAATACCTGATGAAGAACTGCTACCAATGTGACTGACCACACTGATGAGTCTGAAAGAATTAGGAAGTTCTCCAGTCTAGAGAGCAAAGCATTAAACAATCATTGAAACCACACCCTGAAAAAGGACATTATAAAACAGCATTTTACAGCAGAGGCTTCAGACCCACCTCAGCATTCTTCTTGAGTTCTTCAGCTTCAGCCTCACTGTACTCCATATCCAGACCATCTTCATTCCCGGAGTCATCATCAGAGCAAAGCAGCTCAGGCAGAGAGTTATTGAACTCTACAAGAACAGATGCACAGTTTAATACAAAAAAAATCCACATTAACAAGATACATATTATATGCATAGAAATGTGATAAGGACTGGAACAAAATGTACTGTGATGATTTGTCATACTGACCTTGCAGGCTGAGCTCAGTGGCTCTCTTCAGGTCATCCTCTTCTCTCATCTCTCTCGCCTCCTGTGGAATCAACACAGATGAATTATTTTTATAACAATCATTGTAAATCAGTGGTTCTATATTGAAGCTTAATTATATTTAGAAATTGTGTTGAACGATGAAAATCATTAGGGGAGAAAATATTTATATACATTTTTATTAAATGATATTATGCATAATGAAACAAATCTACAATTTGGTCACTATTTACCACCTCTATTATTTTAGTGTAATTCATGATTACTTTCAAGGAAATGTACCAGTAACTGGAAGGACAATTTAAATTACGGTGGAACATTCCCAAACACAAAGTATTTATATAGTAATTTACATTCACGTTATTTTTATTTGTATAGCACTTTTCAAAATGCACACCATTTCACAGCAGCTTTACCAAAAGCCCCAGTGAGCAGCTTTATAGAAAAATCATGCCTTAACATCTTTGACTTTAAGCACCCAGTGAGCAAGTCAAAGGAGACTGCTGCAAGAAAAAAAAAACTCAATTAAAATGTTAGTTAGTGGAAAGAAAAAATTCATGCTCAAGAATGGTTTCTTCTTGTTTTTAAACACCATGCCAGCTCCTATGGTCATTTTTATTGTAAAATCCAGGTTAAAATATAATGGAAAAACAACTTAAAACATATATAAGATGTTTTAAGATCCATTTTTAGGGGCCAAGCCCCTAAAATTGCTCTTCTTCTAGCTGGGAGTCCATGGCAGCCCTATGAACCATTAATAAGAAAATTGTTAAATTTGGCACAATGGTGGTTAAGAATAGCCCCCAGACAAAATGTGGGGTCTCCAGGAAAAACTTTACAGTGCCACCACAAGTTCAAAAACCCACTTTTCTTTTGCGCATATCTTTTGATAGGTTTGGCCTTGAAACAATTTTCTTTTTTTCCTTCTGCCTTTGTTTCTGGCCCAAACAATGGCTACAGTAACCTCCAGATTAAGCTGAACAGAACTAACACAATAACATTTTGATTTGTGCTACTATCTTGAAATCATACCAACACAAAATCGACGTGAAACATGATGCGAGGCTGTATCTCGGCAATGCTTAATCCTATCGAAATTAAAACTGTATGCTTCATTAGGACCATGATCTGGGGGTATACGCAAAGATTGGTGACAGTGCCACCTATGGGTAAAAAAAAGAAGTTGTCAAATCTACCTATTTCAGTCCATAACTTTTGAACTGTTTGCCCTAAATTCATGAGCTTTGTGTTTTTGGATCCCTTGGGTCATACAGAATCGAAAGATTTTTATTATATCATGCATACTGCATCGCAGCCATTTTTAATTTTCACAATGATATATCTTTTTAACCACTTGTTGAATTAAAATAAAATGTATGCTTCATCCACATAATGTCCTGAGGTTACCCAAGCAGTTTGGAGACTGGATCGCCTGTATTTCAAAAGAAAATGGTTACCATGCTACGTGTTATGATAGCTTAGCATGCTTATTGGTTAGAATGCTAACTGTAGAGTTTTTGATCTTTTAAGGCTATTTAAATCTCAAAGCCGCCTCTTGGCAAAATTAGCTTTGCATGATAATTGGTTGGCATGCTAACCAATGCTTTTGTTTGCTTACACTAAACTTGGCATACTAATAGTAAATTATAATCAATTTCAGAATCAATGCATTGAATTATCATTGCCAATTTTCAAATTGATGGAAATGCTTTTTTAACCCCTTCAATTCGGTACCACAACATCACCAATGAAGAGCAGGTAGAGGATGTTTAAAATGAACATTACATGTTCCTGCAGGCTCTGGGCGAGGGCCTGCTGCAGCTCCTGTTCCTCTCGCTCCTGGTCTAAGCTGTACTGCTTCACCCAGTCCAGTTCTCCCTGCACACCATCAGGGGTCTGGTTCTCCTTGTTCTCATCCATAGTCAGATCCAGAGACTCCAAAGGATCTACACATTAACCAAACAAAATCAACTTGGTGTCGAGTTCATGATCAGGCTTCATTACTGGCATTACTGATTGAAAAAATTAAGGACTTTCAATAGTGTACCAGCAGGTTGTTTATCTCCATCCAGCAGGTCCAAATGATGAGTTAGATCCTGGCCGTCAGCATCTCCAAACCCTGTGTCAGGACTGCTGTTTGGCTCGTCATCAGGGCATGCAGACAGACTGGTATCATGACTCATTTCCAGCACAGCTGCCAGCATCTCATCATCATTGATGGCATTAAACTCTGTATGAACTACCTGCCCGCTGTGCTGTACCTAAGAAACAGAGAGAGAATCTAAAAAAAGTTACACCTCAATACATTTCAGTGCATTTTAAAGTAGAATTGGGAAGTCTGACTTATTTTAGAGAATTAGTTTGTTCACACAGTTTGTTTCAATGAGCAGGTTAAAAAAACATTTGACTGAGTCATTGCTCAAGTGTTCCCAGAAGGCCTAATGAGGCATCTTGTGTTTTTTTTTTTTTGTAGTGAAATGAAATTTGACAAATACCGCCATTTTTACTGTGTTTAGATTTAGATCAATAAATTATGTCTAAGGTTCATTTGGGAATCAGATATTCTAAACCAATTTCTTAAGAAAATATATATTTTTTTAATGATCACAATCTCACCTCATCCGGCTTGTCATCTTCTGGTTGATGTTTGCGACTAACTTTTCTGACAAGCTCCTCCTCACTATCAGAGTCACACAACACACTGATTGAACTCTCTGACTTCTGACAGCCTATTCTGTAAACCATAAAAATAAAGCAAAACAAGTATGAACACTTGACCATGACTTGAATATATATCTTGTATACACAAAGAGCTCTCTCACCGTAGGGTCGAAGAGTTGACAGACTGTGACACCTTCAGTGTTCTGGAGCTGAAATTGGCATGCATAACTATTAGCAGAAGAGAAAGGCACTGCACACACACACACACACACACACACACAAAAAAAAGTGTGTTAGTGTGTCTCTTACAGGGCTGTCTGAGCACTCCACCCGAGGCTGAGAGGAGGGCGTGTGGCGTCTGTGCAGTGGGAGAGCAGCGTGAGATATTTGGGGATCAGCACTTGCTGGCCCAGCTTGCTGTTCAGACACAGTTGGGTGTTGTAGCTGTACCGTTTGAGATGAAGAATCAGCACTCTGAAGAGAGAATAAATTGTCACATTTCTGGTATTGAATTTATTTCTGGTTTTGAGCTCATCCAAATAATATTGTCATTATTTACTCACCCTCATGTTTTTCCAAATCCAAATGCTTTTGTTTCTTCCATGTAACACAAAAGAAAACTTTGTAAAAATGTTCACACCATATAATAAGTGAATAGTGACTCTGGGCTGTCAAGCTCTAGAAAGGACAAACAAATAAATACAAAAAAAAAAACACCAGTCACTACTCACTCTTAAATTAACTAATTGATCAACTCCTGTAAAAAGCACACCATCAAACCTCATTGGTTTGTGCACACTGATGATGTTTGGTTGTTAAACATGCAAGCACCAATGAGGCGTGAGGTTGTTGATGTTTCGCTGTATTAGTCACTATTCTCTTTCATTATATGGCAAAAAGAAGAAGAATTTTATTATTTTTTCCTTTCGTGTTTCACTGAAAAAAGTAACAGGTTTGGATCGACATGAGGGTGAGGAAATGACAGAATTTTCATTTTTGGGTGAATTATTCCTTTTAAGACTTGACTAATTATTTCATTAGCCCAACCTGGGAAGTCGGCTGAATTTGTGTGAGACAGTTGCTGTTTTTCCACTGCACTTTTCACAGGAATACTCAATCTCCTCTATCTACAAACAGTAAAAAAGACAACAGGTGATGAAAACCAAAATACCATATTGTGAAATAAATCTCCGAACAGAAATGAGATTGTGTTGTGATTGTATACAACATACAGCAAAGAGTGTTCTTACAAACAGCTGATGCTTACCCTGAAGAAGAGATCTAGAGAATCCTGTATGGATCTCAGAGGGAGAGTTTTCTTCCTGCGTGGGAGGTCGATTGACAGGTCATTGAACTGTTCTCGCTTTGTCACCATCTCTTCACAGCTGTTCACCACAGGAATAGAAATTAGTGTTAGCACTTGGAATAACACATGGAGCCGAATGCCAGGGTCTCATGATGTGTTTTTTTTTATTTTGCAAACTACATTTACATTCATACAGAGTCCTAAAAAAAAGTGGCATTTAAGGCCATGCAATTTATGGCTATGCAAATTCTATAATCGTGAAGTGTAAATTACAGCACTCCATTTTGGTGTACTCCCATTGTGAATTTTTTTTTTGCAAATAGCCATATTTGTTTTTACCTGTTGTGTGCATGAATGCAAAGGCAAATCAGAGGTGTTTAAATCAGTCTGAATACATATCAGTAATGCTCAACATCTAAATTATAATGTGAATAATCTAGTCAAAATGTGAACACCGTTTTAAATGCAAATAAAATAATGCAATTAAGGAATGCAGTTCTCAGCTTGTTATAGACCACACAAAAAATATGTATGTAGCTCTACGCTTACAAATGGAACACAAGACTGTGCATTTTGAAAATATTTCTCAAGACTAGAGACAGACAGACTGATGAACTAAACTGCAAAATGGATTGCTGTGGACAGCTGGCCTGTGATAGGCTTATGTTTAATGATACGAAAATTAGGGATGTGCCATGGTGGTTGACTAAACGACTGTTGGATGACTATTAACTAATATTTAAAGTGGTGGTGATAATGGGAGACGCAATTGTCTCAAGCCACTTCCTGGTAGGGCTGAAACGATTAGTCGACATTATCAACAACAATTCGTTATCGAATAGTCGTCTGATTTCATTTAACACAACATGAGATCTTTTGAAACGCTAATGATGATGGGGAGAGCAGCACTTCAGCTCGCACTTCATTGAGGAGAGGAAGAACGAACAACTCGCAGTCCAGACACTCCAAACTTTCCACACAGATTAAGGTGATGTAGTTCGCAGAGTATTATAATAGCAGTGCCGTAGTAAAATAAAGCGGAGCCGTACCTGGTGTTCCACTTGAGCAAAACTTGCCTGTCAGAGTGTTTAAAAATGAAAAACTGCACAGTCATATACTGTATTTAATGCATCCTTTATTAAAAGTTCAAATAAAGGAAGCAGGCTGTATAAATAAGCACAATCTCCAAAACTGGCATTTGTCTGTGTGGTCAGAGCTGCTTATATGAGTCACGTGAAGTTTCAAACTTCTCCCGGCTGATACGGTCTCAAGCGGAGACTCACTGGCGCACGCACGCTTCAGATAGATTTTTTTATATGAATAGCTCACGACATAGTGAATTATAATAGGAGTGTCATGGTGTGTATATTATGGTGAAGAAATCAATACTCTATAAAGTTGAGGGAGTTAGCCCATTACAAAAATATTTTTTTTGATTTGTCTTTTTCTGGTTTGTTTTCCACTATAAATATTTGAATAAAATATTTAATTAATTTTAATATTTTAAAATATTAAAAAATCCTTTAAAACAAGATACAGTCACCTGAGAAGCAACACATAAGATATTTAGACTTGCATTTAGAGCATTTATGTTGAATGAGTATATTTTCGTCTTTACTGCACTGGCAGTAAGATACATTCTCTGAAAGCAAGTCTAAATATCTTGTGTTGCTTCTCAAGTATATGTATGTTGTTTTAAGTATTTTTAGATGGAAAACAAGACAAAAACACAGTGAAATTTATAATTAAAACAATAAAAATACATGAAGTTTTTCCCCTTTAATTCAGTGAATGTCATTTAGAGGTATTTTTAAAAGATGATTTTTTCCACTTTATTGTTTGTAAGCACTTATAGTTGCAATAATCCCCCAAATAGTTGATCGTTAATCGTTCTAATAATCGTTAGATTATTCGATTATAAAAATAATCGTTAGTTGCAGCCCTGCTTCTTGGAGAGCGTTTTTGCATAATTATAGTTTGCTTTACTTAAGTGAATAATTGTTGGCAGAGTAAAACCTTCGGCAAGAAGATTAGTCTCTTTAATGCTTTTACTTTAGCCCATGAATGCACCACTGCGGTTTCATCCGTCCATGTGCCGCATCAACACTACATTACAAGACGACCACTGTCAGACATTAAATCCTCTGCTTTGAGTAATGTTCCTGTATTTGTGAGGTGCTTTGGAGGGATTCAAGTCCTTTGCTGATTCTCTGTGGCACAGCTTAAATAAATAGTAGCGACTCCATGCCACGCCGCATTGCTGCAGTAATTCAGGCAAAAGGAGCCCCAACTAAGTATTGAGTGCTGTACATGCTCATACTTTTCAGTTGGCCAACATTTCTAAAAATCCCTTTTTTGTATTGGTCTTAATTAATATTCTAATTTTCGGAGATACTGAATTTGGGATTTTCATTAGTTGTCAGTTTTAATCATCACAATTAAATGAGGCAAGTATTGGTATTTCCTTTTAAAATATTATTAGTTCAGAGTACTTAAACTGTTTGGTTTGAATTGTTTAATTACTGTTAGTAGTAACTTCTATCTTAAGATACTTCAGATATATAAATTGTTTACATATTTGAGTCCATTAAAACATCACATTGTGGATCGTGGGATATTTTGGATCTTTGAACTTTTTTATTAGAAATTAATTCAAATCATATCAAGCTGCATGAATAGTGCAGTTTATAACTATATAACAGTATATAACATAGGTTACCGCTTCTCTGGTGATAGCATGATGTCAGCTGAATGCACCTTCCTGCTTTCCCAGCAATCGTTGACAATCATAGGTTGGGATGAAACAAGGAGTTCAACAGTGCTTGTTGTCATGTTGTACTTTAACACACCATCACTGTGGGTGCATTAAACATTAATGTTCTTTTATAGAGAAACACTCCATCATTGTTTACATTGAGCCCACTTCATCTGATCTGTGTGGCTGTGGCTTCTTCTGTTATTTGGATAAGTGAAATGCTGAGCGCACACTCCCTCTAGTGGCGTGTGACTATATACAGCCTTATCCAAGTCTGCTGTTATGTTTACTGCACATTTGTCCCGAAATTAATTAATTGACGATCGATAAGCTTTAACATTTAGGGCTGTCATGATTACTAAATTTTGCTGTCAAAAAAATTATTGTGATATACAATCATGGTACATCACCGTGGTAATGCGCTCAACAAGCCACGTGATAAGATGTGCGGATAGTCGGTCTCAGACGTGGAGGCAACTGATATTCATCCTCCACCACAAATTGGGGAGAAAAATCACAAAAAACACAACTCATATTTAACTCCAAAGATATACTTCAAATAATAAAATAGGGATGTATGATTTCCTTTTAAGGCTTTAAAAACGTACAAATCACATGAAATATGTTTTAAAAATCGAAATATTTTTGATTGAGCTTACACTACACCTAGTTCATAGGCCGGAACTCGAATCTCTTGTGAAGGTGAGGATGGACGTTATCGAAAGCCAGTGATTATAGTTTATAAAGCTATAAATATGGATATTTTTCTTTAAATGCATTGCTTCGCATTAGAAGGCCTTTATTAACAACCTGGAGCCATATGAATTACTTATTTGATGGATGGATTTGATTTTTTGGACTTCAAAATCTAAGGTTTCATTCATTACGATTAATAAAGCTTGGAAGAGCCATGAATTTTTTTTAATATAACTGATTGTGTTTGGCTGAAAAAAGAAAGTCATATACAACTAGGATTTTGTGAGGATGAGTAAATTATGGGATCATTTTAATTTTGGGGGGAACTAACCCTTTAAAACTGCTTATATGAACTCACCATGACCAGAAACATTTGCCATTACACGATCGTTTAAAGTAAAGCTGGAGCACTTTGCTTTGACTATCAAAGTTTATATTTGTTTATATTTTTGCAGGAGTTTGGCACGAGCCACTGCTGATGGTGCACGCATCAGAGCACTTGAGAAGCACTCCAAACACTCTTCTGAATAGGAGCCACTCAAACAACTGACTGACTAGTCAATAATGAAAATTGGTAGTTTTGAGCATTCCTAGTGGAATACACAAATAATTAATTATCTTTATTTGGGGGACTTTTCAGCAAATATTGACTCATGAAATCAATTCTGTGTCTTATGTAATTCATTTGTTTCAAACAGCAGTCACACCATTAAAACATTACACCAACTGGTGGCTATAAACAAATATTCGACCAAATTTAATAGTAAAGCTTTATAAATCAAAATTCATCCCCAAAATCAGACTGGATGAGCCATGTTCAAAACCATCATAAAATAGGCGATATAAAGCATTTCCAAGCTGGTGATCAATCTGCATGTTGCTTGAATATCATAAACAGCCTAGAGTTGAGCTAATGAATGAAATTGCTCATAGGAGAAGGGGTCGATGGCTCTCAGCCATCCACTGTGCCAAACAAGGGCCTCTAGTCGTATGTTCACAATAAAGCATGGCCTCTCGTATCTTATTGCTTAAACAAGATCAACTCACCTTTTACACATTATGGTGTGCTGCACTTCAAACTCCATGTTGACAGTTACTGGGCAAGTGTAAATTCGGGTGGTATCTGCCTCCTCTGCTAACCGTGCCCTCTGAGGCTCCTCCCAGACCAAGGGCTCATTCTTCCAGCTTTTATTGATTTTCTCCACATCCTCCTTCAACTGGTCCAAGCACTGACTCAGGAACTCATGGGCATCCTGGGTAAAGACAGCTGATTGGCCCTTGCTTCATGTGAGCATAATGTGTCAGCAAATCAAGTGTATCTTCAATATAAAGATATCAGATCTCTTACATTCTGCATGTAACCAGAGAAACGCTCAGCTGTTGATGAAATGGCATTCTTCACTCGCCGCAAAAGATCTTTCTTCACCTCTGGAGAGGAGATGTCTTTCTTAGCCAGCAGGTGAGCAAAACGCCTGTACAGCAGAACATAACGATGGGATTCACCTTGAAGTGATAGAACAATATATCGTCCAAGCAAAATCTGGTTATTTTTGTTTTAAGCTATCAGTATCAGCATATAACCTTGGTAGTTTAACCGTGACTCTTCCCTCTTGTCTCCAGTTTCAAAATCTAACCGACAGCCTTCCCAGTGGATGAACATTTTCGGTTTTCATGTGTGAATTGAGTAAATACCATGTAAAATAAGTGCTTAATTTTAACCTTTGTGCACTTCTCATTTTCTAACATGAAATCGTATCTCATTCACATCTGTAAAAGGCTTCTAGAAATGTTGCGTACTTCATGAAGACAGACTATAGCATGAGCATACCTCAGAAGAGCATTGATTGGGACCCTCCTCCATGGGATTCCTTGCTTCAACAGGTCATTTGAAAATGAAGGCAGGCTGAAAAGTGACTGTAGGATTGCATTCATGTAACACGTGTTCCCAAGGTTGGAGAATCTAATGATTGTGCAGAAATTCAATGAATACATGATAAAGACAACTGAAACATGCAGGGTTGTATAATGTTAGCAAGGCTCAAACACTTACCCTTGTAGTGGAGGTTGTGGCTGAGCCAATGAGGATGGCCGTGGTTTGTTCCAACCATTGTAGTCCAAAGTTGGACGCACCTTTTTAAAGGGAGTTGAGTGATTGGGTAACATCAGACTTCTTTTAGCAGAGGGAGACTGGCCTGTACTACTGGGCCTGTAAAGGAAAAGATTTATGTACACATGGTCAGATCTCATAAAACTAACAGCAATGTGGGCACTGTTTAAATACATTTTCTAAACTAGTGCTGCAACAACAAATTAACAAAAATCGGCAATATAAATCAACAAATCTCATTATCAATAAGTTGGAAAGGTGCAGTGTGCACAGAGAAACTCAGTCAGTAGTGTCACTTTATAGTAGTAAAAAAAAGGCTTGCATGATTTCAACTTGTTTGAAAAATGCCGCAGAAAAAACATGACCAAAGTTGTCCAGTGCACCAGAGCACTTTGTTAAACAAATATTTAAATTAAACATGCCATTTGTTAGTGTTTTTTGGATGAAAACCCAATTAAAATCTTACATGCAATGCAAGAAATATTTAAGAACAGTAATTGTACTATTGCCTTGCCTCCACAGAATTATTCATTCCTTTTCCAAGTTCTCTGGATACAAAGTTAATTGGTCTAAATCTGAGGCATCGTCTCTGACAGCATACTGTCTAGTAACTGCTTTCCAGCCGGGCACCTTCCAGTGGCCCAAACAGGGCATTAATTATTTGGGCATTTTATTTCCAACAAATTTGTCTGATTTAGTTCATTTCGACCCTTTATTAAAAAGGTTTGAGTGATGTGGTCAGGTGGGCTTCATTACATTTATTGATAATTGGGAAGGTTATTGTTATTGAAATGAATTGTATTCCAAAATTCAACTACTTGCAATAGTCACTCCCTATAGATGTCCATCTTATTTCAAGCAATTTGAAAGCATAGCAAAATCCTTCATCTGGAATGGCAAGCGTCCCAGATTACATGGGCTGATCGACAAAGGTGGACTAGGCCTACTCAAGATTTTGTTTTATTATGCATTTGGTCTCAGACATTTTGCTCATTAGTCGCTTCCACCCGAGAGCCCCTCCCTAGTTTTGTATTTAACAGGAAGTTCTTGCCCCTATTTTGCCATTGCAGGGCCTGTCTATCAAACTAACCAGTGAAGTTAAGCCCTGTTAACTCGCATTTGCATTCGGTATGAGAAAATGTGTTTAATTCAGACATTTATTGGAATGCTGCCTCAAGCATATGGCTGAACAATTATGTATTGATAAGTACCCTTTCTGCTGGTCAGAGTGGATTGTGAGGGGGGTTACTACACTCTGTGACCTATATGAGAATGGAATGTTGAGATCCTATGGAAATTTGGCTCAACATTTTGGGATTCTCAAATCTCCGTTGTTTTTTTGGGTATTTACAGTTGCGCCACCTGCACTGTTCTATTTTCGGGAGTAGCGTAGACCCCCCTAAATCGGCAGATACTTTGGGAGAGGTGTTTGCTGCATTTGGAAAGGGACATGAGGCATCAGTGTATTACACCTTGATAATTCAGAGTATGGGGGACGGAGCTTTAACCTCTAATAAGAGATTATGGGAGAAAGGTTTTAATTTGGTGTTGGAGGATGGTGTGTGAGCTGGGATTCTAAAAAAACGTCAAGTCTATCTAGAGATGCTAGAGTGCAACTTATACAATTCAAGATCCTACATAGATTCTATTGGACCCCCTCTAAACTGTATAGACTTGGCCTTAAAGACACATGGCACATGTTTTTTGGTGGTGCACTGAGATTCATGAATTTTTGTCGAAAGTACAGAGTTTCGTGTTTGACGTGTTGGGTTTGAGTTTTGTTTTGCCTGAGACTGTGTTTTGGGTGATGGGGCTGTCATCGATGTAGGAGATGAATACATAACAAATTGGGTCCTGACCAGTGCGATGAAAGGCAGGCAGATTGTTTAAGGGGTTGGAAGTCAGTTGTAGCACCCGCAATACGTGAGTGGTGTGAGATAGGGAGGGTGGCAGCCTTCAAAGAGGTCACGTGTAGAAGGCTGGGGATATGGGATTCATTTAATAGGAAATGGGGTTTTTGGGGGACTGAGTGGGACTGCGGAGATAGAGGCGTAGTTTTAGAGTTCTATGATTCGTATGCATGTATACATTTGTATTTTCTGTGTGTACTTATGAAAGACCACTGGGATGTTCATTTGGGGTCGTGGTGGGTTTCTTGACTGGTGAGGGGGTAGTAGTGGGAGTTAATTGTTAATTCATTGTATTGTATATATGTTTTATTCTTTTTGGAATCAATAAAATGTTAATCTTAAAATAATTACATGAATTGTACAGTCAGTGTACAGAGTCCCTTAAATAGAATAAAGACATTACAATATTCTACCTCATACAGTTAACGCTTAGATGGGGGTTGTTTTCTTTATTATAATTGAGTGGTTTAAATTGTCCTGTTGTTTCCAAACTGAGGACAAACAGAGCTTTAAAAAATAAAATAACAATGTACATGCAATTTATATTGTAACATTTATTTTTTAAACTTTTTTGAACAATATTTTGTATTGCTTACAATCATGAAATGTTTTTAATAAATACTTTTGTATAAAATACAGGAAATAAAATGGGTTTTATTCAAAGATATAATCAAAGACTAATTGAATATCCAAAAAAATCAACACTATTCTAAATATCGAAGCACAGGTTTTGCACAGCAAATACACAAATAAGCAATCACATTGAGTCAGAGGCTCTTTACCTGTCCAAAAATGAATGGGTTTGGGTGTAGTCTTTAGTTCCTGTTCTGCTCCCATAGAAGGATGTTGGCTGGAGAGGGGCAGAAACAAGTGGAGCTGAGGAAATAAAGGAATAAGCGTACATTACACAGCCAAGAGGAAACCGTTCTAGTGGATAAAACATGAACAGGCACTAACTTGATGCTCGGTTCTCCTCTGACTGCTTGAGCTTCTGTTTGCAGCTGAGCAGAAACTTTCTAGATGTGTCTGTGATGGCCTTATTGTTGCTGAATACAGGCAATATTAAAAAAACTATTAATTTCTCCTTATTCAGATGAATATTGACAGTCTGAATGAGACTGAGGCTTATTTACCTAGATGAGTCATTCTCTTTGGGATAGTCCTCAGTCATGTCACCATCTGAGTTAATGAGCCTCTTCCTCTTCTCACTCCTAAAGCAAAAAAAGGTCCAAAATAGCAAATCATCTTCACAAACCACCACTGTACATTGTACAGTTTTGAATCATCGTACAGGCAAATTTACACACCTGTTTTCTGAGAGTCCATTGCGGCCAGGTGTGGAAGTTACTCGACTGGGACTCCCGAGAGGCTTCCGGGGTGTGCAGTCCTCTCTGTTGTCAAGACTCGGACGCCTAGGGGTGGTCTGAAAGGAAACAAAAGGTCAGTAAAAGAACACTTAGACAAGCATTCACATGCATTTCTGGGCAGATTTTGCTTGTCATGCTGTACTACCTGTTTTTCCGATTGAGAGAGGCCAGAATCATTCTGTGATGTACGATTCCCAAGGACTAATCCAAAACTGGCACTTCCCTGGTTTGTCTTTAAAACTAAATGGGAAAACAAAGATGACAAAAAACAAATAAAACTTGATGTAACAACTTAAATAACCATTACATGTTATTACACCATTATAATTTAAGTTTAATTTTTAAAGCACTTTATTTTTATATTGGGGAGAGTCAGATAAACGTGTCACTTTTTACTTCATGTTCGCAAGGAGAAATTGGATTGAGGTTAAAACCAATACTCCTAATTATGTTTTGAAGATATCTGCGATCTATAGAAATTAGTAAAGTGTCTATAACACAAAGGAAAATGTATTTCTAATACAAAGATAAGCAGTGTTAAGTCAAGAGGCAAGTTGAATGACTAGGAATTATGTGGACAATTTATGTTTATTTACAAGTATTTGTAAAAGAAATTTCTGCATTGGGGCAAAGCTTACCATCACGACTATCCATCTGACACACTTCACCAAACATCCACCATTTTCAGCATAATGCGTAACGATTTGAAGTGATTGATTAAAAACTTTGAGGCTAGTCTGCAGCCAAATAATTTACATGTTTATTTATATATATATATATATTTCACCCAAATGTTTGATCTATGTTTGAAATTTTAATCTTTGAAATCTATCCAAAAACAAGTTGTGATGTGATGCAATTCACAATGTAATTATTAATTATTCAGAGTAACAAACAAACATACCCGTTTTCCCATGCTTTACCACTTCAAGATATTCCCTCATTTTCTTTGCGACTAACATTGGTAGTTTGTCCATCATGACAACACTTGTGTCTTTCAGGGTCAAAGTCACACGGTTTGGGCCGTGCACTGGAGCCCACGAAACCTGCTTTACATTGTGATTCAGCTGTAAATAAATAAGCAAATCAGTCAGTTCAACACTGTACAAACCAAAATCAGAGGAAAACAAAGCAATTGTTTCTTAAAAGGAACAGTTCACCCAAAAATGTTAATTCTCATCATTTACCCACCTTCATGCCACCCCCCAGATTTGTATGACCTTAAAGAATATATAAAGATTTTTATAAAGAATAATTCAGCTCTGTAGGTCCATACAATGCAACTGAATGGTGGCCAGAACTTTGAAGCTCCAAGAAGCACATAACGGCAGCATAAAAGTAGGGCTGAAACGATTAGTCGACAACATTGTCTACAAAAATGTTCGCGGTGGAATAGTGGTTTGATCTCATTTAACGTAACATGAGATCACATTAAACTCTAATGATGATGATGTGTGAGAGCAGCACTGCAGTTCGCGACTGTTCTGAGAAAGAGGAAAAAACAGCTCACACTCCAGATGCAGTCTAAACTTTCCAAACAGCTTCAGGTGATGTAGATCACAAAGTATGAAGGAATTATAATGCAAAAATACAAAAAAAGTAAATACATAATAAGTGGAGTTGGAGCTGCCGCTCCACTGACGCAAAACTTGCTTGTTGAGCGTCTTTAAAGGAAACATCTTTAATGCAGTTATCTTTAATGCGTTATAGCTTTATTAAAGTTCAAATAATAAGGAAACTGGTCATGTAAATAAGTACAAAATCCAAAACTGTGTGATCAGTGCCTCTTCTATGAATTGCGCGAATGTCCCGATCTAAGGGGGAGAGATTGAAACTGCACCCAGCTGATACATACTGTTGCGGGGATGCTCGTCACTCGAGCGTGCACACTTAATGCAGCTAGATTATAACATTTCCAGGACATTTTATGCACCCAACAAGTTAATATTTAAGCAAAAACACATGTCCATTTAAATTGAGCTTTTAATTTGCCATTTCTGTGTGTTTTTGACAGAAGTTTCTCACCTCCAGGTAAGCAGTATGCTCAATGGCATTGTTTTTTTGTTTTATTTATGTGAATGAAAACATAAATTCACAATTTTTCTCATTGGAAATAGGTCAATTTCAAAATATCACTATCCTGGTCTCAAGTTTGTGGGTAATAATAGCCATTTTCTATACTTTTGAGGCTATTAGAAAATAACACTTCCTACCCAGGAACCAAAATTGTTACATAGTGTAACAGTGACCCCATCTGGAGATGCCACTAGGTGGCAACAAATGAAAGTCTAATGTGCAATGAGTGAGTCACTGAACCATTTGAAATGTTCATGACAGAAATCTGCCAAGAGACTTGTTTAAGCATTATAAGAACAAAGAGGATCTACAATTTCCACACAGTTTGTGAATGGCCGAGCATGACTTCATCCAGAAAGACAACAATAATTGTCTAATAATAATACAGAGTATCAATAAAGTCCTTAACCTCTACATTTTTAAAATTTGCATGTCAAATCTACTGACTTCAATAGTCAAAACAGTAACTTTTACACCTTAATAGCTCTTCTGCTCTTTTCTCTCCATGATGAACAATGTAGACTCACATGCCAAAGCTGAAGTAAATGAACAACATGCCCCTCTCATTCAGTTGGTCCGCACAAGTACCAGGTCACTCAGTTTGTTGCCGCTGAAGCAAAGCACGCAATTGGTTGTAGCTGTAACCAATCAACAGATTTGCCTTGGTTGCACCACGACTGCCAAAATCACGATTGGCTGCTGCTGTAATCAATCATGAGGGTGCAAGCACCCTTAACCGCTGATGTTGCTTCACAATGCGCAATACAAATTTATTTATTTGACTCCTATTCTGCGTCAGATAGTTACCATTCATCTGAGAAGCAGCATATATATACTTGCTCTTGACTCAAAGATATTTATACTTGCTTTTAGTGAATATATCTTGAATATAAGTGTATTTTGTCTTTACTGCACTCACAAGTATAACCAAGTAAAAAAACACACTTGTATATAAAATACACTAATTGTACATTTATGATACATTCTCTTAAAAGGAAGTCTACATATCTTACATGTTGCTTCTCAAGAAAATGTATTTTTAGACAGTTTTAAAAGGAAAACGATAGAAAAACACTTGATAATAGGATTATTTACAGTGACATTTTTTTTCCCTTTAATTCAGTGAATGTTATTTAGAGATATTTTAAAAGATGATTTTGTCCTCTTTATTGTTAGTCAGCACATTTAATACAAACTTTTAAGTCGGGGCACAAGTAGAATAATCAGTTAAGACCTAACGATTAATTGTTGTAATAATCGCAGAATGGTTGTACAATCATTCTAATAATTGATGCTTTCTCACCTACACTTATCATATTGCTTCTGAACACATGGATTAAACAACTACTGTCATATGGATTAGTTTTATGCTGCCTTTATATGCTTTTTGGAGCTTCAAACTTTTAGTTATCATTCACTTGCATTGTATGGACTAACAGAGCTG
Source organism: Moxostoma hubbsi (assembly GCA_032164185.1). NCBI lineage: Eukaryota > Metazoa > Chordata > Actinopteri > Cypriniformes > Catostomidae > Moxostoma > Moxostoma hubbsi. The sequence goes on from JAVLUX010000011.1 coordinate 35,476,994, forward strand.
AAATATTGTGTTTAGCAAAAGAAGGACAAACTCATTTGGGATGGCATTTATGGGTGAACTATCCCTTTAAAAAATTACACTTCCATACCTGAAAGCTCCTGGGAGCACCACCACTGCTGAACTTCAGTAACAGGTTTATTTTGTTGTCTCTCTCGTGAATTTCAAAGACTCCCTCTTTCCATTTGGTGGTCCCCAACTCCCCACACCTGATGCGAATGCGGACAGTGCCACCGCTGGTCAGCTTGGGCACTGCGACGGCCATTAGAGAATGAGGCACTCAATACTCCGTCTGCAGACAGAATTGAGGGTGAACACAGATGAGGCCAGGTGATCTTCAAGGAAAGCCCTGACAAAAGACGAGAGAAACATGAATGAGTTTACACATAATCGTCAACATTAAAGCTATATCATTTGTATTAGATGTTATTGTTTTTCTGAGAATCTCTTTGAATAAAATTAGTTGTAAATGAGATGTATATGACCCATGTATATACATTTTGCATTTTACTAAAACCTATAACACAGAAACCGTCTTAACATTTTATTTAATCAACGACCTCGCGAGCAAGACACGCAACCCATGTGTTGGAAATGAAATCGCTTCAAAATAAATAAAACTAGAAATCAGAGATTACTGCGCTTTAATTTATATAATAAACATGGTGTAACAACAAGGTTTCGGTCATTTAAAACTTTAACAAACACCTGGTGCACAAAACAGGGTTTAATGCACCAAATCTTTACCAAAAAGGTAATGTTCATGCTTTGATCTACTATTCAAATAAGTCACATGACATAAAGCCATAGAGTCTTTATATCAAAAGCTCTCAGAAGTGCCCTGAGCTTAAACATGGCACACATCTAATACTTTACAGTTAATTGACGGCCCATGCATCAGAACAACAGCAGAAGCTCTCGTTTATAACACTTCATCCCGAAGAGCACGAAGTCCAGTGTGTTTAATTAAGTAAACACTGAAGTAAACAAACGCCACACGTCAAAGACGCGCGCTTTAAATGAACCAACTTGACACGCATCCTCGGAGACCCCCACAGCGCATCATGTATTCATAGTAAAGCCCTTAAAATAAAGAAAATACAAAGCTCTCGCCTAAATGCGTCTTCACGGCACAGTATTCACAAAACGCGCAATTAAATAACGACACACACGTCATTCACAGGCAGCTAATTAACTAGCATTAGCAGCCCAGGCCGTGTGACAGGCTCTGGATCCACTAACTGACCATTCGGATGAAAAGTGTCCAAATTCGGCTCAGAAACCGCATGTCGTTTACCTGCGTTGGGTGATGCCTTAAAGCAAGCGCCTGAGAATGAATGTATTCTCTCAAATGTGGCTCAGTGAGAGTGTGTGAGTTTCGCCGGGTATGATGTTATCTGCGCTCGAGCAGCACGAGCAGTCGATGATGGCGGGAATGTGAACATTCAGAGCGGAAATGGGAGGCGAGATGAGGCGTGTGATGACACGCGAGATTCTGTGTGAAAAGGTAGGGATTGGCCAGAGCCCTTCTACAAATATCTTCCACGGTTTGCAACGCATAATGCAGCTTCCCCATGTACTGGTGATGAGTCCAGGGACCGTTTTTTTAAATGGATGAGGAAATGTTTTAGTTTGCTGAAGAAGGCACAGGTATACTTCGTTTTTGCGTGTAACGGTGTCATGATAAATCGTGTCCTCATGGGGGAAACCATTTGTAATGCCTGATCACTGATCACAAAAACATATCATGTTATCATAATAGCATGTCATTGAAGTCTAGGCTAACTGAAAAACACAAACAACTACACTATCTTTAATAGTCGAATAATCATTTTAATACTCTTTAGATTAGTCGATTATAAAAATAATTGTTAGTTGTATCCCTAATTATTATGCATTCGGTCTCAGACATTTGGCTCATTGGATGCTTCCACCTGAGCGAGCCCCTCCCTGTTTTTTTTATTGAACTGGAAGTTCTTGCACTTATTTCGCCATTGCAGATCCTTTCTATTAAACTAACTGGAGAAGTTAAATTACACCCTGTTATCTCGCATTTGCAGTGTCCAGAATGTTTAATTCAGACATTTACTTAAATGTTGCCTCAAGCATGTGGCTGAACCCAAAATTATATATTAATTAGTCCCCTTTCTGCTGAACAGAGTGGATTGTGAGGGAGGTTAATACGCACAGTAACCTATATGAGAGTGGAATATTGAGGTCATTTGAAAACATGGTTCAACATTTTGTGATTCCCAGGTCTCAATTGTTTAGGTATTTACAGCTGCACCATCTGCTCTGTACTATTTTTGTATAAATAAACATTTTTGCCCCAAAGCGGCAGATTCTTTGGGAGTGGTGATTACTGCTTTTGGAAAAGGTTATGAGGCATCAGTGTATTACTCCCTGCAAATTCAGAGTCTAGGGGACAGAGCTTTAAATTCTATCAAGAGATTATGGGCGAAAGATTTAAACTTGGTATTGGAGGAGCCGAGGAGGGAGTGTGGACTAGGACTATAAAAAACGTCAAGCCTACATCTAGAGATGCAAGGGTGCGCCTTACGCAAGTCAAGATTTTGCATAGATTATATGGACCCGCTCTAGAATGTATAGGCTTGATCTTAAAGACAAACCCACTTGCTGGTGATGCCAATCAGAAGATGGAGACACAACACATGTTTTTTGGTGGTGTGTTAAGATCCAAGAATTTTGGTTGAAGATTCAGAGTTTTATGTGTGACATATTGGGCACTTAAATTTCATTTTGCCTCAGACTCTGTATCTTAGGTGATGGGGCGTTCATTAATATAGGGGACTAATACATAAAAAATTGGGTCCTATCCAGTGTTATGATCGGCAGACAGGTCATTCTTAAGGGATGCAAGTCAGCTGGAGTGCCCTCATTTCAAGAGTGGCATACAGAGATGGGCAGGGTAGTGGCATTGGATGAAATATCATATAGAAGGCTAGGCAACCTGGGCTTATTTAATAAAAAATGGGGCAGCTATTTAGCCTTTTAAAAGGCTCTCAGGGAGGGAGGGGCAGTGGAGAGTGATTTGAGATTTTTTAAATGTGTGTACAACCTTGTTTTTTTGGAAGTATATTTTTATTATGTTTTTTTTATGTTTGTTTGTGTAAAGAAGTTCATGCTCACGGGAAAGGAAGAGGCGAGAAACCGGCTTGACATACAAATTAAAGGTTTAATGGTAAACTCAAAATACAAACACATAAGACAACAGACATGTCCGTGAACGATCTCTCTCTCTCACGCCCGTCTTCCGCGGTCGGCCTTTAACCCTCTTGGAGGCTTGATTAGTCTAATACGGGACCGGGCGTGTTGAATCACGAACCGGCCCCGCCCTCCACTGTGCCACATTCCTCCCTCGTTCTTTAAGGCTGGGGACCCCCGGCCTGACGTACAAGACAGATTGAAGTTAGTGAGGGAAGGGTAGGGACGGATTATGACTTGCAAAGGCCCTGGGCCAATTATCTCTAAGGGCCCCCCTCCACCTAAAAGTTGTGGAGCAGGAGGGGTGGGGGGGGGGGGTCACCAAACTAGATTGTGCAGCCTTAATGCCCAGGGCACCCCCAGGTAGTCAAGAGACCGGTCAGTAATCTGTCCCTGGGGATGGGGATACAAATTTGAAATGGAACGCAGCCAGGGAAGAGTCACTGCACTCGACTGCACCGCCTGGCACAGCTGCCTTGTCGGTGCGAAAGTTTTTTGGCATAAGTCAGCATGACATCAGAGCAAGGCTGCGTTCCATCCAAGCGGGGGTGTAAAGGGATTTAAGGTAAAGGATGCAAGAACCGGCTTGTCAACATAAATAATGTTTTAATAATGAACTTAAAACAAAGGATAAACACACACATGACGGACATGTCCGTAAATGATCTCTCTCTCTCGTCGCACCACCGTCTGCCATCGGCCTTTATCCCTCTCGGAGGCTTGATACAGGTGTGTATCATCACGACCCGGCCCCACCCTCCGCCCTGCCACATTCCTCCCTCGTTTTTTCAGGCTTGTCGTCCTTTTCCCCCTGGGGAGGGGCGTGCCTACTGCGCCGTCTGCCGGCAGGTCATCCCCGTCTACCTGGACAAGGGAGGGGACAAGGGGAGGGAAGCAGAAATAATTAAAATTGGGGGGCGGGTGGGGGGGGTACTTCCTGTAACAGTGTAGTACCCCCCCCCCCCCCCCCCCCCCCCCCCCCAAAAAAAAACACTACAATTTAAAAGAGAGGGAAAAGGCCAATGCAGAGCGGCAGTGAGAGAGAGAGAGAGAGGAGAGAGATAAAAAAACAAAAAAAACCTACTCGCCAGTTCTCCGATACACCGTCGCATGGTCCTTGATCACTTCTCCACCCTCTCAGGCGGATGACAGCCACTTCTCCCCGGGCGGACCGGAGTTAGACTCATGACCCCCGTGTTCTCGGCGACTTGTGGGGACACTCCTCCACCCCTGGCAGACGGCGGTCTTCCTTCGACCCCTCCGCGTTTCTGGGGGATGGCAGGGCTCTCCTCTGCCCCTGGCAGCAGCTCCATCACTCCAGGCGGTCAGGGAGCCCAGTCCCCACTCACATCACGGACAGCGGCCGTTCCCCTCGTCCAGGCGGTCGGTCTACTCCCTCCACCGGTGGATGGCAGCGGCACTCCACTGGGGGGATGGGAGTGTCGAGGACTCCGTGACAGGTATCCCTCCTCCTTCCCGGGCTTCGGCACCAGTGTAAAGGGATTTAAGGGAAAGGAGGAGACGAGAACCAGCTTGACAATATAAATAATGTTTTGACGTGACGGACACAATGCACATGACGGACATGTCCGTAAATTATCTCTCTCTCATCGCACCACCGTCTGCCATCGGGCTTTATCCCTCTCGGAGGCTTGATTAGCCTGCTTAGCTTGATTAGTTATGGGACGGGGTGTGTATCATCACGACCCAGCCCCGCCCTCCACCCTGCCACAGGGGGTGCACAAGAGTCATTCACTATAGAAACAGCTATGTCCTCTGCCATTTTAAACAGTATGTATCCAATGTGGAAACTCCGATAAAAGTTAAGCACTTGAGTTCTGTAATAAATCAGTCTGTTGTGTCTCTCAGCATGAGTCTTAATCCTGAAGTTGTCAGTTTAAAGCTATTTCCTAGCTTTGGTAATGTATTAGTAATACCAGCGATCAAGGGCTGAGTTCTATGTAAACACTGACCAAGGAGTCTGGCTCATATTACACACAAAAATTATCTTTTGCCACCACCTGCTGGCTAACATATGTAATTTCAAAAATAAAGCAAGAAACTCCTTATATTATAGATACACTTTAGTTTAGAACAGCATGAACGTGGAGTGATACACACACAGTGTCTGAGTGCTGATGATGTCACATCATCAGTGCTCATGGAATGTATCTCGTCCAATCAGATTTGAGGACCGGAACTAACTGTGGTATATATATATATATATATATATATATATATATATATATATATATATATATATATATATATATATAAATTACATTTATAGGCTTAAACAGAACAGAACATTTATTAACATTATAATATTTTTTTTAAATCACTTTTTATGATTTATTCTAAATAAGTATTATTATTTATAATTTATTACCAATTACTGAACATGATTAATGGCTGGATCACCTTAAATTTAAAACTGACTTGTGACAAACATCACTAAAACCCATTAAAATAAATATCGCGTGTAGATATTTATTGTAAATTAAATTCAGATGCAATTCGAATATTTTTTTTTTAGATTCGGTATTTGTATGAGGATTGACGTTCTCGATGAAACATCAAATCGGAAGTATCGATACTTTAGGATAGAGTTTGAATCATTGCCCTTGGTTGCTTATTTGGTATTACTGTGTACGTTTTTACATTCGTAGTTGCCCAACGTTTCGAAAGTATGCGTGAAACTGTAAATAAAAGCTTAACATTAATGATCTTTTAACGTTTTTACGTTCAGAAAGAAGGCTCGTGAAACTCTTTGTCATTACGTCACCAGCTCCTTCTCTGATTGGCTACTGACGGGGCCGCACGACCAGCGAAGCGGAAGTCCTCAGCATTATTCCGCAAAACAGACTTCCGTTCGAGACAAGTTCAGACTCAGAGAGAGACAACTAGATCCTTTAAAACGGCACAACGGTGAGTGGTTTATGTCATTGTATAAAGCAAAAACTACAATATAGCCAATCGCCGAAGATTTTGGATGAATTCCGAAATTAACAAAGGTATTTTCTCCCGCATTTGATCTGAACAAACTAGTGTGGATGTTATGAATTGAGAATCCGACAGCCTCGACCTGCTAGTGCTTTCATCATTGCCTGTATTTGGACAATGTGAATTATTTATAAGGTTCATAACTGCCGAGATGTCATCAAAGTAACATATTTTACGATGTTAGATCTGCATTGGCCTGCCGATGTGGCCTCTTGGTCACTTCGCTTTAGCTAGAGAGGTTTGTTTGAGAACTGCCAAGTGATCAACAGAGACCTTTCATGTTTATGTGTTTTTGTGCCATTTAGCTGGTGTTTTTATTGCAAGGAACTGTATAGTACACTCATAGCAGTAATTGTCCACCTGGATCAGTGCAAATAACACAAATGCAATTAACCATATAGTCACGTATAATTAGGCTTGCAAAATAAATAGGCTTAAAATGAATATTCCGGGTTCAATACAATTTAAAGGTGCACTAAGTACGTTTTTGCTAATTAAAAAAGTTTTACACATAAAGACTCGAATAGAATTTTTTAGAAATATGTTAAAAATATTTACACCCACGTGAGATGAAGAATACAGAAACACTATAAAAGTTTTTTTTTTAATTTTACATGGAGCGGGTACCTTTAAGCTCAATCAACAGCATTTGTGGCATAATTTTACCTCAAAAAATTATTTCAATTTGCCTCTTGTTTATTTAAAAAATAAACAAAAAACGGTTTGTATTTGAAGTGAATGGGGCCAGCCCATTAACTCTACAATAGTCAAAAGTATAGCTACAAGATGTAAACATTATACGTGTTAGCATGATTTTAGTGTGATATAATCATTTACTAACCTTTTCTGTGTACAGTTATATCCGATACTGGAATTATAGGGCTTCGTTGTAATATTGGATATATGTAACTTTACTCAGATGAGGTTACCAATTTATTTTATCACACTTAAATAATGTTAACAATGTTTATGTCTTGTGGCTATACTTTTGAAACTATTTCTGTGACCAAATATCCATACTTCCATACTATATACAGTAGTATGCCAAAAACAGTATGCCAATGGAGTAGTATGTCCGAGTCCATAGTATTCATTAAACAGTAAGCAAGAAATACCGGATGACCAACTATTTCCGGTGAGATCCTGAAGTGCAGATCTTCTACTGTAGTTTACAAAACTGCCAATTTTCCTATTCAGCCTTAATAATTTAGCATATTGTTGAGCCAAGCAAACCTTCAAATGGCGAAATTCCATGGGCGAAAAAGGCCTGGATGAATGTTGAGCGCGTGTGAAATAAGCAAAAAATAACTGCCAAGTAGCCTATTTTTATGCTGCACTTTATACTCTAGGAGAATGAAGTTAAAATGAAACTCACTGCTAAAATGATATCCTTGTCCATTGTGAATATTCAGTGTAGTTGTGTACAATGCACCGCCCTCATAGAGGTTACTGAGGTTACAAACCAAACAACTTCCTATTGGTCGCAGCGATTTCTAGGGATGGGCGGATCGATACTAAAGTATTGATACTTCCGATACTGATGTGGTATAAATAACATCAATCCTCATCCTCACATACAAAATCTAGATTCTGAAGTTTTTTTAACAAGTGATCTTATTATTTATATAACATGAATATTAATGCATCTCATAAGCGTCAAAGTGGAAAAAAATAATTATATGTGTGAATAGTTGCATGGCACCGGAACTGTTAAATGCTAAAATACACCAGAAAAACAGCATCTGGAGTTATTCACACCAAGTAATGACAAGCCTAGACATGACATGTATTATATTGGGCTTGTTTGACAATTTTTACTGGTTTATTTAAACTAAGATGTGTTACAACATTGATCATGATATTTAATCCTCGTTAATAATTGATACCCTTATGAAAACTACCCATGGATTTAATGTAGTAATATTGTATTAATCATGTAGTAACCACGACTGTAGTAAGCATGTTTTTCTTTTTCTTTTTGGCAGTAACCAAGTCTTTGATTCAAATAACCATGGTTTTACTACAGCATTACTGTAGTATCCATATGGTAACTTGGTTTCAGTAATAGTAACCATATAATAATAACTATGGGTAATTTTGAGGTTTTATATGTGGCTTATACTAATTTTCTGTTAACATATACATCTAAAATACATAAATATATAAAACATTTAAGTAATAATAAAGTTACTAATTTTAACCAAAGAATTCCTAAAAATTCTATTAATAGTAGTATTGATATCGGCGATATCGTACTTGATATCAGATCGAAAAGAGAATAAGTGGCATCACCCATCCCTAGCAATATCCACTGACTGTTCGGATTCCCTTTGAAATGACCATACTTTGCCTGCAGGATTCCGCCGTGCAAAAGTATGTGTGACTGCACCTTTATGCAGCTATGTAATATTATTGGATTTCATGTTTAAAATGTCTTGTTACTTTTCTATGATAAAAAAAATGTTGGAAGTGACTAAGGTCACTACTCAACATCCACTGTATCCACTTTGCTTCTAGGTCCTGAAGCAGAATTAGTTGTGAAACAATGTAGCTACAGTATAATACAATTCCAAAGCAATATGTTTTTTCCACTATTAATAGCTTTTGCAGTTATTAATTAGAGGTAGACCAATTTATTGATTTTGCTGATTAATCGGTACCGATAGTTGCTTTTTGGAACTATCGGTTATCAGAAAAAAAAATATGTCAATAGTTGACAATAACATGTGGTGAAGTATATACTTCATACATACAAAACACTTGATGGAATGGTATTGATAAACAGGAGTGTGATCCACCAAACAGTTCAAACAGAATGAGTAAAAGTGGAAAGATAAAATGTTGAGTCTATAGAGTGTAAAAAGCTTAATTTGGTAAATACTCACATATAGAGAATTGTAACAGTGCCAAATCTCTATAATTTCTAAATATTAGAAATATCTTAAATCTTAATTTCTTTGGTTATTTTTGGGATTTTGGTTGCACAATAAACTGCTTTTCAGATTTTATTCATTTTGCATCCTCAATGTCTGTGCCCCTCATTGTAAGGAAAGAATGAGATATTTTTTATTATTATGTAGATCGTTTTTAAAGCACCATCGGCTGACTAATCAGTTAGCTACCTTTTCCAGCACATTAGTTATCGGCATCTGCAAAATCCACAATCGGTCGACCTCTATTATTAATGATTATAAAAGCATTGCACCATCCTCGTCTACAGGTGTGTGATGTCAGCTGACAGCTCCAGATGTAGGTTCTCTGGGCTTTCCTTGTGTCACTGCGGGCATGGCGGAGAATTCTGCAATGAGCAATGGAGCTCCTATGCGACGCGGGCCCTACATCAGCATGATCACAAATCAGAAAGTAAATCTGATGATCCGTGCTGCCATGCTCTTTATGGTGGGCGTGTTCTTGGCACTGGTGCTAAACCTGCTACAAGTGCAGCGTAACGTCACTCTTTTCCCTCCTGATGTCATCAGCAGCATTTTCTCATCTGCCTGGTGGGTTCCACCCTGCTGCGGAACAGCTGCAGGTAAACACCAATATGTTCGCTGTACTAACATATGCTCTGCACTGAAACATGGAATTAATAAGGAAAAAAAGAACTTGGGGGATTCAGTCCCGCAAATAAATGTGGTTGTCTCTCCCAACACTTTGCATAGTCTTTGAGATTTATGATGTTTTATTTTTTTATGAGCCACTGAATGCTACTCTTCTTTTTCCAGCATTGATAGGTTTGCTGTATCCCTGTATGGACAGTCGCCTGGGGGAGCCCCATAAACTCAAGAGAGAGTGGTCTAATGTGATGCGCTGTGTTGCCGTCTTTGTGGGCATAAATCATGCCAGTGCTGTATCCTTCTCACACATCTCACATTGCACATTTTATTTTTTATTTTCAACCTTTAAAAAAAAAGAATTTGAGCTGGTTCTCGTCAGCTGCAATAGATTACCTCCATTCATGCAGTTAGTCTTGGGATCAATCACTATGTTTACATGGACACCAGAAAGCGGCTTATTGCGAGAAAGCGGGTTATTATGAGAACAGCGTTACATTTACTATATAAGCAGCATACTCTTTCCTTCTGTATACATGCTGCTTGGTAGGTAATGGCTTTCTCCACAGAATGTAATTTTCCCTTGACGCTTGTGTAAATAACACACATGGCATCCGAGGAAGACTTCACTATTTTATCTGTTGCTTTGCTTTATTTCCAGATATTCCAGAGTTGTTGCTGTGTTTGTTTCCTTCACTTTCTTTCACAACCTGCAGCTGAATTGCACTGCAATAGTGGAATTTCCCCTCTTATGTAAAACACCAAGATTTTTCCAATGTTTGAGTACATATACACAAATGTGAAGGATAGTAGATATTTTACATTGGTGTGTATAAATGGGTATAATTTACGATTTTCCCACTGTAAACCCAGACATTTTTAATACTTTCCGCTGTGTTGACTTATTGTTGGGCTCCATCCTATGATGTTTGTTATGTCTTCCTGTGATGTCTGTTCCATCCACTCTTCAAACACCCACCATAATGCCGCTTATGCGTTTACATGGCCACAGTAAGCCGCATTCTCCAATAGAGAAACCTATTTGTGTTCCTGTTTACATGACATTTCAGAATGCCACTTTCTGCTAAAAACCTGGAATAAACCGTTTTCGTAAGTGCATATATACATGGTCAGTGAGAGTGTTCCAGGATTTCAAAAGTTTCAGAACAGGAGGATGAAATAAAACTAAAAACAAAAGAATTTTCTGCAGTGGAATGTTGTACTTGTGCAGTTATAATCAAGCTCCAGTGAGCTACTGTCTTCATCTGTCTTTCCAAGTATACATGATAATGCGTAACCGAAAATTTGGAGGAAAGATGTCGGCTGAACAAGTGTTAAATATGTACAGTACGTGTTGTACATCAGCTTTGTTTTTCGGAGTATGTGCACAACGTCGACGCCAATTGTGGTGCAATTAATGTGTAGTTACAGTCACAATATCTACAGTAGGTCTTTAAGTTTAACTTTGCTAATTTGTTACAATTTCTGTCTGACTAAAGCCTTTATGTGACATTTAAAAATGACTAATTATTATTTTAATTAGACTGAATTCCGAACTTTTAAAGTGTGTGTAAATGTTCCGACTGACAGCATTTCTCAGCACGCTGCACACAAATGATGGTGCTTATTATGGAGTTCATTTTTGTATGAGTTGTTGCCTTTAACACTGTTGATATCAGAAGGTGGACTTTGCGAATAACGTGCAGCTGTCACTGACTCTGGCTGCCTTATCTGTTGGCCTGTGGTGGACGTTTGATCGCTCACGCAGTGGTTTTGGGCTGGGAGTAATCATTGCAATACTCGCCACACTGGCCACTCAGCTACTGGTTTACAATGGAGTCTTTCAGTAAGTTTTGTGACACACCAACACTCTACAAACATCTTCTGTTCACACCATTTGTCCATAATTGTAAATATGTGTGCAGATATACCTCTCCTGACTTCCTGTACATTCGGTCCTGGCTGCCATGTATCTTCTTTGCGGGTGTGATAACTGTGGGGAATATCGGACGGCAACTAGCTCTGGTAAACACTCACACATGCTCACATAAACATACTCTTCCCGTTCCTAATGACAGGATTCCCACAGTCATGGGAAAACCAGGAAATAAATGGGAATTTGAGCATTTTCATTTCTATGCCTGGAATTGAAATGAATAAATAGACAGAAATTTCTATTGTGAATATACTTTTTTTTTTTTTTTTTTTTTTTTAGTTATGCTCAGTTGTAGAAGCTAGAACCAACTAGAAGTTGCTCAGTATCTTGGAGCTTTGTATTTATCATATGGCCATCACTCTGACAGAAATAGTGCATTTTTAATTAGAAAGCTTTATTATTAAAGTTAGGAAAGTCGGTTAAAATGTTAAATTGAATTAATTACATGATACAGTATAATGATTAATTAATTGAATTAACCACATTTAATCAGATATAGATATTTGCCTAAAAAGGCCCCCAGATAATTGAATATATAATAATCAACATAATTATGAATAATATAATAGGGATATTCAAAGCTACCCATTTTCAAAATCGACTTGTCTGTGGGTTGTCTGAATGACTAGTTAGTGTTAAGGATCCAATGAAAGCTTAATTAGTCTCCGTTATGTTCACTTGAGCTTGATCAGATGAGCATCAGAGTGATATACAGACACTAAATGCTGCACTTCAACATGGTTACAAACAGATATTCCACCAATAAATTGGCTAAATAACTATAACATGTCATTGCACAAAACTATCAAAGAAATATAACAAATCAGAAAGGCTTTAATAGAATGCAACAGTCTTGTTCCGGAAGTAAAAATCTGTTGTTTATCGATGATATATGCTTCCGTTGAAGCCATCAGTCTTTGTTATTTCAACTTCATTGTTTAAAAATCGTCTTTAATAGTGGAATTCATGGGGAACAACTACCTTACCCATGGTCCAGCAGAGAAAGATCCACCAATCGGAGAACTGTGGCCAAGAAAGCCTGCCAAACAAGCCTTGAAATGACCGCCCACTCATGATAAACTGTGAATGATGTGAACGAGTCGGTCTCCCTTCACCCTCAAACTACTTATTTTGCAATAAACATACTGTTAAGTATATTGTTTCTTTACTTCTAATCAACCACTTTAAGTCAACAGTTTGATATGTTCCCATAGTTTTTTTATTCAATTAAATCATTCATGGGATTGTAGTTTGTACCCTCATGAAAGACGACAAGTACACATTCGTGTACCTTTGTCTTTTTGTCAGATATTCAAATGCTTTTTTGCTTAAAAAGAAAGTTTGTGATGTGATTCTCCTCAGAGCTGGTTGGTTTGATTAATGGCTTACAACTATTTTATGAAGGATTTTATTAGTCAGTGGAAGAAATGAATGGAAAAAATATACATTCAGAACCCACACGTTGAATAAGTGGACGGGGCACTCTTTTGCTCTCTTGCAGCAAATTTAAAATAGGCGGTCCATGGTCCGTTTGCATACATCCCACTGTTATCTATTTTTTCACAAGCTATACTTGTTTCCAAACATAGTCTATTATCACCTGGTAAACCACTCAGTTTACCATTGAAGTTTTCCTATTTATGTCTATAAACTTAGAGAAACTTTGTATATAGCTCAGTTGTGAATAAAACCACCTCCGGTTAGGCAATAACAAGTGGTAGCCACGAAAAGATATAAAACATTTTTTGAGCAGTATGTGCCACAGACATTTGTGCATGACAAAGCAGCAGGATTCTCGCGAACAGCTGTAGAAAGTGGTGCCGCTTAGATAGCCACCTCTGTTCTGCCACCTCTATCCCATTGAAAATGAACAGAGAGCCTGAAACTGCCATGTAAAACTGCCTTTACCTGTATAACTGGAGTTGGGTTGACTACCTCCTGCTGACTGCAAGTCGCTTAAACATAGGTGGTACTTCAAGCTTCAATTGCTCCGTCTGTAGGAAACTTCCTCCACTCAGGGGACGTGATTAATTGTATTATTTTTTTCAATGCATAATTTTTTATACAATTAATCGCACTGAATTAACATGTTAAATCGACAGTCTTCTTAAAAATGTATCTTGGGTGGGCCTGGGTAGCTTAGCGAGTATTGACGCTGTTTACTATCCCTGGAGTCGTGAGTTCAAATCATGCTGAGTGACTCCAGGCAGTTCTCTTAAGCAACCAACTTGGCCCGGTTGATAGGGAGGGTAGAGTCAAATGGGGTAAGCTCCTTGTGGTTGCTATAATGTGTGGTTCTCGCTCTCGGTGGGGGGTGTGGTGTGTGGTGAGTTGTGCGTGGATGCCGCAGAGAATAGCGTGGGCCTCCACATGCGCTACGTCTCAGCCGTAATGCGTTCAACAAGCCACGCAATTAGATGCACGGATTGACGGTCTCAGATGCGGAGGCAACTGAGATCCGTCCTCCACCATCCGGATTGAGGCGAGTCACTACACCACCACGAGGACTTGGAGCGCATTGGGAATTGGGGATTCCAAATGTGGAGAAAAGGGGAGGAAAAAAAAAGCATCATGGATGAAAACATTCACCAAGTTTATCACAATGCATTCCCGGATTGCCATATTCTATGGTCCTTTCTTGAACTTCAGCAAAACAGGGTATCATGTAAGGTGACATAATTTTTGCTGTTTGAAATAGTGTTCACATTGAGAGTTAACATTTGATGCCTAAAAATGTTGCCTGGATGGGCAGATCCTAGGTTTTATAACAACGCTTTTAAAGTACATTAAGTATATTTTTTCTTCCTACAGTATGAGTACATAGTCAGTCAGGAAAAGACCCATCTGGATTAATGGAGAAGCCACTGCCCACATCAGGAGATCCAGGATGAAGAAGCATGGGATCAACCAAGAGCACAATGACTATCAGAGTGATCCATTGCTAAGAGGGGCTGCTCGCTGTTTGAGGATGGGACAGTATTATGATTAATGCCTGCGGATATGTTCTTTGACGCTCAGGTTTTCAGAGTGTGCAGCGGCAGGGTATAAAATCGATTACACACTCATACCGTCTGCACCAGTGCTAAAACACTATTGGCTACAGTAAAGTGCCAAAATGACTCTGACTGTTCAAACACAAGACAATATATTAACTAAATACTACCATTGCCACCTCCATCCTCTGTGATGGATGAAGGAGTGTCATCTGGATGCAGCACCACCATCGGTTCTCATTTATCGATGTTTCATACAGAAAAATTAGCAGGAAAGGGGAGTTTGGAGTATAATAGAGTATTATGAAAGGGGACCTCGTTCTTAGTGAGGGATCATTTACATGTCACTACATAAAGGGCAGCTCACTTCTGCTGTGTCTGTAATCCACCACCAGAGAGCATCAGAGCACAGCTGACTCCCACCTCACACCATATTCTACAACAGACTAACCAACATCCAGTATCTTCTTCCCTGTTACTTGCCAGCGTGTGTTCATTAGCTAAAGGATTGGTGTTTATTACTGCTTTAATTCGTTTATTACTGATTGCATTTCATGTAATAACCAGATAAGTCCCTGCTAGACCTGAATAATTCCTCCGTTCTGACTGAATGAAGCATTCCTTAGCTTTAGAGATCACTTTATACCAAGTCATATACAAAGAGTTGTTTTGACATCAGAATACAGTCTATATTATTTTGATTTTCAGTGACATTCTGTTGATTTTTACCAAAGCCTTAACAGATCGAGCTTGGAATTAAAAGGACAGATAAACTGGCAGACCACCATCTGTGCACTGGTTTTGGATAAGTTAAGGGAAATTACTATTATGTCTTTTATTTCAAGGAAAATTGTATGAAAATAGTGAATATGTTTATAAAGTGTTACAGTGGGTGTTCACAACTTAAAACAATTGTAGTCTCACTGGAACTGTTCTAAAGATCATTTGTGATCGTCTGAAAGCATGTTGGGATGTTTTTTTCCATGCATTGGTGATTGCTTGACCCACAATCTATTTTTAATCACACTAAATGTATTTGGGAGTTAAGTTGGAAGTTTTGGAAGATGTTAGGCTACTTGTTATTGTTATTACATCTGCAATATTAAAAGAGACTTTCTTTGCAATGTATTGATCGGTTCTTCTGTGTTAAATCTTAGAATATTTTGTGTAAGTAGTGTTTTTCTTTTAACTTATGCCAAGGTTGACAGTTTTTAGTGTAATTGAGGATCTGGACTCATAACAGGGCAACAGTTGCATATTTAAAACGTTTACTCAGAGTTTTGTACACTTGCCACATAAGCTTTAATTGTTTGCTACCAACTGTGGAACGAGTCAAAAATGATTTTCTGTGGCAATCAACTCTGAATACTGTCAATAGACCCAAAATAGTCCCTTATTTTCATAGAGAGGCAACCCACAAACCAGAGGGGTTCTATTAAGCTTCGAGTCCTGCTCTTACACCAAGCTGGCCTAAAGCAGGCCCCTTTGTCATCAAGGGAAAGCGTCCCATGCAGTTGGTGTACAGTACTAAAGGTGTCTTTACTAAATTTCTTAATATACCAAATACGATAGATAAAGGTTGAAGTTTTCTTTAGAGAATTGATCTGAATTGATATTAAGATAAATGTTTTATTGCATAATGATTCTCACTGCCTCATGCACCCTAACATCCAAGTGGTTATATATAAAGTAGTCTTATTAAAACCTTTTCTACACTCACTATTATTTTTAATTTGTTTACTTACAATGTCCAACAGTGTATGTGCATGCATCACAACATGTGTCATTTTTCTTTTTTGATAGTCATGACAATTCCCAGCACATCTCAAATTTTGTATCGAGTTTATTAGAATTCTGTGGTGGAAATGACGCTGATAGAAATAACATTTAAATAAAAAGCCCAGCTTTCTAAGACTTATTTCTTGTTAACATTTTATGGATCCTCAATACACACAATTTCATAATGTTTTTACACTTTTTACGTAATTTGGCAAAATTGCAGCCTGATTGAAAAAGATGCCCAATAAAAAATATGCTCACTGGCAGGGGCGGCTGGCCAATAGAGGGCGCTAGGGCGCCGCCCCCTCCCCCAGTTTATGAGCCAAATGCAATAAATAAGTAAATACATTAATCTTGTATACAAATTGTCAATATTTGTGTGTTTGAGATGTTAAATGCACCCAGTATATGTGAAAAATAAAACAGAAATTCAAAATATCTGGTTTTTCTACACGTCCCCTTCCTGTAGTGCACGTGTCATCAGCTCTGGGGCGCTGGAGAAATCGCCCCAGGAAGGCGGGTCTCTGGAGCAGCTTAGCCAATCGCTGATTTAAGATATAAATGTCTGACATAAACTGTAGCCAATCAGCGAGCTCAAATCTAGTCAGCTATGGGCGATTCTTATAGCGCCCCAAGCAAGCGCGCGCCCGCGCCCATGCTACTATGTTTGCTATTTACTGTACATGTGGAATATTTGCTTGAAAATTCACTCAAAATTGTTGTGGGTAATACTTTTATATTTAATCAGCTAATTAATTAATCACTAAGTATATTGTTTGAGTTCAATTTCAAATGGAAAGTTTATGCAATACGTTTGTTTTTGTGCAAGAATGCCTCAACCTTTTAATATTGGCATTAAATAATTACTTTTTCACAGAGCACTGGTATCCTTAAATTGTATTTGGGTGGTTATTCATTATAATAAGAATTATTTATATAGCCTTTCCAACATCCAAGGTCACTTTACAATATAGGTTAAAAAATTGAAAAAAATAAACCTCAACATCAAAGATAGACACACCAAGGGCAGAAAGTAATATTCAGAGGTTACTTACAATAACCTCTTACAATATCCATAACAAGGCAGAGGCCTATATCAAAGCCTACAAAAAGAAGCATGTCATGGGACCTTTAAAGATTGTGAGCTGAAGAGTAATATTCAGATTTTTATTTTTTTTTAAGTGTTTTTAAGAGGTTTTTGAAAGAGAGAAGGGTGGATGCTTGACGGATGTCTTGAGGAAAAGCATTCCACAACCTGGGAGCCACAATGCTAAAAGACCTGTCCCATGGTTACCAGACTATTGAAAATGCTGAATATGACACAGCCCCACCTAAGATATTTTTCACCAGCCGCCACTGCTCACTGGTGATATTTGTTTAGAATTTTCTGTTTCCTTCAAATATTTCTTGTCTCATATTTCCTCAAGCATGCTCTTCACTGACACATTTACCCAAGTTAGCATACTAGGTTCAAAATTGTTTGGTGTGGTGGAAAAAGCAGTGAGAAATTATGCAAAATTTATATAATAATTTTCACACAATTAAAATTTGTTTTGTCAACATTGTTTATTTCACTCTTTTTTATGATTCGCATAATTTGAAAAGGATTTTTGTCTGGAAAAGGCTGAAAAAAAAGTTATTTGTAAATTCAATTTGTATAGATGATTGCAGCATGCTCCAAAAAAGTTTGGCCAATCGAGTATTTCCCACTTTGTAAAATCACCATTTCTTCCAATAGCACTTAAGCATTTGTGCACTGAAGACACAAGTTTAAGTTTAGCAATCTTAAGTTTCCCCCATTCATCCATTATGCTGGTCTGTAGCTGTGCAGTTGTACAAGGTTTTTTGCCGTATTATGTGCTTCATAATGCAGCTCAGGACTGCATTTCCCAAAAGCATTGCAAGCTTAAGTTGATCGTAGAGACCATTGGCACCAATGATATCTACAATCTACTTAGGCTTAAGATGCTTTTGGGAAACAGCCTAGGACTGCAGGCAGGTGAATCTAGCACCCGCACTAGTGCACTTGTAATCCAGGCAGTATGTGGTTTGGCGTTGTGCTGCTGGAAAACCACTTCTGAATGTACGTGATCTCCGATCACTCAAATGTCACTCTCTTATAAACCATCATGCATCTGTAATGGATATCATGACATGAGCTCGGGATTACTTCATTAAACCTTTGTTAGTCAACAGCATTCACCGTTGCATCAACAGATGCAAGTTAAGACTTTACTCTGCAAAGGAGAAGCCCAACATCAACACTGTCATGAAGTGCCGCTGATTTTTCTTGGCTTGGTCTTATCTGAAATGGAAAGTAGAACAGTGGAATCGTTTTTTGAGCTACTACTGTTCACATTTCAAATAGTTTTTGAAAACAAATTTCTTGTTCTCTGGGCCAAAGAGGAAAAGGACCATCCGAGCTGTTATCAGCATCAGGTCCAAAAGCCTGTGTCTGTATGTTATTGTAAGAAATTATGATGTTACACATTGCTAAACACTCAACTGGCCCAACATTTTTGGAGTGTGTTACAATCCTTTGATTTGAAATGAGTGTATATTTAAAAAAAAAAAAAAAAATATTATTAACTTCACGTGGTTAAGCATCAAATAATGTGTTGTTTTGATTTCAATATAGTATAGGGTGAATAGAATTTACAAATCACTCCTTTTTGCTTTTATTAGGATTTTCCATACTTTTTGGTTTTGGTCCCAAGGTTTTTGGAGTTGGAGTTGTACATTCACACAAAACAGCTGGCTGTGAGCAGGGTAGCTCTGGCGGTTGTAGTGACTGCATATGTCAGCTATTTAATTGGCATACTGTATAATAGTTACATTTACATATTTGTCAGATGCTTTAATCCAAAGCAATTTACAGTGCACTTATTACAGGGACAATCCCCCATAGCAACCTGGAGTTAAAAGCCTTGCTCAAGGACACAATGGTGGTGGTGGCTGTGGGGATCAAACCAGCAACTTTCTGCATACCAGTTCTGTGCTTTAACTCACTACACCACCACCGCACAAGTTTTTCTTTTTGGTTTTGTTTACTCACCAGCCTCTTGTGAACGTATCTAAACATATGAGTGTGAAAAAGAATGGTTTGTGTGTGTGATGCGAAATTTAGTGGCTGCTGGCTCCTCCATATCTCAGGAACACTGACCGCTAATCCCACTGTTACGGACTGCGTGCATTTAATCCATTAAAACTGTGTCAGTCTGTGTGTGGTCAAATGTAACTGCTCAAAACCTCAACAAATGGTGATCACTAAGTCTCTAGGGAGTGTTATCCAGTAGAAATATTACTTCTGTCATACACACACACATGCTGCCTCGTTCTATAAAGGTTCATGCAGAAGATCTCTGCTTCTTGCTCCAGTTAATCCATTCTCCTCAGTTCTGTGTGTGAAAGTGTGAAAAAACTGCACTCATCCCACTGATCTGAAACAGCTGTGTGCCATATCTCTCTCTCTCTCTCTCTCTCTCTCTCTCTCTCTCTCACTTTTGAACTCCATGAAAATTTATATTCTGTTTAAGTTTGCCAATATGAGGAATGTATCAAATTGTTTCCATGAATGAATGAATAAATTATTTTTGTGCTACAAGAAGGCATTCCAAAATTTCCTGGAGATATGTACATCTGTTTTGGATTTTGAGAACAACATGACATGATAGATTAAAAGAATAATAGAAAAACCACACCAGACTCTTTATACTTTTAGTTTTATATATATATATATATTGTTTCTTTAATGTATCTCTATTTAATGTTTTATTTCATTGTATTTTTTATTATGCATAATTTTTAAATATATTGTTTAATTCAATATAAATAATTTTTGGCATAATCATTTGTCTATTTCTAATAATTTTTTTGAAATACACGTAACACAAGTAATGTGCTAGGAACTAATTAACTTAATTGAAAGTCACTAACTGTCATTTCATACAAGATATTAAAATGTAATGCATTAAACTAAGATTCACTAAAAGTTAAGTTATCCAGATTACACCAGAAGTATGTAATATTCTTTCTCTCTTACACTCATGTGCACGGATGCGCTGGCGGGTCCAAAGGAGGCACTATATTGTGAAAAAAGTTTACAATTAACATTTTTAAGTCTCTGTATACAGGAGTCAGGCATATCATCTCTGAACCTTTCAGGGATAACCATTAAATCACTTCTGCATTTACGTTACTTAAAATAACGAAATACGCCCCCCAATTATTTTGTATATTATTTTTTAAAAAGCCATCTTTCACAACGTATCTGTATTTTAAATGTATTACGGGCTATTAACTGGCTTTTCGGCAAAATTGAAATAATGAATCAATGATGAAACCAAAAAATTCAAATGAAAAATGGAAAAGGTTACATAAACATATAAAAAACAATTTTTTTTTTTTTTGGCATACCAAAACTGTAATCATTAAAATGTATAAAATTACAAAAACATGCGATAACCTGCCCAGAAATGTGACAGCCTGTCCCAACCTGAAAATTATGAAAAATAAGCTTGTGCTTATTACACAGTTCAACAGGTCTACCTTCATAACAGCCAAACCTTGCTTCAGCGTATCCCCGTATGAGTGCATTCTTTTCCCCCATTAGAGCTATTAGAAAACAATTCTAACTTTAGTTTGTTTGAATAAAATTCACAAAATGTATTCTAATTAAAGGCTATTTGTTTACAGCCCTCAAAGCGATACAGTCCGCACAAACAACACAACCTCTGGGCACACTTGATATGTGATAACTCTTGAAACATGAACTCTGCCCTGCTCTACAGTATCTCCACACCAAAGGCTGTTCCGACACATCACACATTTGTACAGCAGGATTGTTTTCCTCTTGGATTCCTGTAATATGGCTGCTTCTGACTCCTGACCTTGATAGTGTGCTCTTAAATGAACACAGAGATAGAACAGCAGGTGCATCATGATTGACAGGAGGCCTAATTCTGCTTGCCACATGACTGATCACGGAGGGGGGTAAATTTGTCTAGTTAGGTGAAGATCTCTGACACAAACCTGCACTATAGACAGTCTGTATCTACGGGCTGCAGTGGCTGAAACAAGGATGTTTTCAGTGGACACAATACAGCATAGTCTTATTTATTTGAAAGAATGTGGACAGCCATATTTCTACTTAATTTAACTGGCTCAAAAGAAGATATTGGCTGAGGTGAGGCATTGAACAATTGATTCCTCAAAGAAGTGCAGATAAAGCTGCATTTCAACTACAAACATTCACATGTGCAAGAAAAAGTTACATGGATTGAACAGAATTCAACTTCACCAAAGGAAACACGAATCACCCTGATGGTCACTTTAAACGAAACTATTACAGTAAACAACATCAATAATACTAAAAAGAGCTCATAGCTCTATAAATCCTTAATAACAACTTTTAAATGCCCCAATATGTTCCTTTTGACCAAACATGCTTATATGGAAGCAAAAGGGCTTATGGATATTCCCCACAACCTCAGTTCTGTACTTAGTTAGAGGAGTTCAGTACTGAGAAGTACTGAGTTAGAAGTACTTCAAACCTTAATTTTATGGGGTTTTAAGCCAAAGATGTTCAAGGAACTCACAACTATTCATTTACTTTATGTATCTCTCCATGTTCACCATATTATTAATATTTTATGCTGTAAACGTTAATGGGAATTAAGTAAAGCTAAAATTGATAAATATGTATGTTTCTGAGTAGAAGCTACGTCATGGTTATTGAGCTAAATAATCGTTTTTCAATCAGCAAAACAAACAGTACTGCGATACCATGTTTTTATATACTTATTTATTTTTTTATGTAAAAGTGTGATTTATCTTAAAGAAAGATGGCAAAAGCACACTTTCAAGCTAAACAATTAAGAAAAAGTAGTGTGTTAGTTTTAGAATCATGAACAATAGATATACAGTACTATTCAAAGTGCAGCTAAAAGGTAATGAAACACTTTTTGGTTGAACTAACACTTCATTATCACTAGAGAGTGCTGATAGACAAGTGGCTATCAACACACAGACCCTTCCTGCACATATTACAGAAGATATCTGCCTTTCCTGTTTCTTATTTCATTCAGATGTTCTTTTTTGCACACACACACACACACACACACACACACACACACACACACACACACACACACACACACACACACACACACACACACACACACACACACACACACACACCTGTGAAATGAAAGTCTGAAACAACCACAACAGCTTTTAAATCTCTAAACATAAAACTGATTAGTGATAATGCATTTCAAGGCAATGGATACAACTAAACACTCTTACAGGCAAATATAGCAGGTCAAAGTTAAGCTCTGTTTCTAGTTTGTTCTAGAGGCGGTGAGAATGCATTTTACTGCTGTGGAAAGAGTTCAAATCAAAGCAGCACCTCTCTCTATGCCATATGTTTAAACACGCGCGCGCACACACACACAGTTTGCTGCAATCCATCATTGAAACATTGTTATACAAATTCAGTCCTTTCCTTACCTGCCATAACTCCAATGATGTGAGGCACTAGGTTGGTCCTTTCCAGATCCCAGGTGATCACACGGTCCACAACACACTAATGTATTTTTAAAATCATTCCATCATGGGGTGCTTCTTATTTCTTTAAATGTCACAATCACTGATGATTTTGCACAGAAAGTACTACTGTACTTTAAGAGATCTGCCATCAAGTTGTTTGAACTCCTTTATTTTATTTTTCATTTTAAGTCATAGAACATCCTGTTGTCTCTGATCTAATTGAAGCCCAGCCTACTTCCAACAGCTGCAACTCATTGCGACTAAAGGAATATGACAAAGAATCTAGAGAAATGACTAAGTCAAACTGTATATCAAGCATTTGTCCCAGTATATACTGATGGATCTAAATATCCTAATACAGGGAGAACAGGTTTTGCTTTCAGTACTCCATCCTTAAAAAATTCTGTTAATAGGAGAACATCAGATCAAATGTCAGCATACACAGTTGAGATTATGGCAACTGCAACAGTGGATAGAAGAGATACAAATCAAAAAGGATGTTCTTTGTACAGATTCATGTTCGGCATAAAAGTCACTGCAATCATTCACATCTCAGACAGGATATAGTCAATGTGAAATATGAAAATTGGTATAGATTCAAGAATATGAATATCATGACAATATTTATGTGGATACCAGCTCATAGGGGATAAATGGCAATGAATTGGTTGATGGTTAGCAAAACATGTTTTGGAAAATTAGGAGATCATGAATATATCTCTAAGTAAATATGAAGCACAAGCAATAATTAAAGATACTAAGGAGGGGCAACACTAATGGGACACAGGAAACTTTATGAAATACAACGGGAAGTAGGTGTAGTGAGTACATCTAAAAGAAGCACCAAAGAGGAAAATATTTGAACAAGATTAAGGGTAGGTGAGAGTGGAAAAAATAAAGATTAAAAATACTCGTATTTATGGATTAAAGAGTGTATTTCATTACCTCAAGAGGACAGAGCTGATTAAGACCATTTTTTTTTTTTTTTTACGAAATGGGTAAACTCTGGTCCACACTCCGACAGAGTAGGTGGCGATAATGTACCTTAACGTTGGTGCCACCCGCCATAAAACCAAAAAAGAAGAAGGCAGTACCTCTTATTCCTACAAGCTGTCATTTGTGGTATCTTTTGTGTGAATGATACAATATCACAACAACACCATCAACCGTAGTACCAATCTGTTATGACGTCTGCAATAATTCATTTGAGTATTGACTGTTTAGTGTGCACTGGTCATGCAATAAATTATGCAAATAGGCATGTGTCATGATGTTAAGACCAGAATGATATTAATGATCCAGAATATTTTAGGACCAGTAAAACAAAGGGACAGAAAAATAACAAGATGAACACCATTGTTTGGAATCATGCCAAGGACATTGTGTGCATCATGTGGTTCAACTAATGAAACTTCTGTAAAGAATGCACCTGTGCTTTCTCATTTTCCAGAAAGCTTCAATTGGAGTATTGTGAAGCACGCATGATCTTGTGGTCATTAACTACAAATCAATGTTAGTTCAATGTAAGTGTCACCACCCATGTGTGCTGTTAGCTAATATCAAAATCTCAATGCTGATGTAAAATACTTTTAACATTGAAATCACAACTAAACTGAAAAATCAACATTGTATCAATGTCACCTTGCTATCTGGGCAGGTTTCAGTTAATAAATAAGATTTGTTTTCTTGGAAAAATTAAATGCTACACATACAGTACACGCAAGAGCAAACAGAATTCATGGTGCTGGGTAAATGCCGGACCGGATGAGTGGGTGGGGCTCCAGGTGTTTCTGCGCCTGTGGTGAATTTCTCATCACTGCTACACTATTTCCTCCCTTACAAATATGTGTGTGAGGTGGTGTCAACATGTGTGTGTTGTGGGATTGTAAGTTTAAATCGCCTATAAGCACTTGTACATTAAACACTTACACTAAACAAGTGTTTGCATGTGGCATAGATATGTATGTGCTGAATTTCTACGACAAGTCTGTCTGAGTATAGTCAAAGTCCCTTTCAAGGCAGGTCAGTCCACTCGACGGCCATCTTTTGAATGCTCCCGGAGAGCTATTTTCTGAGGATACAAGCAGCATAAAGGTATCCAGCTACTATCTACTTGAATGGGGATAGACGGAAATCTCTAAAATGGTTGGCAAAGAATAAGATCACAGAACATATTTCAAATCAGCAATAAAATCTAGCTATACATCACTAGCTCACTTCACGTAACAAAATGCTATTTTCCAGTCTGGTCCAGCAAATTCACGCATACTCGAGTTGGTTGACAGGCAATGCCTGTCTCAAAAAGGTGATTGGCTCTTTTACCTGTAAGGATGGACTTCCCTACATCCACCATATTGGCTTTTCTGATTTCTCCCATTAATTTTACTATGAAGTGTTCCATCTTGAGCTGATTAGTCACTGGTATGGTTGATAGTTGACTCTGTTGTATTAAGAGAGATCTCATCATTGCAAGTCCAGAGCAGGTGCCTATTGGGTCAAGGTGCAAGTGTCAGGACCTCAATGTGAGTAGGGTCAAATAACTGGTTTTAAACGGTGTTGCAGCCACCTGTCCAGAGGTCAAAAGGCAGGGGTAGCTAGGCCACCAGCAGGGGCTGACCAACCACACAGAGAATGTGGGATATGGACCAGACAAACTGAAATACAGTCGCACACTGCTGTCAGAATACACCAGACATTTACAATACATGGAGCAGCTTTCAAGCAGATCATAAACCACAAGGACAGTTATTAATGGCTGTAAATTACTGTAAAATGGCGGTAAAAACCATTTATTCACACACAAACTATTCAGTTACCAACATGGTTTGTACAAATAAGTTCTAAAATCCCTGGAGAAAGCTATCCACTAGCAGTCCCATTCATCTCAAAGGCAGTTGCTCGATTGGTGCATTGAGCCCAGAAAGCATGTGAGTCATGACCTGGCTGTTGCCATCTTTGCTTCATGCTCAGAAACATTTTTGAGCTGATCGCCTAAACCATAAATGCTTTATGACTAATAACTCTATATATATTATCAACTCCTTGCCAGCAGACAGGGAAAAACGAAAGTCAATTTCACACTGTTAAAAGCCCTCAGATAATTATGGAAATAAAATATATATAAGGCAACACGAAAAATCACTTAAAGTTGGCTAGTTCACCTAGCAGTAGCACCTAGTCACCATATTATTTTGGTATTTTATGGTAATTCACACAATGCTGGGCATAAACAAACTTTTATAAAACTATTCATTAATAATAATTTTGCCACAATCCATAATTGAAACATTGTTATACAAATTCAGTCTTTTCCTTACCTGATATAACTCCAATGATGTGAGGCACTAGGCCGGTCCTTTCCAGATCCCAGGTGATCACACGGTTGGACCAAACATTGGTAACTGGTTAAACATCTACTATAATGTAATGATATTTTTTTCTGATTTATATGTTGCATTCAAAATAAAATATTTAGTCAGAATATATGGCTACTTTTCAATGTCAGTCAAAGGAGAAATATGCTTTTTCTTCGCATAATGGTGTTGTTACTGCATCTACAGTAGGGCCTAACTGCAGAAGCTAGCCAACTAATCCTTGACCCCCGATTTGCTCCAGGGAAATACGTTGTGAACTACATTTGCCATTTTGTTGGAAATTTGAAAGAATTCTGTGGAGTGGTGAAATTATAAATGGAGCTGAGAGTATACACACATACTGATAGCTAAATGCATAATCAAATTAGGCAAATTATTTAATAATCAAACCTGCAAGGGACAGGTGTTGAGTACAGCTTTGTGAATAATGGGCATTTAAATTCTGCAGAATGTGCAGAGCTTTCTGTGCACACACAGGCAGTTTTAAAACTGGCTTATTGACATTTCATAATAAGTAAAAGTGCATTTTGGTTGGGTGAGTGCAAGAGCCAACTGTGTGGGCTCATTAATTGTTACACAAACCATACACAGTTTTCAATGCAACATTTGATGAATTCAAAAAAATGTTCTGGTGTGATGCAAAAACAAAAAATTGTAAGCTCATCCCTCCTCCAAAAAGCTGCAGAGTTTACATTATTAGCTCCTGAAATACATCACATGTTCTTACAGGAGGATCTCCCTGCTGGTGTGTGTTGAGAGAGAAATACCTGACT
This sequence comes from Moxostoma hubbsi, assembly GCA_032164185.1. Taxonomy (NCBI): domain Eukaryota; kingdom Metazoa; phylum Chordata; class Actinopteri; order Cypriniformes; family Catostomidae; genus Moxostoma; species Moxostoma hubbsi. The sequence goes on from JAVLUX010000011.1 coordinate 35,504,177, forward strand.
GTGGAAGGTTTGCAATGTGAGTGATGAACAAGTCTGAGTATTAGCAGAGCTAAGATTGCCTGCAGGTCTGGGATCAGTGGCAGAGGGTGATCATCACCATTATAATTAGAGTCCTGAGTGGATGCATATGTGGGATGAATTTGTTTGGCCCATTCCCAGGAAATTATGCTTTTTTTTGTCTGCCTCAAAACAATTCAGAAATTTCAATAAATAATTACATTAATAAATGAATTAATAACAACTTAAAGCTGACGTGTGTCATTTCTTTCTAAAGAAAAACAAACAAACGTGTTTTAGTTTAAAATTTACTTTGCAATGCTCAACAAGCAAAGTCCAGATTTACATTTCTTAGCAATAATAACAACAAGAAATCAACAAAATAAACAGAGAAATAAATCAATAATTTATAAATAAGTGCAATTTTAGACCTCCTCAGGATAGGAGTAGCACTTTATTTTCAGTTGTTTGTCTGTGTGTGATTCCTCCTGCTGTTCCTGTCGAGCATGGGTGATCAGAGTTCCCCCCTACAGCATATATGACAACATGGCAAGACCTCTGCATGTTTAGGAAGTGAAGAAGCCTGGTCTTTCTTTACACTCTGCGGGAGGGAGCAAGAGAGAGAGAGAGAAAGAGAGAGTAAGAGAAAAAGAGAAATCGTATTGAAGAGGACACGGAGCGAGACGTCTAGACTGCCAGTCTGTACATTGAGGCACCTTCAATTGTCCCTTGAGAATTTCTCTGCATTGCCTTAGCATCTGTGTTTCTATATGTGTGTATGGAAGTAGGCCTGCATACTTAGCTATAGCTTGGGGATGAATTTGTCTCAGAAGTGAGACACTCTGCTTGTCTGTGCTCACAGCTTTCCAAATAGTAGTGGGGATTTTAAATCATTGTTCATTTTTTTTATTCCTTTTGTGACCAGTTCTGCAGATTTCATCTGTACACCAGTAGGTGGCGACAAATTATCATGTTTTATGTTATAAGTGAATTATTGACAGTACCGCTGCTCCCTATAAGCAGACTATGCAGTCTGCCTAGGGCACCAACTCCCTAGGGAGCACCATCTTACTCATATCATGTGACCCGCTCATGATTATTGAATTGAGTGAAGAATGAAAATTATAATTTTTTAGTTTTTTTTTTGCTGTCACCCCTCACTCATTACATTGTCAGATAACTACTGATTATGAAAAAATGCAAGATATAAAAATAATCCCTTCAATGCCTTCAAGGATTTAACATTATTACAGTCTTGCTATACATCTGTTTACATGTTGTGTGGTGCCATCAGGGGCGGACTGGGACTAAAAAGTGGCCCTGGCCCTGAGCGGCCCACCAAGTGTGTCTGAAAGGACTAAATATTAAATGAAACAAATGACAATAAAATGCAAAGTAATCTCTTCAGTAAACAAAATTCTTTTTTGAACGTAACTGTATTCTAATGACCAATTAGTCATATTGTAACTGTAGCAGTACAGTTACTTATATTTTGTATTTTAAATACATAATCCCGTTACATGTATTTCGTTACTCCCCAACCCTCTATATATAGCTAGTCGTGAAAGTGTTACGCAGCAGAACAGTGATGACCCATATAACTATGTGTAAAAGTTTATTTAAAATAAATTATTAAATGAAAGCAAAGTTGGCCAGAATATGTACATATATAAATATAAATATATGTAAAGAAATAAACATACCTCTTGAAGTGTAGATCTTTGCAGATATTTTGCAGATTAATTGCTCATATTTTCACTCTATGTGTGTGTGTTGCATCTTTATATCTGCAGTTTTAATTCCCCCCTCAGATTATTCTTGAGAATATCTCATTGGGCTTGATGTCTCAAGACTAATGCTTTGACGAGCTCTGTTTCTGATTTAATTTAAACAAAGTAATCCTCAAAGACTCAAACAACCCCAAAGTAATATTTTTCATTACTTATTTTCTGTATTTTTATCAGGCATGAGCATTTTTCTGCAAGCTCCACTTCAGCTCTCTGCGGTATAAATTTTGCAAACGACTATGTATTGCCCATAGCTTTACTGTTTGCAGATTTGATGTACGCTGCTGTTATTTTATTTGTTGTAACTTGCAGTTATTTGTCATTTTGTGATTATTCAGAGCTCATCTTATACTTAAAATGTTGTCTTTGGTTGTCACCACTATTGTGATTCATATGTCAAATAATGAGCTCCACACAAGGTATGCGTGAATGTTTACAAACCTAAATGTGCAACGATGTATAAGTAATTTCAAAATGAAAGTTTTTTCAGATTATCAAAATTTAAGCTGTTGTATCTTTACAATACAGAGTTCATTGAATATTCACCCTGTAATCGCCTGCAGGACTGGTTGGTATTTGTGCAGCAAGGGTCCGGCCCAAATTACCCTCTGGCCCATTGGGAAAATGCCCGGTGCTTCCGACGGCCAGTCTGCCCCTGGTTGCCATATATGTTGTTTGTTTGTGTCAGGTGTCCACTGCAGAGCAGGTGGGGGGAGGGGGAGGTTTGTGAGGTCCCTAACTTATTTAAAACAGTTCCTAACCTGTTTCTTATTAAACCTTTCACCTTTGACCCTATTTAGGTCGTATAGCTCATAACAACTGTGCAGTCCTTGCCACCCACTGAAGATCAAGCTAACACACTTACAATTGCTTCTTACATAGCAATTGCAGGTTTTCAGTGTATTATATTTGGCAGATTCTAAAATCTAAGCAAACACACAAATTCTAAAAGGCCATTTTGGAAGCTTCATTTGGGTTCCAGAAAGTATATTTTGAGATCCTAATGGTAAGAATTCAGAGACTTTTATTTATAATGATCTCATGGAGTTTTGAATATGTATTTGTGTACAGCACAACTCACAATGTCAAGCTAGTTGTAGTTGTAGTAGTTGAGTTGTAGCTCTGATACAGCCAGTGCTAAAAAAAACATAATAATAATAATTATTAGTTAATTTAGTTATGTCATTGAGTCATAGATTTTGAGTTATGTGTCCATGTTTTTCATTTTACATTCACTTAAAGGAGTATAAATGGAGGAGCTTGTGGCAATCTCATTAGCATATGAATGCAGACAGGCTGGTGTGTGTGTGTGTGTGTGTGTGTGTGTGAGTGTGTGTGCAGCAGATGGACTCGGTCATGTTGACTTTTGACCCTGTCGTTGTAATGAGGGCTGGGAGACTGGTGTAACATTGTGTTTCCATCACACAGAGTCTCCTCAAAGCACACAGATTTGGAGTAAGAGGTTAATCAATTCAATTCAACTGATAATTAGCTCATTAACCTCTGCAACATACTACTGAACATCAACTCATTTCCTCATTACATTTATCAATTACTTTGACTGATTAATCATTACAATCTAAACATGATTTATTATTATATCAAGACACAAAAATCTCCTAGATATTAACATTCACATTAATAAACTATGAGTAAACATATTAGCACAGATAACATGTACCTGCTGCATATTTGTCAGTTGTCTTTGTGTATTTATGAATTATAGGGTACAACAGGGCTAAAGGCTCCTGCTATAAAAGGCACATTTGACTTTACTTTCTCACAAAACAGTACTTCCCTAACACCTGTTTGTCATTACACACTGCAAAATTCTCCTGAACCATGAGATCATTACGAATAATATCATAAGGTTGATTTTGAGGCAATTTGATCTAATATTTAATCATTTTTTAAATTGTTTAAATAAATTATAATCCCTGAAATTCTCACATGTATTTTGATACAGAAAACTTGTTTGATATTTTATGTTTTGTTTAAGGTGATCAAATCCCAAATTATTCAATACCTGTCAAAAACATGAAATGATTATATTCGGGGTAAAAAGCCCCCCATAAAACACATTGTTTTTCTTAATTGGGGTGAATAGATTTGTTAGAATAGATTTGCTAGATTATGTTTTTTAATTTATTTTTTGTCACCCAAATGAGTTAATTCGATATGTGTAAAAGTATCTGTTGATCAAGAAGGTAGTTGTTGTTCTTTAAGTTGTACAGGTGTGTTCATAAGTGTATGATGGCAAGCATCTGTATACAGGTACATGTGGTTATGGTAAAAGTTGATTGAATAATCATTTATAAACCATATAAAGCCTATAATATAAATAGAAATTACACATAATTTTTTATTATATGAATAATATACATATAGTTAATGTAATGCATTTTTTAATATTTGTGTTTCTTCATCTTTAATTTGAATTTGAATTTTATTTTTATTTATTTTTAAAGTTAAGCATTGTTACTGTAAAACATTTTCACACTCTCACTATTTTGACAATGTCCAACAGTGTATAGACATGCAAAATATTCGTGTCATTTTTGTTACATTTTTTTCTTCTTCTATTGCGTTAAATAGAGTTCTGTGGTGGAAATGACAGTAATGGGAATGGGAATGGGAAGTTTTTCAAATCAAATGACCACCTCCTTTGTTTTTCTGAGGCAAATTTCATAGGTAACATTTTATGCATCCTAAATACACACAATTAAAAAAAAAAATCACACTTTTTGCAAAATTACAGCTTGATTGGAAATTACAATCAATAAAATATTCTGTGCGCAGGTTCTATCGACCTTGAATTTACTTTTTTTCTTCAAACGTCACTTATCTCATATTTTATTTCAAGCAAGATCTGTACTGACACTTTTAACAACTTGTAAACAAGCAGGCCTTCTCTAACTTTTGAAAAAAAATCATAAATAAATAAAAATTGGTGTGGTAGAAGTGATGCCACAACTGTGGGACAGTCAAAATTATTGAAACGTTTCAAACATGTCTTCATTTGTATTTCTCTAATGGATTTTCAAAGTTTAATCTTGAAAGTCTGGGTCTTGGACAAGACTAAATGATAGTTCCCAATTCAGTTTTTTTTTTAGATATTAAAATGTTATTTTCAAAAATGTTTTTGAAAAAAATATATTTTTGTTATTTCTTTAATTTTTTGATTCACAAAACAGGACTGAAGAAACAGAAAATACACACAGATTATCAAATGATATAAAATGATATCCCTTCTCCTGAACAACACCCCCCCCCCCCACCCCCACCCCCAAAACACACACACACACACACACTACAAACATCCAGTGGTCTAACACAAAATTAAAGCATACACAGACAAAAAACAAACAAACAAACATTTTTTTTTTAAATTGGACAAGAGTAAACACTTAAAAATAAAAAAAATGAAATCATACAAATCTTCCTCCACTGCCCCTCCCTGAGAACCCTCCTAAAAGGCCAAATAGTTGCCACATTTTTTATTAAACGCATTCAAATGCTACCTAGCCTTCTCTATAACTTTCCCTCAAATGCCGTCACTCTCAAAATGAGGGTGCTCCAGCCGACCCTCATCCCCTAAGAATATTTTTTCTGCCAATCATAATACCAGCTATGACCCAATTTTTATGTATTTATCCCCTATATGAATGACCACCCTATCACCTAAAATACAAAGTCTGGGGCAAAATGAAATTTGAGTTCCCATTATGTCACACATAAAACTCTTTTTCTCAAATTCTTGGATCTTATCACACCACCAAAAACATGGGTTGTTCCCATCTTCTGATTGGCATCGCCAGCAGGTGGGTGTGTCTTTAAGACCAAGCCTATTCATTCTAGAGAGGGTCCAATAGAATCAATGTAAAATCTTGAATTGCATAAGGCACACCCTTGCATCTCTAGATGTAGACTTGATGTTTCTTAGAATCTTAGCCCACACTCCCTCCTCCAATACCAAGTTTAAATCTTTCTCCCATAATCTCTTGAGAGAAGTTGAAGCTCCTTCACCCATACTCTGAATTAGCAGGAAGTAATACACTGATGCCTCATAACCTTTTCCAAAGGCATAATCACAACTCCCAGAGCGTCTGCTGATTTTGGAGGGTGTATGCTTCTCCCAAAAATAGTGCAGAGCAGGTTGTGCAGTTGTACATACCTAAAGAATTGAGATCTGGGAATCCAAATGTTGGAACCATATTTTCAAAGGATCTCAACACTCTACTCTCATATAGGTCACTGAGTGTATTAACCTCCCTCACAATAAATACACTCTGACCAGCAGAAAGGGGACTTATTAATACTTAATTTTGGGTTCAGTCATATGCTCGAGGCAACATTTAAATAAATGTCTGAATTAAACATTCTGGATACTTTTGACCATACTGCATGCAAATGCGAAATAAAGGGGTGTAACATAGAAAGGCTTTGCAGTGGCAAGATAGGGGCAAAAAACTTCCTGTACAATACAAAACCAGGGAGGGGCTCTCTCAGGTGGAAGTGACCAATGAGCCAAAAGTCTGAGACTGAATGCATAATAATAAAACAAAATCTTGTGTAGGCCTAGCCCACCTTTGTCAATTGGCCTATGTAATTTACTGAAGCATAATCTGGGACATTTACCATTCCAAATGAAGGACTTCGCTATGCTATTAAATTGCTTGAAATAAGAGAGGGGGACATCTAAAGGGAGAGATTGTAGCAGGTAGTTTAATTTTTTAATAAAATTCATTTTAATAACATTAATCTTCCCAATCATAGATAAATGTAATGAAACCCTCCTGCCCACATTGCTCGAAAACCTTTTTATAAAAGGGTCAAAATTAACCGTAACTAAATAACAAATTTAAGATAAAATACCCAAATACTACTAAAGGCGCCCGGCTGAAAAGCGGTTGTCAGAGCCAAAGCATTGGATTTAGACCAATTAACTATGTATCCTGAGAATTTAGAAAAGGAATGAATAATTCTGTGGAGGCAAGGCATAGCTCTAGTTGGGTCAGAGACGAATAATAAAATATAATCTGTGTAAAGCAAACGCTTATGCGCCACATCGCCCGCCACCACCCCTGGAAAATCATCCTCCTTTTTTATCGTAGGTGCTAATGGTTCCAGGGCAAGACAGAACAATAATGGGCAAAGAGGGAAACCCTGCCGGTTGCCCCTATCCAGAGTAAAATAATCTGAAATGAATCCATTCGTTTGTACTTCCATTACCGGGTGTCTATAAAGTAACTTAATCCAACCAATAAAAGTATTCCCAAATCCATACATTTCTAAAATCTTAAAAAGATAATCCCATTCTACCATATCAAATGCCTTTTTTGCATCAAGTGAGATAACACCGACCGGAGTCTGATCATTCACCACTGACCACATGATATTGTTGAAATGGCTAATGTTATCAGAAGAGCTACGGCCCCAAATAAACCCCACCTGATCTATATGTATGAGATGTCATAACGTTACTTAATCGGTTAGTCAAATTGTTGACGAAATTTTTATGTCTAGCTGGATCAGGGAAATTGGATGGTAACTCTTACACTCGCTTGGATCTTTGTCCTTTTTAAGAAGGCAGAAGGCGGAAACTTTCCATTCTTTAATGATTCCGTATAAACTTCTAGCAAAAGTGGAGCCAGTTCTGTAGCATAAGATCTAAAAAACTCAGCGGCAAAGCCATCTGGCCCCGGAGCCTTGCCTGTAGGCAAGGCCTTAATTACCTCGCCAAGCTCCTCCAAGGTTATCTCCGAATCAAGAGAATTGTTTTGCTCAGCCGTCAGTTTAGGAAGTTTTATAATATCCTCAACAGTAGACGAAGACGTGGAACTATTGAGATCAAGATAGAATTCTTTAAAATAATTATTAATAACAATGGCTGAGGTAAATAGTTCACCACCAGCAGATTACATTGAGGGAATGGTAGATAAAGCCACTCTCAGTTTCATATATCTAGCCAGAAGTTTTCCTGCCTTGTCTGCTGACTCAAAGTATGACTGTCTTGCCCTGAATAGCCAAAACTCCACTTTAAACGACAAAATAGTATTATATCTGTATTTCAATCGGGTCAATTCTCTGAGGCCATAAGATGACATTCGGCACTTCAGCTCTGCCTCTGCATTTTTAATATTCCCTTCCAACTCCACAAGTTCTCGTGCTTTGGATTTTTTGGTGAATGAGGCATACTGTATGACCCGGCCCCTAAGAACTGCCTTAAGTGCCTCCCAAGACACGCCCACAGAGGATAATGAGGACCAGTTGGTGTCCATATAAACATTGATTTCAGCCTTTAACATTTGTTGGAATTCAGGATTTTGCAAAAGGGAAATATTAAAGTGCCAACTATATGATTTCCTTTTCTCCATATGTGGCAACACCTCTAAACACACCAGGGCGTGATCTGAGACTAAAATGTTTCCAGTTGAGTAATCAACAACAGTTGTAATGAGGGACTAAGATATATATATAAAACATCTATTCTAGAGTAAATCTTATGGACTGATGAAAAAATGTATAGTCCCAACAAGATGGGTTCAAAGTCTCCAAATATCTGTGAGACCAAGATTTTTACACATCCTGTGAAGTGTCAGTGTTGCTCTAGGGGGCTTGCACACTTTTGCTTCACTATGATCAAGGACTGAGTCCATCAAACGATTAAACTCTCCTCCCAATATTATATCATGAGGGGTGCCATCGGCTTGCAACTTCCCTTGAATAAAAAAAGCCCTGTATATATTGATTGGGGACTGTTTCCCTCAGTGGATCGCCAAGATGGGACACTGTAAGCTTGCTCGATTTCCAGCTTATGGCCTGTTATGTCAAGCAGATTCAGAAAGAGAACCTTCCAGGAATTTCACCATATCCTGACCTTCTTCATCCTCAGGAATTCCGACGATTCGGATGTCTCCACGTCTTCCAACTTCTCACAGACATGCTCCAAATCCACCTTGATCGCTAGCGGATTAACAGATAATTCCCTCTCCGATGACTCCAGATAATCGGTCCATTTTTAATCATCCCCCACTCTTGTAACCACCTCAGAGAATTTTGTCTCCATGGCAGTGATTGATCAAAGTAGTACAGCAAGATCCTCCAAGTCAGAAACGACCTTTGTCAGCATTGCCGCATGTTCAACATCTCTCGCCAAATTTCCCTAATTTCTCCGACCAAATCGACTCCCTGGCTCAGGGCCTTCTCAGGGGTGTCAAATTGAACACGTAAGTGTCTTTTAATATCTCCTGAGCCTGAGGGTTTTGATTTCTTTGACATATTGTCCTCCTAGAACAGTTATGGTACAGTGTGTATAGAATCTCACCGGTTTATGTCATTAATAATGTTAAAACTAGCAAAGTGCACAGAGCTCGCCATTCACAGGTCCAAACCTTACATGGTGTCCTGTGACTCCTGCAATTCAGTTTTAATGACACACTAATTTCACAAAAAGAAAAAAAATTATATTTTTTAAATGAAAATCAACCCGCTACTGTGTATATATAGTAGGTCTATATTATTTTATAACAAAAAAATATGTAATATTTTGCCAAGTTTAGCTACATGCGTATTTATACAGTGGTTATTTGAAGAATGAAGGGGAAAAAATTTAGAGGATCAAGTTAATTCTTATTCATGATTCACTTTAAAGCTAAAAAAAAATGCAGTTAGTTTCCATGGCAACCATCTTGCCTGTGCCCCTCTCTTTTCTCTGAGAGCCAATGAGGCGAATGATCCATACTGTTCTATTACCCTCCTCTCTCCAGATCCTTTTATCACCAATCAAGAGGTCAGAGAGCACGTGCTCCCCTTATCCTGATCTCTCACACAAATATATCATCTGACGACAGAAAACAATGATAAATGGAGTCTCAGTAAAGCCATTTTGAGAAGGCGGCTTGTGTTGTCTGAAGGCTTTAGAAGAGTGAAATTATAAATTTTTTCATATCGCTTTTGTGTCAGCTACTTACATTATAATGCTAAATTCAAGCAAGTTTATCCAAGTGTGTTTGATAGCCTAAGGCTTTACTCTGTTCAGTGCCACTGAGCCCTTATTACCACTGTTATCTGTCTGATTGTTTCTCTCGCTCCCTCTATTTTCCTACATTTCCACAGTAATAATCCATCTCAAAGTGTATGTGTAAGTAAATATTATAATGAGTGTGTATGTCTGTATTATGGATGATTCCTGTCTTGCTCATTGTTAGCTATACTGACTGACCACTGACTGGCTGATAGCATCTGAACTGTCACAGCCAATCCCAGTCCAAGATTTATTAGTGCTGCTATCCTGGGCATAGTCTTGTCTGCACTTGGCTGGCTCATCCTTGTCTGTCTGTGTGTATGTTTTTCATGTCTGTGTGATTTCAGGCCATATGTCCGCTCTCACCCTGTCTGGCCCGAGAAACAATAATAATAGGTGCCTTCTGACAGCATACTGACATCCTGCAGACATGTACACTGCAATTTAGAGTTGGTCTGCTCTTTATCGATAGTGGAAGTCAAAGAAAGAATCTCACAGGCTATACAGATGTGATGTGTGTTAAGGCAAGGGGTGGAGACCATTGATTGGCATGCACTAAAAATTGCTACATTATGCTTTCCTGTGCAGAAAAACAGGGGCACGGAACATCTGTTCTATTTTAGAAGATTTCATAATCCAGATCTAGAAAGTAAAGAGCTCACCCATCAATACAATGTAATTGTAGCAGTGTTGCAGATGAGGATATGATTGCCTTGATAATGTGTAGTGAATGCTGTCAAACTGTGCAATCAACAAGTTCTAAACATTTTAATGGATGTGAAAAAGTTTTTTATCTGATGGATTGAGTTGCGTTGTAGTATGTTGGGCATTTCTAACTCTTTAATGAACTTAAACGCAGCGTAGTTCTAGCGGGAAGACTAGCAGCTGTACATCATCGCACCATTAGCTGGGTAATTCCTAGCCAATTGCATGTAAGCCATTACTTTATAAATCTGCTCACAATTTGCTGTTTCAGTGTGCTAACACGGCAACCTCCACCACCCCACCACCACCAGTTGAGCCCCGTCCCGCACGGGGGTAGGCTCCTCGCCCCTGCCTCCTATCTCCGGCAGGTACAACTCCCTCGGACTGCCAGACGTGGCCTACGCCAAAGAGAGTACTTTTCTGTTTTACATTCATCAAATAAATATCATCTTAAACCTCACTCAAGCCTGCATGTCTTCCCGATAGAAGTGTAGATATATTCAGTGAATGATATGGCATGTAATTGTACTCTACAAAGCTAGCCGGTGCTGTGTTATCCTACTGTCACACCAGACTTTGAATCCACCTGTAATGATACCCTCTGTGGTGCTACAGAGTGTTGGTTCAAATGAATATAATCTAGAAGCTCTTCCTGTCTCTTTCATTTGTCTTATACATGACAATGTTTCCTCTTTTGACAAGCCACCCAGCAATCAGTCTAATTTCCTGTATTTTAGAGTAATTTCCCCCTGCAATGTTGTGAGCTCCCTTCTGTTTCTTCCATTACTCTTCATAACTACTCATGAATATATTTATTTGAGTCATTTAAAGCTAATATGCATTTCCTTACAGCTTTTGCAATGGTTAATGCAATGACAGCTTGTATGACTGTGGTTCATGTTGTCAAGTAGAGATGAAAAACAAAAATCAAACCCCCTGACACCCAATATGATTGAAGCATGATTTCTTTCTGTCCATCTTAACCTCAGAGTTGACAATATTTGTTCATGTCAGCATGCAACAGTTAAATCTTCACTTTAAATGCTCATTTAGTATGTCTGTAGAGAACATTTCGGTTGGTCTTGCTTGGAGTCAATCTGTGCCAGATATTTATCCAATTCTTTCGATACTTCTTTGATGGCAGAAGGGAATTTGATGACTGTTTCTGTGTATTGCACTCACTGCTGTCACAGGTTAATTAAAGAGACAGTCCAAAAATGTCAACAGCTTTAATGTATCATGGAGTCAAGATAAGGTCTGTGAATTTTCTCTTATTTTTTAGCTCCTTTCTGTGTAGATTACAATCCCTATGGGCACCTCAAGGAAACAAATTGTGAAATAAAGCAATAAGCTTCAAGAAGCTGTTTTCAGTGATTTTAAGGATTGTTCTTTTGGGACAACATGAAGTGGAGCAGAGCGAGTACAGTTATGACACTGTGAATATTGCTCTTCTCATGCAAGTTTGAACTGTCAATATCAGTGTGCACATTTACATTAGTATCCGCTCTCTGTTTTGAAGGACGTAGTTCATTCTGGTGCAAAATAATTAGAGAGGGTTTCTTATTCCTCTTTCATTGTGAATAAATAATTATTCCTGTCTGACCATTAAAGGAACCTTTACTTCTTATAATTATTGATTTGTCAACTTAAAATGAACACATTTTGGGACATGCTATGATGCAAGGTCACGGAGAAAATCAGGTGATCACTTGGGGTCAGATGAAACACTGGGTCTGTTTCAAAACTTAGCGATCTGCCTCACTGTCTACTGCCTACATAGACAGCTGTCTTCAGTGGCAGCATCCTTGCTGAAATGTTGCCTCATAAGAGAGCGATTTGGAACACTCTACATAGGCGGCAGCTCTGTACATCATTCAAATAAAACTTGCATGCGAGTTAGCGAGTTGATTGACAGGCGATGTCTGTATCTAAATGTGATTGGCTCTTTTACCTTTTTGACATGCTTTCTACATCTATTAACTGTTGGGTTCCAACTTCTCCCATTACTTTAAATAGAAGTGACTCATCTCTGCTAAATATTCTCTGGCCTCACACTCTATAGAACTACAATGCCCATCATGCACTACATCTCCTCCCTGAAGTTTCCACAATTTTACTCCTGTTTTCTAGCAATACAGGGACAGTAAAAAGCAACACGTTCTTTTTTTAAAAGTAACTTCGATATTATGGTCTGAAATAATAAATATTGCGTTACTTGTTACTCTGAAAATAATCTGATTACATAACACATGTTACTTTTATGTCCTTACTCCCAAGTAAGCAAGACATATAAATTAATGAATTAATTGGTAAAAAAAGACAAAGATTAGATGGATGGATATATAGATTGATAGATGAATAGACAGACAGATAAATTGGAAAGACTGATAGACAGACAGAAATATAGGATAGACTGATAGACAGACAAACATAATAAGAAAGACTAAGAAACAGACAGACAGACAGACAAATAAGAAAGACTGATAGACAGATAAATATGAAAGACTGATAGACAGATGGATAAATAGGAAAGACTGATAGACAGGCATATAGACAGACAAATAAGGAAGACTGATAGACAGACAGACAGACAGATAAATAGGAAAGACTAATAAACAGACAGACAGACAGACCGATAAATAGGTGAGACTGATAGACAGACGGACATACACACAGAAAGACAGACTGTCATGAAAGGCAGCCTGATAAAGAGACAGACAGACAGACAGACAGACAGACAGACAAAACCATATAAGATAATCTGTTTTAGAAATGCTTAAGAGTAAACTGCTGCGTTTTTTCCCGCACAAAATGAACGCCTCGCGAGGGGCTTCCACTGAAGGACAGATGCACGCGGTGGACCACACACCACGTTGTGACGGCATTTTAAAAGTGTCATCCATGGTCAGAGGGGAACTCCATTCCAAAAATACTGCCGGTGGAAACTCAAGCTCCTGGAGACACAGATAGAATATGTGCATATCATCATCTGGGATCTTCCGGGTCCGAGCTCTCCACACGAATGCCAGCGGAAATTTAGAAATAGTTTTTATTAATAACATACAAAATATTTAACCGATTATGCTTAATTGGGCACCGACTAAGCACAAAACAAACATTATCGACTTTGTGGTGCACTTCAAATATACAATGCAGGCTATTGTAGGCCTACTGATATAACAAAATAGAAAATAAGACTAGGATTGATAAAACTGGCCTATATTTGACTTCACAAAAGTGAAAAACAGATTTGTTTTGAAAATTATAATACTGCAAGTTTTCCCGCTCTTTTATAAATGATGTGGAAGATCCGGTGGCCGATCAATTTGATAGGCTGAGCAACAAATATGCAGGAAATACGAATAGCTTGCTATCTAAAGAAAAAAGCCAACTTCAACAGCGTATCTACCATTTTATAGGCTAATAAATGTATTTTTGCCAATTTAAAATAGTAAAGGTTTTACAAAATAATTAATTAATCAAGTAGCCTAATGGGAGTGAACAGACGAATGAACAAGTGAATGAGCTGACTGAAGCCATTGAACTTGGAGAGAACCTTGAGTTCTTTTTAAGATCCCCCCACCCCACCCCACCTCCACCCTCCAAATGCACACTCCAACATTCTCAGATCTTCAGCCGGTTAACACGCACACACACACAGTCAGCTGTTTATGCAATGTGATCGGCTAGTAGCCGTAAAGCTTACATGCTGCTTTAGCCCAAATTACTGGGAGTATTTGCAAAGCGCGGTGCATATAGTGCACTTGGTCTGCAGGCATTTTGATCGGGTTTTTGTTGCATTTGTTGCATCAGCACAGTTGCTTGATTTCTCCAGAAGTGCATGGTTACCTTTGTGATAGTAGGCCTATCAATTAGAATTTTATTCTTTAAACTAAAATTCCAATATAAAAATATTTTTGTAATAGCTGCTGGGCAAAATTCATAATAAAAATCAGCAATGAAATTATTCATGAGTTTAGTTTTTTCGCTGCTCTTTAAAGGCAAAATATGGAATTTAGTCCGGGGTTAGTTGATGGTTTATTTTTGAAAGGTTTTGAAAGGCCTCTTGGGCACAAAAATAAGTTTAGTGAAGCATGTTGTCGCACTATATGGGGCAAGTTGTCACAATTAGATTTTGCTGTTTGCTCATTTGGAATTACAAGAATAAGCCATTTCCCACAATATAATGTATTTTATATATATATATATATATATATATATATATATATATATATATATATATATATATATATATATATATACTATTTAATGCCTTTTAACAAAGCCTAAACAGAAAAACTATTTTGTAAAAACGGCAAAGGTAACATCATTTGGAGCATTTACATAATTATTCGAATGTAATAGTTGAACTATAGGGGCTTGAAACAAACATACAAAACCACTGTTAGTGATCAACTGCTAAAGTAATATATAGGGTACAACGGGGCTAAAGGCACACCTTAGCTTTTTCTGGTCACCAAGTGTCTCAAGATTCAATAAATATATTTATTTTTATTGAATATTGATGGAGCAATATGATTTGCGCGAATATTAATAACAAAAGTAGGTTGTTTTGAATCAAATTAATAAACTAAAAGGTGGTGAGGGGGTCCTTTTACACCACACCTGAGGTAAAAGGCTCTCTTACTTGGTGTAAAATGCCCCCAGGGCGGTTTATATTGATATAGTGTAGAATCAGGGGCAATAGTTACAGTCAGCTTATGCAAATAATTATGAGACAGCAAGATGCTTTTTTGAATACAAAATTAAGATGATGCTTACTCAAAATAACCACTTCAGAATAAAGTCAACCATTTCCTGTTCATTTAAACACATTTGGCATTTTATTACATCTCAGGTATTCTATAAACAAATGAATCTCCATTGTTATTGGATCAGTCAATATGAGCACACTTTGAACATTTTTCATAACAAACCTATTCGACCCACTTTTAAAAACAATGTGATTAATAGGGGCCTTAAGCCCCTGCAGTAGGGGGGCTTTTTACCCCAAATACTATCCTTCACTTATTGGACAGTTATTGAAAATCTTTTGAAATAATCACTTTGAACAAAATTGAAAATGACAAATAAGTATTTGGTTTTAAAATTAAATATGATAATTTCCAGGATATTCATTATCTACAAAAATTTGCAACATTAAAAAAAAATATTAAATATTAGATCAAATTGCCTCAAAATTAACCTTTAAATATTACACGTAGCCTAAATGATCTCATAGAGAAAAATGTTGCAGTTCATAGTGATAAACAGGTAAGGTTATTTTAGGGTAGTACTGTGTTAGTTTTTGATGCTATTTAGTGTTTTGGGAGAACATGTAATTAAAGGAGCCTTCTGCCCCGCCTTCAGTCTGTGTGACTTTACTTTGACGGTGTAAATTTTGTTGTAGATATTTTCAAACATATGCATATGCATGCTATCTATTTATACTATAACCTTCGTTTTTCATTTTGTCAGATGGCTTTGTTGTTATCCTGTTCCTGTGCATTCACCATTTAGCTTAAGCACATTTTTTCACATGTGATTGATGGCGGAGAACATCCCGCAACACCGTCTCATTTGTTCGTCTAATTGCTGCACAAAAGCAGTTTTCTATAACGCTTAATGGGAGACTTGATGACAAAGGGCGAATAAGAATGTGCATAATTTAGCTAAACTGTAACTTTCTATGGCGATTTAGATCTTCACAAACGACTCTCGGGCATTACAGAAGAATCTTCACATCGTGAGTAAGACGCGTTCGGGAATCTTGCATTACTTTGTTATCTCTAATACACACTATGAAGGCTTCCAGTGTATATTTTCAGAAATTGAGAAAACGTCGATTAGCAGATCAAGATCTTAATCAAATGCAACTCGCTTTTGAACTTGACAGTTTCCAGTTCCTGCACTCAACCGAGCCTGCCCGGGCGCGCCTCGTGAGAGAAACCACGAATCCAACAACTCACATTCTGTATGTCAGATGAAAATGCCACTTGAAAATGTTGCTCCGGGCAGAGAACTTCAGAAAACAAACAGTGATTGCCATCAGGATACGGTGCTCACTGTTCTCTGTCATTTTTGACTTGATCAATCTGTTAAAAGAGCCAGGGCATGCCCACAACACACCACCATAACAGTTACTCAACAGCTCAGATGCACGTGAATCACCAATAAAGACTTTATCTTAATTTACATCTTATCCTCAAATTCAATATAAAATGTATATTATTATTTAACACAGTTTGAATAGGCTATCTTTAAGAAGATAGGTATATTTTGTGTACCGTTTATGCGTAAACTCAATAAAATAATAATAATAACAAAATAAAATACATTATTCGGGTTGGGAAAGACACTGGTGCAATTAATATCCAAATCTGTTATTATTAGAAATTAACTACAGAGCAATCTCACTGTATATATTACAAATATGTTTGTTTTTGTGGTAGAAAAGGTGCTTTCATATTTATATTATTGACTATAAAATTGTAATTTTAAAGGATAGTATTTTGATGTTACATACATCAGCCTGCATTGATGAAATAATTACACTGCGATACTACATGCATCTGTGTGAGGGTAATAACACATGAATGTTAGTTTTTGCCTTATGATAAACGTATAGGAATAAATAATGTCGAAACAAAACGACTGTTTAATGTTTTTGGTTAGGCCACTAGTTAAGAGGTCCATCTCTGATTCATAATGCAAGAAAGAATAGCATATTTTACGATGCAAACACCATAAGGCAACATAATATCGGAAAAAATAAAGGCTACATATTGCAGGTATATAAAAGAATTTATTTGGATACAGCATTAAATATTTAGTAAATAATAACATCTGATATCAGGTATTTAGGTATCCCATTATCCCAAGTCGTATAAAAAAAAGGTCAATAATGTTAATAACTGTCAATATTCAAAATATTGCAATGTTCATTTTTTTCGATTTCCAAGCTATAAACATTCGGCATCTCATTGTAAACTGAATATGTTCATATCTTTGGCACGTAGAAATTAACTGTATTAAAATAGGAATTCATAAAAAAAATCATGTCGTGTTCTTGTTTGACTGATCGTGGGTTGGATCGTAACACAAACGCTATGAAAAAAAAATACGAATAAAATCCGAGCTACATAAATTGTAATACCCTTTAATCGTTAATTAATTCAATTCCACCTCAAGACTCATCAGATTTTTTTCTTCTCTTCTCTCTTCTCTCTTTTTTTTTTTGAAGAAGAAATTGACACTCTCTTGGCTGTTCGGGTAATTTCGCAGGCCAAGCCACAGTTCCTTTCAACAATCTCTGATCATTTACGCAGTTTTCCTATTTTCTCTCTATTTTCCCTCTCTCCCTCTCTCTCTCTCTCTCTCTCTCTCTCTCTCTCTCTCTCTCTCTCTCTCTCTCTCTCTCTCTCTCTCTCTCTCTCTCTCTCTCTCTCTCTCTCTCTCTCTCTCTCTCTCTGCTAGTTGACGTCTTATTCCTGTTGAATGGTGTTGGTGGAATGGTTGTACAGTCCCTGCGCCATCAGCTGCAGCGCGAGGCCGTTCTTTAATCCGCTGGTTTTCTTGATTTTCGCGCGTTTATTCTGGAACCAGATTTTAATCTGCGACTCGTTCAGGTTGAGTTCGTGCGCTAGAGTCTGCCGCCGCTGCTCCGTGATATACCGGCTGGCCTGAAACTCAGCCTTCAGTCTTTGGAGCTGCTCAGCTGTGAACGCCGTTCTGGGTCGTTTATCCTCACTGTCGTTATTCTTCTTTTTCAATTTCCGGGTCCTTGGCCCTTGTGTGGAGACAACAATAAGACGAATCCATGAATATCAACCATCTCATTAAATATCAGAGCCGTTTTGGATCACGGTGACAAAAGAGCACAGGCGTGTCGTGCAACACCGTTTGAAATAAAGCTAAAAAATGTAACTTGATAACAGAACTTGTGTTACATGAACAACACTTTATTGCTGTTAACAGTAATAGACCTACTCATTTTAAATTTCATGCAGTCAAACGATATTAGCCTCAACGTAAAAGGACTTGAATTGTACAAATCTCTACACAGTAAATCATATTTATATCAATTTCTATTGCGAACATGCGCATTATTTTGGGCTATTATTGATGTCGTATTATCATTATTTTGTAGTTGTTTGATTAGAAAGGTGCACAAATAAAAATTGGCAGTTTAATGTATTGTTTTAAAATGAGCAAAATCTACAAATTAAGGTGCTGATGGTGCGAATAAATAGCTATATTAGATTTAATATCAATTATATTTTGAAAGGCCAATGCATATCAAATAAAAAGCCTTTTATCTTAAATGAAACTGAAATCTGAAAAAAAGATAGATAGATAGATAGATAGATAGATAGATAGATAGATAGATAGATAGATAGATAGATAGATAGATAGATAGATAGATAGATAGATAGATAGATAGATAGATAGATAGATTTTTTTTTTTTTTGCATCCACGAGACCTTTCGCAGGAAAGAAAAAAAATGGGTGAATTGATCGATAGCAACTTAAAAAGTTTTTTTTATTTTTTTTTTATAATACCTTATAATAGTTTTGGAAATAAATATACAATAAGCTAAATAATTGTAATCGTACAAATAGTCAGTAACGACTTAACGGCGTTTAAATTCAATGTAGCCAAACTAAAACTTTGACTTATTCTGTTGCGGTCCATCATAGACATTTAAAACTGTATTGTTTATTTCTTATTGTTTAACTTAAATGCTATAGTAGTCCTTCAGATGTTTAGGATTAAATACGCAAATAATTAAAAAATGTAAGCACAATTTCTAAAGACATTTTTCAAGATATTGTTCTTGATGTTGTTGATATAGCTTGTCTAGTTTTCCTGAATTGCATGAATTATTGATATGAATAGGCCTATTCTAAAGACGACAACATTTAAATATATCATGTAAAAATATATGTTATTAAAGTGCAATCAATTATTAATTTATTACAAATAGAAATACATAATTTTACAGTAGTTTTATGATGGATCGTTTTCGCAAAGCCCCCCAAAACCCCAAAGCCATTATGGTCTTTTTTCTGCAATTGTTGGGGGTCATTAAATGGTAAATTTGACCTGTTAAATAAACACAATGGAAGGATGACGGTATAGGCCTATTATTTATTTTCTTCTGCTCTAATATTCCTTAACCGAAAGTAAATATTTTAACGATCAGAAGTCACGAAATTCAAAGATATTAGAGGAATTTAGTAGCAGTTTGCACATTTGGAAACAGCAATGGATACAATTCTGAATGCAAACGGCATCAAGTGTGTTATAATGGGAATTGCGCGTTCCATTCCTTGACAACCTTTATTAGGTTAAAATTAAATAAAGCAAAATAAGAAAACTGCCAGTCACTCATTTTAATTTAGAAACATTTCATATAGTTGCTTTTAATTGGTCCAGGGAGTGTAGTCTGTGCGTTCGCCCAGTTTGATATTATTTGTTATGAGATGTCTTACCAGAGGAGGGCCGGTCCGAGTATCTTGTGCAATAAACCCAGGCGGGCCACAAACGCTCTCGGGTGTCCTTACTGGGCGCGGGGGTTTCCTCTGGACTATTCGAGGCAACGGTCGGTCCCGGGACAACCCCAGCTTTTGGTGCATTAACTCCATCGTCTACCTGTGAATGTCTCCTGTTGACTGGGGATGAGACGGTGGAGGAGGCTGAAGAAGAAACGCTGTCGGCGCTGGAGTTAGAGTCCGAGCAAGCAGTGCTGGGGAGAGAAAGACAACGTAGGCCAACCCCCCTCTGGGACGGGTGTGCGTCTGGACCCTGCTCCCTTTTGCAGCCAAAGTCCGGTCTAAGAATGTTGTCAATAAAAAAATTCGTGTTTATGTGCATGTGGTGCGCAGCCTGCGGCGGGAGCAGAGGTGGAGAGCGCAGGCTTGGAGATAAAGAAACGCTGTCATCTTTGCTCTGATCCCGCGGCTCTTCCATAACAGCTTTGCCCTTTGATATTCGCTTGTTGGACTGAAACCTTCTCAGTTCAAATATAACACAAGACAGAAGACGGGGAAACGTTATCTATGTATCCATAACAACGCGCTCATTTCCCGTGAAAGTGAGTACATTTTGGAAGTCAACTTGTTGACACGCAATGGAGAGCACGCTCGCGCCGTCTCTGAGTCCGAGTTTGGAGAGGGCTGACAGCTTTCATAAGTAGGCACTCTGCGTTGCCCGTCCACAGTTTATGACAGCTCTTTTTCTGAAACTCTACTTGTGCGCAACGGCAGCCACTCTCAGTCGCCCACTCTAGCCGGAAACGCATCAGATAACAAACGAGTGGGGAGCCTATCCATGAAAAATGAACTCTTGTGTCACACGTACGTGTCAGCGTCCAATGCCGTTCCGCGCTGAGCTGCTCATGGATATCAAACATGCGCTCGCGCTAGTCGAATTCTGTCCCCTAGCACGCTCACATTCTCACATAGGTCCTGACTCGCTTTCTTAAAGTGTTTTTTTTTTTTTTTTTTTTTTTACTTTCCGGAAAATTAATCAAATTCATCACACAGCCAAGCGTGCAGTTCTATGTGGGATGCATTCTTTCAAATAGCCTAAAAATAATAATTGTTCGGCTGTTTGTGCTTTGAAGATCCATAGACGAAATTGATTTCGACGGTAGGCCTATATGGGCCTAAGAAAACGATTATTTTGAAAACTCTAATAACATTTCCTGACTTAAAAATCAAAATAAAGAATTAAGAAATTACATTTTGAATAAAGAAAATGTATATTTTAAGGCCAGTGGCATTTTTAAAAACATTGTTGACATTTAATGACGTTACGTGACCCCAATTACGGCCCCATCAAAAATGGCATATTTAAGTAGTCTATTTTTAGATAGAAAATAGCTCTAATTTAAAGTATACCTCAAAGATGTATTTATTCATTTTGTTTGCTCATCTGAAATACGTCTACACGACGTTCACTCTCAGATGTCAGCAAGACATTCAGCAGATGTCTTTGAGAAAAATGAAAAAATGCTTACACAAAATAACCACTTCAGAATAAAGTCAACCATTTCCTGTTCATTTAAACACATTTGGCATTTTATTACATCTCAGGTATTCTATAAACAAATTAATCTCCATTGTTATTGGATCAGTCAATGTGAGCACACTTTAAAAAACAATGTGTTTAATTGGGGCGTTTAGCCCTTTAGTCCTTCACTTATTGGACAGTTATTGAAAATGTTTTGATATAATCACCTTGAACAAATTTGAAAATTAGAAATAAGCAATTTGTTTCCAAATAAATGTTATAATTTCCAGGATATTCATTAGCATACTATATATATATAGTATGTATATATAAGATAAAATTGCCTCAAAATCAACCTTTAGACATTACACGCAATGATCTCATGGATCAGGAGGAATATATTGTAGTTTGTAGTGTCAAACAGGTGTTGAAAGTACTGTGGTAGTTTTTGATGCTATTTAGTGTTTTGGGAGAAAATAAAATCAAAGGAGTCTTTTACCCCTTGGAGCCTTTAGTCCCGTTGTACTGTACCTTCTGGGCTTCTTTAGACATCTGGATCGTGTAAGAAAAGGTGCGTAAAGGTAGACATCGAGTAACGATATGACAGATATTATTACCCGATGCACAGTCGGAGGCACTTTTGGGGGTAACACATACACATAGCCAGTCACAGCACACTAGATCTTAGGACCTGCCTGGACGTTGCCAGTTTAGTCATGCGTGAAGAATGCTGGTCTCATGCTTGCAGAACAGATGTAGACCAGCCAAAGGTGTAGCCTGCATTTTATTTGATTCTGTTCTATTCCATGTATTGCTTTCGAACTACAAGGTCAGAAATATTAAAAGACAGAATTATGAATTTCGTTTTTTTGGCCTATTAAACTAAAACGCATTTCCACAGACATTAAACATATAATTATGACCCATTTTTTTTGGCATACATTTAATACGGTCAATACGACTGCCATAACATTTTAATGTTCTAAATATTTCACAACAATTAGATTATTTTTTTTGGTGTGTGTTAAAATGTTAAATACCAAGTCTCCTGGCTTTAAGGGAAGTATTTGCAGATATTAATTATTAGAATATGTTATGCGTTATTTTAGCTACAGTTAATTAACCTCTTAACCTATTTAATCGTATCATTGAGAGGATCTGATTTTGCTGAGTTTTCTTTACTATGTCTTCAGATATTCTCTAGACATCTTGCGAACGGAACAGAATAGTTACAGCTGATGTAGGTGAATATGAACATTACAGACTGTGTGGAAAAGCTGCCATTCGAAAGTCTTTTGCGTTCTCTTGTGGCCAGTTATAGTAGCACAAGTTCACGCTACAGAATGTTAAAAAATAGAAAATGAGAAAGAAAGAAAGAAAATAAAACCTACACCATTTTTCCCATTCTAGATCTTTGTTGCTCTTTCATGGACATTATTAAGCACTCTCTGTATTATTTTTAGGCACTATAGCAGTTCCCAAAAACATTTACAAATCATCTGAGATTTAAAGGCTGTTTCTCTAAAACATCATAACTTTAGTAGTAGGCACTTGAAAGTAATCGTAGATCTACGAATGATCTGGAGTAATCATAGGTTGCCCAGTCAGCAAATTTCCTATGGCACAGCTTTGGCTCAAATAAACAGCTAAAATGTGGCCCAGCTCAGAAAGTGAATGATGGCCCAAATTTGGTACAGATATATTTTTGCCAGAACTGAACCAAAACCGTACCATAACTTCACCAGTAGAAAGTCAAATTAGTACAGCTTCCGTGGCCATACATGGGCCTTATATGCAATTCTTGTTTGGCTGAGTTCTGTTAAGGCCTGAAGGCCCTTATGTGGCCCATATGTGGCCCATATGTGGCTGATAGACTAAATACCAGTATTCTCCCAGAAAACCAGAAAAACTCCATGCATTCTCAATACTTGAATTTACCACACAATAAGTCAAACATAACAAAATTAAATTGAAAATTAAATTGAAAAATCTTTTTTCTTATTTTTTAAATAACATGTTTAACAGAAGTGTGTTTATGTTGGTAGTACATTGAAAGTGATTAGAATTGTCTAATGCATGATGTGAACATACTTACAATCATTTATAATTATTCAATTACGATAATGTTAAACACAACACATGAAAAATGTATTAAAATTGTTTGTCATATTAGAAAAATCTCACCCATGGGCACTCATTTCACTCAAAACCTGTTAGGAAGAAAATTGAATACAATAGAATTAGTCACATTTTATAAAATTTTAATAACCTGAAAAACACTACACACATCATCTACGCCTAACACTTTTGATCCTAAACTAAAAAAATATTAGATCATTTTATTTTTTTATTTTCTGAATATATCAGTAATAAGATTTTAAAATGCCAAAACTTCACTTACCTGACGCTACTTAAGGGCGTGCAAGAATGCTGCAGATTTGAGGAGAGAAAAGAGTGAGATCACAAAGCAATGGAAACAGCCCAAATTTCATTTGAAACAACTGTGACAACAATATTGTGAACAAACTAAAAGGTATACTTTAGGAATACTTATAATGTTTTAATAATGTGTTTTGAAGAAAATATCAACTCAAATTGGATCCTTCATTTAATGGCAAGTTTCATCAAGAACTTTATTTCATAATGATATGGGCAAATAGCAAACTAAAATTGTTGTTGAGAAGCATTAAATAATAAATTATATATATATATATATATATATATATATATATATATATATATATATATATATATATATATATATTTCTATCAGGAAGACTTGCAGACTTGAGTGAGATTTAAGATGACATTTATTTGATTAATATAAAACAGAAATATAATGTCTCTCTTTGGTTCAGGCCCCGTCTGGTGGTCTGAAGAAGTTGTACTCGGAACCGTCATATCCTGCCGGAGATAGGAGGCAGGGGTGAGGAGCCTACCCCCATGTAGAACAGGACTCAACTGGTGGTGGTGGGGTGGTGGAGGTTGCCGTGTTAGCACACTGAAACAGCAATGTGATAGATTGTGAGCAGACTTATAAAGCAACGGCTTACATGTGATTGGCTAGGAATTACCAAGCTAATGGTGTGATGATGTACAGCTGCTAGTCTTCCCACTAGAACTACGCTGCGCTTACATAGGTATATAGCTCTTGTTGTTACTGTAAATAAGTGAAATAGTACAGACCTATGGCTTACTGAAACAACAACCGCCTTTACCCATTTTTTTTAAGTGTGTTGCATGTTTTGGCTGTTTGATAATATTTATTATATTTATTATAATTATATTTCATTTTCTCTTGCACATTTGTACTAGTGTTGAATGAAAATATAGAGAACTTTGAATATACAACACACATTCTGTTCCTAATTGTTTACATCAGTCTGGATTGCTTGAGATAGAATGCCATCTATGGTGGTGCCAGGTGGGCTGGTTTGAGTATTTCTGTAACTGCTGATATTCTGGGATTTTCACACACAACAGTCTCTAGAATTTACTCATAATGGTGCCAAAAACAAAAAGCATCCAGTGAATTGCAGTTCTGTGGACGGAAATGCCATGTTGATGAGAGAGGTCAACAGAGAATGGCCAGACTGGTTTGAACTGACAATGTCTATGGTAACTCAGATAACTGCTCTGTACAATTGTGGTGAGAAGAATATAATCTCAGAATGATATTCTGAGGTGTGGGTTTGCGCTGTTTAGGTGCCACAA
Organism: Moxostoma hubbsi; assembly: GCA_032164185.1. Taxonomy (NCBI): domain Eukaryota; kingdom Metazoa; phylum Chordata; class Actinopteri; order Cypriniformes; family Catostomidae; genus Moxostoma; species Moxostoma hubbsi. Next base: position 35,529,423 of record JAVLUX010000011.1, read on the forward strand.
TGGGGGACCTACACAATATTAAGCAGGTGGGTTTAATGTTGTTGCTGATTGATGTATAACCATTTATGACAGAGCTGCTGATAAAATATTAAATAATTGGTATTGGCTGTAAAAAATCCTGCTTGAAACTTCCATAATATTCAAGTTGACTGAGTGGCAAAAATGAATAATGATCAATAGTTGGCTAAGACTAAGTGGACGAAAACAGGTACACAGTTGATAGGTACAGTCAGGTCCATAAATATTGGGACATCGACAGAATTCTAATCTTTTTAGAAATATACACCACCACAATGGAGTTGAAATGAAACAAACAAGATGTGCTTTAACTGCAGACTTTCAGCTTTAATTTGAGGGCATTTACATCCAAATCAGGAGAACGGTGTTGGAATTACAACAGTTTGTATATGTGCCTCCCACTTTTTAAGGGACCAAAAGTAATCATAAATCAAACTTTCACTTTTTAACACTTGGTTGCAAATCCTTTGCAGTCAATTACAGCCTGAAGTCTGGAACGCATAGACATCACCAGACGCTGGGTTTCATCCCTGGTGATGCTCTGCCAGGCCTCTACTGCAACTGTCTTCAGTTCTTGGGGCATTTTCCCTTCAGTTTTATCTTCAGCAAGTGAAATGCATGCGCAATCGGATTCAGGTCAGGTGATTGACTTGGCCATTGCATAACATTCCACTTCTTTCCCTTAAAAAACTCTTTGGTTGCTTTCGCAGTATGCTTCGGGTCATTGTCCATCTGCACTTTGAAGCGCCGTCCAATGAGTTCTGAAGCATTTGGCTGAATATGAGCAGATAATATTGCCTGAAACACTTCAGAATTCATCCTGCTGCTTTTGTCAGCAGTCACATCATCAATAAATACAAGAGAACCAGTTCCATTGGCAGCCATACATGCCAACGCCATGACACTACCACCACCATGCTTCACTGATGAGGTGGTATGCTTTGGACCACGAGCAGTTCCTTTCCTTGTCCATACTCTTCTCTTCCCATCAATCTGGTACAAGTTGATCTTTGTCTCATCTGTCCATATGATGTTGTTCCAGAACTGTGAAGGCTTTATTAGATGTTGTTTGGCAAACTCTAATCTGGCCTTCCTGTTTTTGAGGCTCACCAATGGTTTACATCTTGTGGTGAACCCTCTGTATTTACTCTGGTGAAGTCTTCTCTTGATTGTTGACTTTGACACACATACACCTATCTCCTGGAGAGTGTTCTTGATCTGGCCAACTGTTGTGAAGGGTGTTTTCTTCACCAGGGAAAGTATTCTTCGGTCATCCACCACAGTTGTTCTCCGTGGTCTTCCAGGTCTTTTGGTGTTGCTGAGCTCACGGTACGTTCTTTCTTTTTAAGAATGTTCCAAACAGTTGATTTGGCCACACCTAATGTTTTTGCTATCTCTCTGATGGGTTTGTTTTGATTTTTCAGCCTAATGATGGCTTGCTTCACTGATAGTGACAGATCTTTGGATCTCAGATTGAGAGTTGACAGCAACAAATTCCAAATGCAAATAGCACACTTGAAATGAACTCTGGACCTTTTATCTGCTCCTTGTAAATGGGATAATGAGGGAATAACACACACCTGGCCATGGAACAGCTGAGCAGCCAATTGTCCCATTACTTTTGGTCCCTTAAAAAGTGGGAGGCTTATATACAAACTGTTGTAATTCTTACACCGTTCACCAGATTTGGATGTAAATACCCTCAAAATAAAGCAGAAAGTGTGCAGTTAAAGCATATCTTGTTCGTTTCATTTCAACTCCATTGTGGTAGTGTATAGAGCCAAAAAGATTAGAATTGTGTCAATGTCCCAATATTTATGGACCTGTATGTGATTTGAAATGAAGTTGTTGTTGTTCCCCAGTAAGTAATTCTTTCCTACACCAAAAGGGAGCAGTATACGGTGTGATCATCTGTAAAACATGAGTCCATCCATTCATATAAGGAACAATTTCTGAAAATAGACCTGTAAGAAAACACTGTCAAATTTCAATAACATTAGTAACTGTAAATAACCCTCAGTTATTTGAATTCGTTTTGGGCATTAATATATTATTTTGATATTATCGTAACTCTATATTTCTTAATATTAGTTTAATATTCTTAATATTGTGTTTATTATATTTTGGAAAGTTTACTTTGTACTCTTAGTTATTTAACCTATAGAGACCTTTATTTTGAAAGGCCGCTTGCCAGAAAGATGAACAGATCACTCGCGCACAGAGAGCGCGCATACAGATAGATTGCTGACAGACGGAGACACGTAACCATGCGGTCACGGATTCACGGATCTGAATAATAGTATTAATGTCACCTTTAAGTGAATTTAGGAATCTATTCGCTGTTTGTTTTTATTTTTGTAGTATTGTTTTGTGTATATTGTTTAGCACCTGGTTGGAAAGGAGTACAAGGTATATATCATGTATATTTATGCACTTGTATAATGTTACATAGCATATCTTGTCTTTATAATTGTTTTATATGTGCTTGTTTCATTCATAAGTAATTTAAGTTGTTTATGATAAATGTTAATCTTCTTGATCACGAAGTACTGTGATCATAAAGATTTAGTATTAATCTCGTAATTTTGTTGCTATATAGTCTACTGTTTTGTTTAATTTATATGTATGTGAATTATTTACAAATTCCTATAATGTTAATTCATCTGTTCTAGCTCTTACGGTGTTGTGAAGGTATTAAGGACAATAAACAGACAGCATCAGTGAGAGAGCGAATTTCCTTGATTCAACCGGGCTGCTACAGTAACACTAAGCTTTATATAATTCTCTGATGTCATAGTAGCCTTGAATCTTATCTGCATGACACCAATGACCAAAAAAGGAAATGATGGCAGCACAAAGTTAATCCATGTGACTCAAGTGGTTTAATCCATGTTGCTATGAGCGAGAACAGACCAAAATATAAGTACTTATTTTAAATCTTGACATCAGCAGTCTCATTGCAATGTTCACGAAAGATGCTCAATTAAACGTCTTTGTCTTTGATGCATGCACAGAGCATGGATTAAACAACTGGAGTTTTATGGTATAACTTTATGCTGCCTTTATGTCATTTTGAAGCTTGAAATCTTTGAACCCCATTTACTTGCATTGTATGGATATAAACACATCATACATCTATATCTTCATTTGTGTTCTGCAGAAGAAAGAAAGTCATATGTTTGAGATGGCATAATGGAGAGTAAATGATGAGAGAATTATAATTTTTGGGTTAATCAATACTTTTAACAACCTTGTTTCACTCATTATTTGTTTAGAAAGAAAAATGTACTTTATTTTCAGGCCCTGTTTTGTAGCTTGCTATTTCTCACTGAGCCCTCCAAAAAACAAAAAACTAAAAAACTAAAAATAACCAAAAAAAAAAAAAAATCACTGTTGAAATATGTACTACACTAGAATGAAATGTGATGTATATGTTGCTTGCATAAAATTATATTCCATCAGATTACATGGCTACTTCTGAATGGCTCACAATGGGGAAACGTCCTTTTTGCCCACATAATGGTGTACATGCAATATCTTCCAGCAGGATGGGCTAACTGCCCATGCTTGTAGCCAAACCTTGACCACTGTCAGCAGTCAAAGGTAAACTAAATAGCTTGGATTAGTTAGCTTGACCTACAAACTAAAAATTATTTAAAAAAAAAATCAAAAAATTGCAAATTCCCTTTACCTATTGTAATGCTGGTGTCACAGACAAGAGTTAAGGAGGTCAATGGAGGCTGTTAATAATAACCAAATAATCAACAAGAAACACAAGAAACTGAGAGCAAATAACATGTCAACGTCATAACCTATAAAAGACAAGAAATGACAACGACAATGAGAACGTGAGGGTGTTAAATATACAAGTAGTGTTATGAAGAGGCGGCAGACGAGGAGTGGGGATCTAGAGGCAGCTTTATTAGAATTAGCAAAAGACAACAAAAACACAGGAACAAACAAAAGGTCCACGATGGGAAAACAAACGTAAAAGAGGAAAACATAAAACAACTGGAACAGGCAGGAACACAGGCTGGAACTCTGGTAACAACATTCAACGATCGACACTGAGTGGGAAAACAACAGGGTTTAAATACACAGGGTTAACAATAAACAGGTGCAAACAATGAGAGAAGGTTGGATGTGATGAGGGCCGGGAATTGTGGGAAACGTAGAGTAGAGTGAAGGTGAGGGAAAAACACAAGGCAGACAATGGGAATCGTGACAGAATCCCCCCTCAAAGGGGCGGATTCCAGATGCCCCAAAACAAAAAACGGGAAAAAAGGACAAAACAACCCATGATTGAAGGGGGCTCAGGGTGGGTGGGCAGACCAAGGAGGGCACGAGGGGCAAACGGACAGTCAAGGGGGGCACAAGGGACAAACGGACAGTCCAGGGGGGCACAAGGGGCAAACAGGCAGACCACGGGGACCAGGGAGACCCAGGGGATGACCTTGAGGTGGGGGCTGGGTCAGGAGGTTGGGGAGGCAGACACCGGATGGGTAGTGGGTCAGAAGGCCGAGGCGGAGGATGCAGGACAGGTTAGGGGGGCCTGGGAGCGGCTTCAGGGCAGGGAAAGGCTCAGGAGGCCTGGGAGGCGGCCACGGGACAGGGGACGGGTCAGGAGGCCTGGGAGGTGACCTCGGGACAGGGAAAGGTTCAGGTGGCCTGGGAGGTGGCCGTAGGACAGGGAATGGTTCAGAAGGGACAGGGTCAGGAGGCCTGGGAGGAGACCACAGGACAGGTGATGGGTCGGGAGGCCTGGTAGGTGACCACGGGACAGGTGACGGGTCAGGAGGTCTGGGAGGTGGTGGTAGGACAGGGAACGATTCAGGAGGGACAGGGTCAGGAGGCCTGGGGGAAGGCCACAGGACAGCGACAGGGTCAGAAGGCCTGGGTGAAGGCCACAGGACAGGGACAGGGTCAGGAGGCCTGGGAGGAGGCCACAGGACAGGGACAGGGTCAGGAGGCCTGGGAGGAGGCCACAGGACAGGGACAGGGTCAGGAGGCCTGGGAGGAGGCCACAGGGCAGAGTCTGAAGGCCTGGGAGGAGGCCACAGGACAGGGTCAGAAGGCCTAAGGGAAGGCCACAGGACAGGGATGGGGTCCGGAGGCTTGGAAGGGTCCTGAGGCTGTCAGCGCTGGCTCTGGGACGGACGAGGCTGACAGCGGCCTACGATACCAAGTAATTGTTCAAGACTGCTGAATCCACACTAGCCTGAAAACCACATTGGAATGTACTTTCAGGCAAATGTCATTGGTTTATATATGAATATATATTTGATCTTTCCTATAAATCTGGAATGTAGCTTGAGTTTTAATTTTTTAAATTAATTTTGTTGTTCTGTGGTTTAATTTTCATGAGTTGAAAAGTCTGCCAAAAGGGTTTAAATGCTCCAGCAAGCGATATAGCCCTTATATAGGGGATAAATCTCCTCCACCAGAGTTTAAATTTGTCCTCATCTATAAGTTATATATGGCAAAACAAAGATTCAAGATACAAGTAAAGATTCTCAAAAACAGGGTCTATTTTTCCTCTAAAACCTGAGGTAGCCTTCACTATGGTCCGACCCTCTTGGTTACTGTGGCTCGCTCTGACAAGCTTTGCAGATCTTGCCTTAGGAATGAATGGGAGATAGCCATGAACAGTGTGGTTTTTGGCAAAGTATTCTCATAAACGGAATTGATAATTGTAACAATGTTTAACAATTGTTAAATTGGGCATGGAGGAGGAGGCGTAATATTTAATGAAACAAACTGCCGCATCTGGCTGCACTTATCCCTCTCCTCGGTTGATTAGCCGGATTGGGGCCTGGTCTCCTCCTCATCAGACTCCAAAAATGAATTGAGTATATTTGTTTGTGCGGGTCTCCAAAAAATTGCTTAATTTTACAATTGTGCATGACAAGTTTAACTTACCTTTTGGGCTGGTTTGATATGTAAAAAATATTATAATGATAATTGCATATAAATATTGCGAAATCCGATTATATGGTTAACCCCCAGATCGGTGAATATTTTTGCTTGATTGATTTTGCTTTAAAATGTATTCATTGAAACACGAAAAACTCAAACAAAAGACATTTCTAAATTCAAATTGCACTTTAAACTAAACAAAAACACAATTAAAATAACTAAGTATTTAAAAAATCGTACATATAACCACCTCCCAAAATACAAACATTTACCGTCTCCAACGGCCATATTTGCCATCACTCAAGTATCAGTATGCGGCAACAGCTGAAAAAAGACAATAATTAAAGACATTTATAAATGGAAAGATAATTATAATAATCATCATAATAAATACGCCTAATAAATTCCCTTATGTTCCCAAAAAATGCAGCCAAATGTGTGTTCTTATCAAATGTGTGTGTATTGCATTTTGTTAATAAAGTTAATGCTGCCTGAAGAAAATAAAATAAAACTCTATAGGTGAACGTGTATGGTATTACCTTATGATTTTATCACTTTTGTCTTTGTTTCTTTAATACAAAGATACGTGTATATATTACTGAACCTGCAGAGTTGCATTCACAATGCATAAGAGCGAACTGCTCCGTGGAAATAAAGCAAAACTCAAAGCACCTCATTCTCATAGACAACATTATTATTCCAAACAGTTTTCAGTTGAATGAAACAGAGAAAAAGGAGTGATAACTCTTTACATGAACTTTCCTGCTGCACGTCTCTAAACAAATAGGGAATCAGAAACAAGCAATAACAGCTTTAATTTGGTCTGTTCTTAAAAATATAATAAATTGTGTTCCTTCAAGCGCTTCACAAAACTGTCAGCGAGTGAAAATCGGGTCTAAAATCGTGTAGTGTAAACTTGGCATTACAGGTCACCCACCTGTTGTGGGTACTGGATTGGATTCTAACTGTATTGAGCATCCTCGCATTTTGCTGGTGGCAGGTGCTATATTACACCCTGGGTGCACATAAAAAATAACGAACGTTCATAAAATCGCTGGTAGAAAATGCTCTTAACTGCTGAGAATCTTGTAGGAGCTTGTAGTGGACTTCAGGAGGAAAGACAGAGGACACAGCCCCATCACCATTAATAGAGCACCGGTGGAGAGAGTCAGCAGCTTCAAGTTCCTCGATGTCCACATCACTGAGGAACTCACATGGTCCGTCCACACTGAGGCCGTTGTGAAGAAGGCTCACCAGCGCCTCTTCGTAGTGAGATGGCTGAGGAAGTTTGGAATGAACCAGCACATCATATGGTTCTACACCAGCACTGTAGAGAGCATCCTGACTGGCTGCATCACCGTCTGGTATGGCAATAGCACCGCCCACAACCGCAAAGCCCTGCAAAGGGTGGTGCAAACTGCCAGACACATCATCGGAGGTGAGCTTCCCTCCCTCCGGGACATATATAACAGGCGGTGCGTGAAAAAAGCTCGGAGGATCATCAGAGACTCCAGCCACCCGAGCCATGGGCTGTTCTCACTGCTACCATCAGGCAGGCGGTATCGCAGCATCAGGACCCGCACCAGACGACTACATGACGGCTTCTTCTCCCAAGCAATCAGAGTTTTGAAAAACTTGATCTCTCATGATCAATACATCAGCACTGCACTTTAGTGATATTATTATAACATACTGGACTTTCATATATATATTCTCTTCGCAATACAACTACTGTATATACATTTTTATATACTTGTTATTTTTTATTTCTATCGTGTGTGTATTCTATATTGTGTGTATTGCTTACTGTACATTGTATATTATTATTGTGTTGTGTAATTATGTGTACATTTGTGTTGTGTATATATGTTGTTTATTGTAAATATTGCATTTTAATGAGGGAAATAAGTATTTGACCCCCTCTCAATCAGAGATTTCTGGCTCCCAGGTGTCTTTTATACAGGTAACAAATTGAGATTAGGAGCACTCCTTTGTGTGCTCCTAATCTCAGCTCGTTACCTGTATAAAAGACACCTGTTCACAGAAGCAATCAATCAATCAGATTCCAAACTCTACACCATGTCCAAGACCAAAGAGTTGTCCAAGGATGTCAGGAACAAGATTGTAGATCTACACAAGGCTGGAATGGGCTACAAGACCATCGCCAAGCAGCTTGGTGAGAAGGTGACAGTCGGTCACCCGACCGTCTGGGGCTCCATGCAAGATCTCACCACGTGAAGTTACAATGATCATGAGAACAGTGAGGAATCAGCCCAGAACTACATGGGAAATTTTGTCAATGATCTCAAGGCAGCTGGGACCATAGTCACCAAGGAAACAATTGGTAATACACTACGCCGTGAAGGACTGAAATCCTGCAGCACCCACAAGGTCCCCCTGCTCAAGAAGGCATGTACAGGCCCGTCTGAAGTATGCCAATGAACATCTGAATGATTCAGAAGAGAACTGGGTGAAAGTGTTGTGGTCAGATGAGACCAAAATCGAGCTCTTTGGCATAAACTCAACTCGCCGTGTTTGGAGGAGGAGGAATGCTGCCTATGACCCCAAGAACACCATCCCCACAGTCAAACATGGAGGTGGAAACTTTATGCTTTGGGGGTGTTTTTCTGTTAAGGGGACAGGACAACTTCACCGCATCAAAGGGACGATGGACGGGGCCATGTACACATCTTGGGTGAGAAACTCCTTCCCTCAACCAGGGCATTGAAAATGGGTTGTGGATGGGTATTCCAGCATGACAATGACCCAAAACACACGGCCAAGGCAACAAAGGAGTGGCTCAAGAAGAAGCACATTAAGGTCCTGAAGTGGCCTAGCCAGTCTCCAGACCTTAATCCCATAGAAAATCTGTGGAGGGAGCTGAAGGTTCGAGTTGCCAAACGTCAGCCTCGAAACCTTAATGACAATGAGGAGTGGGACAAAATCCCTCCTGAGATGTGTGCAAAGCTGGTGGCCAACTACAAGAAATGTCTGACCTCTGTGATTGCCAACAAGGGTTTTGCCACCAAGTACTAAGTCATGTTTTGCAGAGGGGTCGAATACTTATTTCCCTCATTAAAATGCAATTCAATTTAAAACATTTTTGACATGCGTTTTTTCGTTCTTTTTTGTTGTTATTCTGCCTCTCTCTGTTCAAATTAACCTACCATTAAAATTATAGCCTAATCATTTGTTTGTCATTGGGCAAACTTACAATATCAGCAGGGGATCAAATACTTTTTTCCTCACTGTATATGTCTTGTCACTGTCATGACTGCTATGTTGCTCGGAACTGCACACAAGACTTTCACCCACTGTTGCACTTGTGTATATGGTTGTGTGACAATTTTTTAAAAATTTTTTTTATTTGATTTTGATTTGAGATCAATAGATATTAGGAAACTAGGCCCAGAACTTTAGCATGCGTGTCTAGGAGAAGCACTTTCATTGTAATCATGAACAGCAGAGCTCACTGCGCACACATATAAAATCAGACGTGCATCGGCGGCATTTCTTTCATCTGTTCTTCATCACACGTTTCATCAAACACTAATTTCCTGTCATATAGCACTTCAAGAAGTCTTACAGGTCGCCTTCCACAGTGGCTGGTACATCAGCAAAATACTCAAAATACGTGACCAGGAGTAGGCTGTACGACAAATTCAGAAGAAAGGAAATCAAAACTGTCAATGACATCAAGCTTTGCAATTGCGAACAATTGAGCGTACACAGTCGGTGGTGAATTGCCTCTCTTCATTCAAAATAGGCACTGTGGTCCCCCTAAAATAGTTCCAGAGGCTCCTGGGACACATGGCATCCATTGCGCTGCTAGGGTTGATGCATATAAGACCCCTCCAGCACTGGCTTCAGACTCGAGTCGCGAGGTGGGCATGGCGCCGCGGCACGTATCGTATGATTTTCACTCCTCTCTGCTGTCAGTTACTCAACCCCTGGGCAGACAGGAGTTTTCTCAGACAGGAGTCCCCCTGCAGCAGGTGTCCAGGCACATCATGGTCACCACAGATCATGGGATCAATCTGTGGTCCTTACGGGCCTTCAGAGAACCCCCTTCGAGTCTCTAGAATAAGTTGAGCTAAGTGCCCTCTCCCAGAAGAAGGCCATCCTGATTGCACTCACTTCCATCAAGAGGGCTGGAGACCTGCAAGCGTTCTCTGTCAGTGACACTTGCCTGGAGCACTTTCCCCTTCACTCAGGTGATCACGTGAGCTGTTTCTCCCAGGAGAGTCCACTAAACCCGTGCTCCCTGGATGTCTTTTCCTCCCTAGCCTTCTGGTCTGAAAATTTAGCGGAGGAATTCCCGACCAGACCCACTACGGGTACTAATTACTCTGTACTGGAATAGGTGCTCCACAGGGTTCGCCTTCATGGATTAATCCCCCTGTGTGTATTTTCTGTGGTACGGTCCCCCTACCGGCGAATCCGTGTCTCCCTTGGGCAGTCCCCTCTGCCCCCCTGGTTGCTGTGTTTGTAGCAACTCCTCCCTCTCAGCAGGTAGGATCTACCACCGTGCCACTTCCACATGTGGCCTGAAAACCCATGTGATGTATTTTGCCACACTTTACCTCCCCCCAGTCTGGGCAGGTGGTGGTCTCCGTGGGGTCTTTTCCCCCTGAAAGAATAGTAGTCGGAAAAGAACGCCTTCCCTGATGCGTGTTATAGCTACATGGCCCCTGCCTCATCTAACACTCTATGAGGAGAAACATAGAGAAAAGGCCGCGGCTGGCACGGCCTGCTCCCATGCTTGCCACATCGCTTGTTCACACCCCTTGTGGTGTCCCCCTTGCCACGACACTTTACCAAGCCACTGTAATGGCTGAACCTTGTTCTCGGCTCATCAGTGCAGAAACTGACTGAACAGAGGCACATCCCGCCTTTTATACCCGTATGTCTGGGGACGGGACATGCAAATTCTGTTCGCCAATTTGGCATTGGCCTTTTTCATATTCAGAGCTATCCGAGGCTCCCGAAAGAAGCCCCTTGTGTCACTACAATCGACCAAATGTCTCGTTAACCTCTATCAGGGAATGGGGGTTATACTAGTAACCTAGACGATATAATAAATGGATGTAAGAAGAAAATATATGTATGTAAGAGAAGAATGTATGCATTTGTGAGGCAGAGTATTGTGGAAATATTGTGGAAATGGAAATCAGGTCATTTATCGTGCTGTGATTGGCTGAGAAGCGTGTACTGGGTCACGTTCAGCATGGAAGGGTAGATGAGATGCGATTACTGCAGTAAGCCAGTACTTAACACGCCATTGGGGTGTTAAGAAATATTTTATCATCCCCTGAAACTGTCACTTCCTTGTCTTCTTCCCTTGAGTGGCAAGGGGACAGGCTCATCTGCACCTAACGTTACTCCGACATGGCGGAAAGTGAGATGAGAGAACTTTTCAGACCTGGCAACTCCCGAGTTACTTCAGCAGGCCAAGCAGTTCCACAATGTCAAGCTGGAAGATTGCGGCAGTCTTTGCCATATCAGATTCAGCAACACTTTGACAACTGGAGCTCCTGGTCAAGGAAAAGGTGAGAACATCTGGGTTACTAATGGAGAGATATCTGCTGCATCCAGGAACTACACAAAGGTGGAAAGACATCTTTAAAAATACATTTACTCTTTTACAGATCTATTTGCTCTTTAAGGTAACACTGTTGAAGCGCTCAGGGGCGTGGACTGCACTGGCATGCAGAGAAGGGAGAAAGCTGCTAGTAATGCGCCATTGGATCAACAGCAATTCTCTTAGAGGTGAGAGGAAAACCAGCTTGCTGAAAACACAACCGCTCGTCTCTGAAGAAAAAATCAGATGCACGATTCTCTCATTTTATACCTGTATGTCCGGGGTAGGGACATGCAAATTCTGTCTGCCAATTTCTCATTGGCCTTTTCTCAAGTTCAGAGATAACCGAGGCCTTCAAGAAGGACTCCTAGTGTCACTTAATTTGACACAACATTGAGTGAGTGACAGACGAGGAACAATGTATATAGAAACTTAACTGAAGTTTACTTTGGAAAAAAATGTGTGTAGTCCACAGATTGTATAAAAATAAGGTACAGCCATGGTGCTTCTGGTTATTAGCACTGTGCTGGCTGGGCAGGTGACAGATGTTTACGGTGTTTGTGTGCTCTGAAAGACATAACAACTAACAGACTGTTAGCCTATAGCATACTAATAATACATAAACACAGAAACTTAACTGAAGGTTACTTTGGAAAAAAATTTTTGTAGTCCACAGATTGTATAAAAATAAGGTGTAGCCACAATGTTTCTGGTTATTAGCACTGTGCTGGCTGGGCAGGTGACAGGTGTTTATGGTGTTTGTGTGCTCTGAAAGAGATAACAGCTAAGACTGTTAGCGTATAGTGTGCTAATACTTCATAAACATATGGATGAGACATTCATAGTGTGACGAGGCAGGCAAGGAATGAAGATCTACACGCAGCTTTATTAAACTGAATAATATACAAGCTAACATAGAATAAAAGGAAAAGCAAAATACAGGGAACCACGCACAGAGCATGGACAAAGGGAACAAGGAAACAAAGGAACCAGGGAAAACAAGGGCTTAATTACACAAGGGAAAACAAGGAATACCTGGGGTAGCAATCAGGGAATGAGAAACTATCAGGGAGAATCAATCAAGGAATAAAACTATAAGGACTACAAAACTAACACATGAAACAGGAAATTAAACAGGCGGAGCCGTGGGAGGAATAGTCTCTGGGGGAGCGGGCTGAGCTGCAGGAGGAATAGTCTGGGGTGGAGCCGTGGAAGGCGGAGCTGTGGAAGTCTCTGGGGCAGAGCTGTGGGAGGCAGAGCCATGGAAGACTGAGGCCAGGAGACCAAGGAGACCAGAGCTGATCAGGCGGATGGCCTGGAGACCAAGGGGACCACCTCAAGGTGGGGACTGGGTCAGGAGGCCTGGGAGGTGGCCATAGGGCCGAGACCAGGTCAGAAGGTCTGGGAGGTGGCCGTAGGACAGGGACTGGGTCAGGCGACCTGGGAGGTGGCCGCAGGGCCGAGAGAGGTTCAGAGTATTTAAAATTAGATTATATATACAACAGACCAAACCTAAACTATTAACCCATTTATTTATACTAGTACATTGGATTTTGTGGTATCGTCGACATTCTTGTTAATTTTTGTGCTCAATCCTTTGTTTTTGAACTGTTTGTTTGTTTGTTTGTTTTTCAACATTTTGCAATTTTACCCTCTGTTTTTCAGCATAGAGTTTCTGATGGCCCAAACTGTGCGCTGGACAGGAGCTGCATGCAGATCTCATACATAAAGTTTATAAATCAAAAGCCCTATACATCTGACCTTCAAAGACAATTATGGTATGTGATATCATACTTGAATTGACCTACAGAACATTGTAATAATAATTACAACCCATAAGCAGTTTATGCTTACGGCTGTGGCTCAGTTGGTAGAGTGGGTTGGCCACTAATCGCTGGATTGGTGGTTCAAATCCTGACCCACACGACTCCACATGCCAAAGTGTCCTTGGGCATGACACTGAATCCCAAGTTGCTCCCAATGGCAGGCTAGCGCCTTGCATGCCATGTATGAATGTGTGTATGAATGGGTGAATGTGTCAAATTGTAAAGTGCTTTGAATATTGTTAAGGTTAAAAAGGCGCTATGTAAGTGCAGACCATTTATAAACATGCATGCATGAAGATTAAATGTTATCAGTTACCTCTGATCTTTGTAATCTCTGTTCTCAATTTCAGTGTTGTAGCTATGAACATTTTGAGGACCTATGTACATTTTTACTCACATAGACTTGTGCAGAGTTGGAATGCCTATTTTTAACATGTTAAATCTAAGCACAGAAATCAAATAAATTGGCAGGTGTTAGTTGGACTAACTGAGAGATCAAATTAGAAGGGGATACTGATACTCTATGGGAGATTTCACTTTTAAAGCATGGACAGCTAAAGTAATTCTTACAGCTATATTTTAATAAGCTAGGTGTTTCCAGATACTGATGAGTTTACAGTTGATATTTAGTATATCTGATAATGTTTTTTATGTCTTTCTAAGGAAGTTATTACAGGCTATAGTAGTGAGGAAAACAAATGTGAGGAAAACACTGGTTCAGCAATGGAGCTGCGCTCCTCATCCCGAACACAAAATAGACACTCATATGCATCTTCAGACAGTTTCACCAGTCCAATGACTGCCTCCCCACCAAACTGTTCTTCTGCAGTTCAACCTTTTGCCTCATCACTTGGGTATGGAGCATTATTCACTGAAACTCCTGCACTGAACTACCAAAGCAGCATCTCACCCAACCACAGCAGCACCTCAGCAAGCAGTTCTAGTCAGTTGCCAGTATGCTCAAAAGCTGCCCTTCCACCAGTCAGCCTTCTACCTCGTCATTTGGAAGAACAACTTCAGTTGATCCAACTCTGGTCCTGACTTATCAAAAGAGCTCATGCTTACACTATCAGAGCAGCACTCCAGCAAGTCATTGGTCTGCATTACCCTCTACCTCAACACAACATCAATCAACAAACTATGATAACTGCCTTTCAGTAATGGCTGCACTGTCTGACATGTCTTCTGATGATGAGGAATTGAACCAGGCTACAGAGTGAAAGGTTAGTACAAAATGCAAATGTGTTATGATAGCCAAAAATGCAGCTTTGTTGTGTTATTGCTGATTTGTTTTTATTTAGGTTTTACAGTTGGAACCTTTCTCATTTTAATTGGTTGACTGGTCTTAACCAAATGTGTGAAGTGGCCAGCTCATATGCATATATAGTGTGTATATTGGCCCTTGTCAGTATATATTATAGACAAAGTTTAAGGATAAGGCTGGCAATTTTCTATATTTTAATATTGTTGAAAATGAGATGCTACAGTACATCTCAAGGGGCTACACTTTCAATAAATTCATAAGTTGTACAGAGCCATACCAACAATTAACTAATTACTACTTACAAGTACTGTACCTGTATCAAAAGCCTGATATATCTTATTCCTCTGTGCTGCAAGAGCTCCTTTGTTGTCCAAAAAAAACCATTAAAAACACTTCAGTAAGCCACACCGCTGCATTGACTGACTGTTCCTTCATCCCTGAAGAGAGCAATTTCTATAGTTTGTTTAGAATCGGCTCCAAAGACTTAATAACAGTGATAAGATTGTGACAGAGGTTACTTTAATGTCAGATGCCACTGAGCATGTTTGGGAACACAGTTCACAGAACTTCGCTAGCTTATTGTGCCACATATCACAACCTCTTGATTTTGTACTATACTAAATACCTACCAATATACTTTGTATGTACGTAATAATTATGTAGAAGTTCAAAATTGTCAATGATCATGAACAACACCCATATAATACCACCCTTTTAAAACTATTAGTGTGTAACTTCTATTTATCTTGTTTGTTTCAAAAGGACCACAGGAATCACTGTGCCAGCAAGAGATATTTTGCATGATGTTGCAACAAAAAAAAAGCATCAGAAGAAATGCAAGTTTAACATTAACCGATCCACAGTCCTCGATGGAGCCATCAGAGGTTTTAAACGAGGGACATATGATCCATGTCACGCTATTTCTGTCAGGTTTTCTGATGATATGAGAAATATATTTTGAATACCTGAAGAGGCTGTGGACTTGGGTGGACCAAGAAGGGAATTTCTAAGACTTCTAATGCAAGCTTTGCCCTAATCTCCAATGTTTGAGGGAAAAGAAGGCAAAATGAACTTGGCCCTTAACAGTACTGGTATATATTGATTGTAATCTCACATCATTGAGGTGCTGAATGCCAGATAATAATTCATTGAATTTATATAACTACATTTTATATGATGTTACAGGCATTTGTCAAGTCTTTGTACGCATGCAGTGTCAAATAAATAATTTAATTTTAATTTTATGTATTCTTAAATCTTAAGATTGACAGAAATCCAGAAATGGTTTGAATGTGATCACAAAGTTTTCCATTCAGCCTCTCATGAATGAAAGAATCTGTAGCGTCTCTTTGAATTTGTTCAGTACATTCTAAGACATTAATAAAGAAATTCAAATTTCATTTTCATTGCTACTTACTCCCAAAATGAAAACTGCACTTGATAAAAGAACAGGATGACTTTGAAAAACATAACTGTATAAGTATAGCTATTAATATCATGTTAGGAAAAGCTGAGCAAGTCTTGCACACATTTTTCCTGGTTTGAGAGTGATTTCCTGCTTAAATAGGAACTTCCAGTGTCAGTGAAAGTAACGGATACAAAAAATTATGAGACAAAATACATGCACATGAGACAAAATACATGCATGTGAGTGTCAAGTATATTCATATGTATGTGAAAGTGACAATATATGTATGTGAGACAAGAATGTGTGTGTGAGTGTAAAATATATACATGTGAAAGGAGAATGAATGTATGTGAGAGAGCCAGAATGAATAATGGCTTGTACGGCCCCTCATATGTTTTCACACATGTGCGTTCATGGTCTCTTATTTATAGTCTCATGTCAAAACACTCATCGAAGACACACACCAACAGGTGTAAACACAGAAAGTTCTCCTTGTTTATTGCTAATGAATCGAATAATATATTTAATGGATTTTAAATATTCCATGTTTTCTGTTCATTTTCTAGATTTCTGTCCTTTAGAAAGAAGCTTTCTCCATGCTGGTACCATAGACATCTTTTGTGCAAACCTTTCAGTTATGCACAATACATTTTTCTGCCTTCTCTTTCTCTCTGGATACTGGAGGGAAACGGAGACACTGGGTTAACAGGTAAGTATATGTATGTGTATAGGTTTGTGTGTGTGCTCTTGAAATATTTGTGAGTACAGCACTATGTGTTGAACTCTCTCTCTCTCTCTCTCTCTCTCTCTCTCTCTCTCTCTCTCTGTGATGACTAACTTCTTATTGTGAAAGTTGTAAGGACACATGTTGTAAACAATCAGCTCTAGGATGTGGAGATTATGGAAATATTGGTCAGCACATTTTGAACAAGATCAGCATCTCCATCCACCAAAACACACACACAAAAACATTTAACAGAAAGTCTTACAGAAACCTCAGCAGTTCCACATCCTCATTTGGTTTCAAGACATAAGTAGTAAATAAGAATAAATAAACAAGAAATAAATGTTTCCAACTCCTGTTGCAGTATGTTTTTTGAGGAATGAATTCATCAGGGCTATAATGACAAATTATATCATCCACAATAAAATACATACATTTTAAAAAAAATAATTATACTGGTCTTTCTACAGAATTGTAACACCAAATACCGATTCAGTTCTGTACCCACATGCTTACTGGTGGCTGCTTTCTAGTACTCATGTGCATGCATTCAAGAAGAACCCTAGTGACTTTTTTTGTGGCTTTGAGTGAAAGGTAAAAATGATGCCCTGGTGTCTTGGTGAGATACTGAACATGTTAACTTGGTCCATTCAGATACAATAAGTAACAATGTATCACTTTATTTTACAGTGTCGTTGTACACACATGACATGCACTGACTATAGTAATAACAGTAAATGATGCATAATTACATGCAACTAACCCTAATCCTAACCCTAAACCTATAGTAAGTACATGTTGTTTACTAATATTACTCAGAACTTACAGTGTAATTACATTGTAACAAGGACACTGTAAAATAAATTGTAACCAGTAACAAATATGTATATAAGCAACCCTAAATACACAGATGTGCTTGAGGAGTTTGCAAACTTTAAGAGCCAAGCCAGAACACTTGTGCTATTTGCCAAAGATTTATTAACACATAATGCCATGAAACTTGACAAATCCAGTAACTTTTTCTTCTTCTCATTAACACCTACAGTATTCTGTAGCCTATTTACAACCTGCTAACATTTAAACAAAAAAATACAAAATAAAAAAATCTGCTATTTCTCAGACTGGTCCAGTTATGCACATGCGCATTAGCCGATATCTCTTTAAAAAAAGCGAATTGGCTTTTTTCAATGTAAGGCTTACAGTATATTCATAAATATGTACTTTTCAGCATTACAGTACTGGTATTCATATGTATACCATTTCATATTCATTCATATGTATACCAGAGAAACTGAACTATGAAAACCAAAACACACTTTAAATATGTAAAGTACATTTTTAAGCTTGCAGTCTGATCTTTGAGCATATCTGAGGCTGAGATTAAAGTTAGAGAGACCTTTTAATTTTAGTTCCATACATAATTAAAGATTTGCATTATTTAAATAACACCCCACTGATGCAACATTTAAACTTTTATTACAAAGTGGGTAACGCTTTAGAATACTGTTTCAGACTAAGGAGGTAACTATGATGCAGGAATTAGTGCTGGACAAATGAGTAGTACTTCATTAACACTTCAGTCACTACTATTAACTAATGTAGAAACACAATTAATCAATCAATCAATCAATCGTTAAGTAATAGTAATCTGATGACTGTGGTAATTCACTGTTGGTTAATTAATATTTACTGAATTTGATTTGCCTAATTGAAAACTATTAACTAACTAGTGGTAAATTAAAAGGGGAAAATTACTCATCACAACATTAAATCCTCAAATAATGTAATGACTCAAACAAGCACAAATATAAGGAAGAGGTTTGACCTACCCTACCACATGTCCTACCTCTCTATTATTTGGGTATCTTTTGTAATGTAACATCATGGCAATGCATTACTGATGAGATCTTGTTTTTGTCATTCCTCATGAGTTAATGGTTATCTTGAACAGAATTATAAAGTACAAATTGATGTTACTCACTATTAATTAATGAGATCTTATTGTGTTCTTCTTCATGAGTTAACATTTACTTGAACAGTATTATAAAATGAAAACACATTATAAACAATTAATAGAAACTTAGATGTTACTGGTAAGTTAATAGAGGATACTTAAATATTTGGCTCAGCATTTTATTAATGTAATCAGATACACACATACTAATCAGTTACATAAACATTCACACAGATTCAAAATATATTCTTGTAACATTAAATTCATTGACCATATACTGCATAATAAACACTTTTGTAACGGAGACTCAGGCTGGTTTGGATCCATCTGCGGTTTTTATTGGAAGACAAAGCTCAGGTCAAAGACAGGCAAGGTTCAAGAAGAAAACAGACTGGAATATAGTAGGCAACAGAGTTCTTGGTCAGGCAGGCGATAGATCGGGGCAGGCAGCAGACTAGGGTAACAGGTAGACAGGCGAAGTAACATCATGGTTTCAAACATATTTTTCAAGGTAATTGTATACAATGTATATATATATAATTTACTGTACATTTACTTTTTTGCAAAATATTTTATTATGCGGCTCGTTGTACGTATCATTGCAGTTTTCTGGTAAAATAAACACTAGAGATGCTACAACAGCAATAACTTTTAGGCAGAGGCTAACACATAACAAATAGCGATAGATGCAATTTACACAGTGTGAATAGCAACAAAAAGCATCTTTTGCAAATAGTACAAATACTATTTTCACCCCTAATTAAATACTAACATATAGTATAGGTGCATCACTGCATTGTGTTTATTGTGTTTAGAGTCCCACAGACACCAAATCCTACACCTAAACCTAATAGCCTTTCCCTACAAAAGTTAACCATGGTTTTACTATAGTAACAATAAAATCATCATAGAATTTTGTTGTAAAATCATAGTAACCACAAAATTAAACAGGGTTACTATATTGACACATATTAATGTAGTAACACCATGGTCAATTGCATGAAGGCTTCAGCCAAAAAACAAACAAACAAACAAAAAAACATGGTTATTACAATATTGCTACAGTAAACCATGATGATTTTTACTCAGATCAATCCTTTCTCTCAACTCCCCGACCATCACAGTGACCAAATCTCTGCGAGGTAATCAACCTTTGTATACATTTTTATTAATTATTATAAGTATGTGGAGCGGGACGTGGTCATGTGTCTGTCACTGGGGAGGGAGGAAGTGGTAAGGACAATCACCTGGTGATTGTTAGCACTAAACACCTGTGTCACATTGACGACAGAGGCAGGCTAGGAAAGGCTGACGAGAATGCCAGGGAGACAGAGAGAGTCCCAGTCATACAGACCTGCCATTTCGTGAAGCATTTAGAAAGGCCCACTTTTTTTTTGAGAGAGAGAGAAGGCCATATCGCTAGCAAAAATACCACATTGTAATACATTGAATTCACATTAAATATGTGCTTTTCTTTTCTAAAGAAATGGGAGCAAACATATTATCATGAATTCCGCCTTTGTTTTTCCTCCCGCTCACCACCAGAGGGCTCCATCACCTGGGGATTGACTTAAACTATCTGGACTCCATTTCCCATAACCCCTGTACCTGTCAATATTACCTGTTCACTTGTTTCCAGTCCTCTCAGCTATTTAAGACTCACACTCACACTGTATAGTCTTGTTTTGTCCTGGCTGACATTTCTGAGTGTTCTCTGTGTTTATTACATTAGTTGTGTATGATCCTGGACTTTTCACCCTGTTTTGACCCGTTGCTGCCTGCCTACTATTACTGCCTTGTTTACCTGGATATAACCTGTGATTGTCTGCTGCCTGCCCTGACCTCTTGCCTGTTTATTGTCTACCTCTCTGGATTACCTTGGATATAACTGTTGCTGGTGTTTGACCCCTGCCTGTCTGTATTACTACGTTTATTGTTATTAAAAGCTGCATATCTCAACTCCGCTGACACTTCATTACAGAAGACTTTTTCAATACAGAAGATTTTTTCAACTAACCACCAAGGTCTCAACTCCTTCGTCAAACCCAGCGGCACACCCTGCCTCATATAGAACAATTCACCTCTCCATGGATCTAGCAGCATTCTTTGTTCAACTAAGTCAGGTGGACTTATCCCATTTATTTTCCACCATTGCCACCCACACTGGTGATGGCGCTCTGAAATCTATTTACAGAATCGGACTCACAACACGCCAGTGGAGGGAATTGCCAGAGACCGGAGATTACATGTAGGAGGAATATGTGAGGCTGATTTTAGAAACACACGCTTTGGGGGAGCCTCCTCTCTCAGTCCTGATCCCAGATTTCAAGTCTTCTACGTCTAAAGCCTTTCCACGCAACGTCACAGCCACATCTGAGTCTGTTCCAACCTATGTCATATTCACACCACAGTTGGCTCCACACCATGCCACAGCCACGCCTGAGTCTGCTCCATGCCATATAACAGCAACACTTCGGCTTGCACCATTACATGTCACAGCAAAGCATCTGCCTGCTCCAAACCATGTCACAGCCGCGCCTCAGTCACCTCCATACCATGTCACAGCGCGCCTCAGTCACCTCCATACCATGTCACAGCGCGCCTCAGCCTGCTCCATGCCATGTCACATCCAAACCTCAGCCTGCTCCATACCATGTCACAGCCACGTCTCAGTCACCTCCATACCATGTCACAGCCACGTCTCAGCCTGCTCCATGCCATGTCACAGCCACATCTCAGTCTGCTCCATGCCATGTTACAGCCATGCCTCAGTCTGCTCCATGTCATGTCACAGCCATGCCTCAGTCTTCTCAATACCATGTCACAGCCACATCTCAGTCTGCTCCATGCCATGTCACAACCACATCTCAGTCTGCTCCATGCCATGTCACAGCCAAGCTTCAGTCTGATCCATGCCATGTCACAGGCCCCATTAGCCAGGCCATGCTCCACACCATCTCACCAGGCCACACCTCAAGTTGTTTGCCATGGTCCTTGGTCAGGTGTTTTTAATGTATCGTTGTTTGGTTGTCAGGTCAGGTCAGGTCAAACAGATCAAGTCGAGTTATGTCAAGTCTAGTCTAGAGTCATGTTTCTGTTTCTGTTTACGGTTTTCACGTTAATGAATAAACTGCACTTGGGTCCTTCACATCATCATCATCTTCGTCTGCCTGTCATTGCCAGCACACGTTACATACATAATAGCAATATATTTCTGTCTTAATTTACTTTCACCAGGGGCTTATATTCTGAAGCTCTAGTGTATTGTTCACCATGTTGCAAAAGGCTGTATTTTATGTTAGCATCGTTGGCAACATTCGTTACAGTATTGTAACTGTAGACATACAGTGGACCCTCAGCACACTAGAGCAGGAGGAAAAAACATCTCTGAAAGTACTGAAACTTTGCTTGGTGCAGAAAAATCTGGAATAATGTTAAACATTGTAACAGACACCTGTTTGCAACCTGAACTTGAACGTTTTTGAGTGAAAAAGCATTCAATGAAATAGTGTTTTTGAGACCTGAAGTTCTTTTGAACTTTTGACAATGTGCCTAAAAATGTGCCGGTCCTGTGAGACACTGAAGAAAGGGCAGACACCTGTGCAGCAGGTATGGACATTCGTCCAACGTCCATGAAACAACAGAGCAGGCATGGGCAAAAATCCCTTTCGGTATGAACGGCCCCTAATCCGTTTGCATGTCTCTGTGAGTGTGACTCCCAGATTGGTTCATCGGACGTCCTCATTAATTCTGCTCCCGCTCTTACTTGAATTTGTAGCTAAAAGGATGGGGGCCCCTCTAGAGGGTTTTCAAAAATGTCATTCTAGTCTGCTAATCATTGCCAATCAGTGGTTTCAAGTGTCGTTGCAGTGAACTACTGTTATTGCTGCCCAGAGGGGGGCCCCCAGCTTGGGGCCCCAGGAAATTGCCTGGCTTGAGTAGATCCTCCTCTGTGCAAGACTTAAGGAATGTATTCCATTCTGGGGCAGTGAAAGTATTCATCCACAAGTAAAAAAAAGTGCTGACTTGTTGACGCAAATGCGAATAGTGCAGCCTTGTAAAACTAAAAATCTTTACATTGACAGATTCAAAAGGCTTAAAACAGTTTGGACACGATGCACACTCCATGAAAAATCCCAAGGGGGCATGACCAACTTTACAGTTGGTCTAAAAAGAAGTGACATGCTGAAATCATCTCTAGATCATTACTTGATTTTCAGAGTCAAGAAAGTGTGGCGTTGATCAAACAACTGCTATATCTGAATATACATTATGCACAATCCGGCACTAATAGAGTACAGTGTTCCACTGATGACAATGGCATGCTATAAGTACAAAGACTTCTTGTAGAGGGCTGGATATCAAAGCTGGATAGAAGACACATTACCCTGCTCCTTACATATGTTGGCCAATATTAGAGTAAGATCTGTGAGTAGTGTGACACATAGCTCTCATTTTGAAAAGCTGATGATGTCCGTAATAACTGCTTTTTGACAATTGTCAATTCGTTTCTCCAAAATGCAAGAGAACGCAAGTCAATTATCACGAGAAAGGGACAAGAGATAGAGAAGTGTTAAGACACATTTTAGAGTGTGAAAAGTTTTATTGTAAAGTCATTGTACATTTTACATTGTAAATGCGTTGAGTAGTTTTCAGCTAAAACAGTATATAAATGTGTGATTTTGTTTTGTTTTTGATGTGTACACCTAAAGAGACCCCAAAACGTATTTGTACACTTAAGCCACACTCAGTTTTGTATCATTAGATGACAAAATATGAAAGGAAGAGACTTTTATTTCAAAGAAATATATCACAAGCACATTTCTCAAGCGAGACATTCAGAAAATGTTTGTTAGGTTTGAAATATAACATTAGTGCAAAATGTCTATAGTTCATGTAATGCACTGCACCTTTGGATTCTCTACTCGGACACCTGTATGAACTTTGTTATGTTAAAAGTAGGGCTGTCATTCACTTCAAATTTTTAATTGAATTAATTACATGACCTGTTTAATTAATTGAATTAATCTCAATTAATCATATTATATCAATATTTGCTGGAAAAGGCACCAAGATAATTCAAATTAATATCTGTCTATATATACATGCAACACGGTATCACGCCAAGGCGTGAAATAGACACGCTGGTCCACTAGCAGATGCGTGTCGGTGTCACGCTTTGCCTCCTCTAGGCGTGTGCATGACACACGCGCGTCTAGGTAGAATACCGGCAGGGGGCAATCATTTCCTCAATGCCAACAACTCTCCACGCACCAAAGAGAAAGCGATATATCGCGTTCTCCAATTCCGGTTAGCAGGATATATATTTTTTTATATAAATATATTTTTTAAATATATATATATATATATATATATATTTACATCAGCATAAGATACTCGACAGCCCACACACACATATAACAACGTAAGGCTACAGCAACGTTAGGATTTCTTCATGAAAGCAGCACTATAATGAACAAATATGTCCTGAACTAGTATGTGTAGTAACCCTTTATTGTCACATAGTCACAAGTGAAAGTAAGCAGCGAAATTGGCCATCATCCTGCCCGTGTGAACGTACAATACGACAACGGTATCGCTTACTCTTTGGTGCGCGGAGAGTTGTTGGCGTTGAGGAAATGATTGCCCCCTGCCGGTATTGCAACAACACGCGCGCGTGTCATGCACACGCCTAGAGGAGGCAAAGCGTGACACCGACACGCATCCGCTAGTGGACCAGCGTGTCTATTTCACGCCTTGGCGTGATATCGGGTTGATACAAAGTATATATAAATAAAATGTATATATTTAGAATGGAATATATTGCATTATTGTGGCAGGCAATGATTGTGCCTCTCTTTCTGAATCTGTGCAACTTGTGAGATTTGTTGAGGCATACTGACTGCCCCCTGCTGATGCAGCTCGTAAAAATGTGTTATTTACTGAGATGGAAGGAAAATGCTTATTTTTATTACAGAATTAACGTATATGTTATTTCTTAACTTGTAATGAATCACACTAAATTAACGTGTTACATTGACAGTTCCAGTTGAAAATCATTCGAAAAAATGGTCAAGAAAATTAAAATTAGTTCTGAGAGAAGCTCTAGGATCATTTGTTTCCTGATGCCATTTTGTTTCATATTGTTGTTCTATTCCATTGATATTCAGACATTTTCAAACGTGGCTTAATGTACAGATACTTTCAGGTCCACCTTATGAGTATGTTTCTTTGTGTGAGAAGTGTTTTTGACTCAAACACAGCTAACTCCCACATCCTCTGAGTGGTTACAGTTATGAATTCCCATTCCTGCATGTGGACAGTCAAATATGGTCAGCTCCTGCCCGGTACATCTCAACTCATCCATCCAGATCTGTCCAGTTCCTGTGGCAGATAAACAACAGACCGCTTTGAGAGCAATTCAAGGGTTTTGGAAACCATAGTCTGAATGCCCCTTTTCCAAAACCATTAAATCTCACCCATAACCACAATCCTCCTCTACAGACAGATATGTTACCTGAAGAGGCCGTGAACACTTGGTTTGACCTCTGGTAGCCCAGCATCTTGCACACCACCAAAGCATCCACACTGTCAAATGCGTCATCACACACTGTCCCCCAAACATTCTTATACAACACCTCTAATCTTCCACGGCTGGCGGTTCCCACTAAACGAACAACAGCTAACAAGAAATTCACAAACATGATAAACTCTGTTGGACTCCCACCATTAATTCACCTGTTGCTCAAGTAGCTAAAAATAAAGGTATCACTTTCTATGATGCCCATATTTATAATGCAATGTAAAGGCATTATAAATACTTTATAATGCTTCAATAAAGTATCATAATACACATTATAACATTTTATGACTTCTCATAACATATAAGAGTACTAAACCTATTCATAGCTATACCTAAAAGAGTATTATGTTTTTTAACACAATCAACATCCAATTATATCTGCAGAAGTTGTCATGTTTATTGTCTTAATAGGACTATACTGTACCATACTTTATTTAGTAAATGTATATGCATATCAGGACATCAGCAGTTCTGTAGTTCTTATGTTTCCAAATAAGATGCACAAATATTAGAGATTGTTGAATATAGCCCATTATAAAATCAGTTAGATTTATTTACTTATTTTTATTCTTGGGTGTGTTTTGTATAACAATGAACAGAAAATTGGGCTTGTGTGATCAGTATGCATATATTTTTTTTCTTGAATGTGAGCTACTGATTTATATTAACCTTGTGGCTTTTAAAGTGTTTTTCTTAATGTCTCAAACTTTACAGTGAATGTGTGGTCTTTTGTATATAAATTCCATTTCACAAACATGACTTGTAATGTATTATATATATTATATATTATATATAACCACTTAAAAATATCCCATTGATGTTTATAAAAAGACATTGCTTTTGTCACTTTACTTAAAGCATACCTAATACACTGTATATAATACAATATATAATACATTCTAACTTCTGCAGATGCAATTTCATGTTGGTCATGTTATAATGCAATGCACACAAAGAAATAATGATAAATAGGTACGTTTAATAAGACTTAACAAATGCTCTATAATGCATTTATAATGCCTTTACAACCAATTATAATAACAAAAATAAATAAATAAAATAAAAAAACATTCTCCCCAATTTGGAATCCCCAATACCCAATGCTCTCCAAGTCCTTCTGGTGGCGTAGTGACTCGCCTCAATCCGGGTGACAGAGGAAAAATCTCACTTGCCTCCTCGTCTGAGATGTCAATCTGCACATCTTACTAAGTGGCTCATTGAGTGCATTACCGCGGAGACCTAGTGCATGTGGAGGCTTTACGCTATTCTCCGCGGCATCCACGCACAACTCAACACACACCCCACCGAGAGCGAGACCCACATTATAGTGACCATGAGGAGGTTAACCCAATGCAACTCTACCCACCCTAACAACTGGGCCAATTGGTTGCATAGGAAACCTGACTGGAGTCACTCAGCATGCCCTGGATTTAAACTTGCGACTCCAGGTGTGGTAGTCTGCATCTTTACTTGCTGAGCTATTCAGGCCCCCTTTACAACAAATTATAAATATGGGCTTCATTGAAAGTGTTACCAAAATATATATTAAGCTTAGGGCTCACAAGCATGAACACCAAGATAACTATACAAGAATCTTAGCATTAAGTCCCTGAGAAGGTATTCATTTGAATAGTACCCATGAATCAGTTATTGAGGAAATTAACAGGCTTCACTATGTCACTTCACGTACCTGGGCGATCTATGTTGCTGTTTTCACCCTTTGGACCTGTTAAAAACATACATACAAAATAATTTTATTTACAAAACAGTTTAAAATAAACACACAGATGCTGTGTATGCACACATATTATGTATTCATATGCACACAGATTTGCAAAAACAAACCTGGCTCTCCCTTCTGCCCTGGAATACCCGGGATTCCTTAAAGAATATGAGTGAAAAAGACAGAGAAAGAAAGAAAGAAAGAAAGAAAGAAAGAAGGAAAAAATATTTCACAAGTTTCTCAGGTATTAAATGATAGAACAATAGATTTGATGTTCAAAATGAAGACAAAAATTATTTTTTAAATTTTGCGGATGTCAAATGTTCATGTGATGAACTACACCTGTGGTTACTTTTCTAGGACACCATCAGGGATCAGTTGATTACAAAATTGCTCAGAAAATCAAAGTTAGTTCTGAGAAAACCTTTAGAATGTTATGTCACTTAGTTTGATGTTTTGTTATCTAATGCAATGACATTAGATCAATCAATCAATCACTCAATCAATCAATCAATCAATTACATATTTCTTTGGATTGACAAATGTCCTGTAAAGGTGGAGCTCACCTGAATCTCCTTTACTGCCCTTCTCTCCATTCAGTCCTCGAGGTCCAGGGACACCTACGTGCAGCACATCAAAGTCAAATGAGGCCTGTTTCAGATAAACTCCATGTTTATCATTTGTTCGTATTATTTTGTTAATTACCTGGCAAGCCATTATCTCCCTTTTGTCCCGTTTGTCCTGGGTTCCCTGAAAACAATTAGTTGCCAATCATAATTGACATAATGGCATATAATGTATTACATTATGGTTATGTGTCCTTAGCTCTCATACCTGGAATGCCAAGGCCAATGTCTCCCTTGGGTCCAGGTGAACCTTTTTCTCCAGGTGGTCCTTGCAGACCAATTGGTCCTTCTGGACCAGGAGGCCCTGAAAGACCCAGAAACCATAGGTCAGCATACTACTGAATCAGGACTACCTAAACCAGGTCACTGGAATCTGCAGTACTGCATTAAACCAAACAACAAAATCTCTTGAAAACGTGAAGTTCTTGAAGGACTACTGTTCCATGAATCCTAGATTTAGCCTTAGACGGCATTCCAACAGACTGCCCACAGTCCATTCACTGACTGTCTGATGCATATTACACACTAAACTGGTAAGTTCTAGCTCAAAATTGGAAGTTCCAATTTGATAGCCTGACTTTACATTACTTCAGGAGTCAATGAGCACCAGGTTGCCTGTAAACAGAGTCATGTTACTGGGTACCTGGTTGATACAACGAGGACTTCTGATGAAGAATACTAATCAATGGATTGGCAATGATTGCCAAGTTAGTGGCAACAAATATTTTAGAAAGACTGAGTTAAGGTTAGATTCACTAAAAAGTTGCACCACTTTTGTGTGTGGTATTTCAGCACAAAAACTTTTACAGCAGTCACCACCTGCAGTAACCACAATCTATTTTAGCAGTTGCAATCAGCACTGACATTGTGTTGAATCTTGAGTATTTAAATGAAGTCATAGTCATTCCTTTCCACACAAACATGCCTCTTTTCTATGTAAAATTGTTTTATTGTAGACTGCGCTTCCTTCACAAAAATTGCATCCTGCAATTTAGATTGTGCTATTACCGCGAATGAAAGTAGACAGTAAAATATATTTTATTCAAAAGAGATGTTTGTGAACATCTTCAGCCAATCATATCATCAATTAATCAAACACTGATCAAATGATGGAGAATAACCTGGCATATATCCAGATGTGCAGTGTAGTCAAGCACACTTTCAGCATGTTTAAGAGATGATTTGTGTGTCTGGATCACAGTGATGCTGTGCAGACAAGGCAGGGGTGTCAAGTATGGTGGTCTGTGGCATCCTTTGTTGTACAGCACTCAGAACTGGCCCACAAAATCAGCATTGCTTGTGCAAATTGCATTCAGCAGTGATTTTTTGGGTGTATTTGCAACGTTGCCTGATTTGCATAATTTTGCTCCATGTCACAGCCACGTCTGAGTCTGTTCCATGCCATGTCACAGCCACACCTCAGCCTGCTCCATTACACGTCACAGCCACACCTCAGCATGTTCCATTACACGTCACAGCCACACCTCAGCATGTTCCATTGCACATCACAGCCACACCTCAGCCTGCTCCATTACACGTCACAGCCACACCTCTGCCTGCTCCATTACCCGTCACAGCCACACCTCAGCCTGTTCCATTACACGTCACAGCCACACCTCAGCATGTTCCATTACACGTCACAGCCACACCTCAGCATGTTCCATTACATGTCACAGCCACACCTCAGCATGTTCCATTACACGTCACAGCCACACCTCAGCCTGCTCCATTACACATCACAGCCACACCTCAGCCTGTTCCATTACACGTCACAGCCACACCTCAGAATGTTCCATTACACGTCACAGCCACACCTCAGCATGTTCCATTACACGTCACAGCCACACCTCAGCCTGCTCCATTACACGTCACAGCCACACCTCAGCATGTTCCATTACACGTCACAGCCACACCTCAGCCTGCTCCATTACACGTCACAGCCACACCTCAGCCTGCTCCATTACACGTCACAGCCACACCTCAGCATGTTCCATTACACGTCACAGCCACACCTCAGCCTGTTCCATTACATGTCACAGCCACGCCTCAGCCTGTTCCATGCCATGCGACAGCCACGCCTCAGCCTGCTCCATTACATGTCACAGCCGCACCTCAGCCTGTTCCATGACATGTCACAGCCACGCCTCAGCCTGTTCCATGACATGTCACAGCCACGCCTCAGCCTGTTCCATGACATGTCATAGCCACGCCTCAGCCTGCTCCATGCTATGCTACAGTCAAGTCTATGATCTGAGTCCAACTGATCTGCTCTGGTCTCCCTGGTCTCCCGGCCTTCATCCTGTTCTGCTCTGATAATCTTGGTCTCCGGCTCCGTCTTGGCCCTGCCTCCCTTACCAGCCTTACTTGAGCATCAGGGACCACCCATTAGAGGGGGGCTATGTTATGATTTTCTGTTGTTTGCCTTGTGTTTTGCCCCTGTCATCTGTTTTCTCACTTCCAGCCATCCTTGATTGTCCTCACCTGTGATTCATTAACTCATTAGTCATTGTGTATATAATGCCCTGTTGCTTGCTTGTTATTGGTGAGATGATATGTGGTTTGACCTCCTGTGTATACCTGTTCCCATCGTGGATGCTTCCTTTGTTCCTGTGTTGTCACCATTACTTTGTACTTTGTTTATTTATTAAAGAACTGTTTTGCACCTAGATCCCAGATCGTGACTTCCTTTCATACGTTACAAATGATATATTAGCTACACTTTAGAATTCTCACTTTTAGACAATTTAGGATATTGCATTACTTATAGTGCCCGTTTAAGATAACGGCAAGTTACGCATTCTAACAGCGTGTGCATTGTTAATGTCTTGCAGTAGCCTATTGTTTTATCTCATCATATTTTTATCAACAACATATTTTAATTTAAACATATTTTTAATTAAAACTTATGTGGCTACATGTACCTTATAAAACAGTCCATCATTCCAAAAGAATGCATCTCTTTAATGGAGAAAAAAGGTATGTTTGATACATAAAGGAAAGGAAAATTATAGTCGCTTACTGCTTCTTTACATAAACACTATTACCTCTAGGCCCTGGAGGACCAAAGTCTCCCCGTTCACCACTAGGTCCTGCGTCTCCTTTTGGCCCTGAAAAGAAGAGGGTTTTAATTCCAAAAGTCTGTCAATTTTTTAAATGCTCAAGAATATGGATGAAAGCAGCTCTCACATTTTCTTCAGAAAGTGTAAACATTTAGTTTATAATAATAATCATATTAATAATCATAATTATTATTATTGTAATTATTTGTTAGGAGTATAAATAGTATGATATACTGTATACTAATAGTATATAATAAATTAGTCATTAATAATGACTAATAATGCATGAAACATTAACTACATTAAATATAAAACAGAAAACCCCAATGTACGTAACTGATATTAAAAATAAGAAGAAACATATCTATTCCCATGAAATATAGTGAAATATGATGGGTCATGCAGGGAATTGTCAAACAACTGATTATTGTTTTTTACTGTAATTTTAACAATAATTTACCGTAAAAAGTACATGTACTCTCTTGTTAAACAAAATTTTACATTTTAGCATTAATTATACAGGAAAATCTTACTTTTTACATTTTACACAACATTTTACTATATATTTTACAGTATATTTACTGTATATTTTTACAGTGACAGTGAGAGAGAGAGAAATAGAGAAAAAAAAAATTGCTTGACGGTTCCCAGACACACTGTCGCCTGGTTCTCGACCACTCCTCCACCCTCTGGCTGAAACAGCCTCTCCTCCCCGGGCAGACAGCAGTGAGTCTTCCGACCCCTGGCGGATGGAACACCCCTCCACCAGGGGTGTTCCACCGCACCAGGCGGCCGGCAGCGACTCCTCCGTCCCCCAGGGGATGGCCGCAGCTGCTCATTTGGGCAGATGGCAGTGGCGAGGACAGCGCATCCCTCCTCCTTCCCGGGTTTTTGCACCAATGCAACATGATAAGAATGGGCAAGGAGGAGGTGGGAACCAGACAAACCATCATAATAAAGTTTAATGAAAATAAAAAGACACAAAACACAAATGCACACAGGGCAGCTGTGCGTGGCTCTCTCTCTCTCCTGAACTGCCACATCCAGCTCAGCCTAATCCCTCTCCTCGGCTGATTAGCCTGATTGGGGGCCGGCCATGTAGACTCACGGCCAGGCCCCGCCCTCCTCCTCGTCACAATTCGTTTATCAATTAATGTTTATTTCTGTACCATTTTTACAGTCTTATACTTTTAGAAATACAGACATTTTTTACAGTGTAGAAATAAACAACAGTAATGCACTAAATATTTTGATTAAAAAAGCAGACATCTGGCAAAGTCTCTTTAAGGCTGCACAGGGGATCAGTGAATAATTTGTTTTAAACTCTCTATTTACATGAACTGTTTGGGGAAAAAAAAGAAAAAGAAAAACGATTGACAGATTATTTGGTTTCCCCAGTGCTACATGAGAGAGTGAACGATTTAGATGAGCACATTTGATTACTAACTTGACTCCTGGACTGTATTCTCAATAAAATGTGACAAATGTAGCGTTTTGTGATACTACAGATCTACATGCTGGAAAATGTAGCTTGCTACTAGAAAAGCTATAGTATTGTGAAAATAGCTGAACAGCTATCTCGCTACTGAAAGATGTGGTTAAGTCAGTAGCATTTCTATTTTTAATAAGTTTCTACCCAACACTGCTAACATTTCAATATGATGTTGCTTCAAAGTACCCGGAGGTCCTGGATCTCCTGAAATGCCAGTCATTCCATCTAATCCGGGATTCCCATCAGCACCGGGTAAACCTTGATTGCACAGAGAAGGGACCAGAGAGATTACATTAGAGCAACAATAAATTTAAAATGTATTTAAAATTCAAAAAACATATATCAAACCCTTTCTGTTCAGAATAAGTATTCTAATTATGGTGTCCAATTATGAACTAAGGTCATTTCAATGAAAGGTATGGACATTAATATCAAAGGTGGTCTTCATACACATACCTTGCATGCCTCTTTCTCCTGTGTCTCCCTTCAAGCCAGGAATACCTGCAGAGAAAACAATTGACAGGGAAAGATATTGATCAACTATACTGTGACAGATGGCTCAAGAGTTGTGTGATAGCTGTGAAAGGGCTATTACCAGGTGCACCCGTGATGCCATCTGGCCCCCTCACCCCTGCCACACCTGAGTCGCCTTTCTCTCCTTTTTCACCTGGAGGTCCAGGCTCACCTGCCTTACCTGAGAGAGAGCGAGAGAGAGGGATAGATAGATAGATAGAGAGAGAGAGAGAGAAATCCAATTTCAAGTTACTGTACTTGAACAGATAGAACTGTACTCACATGTATTTCAAAAGTATACACACCTATACACATACATACACTAACCTGGTGGCCCAGTGTCTCCTTTCCCCCCTTGTATCCCTGGAGGACCTGATAGAGAACAGACCTGGAGTATGAATACTGACTGCACTGCAGTGAAATCAACTCAACAGAAATAATAATTTACACTCATTTGTTGGGATAAAAGACAACAGGAGCTAGAACACCATAGGTCAAATGCATCTGAAGGGTTTAATGTTTATCTCTGTTTTGACCAGTAGGGGGAGCTGAAAACACGCAGATTGCCCAGGAACAGAGGAAACGTGATTGGCCCCTATTGCATAGCCTGGTCATTGATTTGGTGTCACCCTACTGCTAGGTTCCATAAGACCAATCTAAATGAACAATATTTGACCCATTCAGCCATTAAAGAAATCAATTACACACGTTTGGTATACATTTGGAATTACAGCCATGTAATGTACAGAAAATTAGCAAATAATTATTAACTATTCAGCATTTTGGATTGGACTGTAGTTTAAGCTGCAAAATTTGCTCTGAATATTTTTGTTATTAGTTTATAGTGTTGTTTAAAATACTTAAGTGTTTAAATTAACTGTTTAAAATCTCTTCAAAAGACACTATTTAAATATTCTATTGTTTTTCTTTCTTTCTTTCTTTCTTTCTTCTGATTGTGTAGATGAAATTTCACAACT
The DNA here is from genome assembly GCA_032164185.1 of Moxostoma hubbsi. Taxonomy (NCBI): domain Eukaryota; kingdom Metazoa; phylum Chordata; class Actinopteri; order Cypriniformes; family Catostomidae; genus Moxostoma; species Moxostoma hubbsi. The sequence continues at coordinate 35,563,087 of JAVLUX010000011.1, forward strand.
TAAAATATCTCTAAATAACTATAATCGTCTCGGTTACGTATGTAACCTCCTTGGTGATTTATGTACGCTACCGCAGTGGTACTGTCTAACCTGACCAGGACATGTTTGTCTCGAACTAACGTGAGATACTTCCACAGGGCAAAGAAGACAGTCAACAACTCCAGGCAGTTGATGTGCCAATGCAGTGGGGCCCCTTTCCAACGGCCTGCTACTGCATGCCCGTTGCACACGGCTCCCCAACCCGATCTGGATGTGTCGGTTGTAACCAGGACGCGTCGGGACACCTGCTGTAAGGGCACTCCTGCCCATAAAAAATAGAGGTCTGTCCAGGGTTTGAGTGATTGGCGGCAGGCGGGGGTGATCGTCACGCGGTGCATGCCGCGGCGCCATGTTCATCTCGGGACCCAAGTCTGAAGCGCAGAAGTGCTGAAGTGGTCTCATATGCATCAACCCCAACGGCGTGACGCCACGAAGGATGCCATATGCCCCAGGAGCCTCTGGAAAAGTTTTAAGGGGACCGTTGTGCCCAGCATGAAAGCGGCGAGGCACCTCAACACTGACTGCGCATGCTCGTTGGTGAGACGTGCTGACATTGAGACTGAGTCTAACTCCATGCCGATAAAAGAGATGCTCTGAACCGGAGTGAGCTTGCTCTTTTCCCAGTTGACCTGAAGCTCCAGATGGCTGAGGTGCCTGAGCACCTGGTCTCTGTGAGTGCATAGTAACTCTAGTGAGTGGGCCAGAATGAGTCAGTTGTCGAGGTAATTGAGTATGCGGATGCCAGCTTCTCGGAGCGGGGCAAGAGCTGCCTCTACGACTTTCCTGAAGACGCGAGGGGACAGAGACATGCCGAAGGGGAGGACTTTGTACTGATACACGCCTGGCTGTCGAACGCGAACTGCAAGAAGGGTCGGTGTTGAGGCAAAATTAAGATGTGGAAGTACGCGTCCTTCAGGTCTACCGCTGCGAACCAATCGAGATGGCGAACGCAGGTTAAGATTTGTTTCTGTGTGAGCATTTTGAACGGGAGTTTGTGCAACGCTTGGTTGAAAACTCGCAAATCCAAGATCGGTCGTAAGCCACCGCCTTTCTTGGGTACGATGAAGTAAGGGCTGTAGAAACCCTTCTTCATCTCGGTTGAAGGGACAGGCTCTATCGCGTCTTTGAGTAAAAGTGTGGCGATTTCCGCGCACAGGGACATGGCATGTTTGCCGTGTACTGCGGAAAAGCAGACGCCCATGAAGGGGGGCTGAGGCCTGGCAAACTGAATTGCGTAACCGAGTCGGATGGTCCGGGCCAGCCAGCGAGACGGGTTGGGAAGTGAGAGCCACGTGTCCAAACTCCGCGCTAGGGGCCTAGAAGTCCTCGACGGTGTCACTGAAGAGGCCAAACTGGGAGAGGGGGGAATTGAGGAAGTGAGCTTTGTTGGCCTCACGCATCTCGACCAGGTTCAGCCGCAGATGACGTTCCTGAACCACAAGCGTGGCCATCGCCTGCCCGAGTGCTGCGCTGTGACATTCATGGCCCTGAGGGCGAGGTCGGTCACTGAGCGCAGTTCCTGCAATACGTTGGGATCAGGGCTACCCTCGTGCAGATCCTTGAGCGCCTTGGCCTGGTGGACTTTCAGGATGGCCATGGCATGCAGGGTGGAAGCGGCCTGTCGAGCAGCGCTGTAGGATTTGGTGGTGAAAGAGGATGTCGTCCTACAGGCCTTGGAAGGGAGCACAGGGTGGGGATAAATGGAGCGCAAATGGGGGTTTCCGGGGGATAAATGGAGCGCAACAGCCCTATCTACCTGGTGAATCGCCGTATACCCATGGGCCGCTCCGCCGTTGAGGGTAGCGAGAACGGATGAGCAGGGCTTGTGATGAGTGGGGAGGGGGGCTCTCCATGAAGACGTCAGCTCATCATGAACCTCCGGAAAAAACGGGACCGGTGGGGGGGGGGGGGTGAGGCTGTGAGCGCCGCCATCCAACCGCGATGGTTGTGGGGAGGACGGAGGGTTCCAGTCCAACCCCACACTGATGGCAGCCCGGGCAAGCATGTTGGACATCTGCACGTTAGCCTCAGCCTGGGCGTACTGGCCCGAAGGCAGCAGCCCAGGGGAGGTATCAGCGTCAGACGCCGCGCTCTCTGATGCAGCGGCGAGCTCATCCACCTTGAGCTCCAGAAGATAGGCAGACTGGCCGTGATGCGAGCCGCTGTAACCTCGAGCACGGACGGGAGTCAATGAGCGTGCCGGGGGGCGGGTGGTCCGAGGGGGCGTGCCCGGCGGAGTTGCACCCGCTGCCCTCCCCAAATCGCCTCCATTGCCAGCCGCATCGTCCTCAATCCCGTGGGAAGAGGGAGCGACACAGGGGGCGGCTGGAGTGGCGTGCTTTCTATTGAAAGCAAGCCGCAACCGCAACATTGCCATGGTCATGCCCTCGCAGTGAGAGCATGAACCATCCACAAATGCTGCCTCGGTGTGATCGCCGCCCAGACGCACGAGACAATGCCTGTGGCCGTCTGAAGCGGAGAGCACTCTACCGCATCCAGGAACTACACAGGGGCGGAATGACATCTTTAAAAAGACGTTCAACGCCGCTGTGTATTGCTCTTTTAGAGAAATAAACTCTTTTATAGAGAAAGTTACTCTTTTAAATAAACTCTTTCAATACTCTGCTCTGTCGAAGCACCCAGGGGCAAGCTGCACTGCCGTGCAGAGAAGGAAAAAGCCATAGATCCAACAGCAGCCAGAGCGTCAGAGGAACAGAAGCAGGAATCTGGTGTGTCACTCGCAGCTGAACGACCATCGGCTCCGAAGAAAATTTCAGAATTAACTTTTTATTATTTCCCGTATTTCCCCGCTTTTATACCTGTATGTCCAGGGCGGGGTATGCAAATACTGTCTGCCAACTTATCATTGGCCTTTTTTCATAGACCAGAGGCATATTTGGTGCTCAAGAGAGACCCCTAGTGTCGCTTCTTCGACACAACGTCGAAATGAGCGACAGACGGGTAACTATAATTAATTAATTATAATTAATTAATAATAATTAAAACTATAATTAATAAAACATTTAAAATATCGTATTTATAATTCTTTGCATATTATTTATTATATATTATAAAAAATATACATTATACAATAGAAATATATTATATAAGTGTATAAATATATTTTTAAATATAATAATAATAACACTGGTATACATTATTATATTATAACATATTATATTATATAATTTTTTTGTGATCCAATTTTACATCTCATGTTCAAGAAGCACTGGATAAAATAATTTATTCATGAATGTCACACTAATCAGTAGTCATTATAGATATTACAGTAAGTAGTGCTAATGTTACCACAGTGTACAGAGTATGCACAGAACTGTATTGCAATTAAAGTATATCGAAAATATGTGAATGTGTTGAATGAATGTGGTATGTTAACTAACCTGGAAATCCTTGTGGTCCAAAATGTCCTGGGGGGCCAGGTGGACCAGGAGGACAAACCATGGCTATTAAGAATAAAAAAAAAAAAGTGACTTCAGATCTGCAGGACAACAATATTGTGACACTGAATGTGTTTAGTGTGTACCTCTTTGTGCTGTTAAGTTGAACTGGTTTACTTGGATCCTCAGTTGCTCTAGAGTTCCATCCTCCCCACACAGATGAGAAAGACACTCATGCTATAAAACACACACACACACACACACACACACACACACACACACACACACACACACACACACACACACACACACACACACACACACAGTGGGGACTTTTAATTGACTTCTAATATTTTTAGAATGAGGTAATAATATTTGCCATACCCTAAACCTTAACCTCACAGAAAACGTTTTGCACATTTAGATTAAGCCATTATTTACAATAAGTTGTTAGAATGTGTAAGTATGAGTAAGGTCTGGCATGTTTGTTTTTGTATGTACCTTAGAGTGCTGGTTTGAGACAGAGCTGCCTAGGCTGACCGCTTGATTTGTAGATATTAGTTTATCTGTGCTGGCATCATCATCCAATATACAGTGAGAGTGAACCCAAGCCTCCAGAGTGAAAACTACAGCCCACAAAGATTTTACAATTTGCATTTATGCATTTATCAGACCATTTTGCCTTAAACATCTTACAATGCATTCATCTCATTTATTAAAAAATGGGAATCAAACTCATGAACTTGGCAATGCTAGCATAAAACTCTACACACAAACCAGACTGAATGATATAATGACAGAAAAGCAACAAGAAATGAAATGATATATTGAATCTAAAAAATACATTTTATGTTTATATAGTGGGACCAAATGTACTTAGATACTTCAGCCTCAATTACAAATGTAGTAATTTATTTGAATTAAATAAAAAAAATTCAATTTAATTTGTAAACAAATAATGCCAGATGTTTTCTCTGTACTAACCTAACTTTTCCTAGACTAGATGGTTTTGCAATTATACTTTTAAAGCAAAGTAATTCCCTTCAATTACTCCAGAGTAATCACAGTTCTAATTCATCATGTTAAGTACATGTTCATTTAAAGTTTGACAACTGGTATACATCTTAAATCTTACCCAGAAACAATTTTATGCAATAAAGTAAAAAATTCAAATTATATAGATATTTTGTTACTTTTGTAAACAATTTCTCGAAATATAATTGTTTTTATGTTGAGTGATACAATCATTTAAATGCTTTCCATTTTATATTTGTGCATAAAACTTAAAATGTGTCTTTGGGACAAAGTGACTCAAAATTAATGAGCAGTATACAAATACTTTTTTTTTCTCCTTTTGATAAGTGTATCTAAGTGTGCTTGTGCAATTTTTCTTCAAAATAAATTCCATGTGATATTTTGTTATCTAATGTAATTAAACAAATTCATCTGTAAGTGTGGCTTATGTGTCCAGATACATTTGGAGCCACAGTATTTACAGTATTTCTGTTCCATCAAACCTTTATAAGCCAGAAAAGAATTAAGTGCAATCAGCAGGAGGAAGACAATTATGAGAACAGGAATACAGCACTGTTTGCGTACTGGTTTCTCAGATCTCAGCTCTGTAAGACACAAAAACAAAGCCCTTTTAAAAACTTGTATGGTATCATAATGTATATACATTTGCAAAATACAGTATACTGTATATGCAAAAAAAAAAAATAAAAAAAATAATATATATATATATATATACACACATTCACATGAAAAAACTAATTTTTTCAAAAAACAAGATAAATAAATTTTCTTCTGCTCCAAACTGCAGGCAACTTCTCTGTCTGCTTGTATGAATGTAACACATCATAAGAAAGTGTTTCACCGCTGTTCAAATGCACTTTGGATCGCATCATTTCTATGTATAAATGTTTTCCATCTGAGGACTAAATATTAAATGAAACAAATGACAATAAAATGTAACGTAATCTCTTCAGTAATCAAAATACTTTTTGAATGTAACTGAATTTTAATTACCAATGATTTAAATTGTAACTGTAGTGGAATACAGTTACTGATATTTTATATTTTAAATATGTAGTCCTGATACATGTATTCCATTAATCCCCAACCCTGTTGAAACAAGGTAAAAGGGAAAGGAGGAGGCGAGAACCAGCTTGACTATATACATTTACATTTATGCATTTGGCAGACGCTTTTATCCATAGCGACTTACAGTGCACTTATTACAGGGATAATCCCCCCGGAGCAACCTGGAGTTAAGTGCCTTGCACAAGGACACAATGGTGGTGGCCATGGGGTTCGAACCATCAACCTTCTGATTAGCAGCCCTGTGCTCTCATTTGTGAGAATCATCTAACTCATTTGTGCATGGAACTACTTTATTACACGACGGATCAGAATCTGCCATTGCTGGTTCAAACCAAATGATGCATTCAAGCCTCCGCTAGTAATTCAAAAATGTCACTTCAGAAATAGTATCACAGCTTGTGCTGTTTCTAACAAGTTATTGGATAAACAAGGATGGATGTGTGTGTGTGTGTGTGTGTGTGTCAGAGAGAGAGAGAGAGAGAGAGAGAGAGAGAGAGAGAGAGAGAGAGAGAGAGAGAGAGAGAGAGAGAGAGAGAGAGAGATTGAGCATGTGCAATCACATGTTGTCACTCCCAAGCAGAGATGCTGTCAGCTTTCTCAGTGGAAAATAGACGTCCAAGTGGGGGTATTCCTCTCTATTTCATGGTAGCCGGAGTGCAAGAGTCATTCCCTATAAAAACCGCAATGTCCTCTGCCATTCTAAACAGTATGTATTCAATGTGGAAACTCCGGTAAGCACATTGAGTTCTGTAATAAATCAGTCGGCTGTGTCTCTCAGCTGTGATGAGCCTTAATGCTGAAGTTGTTCGTTTAAAGCCGTTTAAAGCTATTTCCTAGCTTTAGTAAGTAGTAGTAATACGAGTGATCACGGAGCGCTGTTCTATGTACACAATGACTAACGGATTCACTTCACATCACCAACTGGCTCATATTACACAAAAAAAAAACGATATTTTACCACCACCTGCTGGCTAACATATGCAATGTCAAAAAAAATGTATGTAAAAAGATACACATAGCCAACATTAGCTCTTAACACATATGCACTGCTCTTACACTTTAGTTTAGGACGACGAACACAAGCGGGGTGATAGATACACAGTGAAGCGTCCGAGTGCTGATGGTGTCAGACCATCAGTGCTCATGGAACGTCTCTCGTCCAATCAAATTCGAGGACCGGAACTAACTGTTGTGTATATATATATATATATATATATATATATATATATACAGTATATGCCATATTATAGCAACCATTTAATAAAAGCAACAAAACTCGTGAGCCTGTTCAATATTGTCATACACAGTGAAAATACTGCTAAAGATTATATTTCACAAGATAGAATGACCTCTGGTGTCTTATTGCTTAAATACAGTGTCATCATTTAAAAAAAATAAAATAAAAATTGTTTTGCTTACTTTTAAAACTCCCTGTGGCAATTTTGGGAAAATAAGCTTCCAGTTCAGTTTCAGCTTTTATTAAAGACGTTGGGGGTTTTGTTGTGCATTATTAAAATTGTGAAAATTTGAAATTGTAATGTAAAAATGGTATCAGTCTGTGCAGAACTTACGTCTTTGTTGTACATCATAGTGGTCGGCCTCAAACAGCTTCATGATGTTGTCATACAGAGGATTTGCCTGGCTGAGAAATGTGGCCTTTTCTTCAAATGTATCCACTTCTGTCTCCATCAGTGACTGTACCACATAAATGACCTGCGCACAGCCAGAGTCACAGTTTAAAAACTAAAAATAAAGAAAAAAGAAAAAAGAAAACATTTGCTGCCTCATCAAAACATCAGTCATCTGACAGAGATGGAAATTGTTCCAAAGTGTAAGCATAAGCGTTTCCCAAGAAAAGGGAATCTGTGTTTGTCATAAGCTTAAGAATTTGACTTTCTATATGTTTCGATACATGGAAGGATACATTTGTTTCTATGGATAAAAAAAACTGAAAAATGACATTCACAGGATTCATGTTAATCATAGCTCAAAGTTAACCATAATCATAACCAAAGTTTCTGCCAAGTGACCATAGTTACCACAGTTATTTTCTATGACTGTTAAAAGTCATTGTGTTTATAGAGATAGTTTTCTCATAATTTACTCCCCCTCACATCATTCCAAACCTGTATGACTTACTTTTATATGTGGAACACAAATGGAGACGTTTTAATGACTATCGCTGAACGGCTTCTCAGTACAATGGCAGGGGAAAGTGCCTCTCTTTAAAACTTAAGAAAGGACTCAAAGGTATCAACAAATAGTCCATGCCAAACTGATCACACTGTAAATTCTCCAACAACTGGGTGAAAGTTTGGCTGCTCATTCTGTGCTTTTTTAAATTTAAACCACTGCCTCCAGCCAAAGCTGGTAGTGTTGTTAATTGTATGGGCATGCATGAACTCCAATTTCCAGGTGAAAGATCCATAGAATGGCACCAGCTGTAGTTTTAGTTGTGTATGATGTAATACAGTCAACAGGAATGCAAATCATAAACCAAACCAAACCAAACCAAACCATCAGTGGTTTTAATATTTCACATTTGGAGCAAAAATGCAAACTCTAAATCATGCTCATCTGTGTTTATGTAAACAACATTACTTCCTGGTTTCCATGGAAGGAGAACCCGTGTTTCAGAGCCTGCTTGTGCAATGTGCCATGAGCAGCGCTAGAGGAGAATTGATGCAAGAATATCTGATGAGGGAAGGCGCTTCATCATGTTACATGAATATTTTTCAGAAGCAACATGTCGATTTATTGTGTGATCATGTTGTCCATGTGGCTTGTATGTAATATTCGAAGTCTTCTAAAGGTAAATGACAATATACTGGTGTCATCTGCACTTGATCTTATAAAATTGATTTGAATAAATAATTTGGATTTGGATTTCTTCCAGACATAGAAGCACACAAAACAGTATGTTCTTAAGCAAAACAATGCAAACATAAAATATGGTTTAAATGGGATGGCTAGAATAACTGAAAACCAATGAGAACCGCTAACAACATTTGCTGAAACTTATGTTTACAAAGTGTTTTTTTGTTTGTTGGTTTGCATGTTTCTAGTTTTCAGTCTATTGTCTTAATGAGTTATCCACCTGTTGCTCTGTTTTATGCTTTAACATACTTTGAACATAGAGATGCCATACATTTGTATTAGAGCTACTAAAGAACCCCTAAATAAATGATTATGTCCTGTGTGGAACCTCAAATCAATGGCCAAAACACAATTTTGATAAGGGATCTCACACCACTAAAGCACAGCTAACAGGAACATAACTGTAATGATGGCCAATTATTCTTTAGTAATATGTGTTCATGGTTGCATATCTAAAGTTGTGCATACCTCTGCCCATCCATTAAGAATGACAAATTGTCACTTCTCTTGTCCTGCGTGAGTATTTGTTCCAGACTGTGCTTAAACTGGGTAGTGATCAGCCCATCTGTTTGTTTGATGCATCTAACTCTAAGCTAAGAAGCCTCCACCCATCATACCCCGGACCAAAGAGAGAAGCGTGTTGTGGTTGCCAGACCCCGCCCACTATACCTGGACCTTACCCCCTCTGCACTACCTTTCTTCACATTACCCATGCACCGCATGCCAGATTCCTTTTTTCCTTAGGACACATTCCCCTTGGACATGTTATTCCCCCTTTTCTGTTTATTATAATTTTCAATAAATGCCTCTCCACGGCTTGATGCCACTGTGTCTGTTTCTTCCTCATGTCTGTTTCATTTCAGTCACATGTTGCTGGCCATGCTTCCCTAAATGTTTTGATTATTTGTTCCCGTGAGTATTGACACAAGGAAATAAGACACAAGGAAATAAGTGTATGAGTGGTTAAAACTAAGTGACTCAGCTGACTATGAGCAACATGTGCCATGTAGAGTTTACTATCTGAACTTAATTGTCATTTCAGTTAGGATATTTCTCAAATTAAATTAAAGATTTACAGTAAATTGATTGTTAATGACAGTGAATCAGGTTTGGTCTTGGCAGAGTAGATCTGCTTTCTGCATGCTGCTGCTGCTGCTTGAAATTAGTCAATGTGCTGCTGCTCTTGAGACAATGCAAGCTAAAGAAAAGAAGAAGCAATTCCCCTCCAACCAAGCAGATCTGACCACCAGACATGTGAGCTGCATTGAGGTGGATTGTAGATATGTGTAGCTAGTTGTGCATCCCTGAATGTGATGATTATGTGTTCCTGAGAGGTTTATCTAGAGACCTGAATGATTAAGTTTGTAAGTGTTAAAACCAAAGTGACTAATCTGACTATGTGTGCAAATGAAGACTACTATTATAAAAGTGTACTAGGAGCCCTGCCGAGAGCCAGGTTTTAGATGACGGATTAGCATGGCGCAGGCTGACGGCATGCCCCAGCAACCTTCTGAGCAATTGTAAAAGTGACAGAATGCATGAGCTTTTGAACATTCATTATGTCTTTGCAAGCTGCTGAAGACCAGTCACCCATTTCTTTTAAGGTGGCTGAGGGAACCTTGGGTACTGCAGTAGTTTCTGCTCCAGTCCTGAAAGAGTGACTGGTGAATGCTTCTGGATTGAAACTTTTGAGTATACATAGTTACTTAAGCTTGGGTGACAACCACAACTCATCATAGGTTTACCATCTTTTGTAAGGAAAAGAGGATCTGAAGGCAAGGCGGAGTTCAGGGATCAAAGGTATCAGGACATGGCAGAGAGAAGGACAAAAACCTGTGTTAGTACGGGGTAAACAATTGAAGTACCATGTTGGGCTTCGCTTTTTTTATTTTTAGAAAGACTGTAAATGGTAAATTCTCAAGACCTTAAAAACCCATAAATGGTGTGAGGAAAACACATTTTGGGTGGCTTTTTCTTAAAAACACCAGACCTTACCAAGTGAATCATCTAATGGAGTAATGGCAGTGAGATAGTTACAGTAAGTGTTTATCTTTGCCATTGGTGAATTCTTTCTTTTGCCAATTCAGGAGCAGCTCTATGAAGGGATTGCAAAGAAGACTTATGGTGTTAGGATCTTTCAGACGCAGATGGAAATGAATGCCTGCTAGAGTGGATTTGATAGAGCCGGGTTGCAATTTACAAGAGTTAAAACAGTCTACTATGGAGGACATACAGTATAATGGACAAGTTTGTTGAAAGAACAGGAATAGAAAAACCAGCACAGAAAGATAGGAATGAGCCAAGCCAGTGTCATAGATTTGAGTGGGATTTCCCTTCCCCAACCTCATATTTGGCCTAGATAGTCATGAATAGAAGAGAATAAGGAGGTTTCAGAGTTTATGTAGCATTTAGAATGAAGTTTAAATTACAGCTGAGTTGACAAACTAAACGATTGAATAAGGGAATTGAAGAGCAAACTTTGATTATAATATTGAGCAACGCTTGGTTGTCACATAAGAAAGTTATCCATTACCCTGGCATACCTTACCCACCTCAGCCCCTATTTTCAAAGGCAGCTCTGATGCTGATTTAGTTCTGTGTAAATTAAATGCAGAATTAGAGCAGCTGTGAACTTTGTTGTTGTCATGATAGAGCATGAATTTAATAATTTAGTTTCATATTTAAAAGTACAACAACAATATTGTGAGTGTGATACTGGTTCAATACAACAATTTAATTAACAAGTAAATAAGAATTGAGCAAAATCTTAGGACACAAAAAACACACACACTTGTGCATCAAACAACTTTCTTACGCTACGGATCAGGATCTACTATTAATAGTTCAAAAGATGCGCACCAAGCAGAGATGAACAGTAAAGCCATTACTGTTGAACTCTATTCCTCAATTGTAGTGTTAGTCAGCTTGCTGACTATGTTGTTAAAATAACAGTGCCAGTAACTATGTACAGTAAATTAGGCTTCATGCTGTGTCTTTTTAGCAGGGAGAGAGGCAACGCCTGGAGAGCAGAAATAAAAGTGCAGGGGGAATAATCGCATAATCACTTGGCCAGGTGTGAAATACCTAGCACAAAGATTGAGATCTCGGTCCGAATTGAATTGCGCTTGCATGTTCTGTCATGAGAAACGCTGCTATTAGGCATAGGCTGCTTTTGGACATACTGACTTTCTACAGGTGAAATTATTACAGTATGAATTATCATATGAGTACAGTATTCAATTATTTTAGAAAAATTAGAAATGAGAAAAATCTTGCTTCCTGTTCAACAGGTTCAACGGTAGAGGAGACAAAACATTCTGATCTAAGTGGACAGGAACGATCTCAGGTATTACTTCCTAGAGCAATGTGCTCTAAGAAACACTGTTGTGTAGAGGATGCTGTAACAACCTCTTACAAAATCTGCCACTGACTCCAGTTTATGGCTAATAATCAGACTCAGGCTGTCCTTTTCCTTCTAAATCCACAACCAGCATTTTTATGCTTTTGATATTCAACTTCTGGTGGTTCAAACTAAAACACTAGACATAGTAATCTATTTACACCCTTTTTGTTTTTGGAGTCAGCTCCATTTTAAATCATACATCCTGTTGAAGAATAATATAAATACACAAACTTAAAACAAGAGCTTACTCTTCAATACAACAAATAAGTGTTGTTGTTGGAATATCTCTGTAACAGGATATTTCACAGGACATTTACATTTATTTCAAGAAAGATTTCAAATAAAAGTTATTTTACTGTGATAATGCTCAGTAATAAATCAGCAATATGACAGTTATGTTAATGTTTGTATACAGAAACTTCACTTGTAAAATGATTGAAGTTATCATGTTAATACTGTTAATTCTTCTCTACATTTCCCTTAATAAAATGTACAAAATTTACACCAATATATCTTAACACAATTACTATAAGTTCATTACTACTTAAAGACAATTAACAATTAATTTGAGGTCTTCTTCAAAGAACGTGTGGGACCAGTCTGGTGTTGTATGTAGTTCTGTTACAGTAAATAACAGAATAAATGATTACAAATTAATGTTATATGAGTGACATTAATTAAGGTGGTTTTTTACCTTATTTACCTTTAAAATGTATTGACTCTTTAAATAGATGGTTGTTTCAGTTAGGACCTCTTCCATCAAGTGTATAACTTCACTGACAGCTGAAGCAATCTGTTGTATGTATGGTTCTGTTCTTGGCCCTCTCCACCCCAGGGGTAACAGAACAGATCCAGCAGAATTACATTACAACATGGCACAGATTGTTTCATTTGATTTTATGTACATGAATGTTTTTTTTTTTTTTTTTAATCATTTGTTGACACTACATACAGGTGAAACTCGAAAAATTAGAATATCGTGCAAAAGTTCATTAATTTCAGTAATTCAACTTAAAAGGTGAAACTAATATATTATATAGACTCATTACAAGCAAAGTAAGATATTTCAAGCCTTTATTTGATATAATTTTTATGATTATGGCTTACAGCTTATGAAAACCCCAAATTCAGAATCTCAGAAAATTAGAATATTACATGAAATCAATAAAAAAAAAAAAAGATTTTAAATACAGAAATGTCGGCCCTCTGAAAAGTATAATCATGCATATGTACTCAGTACTTGGTTTGGGCCCCTTTTGCATTAATTACTGTCTCAATGTGGTGTGGCATGGATGCTATCAGCCTGTGGCACTGCTGAGGTGTTATGGAAGACCAAGATGCTTCAATAGCGGCCTTCAGCTCTTCTGCATTGTTTGGTCTCATGTCTCTCATCTTTCTCTTGGCAATGCCCCATAGATTCTCTACAGGGTTAAGGTCAGGCGAGTTTGCTGGCCAATCAAGCACAGTAACACCATGGTCATTGAACCAGGTTTTGGTACTTTTGGCAGTGTGGGCAGGTGCCAAGTCCTGCTGGAAAATGAAGTCAGCATCTCCATAAAGCTTGTCTGCTGAAGGAAGCATGAAGTGCTCTAAAATGTCCCGGTAGACGGCTGCGTTGACTCTGGACTTAATAAAGCACAGTGGACCAACACCAGCCGATGACATGGCTCCCCAAACCAACACAGACTGTGGAAACTTCACACTGGACTTCAAGCATCTTGGATTGTGTGCCTCTCCATTCTTCCTCCAGATTCTGGGACCTTGGTTTCCAAATGAGATGCAAAATTTGCTCTCAAATTTGGAATTTGAGAGCGCTTGAGACGCTTCTGACGTTGTTTGTTGTTCAGGAGCAGCTTGACAAGAGGAATACGACATTTGAAGCCCATGTCCAGGACCCGTCTGTGTGTGGTGGCTCTTGATGCAGTAACTCCAGCCTCAGTCCACTCCTTGTGAAACTCCCCCACACATTTGAATGGCTTTTTCCTGACAATCCTCTCCAGGCTACGGTCATCCCTGCTGCTTGTGCACCTTTTTCTTCCACACTTTTCCCTTCCACTTAACTTTCTATTAATGTGCTTTGATACAGCACTTTGAGAACATCCAACTTCTTTTGCAATTACCTTTTGAGGCTTTCCCTCCTTGTGGAGGGTGTCAATGATGGTTTTCTGCACAACTGTCAGGTCAGCAGTCTTCCCCATGATTGTGAATTCAATTGAACCAGACTGAGAGACCATTTAAAGGCTCAGGAACCCTTTGCAGGTGTTTTGGATTAATTAGCTGATTAGAGTGTGACACTTTGAGCCTACAATACTGAACCTTTTCACAATATTCTAATTTTCTGAGATTCTGAATTTGGGGTTTTCATAAGCTGTAAGCCATAATCATAAAAATTATATCAAATAAAGGCAAAAATTATATCAAATAAAGGCTTGAAATATCTTACTTTGCTTGTAATGAGTCTATATAATATATTAGTTTCACCTTTTAAGTTGAATTACTGAAATTAATGAACTTTTGCACGATATTCTAATTTTTCGAGTTTCACCTGTATAACTGAGGTGTCAGGGTTCATGGAGAGGGTAGGACTCAATCTCTGACTGAATTGCCAATTAAGTACATGAATTTGTAGTGAAAGTCCAATCAGCAGGTGAAATGATGAAATCAGGGTAAGTAAAACATAGCAAGTGTCACAAAACAGGGGAGATCACAGACTGAAATTGTTACAAGATGTTAAATCAATGTTGAATACACGTTAAGCTTATTCCACAGCATTTATGGCATACTGATTTGGCACTCCTTTCCTTTAAAAAATGCATGACATTTTGCCTTAGCAGTAAATCCAGCCCAAAGAGGCTCAAATACAGAATATAGTGGTATTCTTTATATATATTTTGCCAAATATCGCAAGATAATATTTAATGTTTAAGTTTTTTTCTTTAACACACTTCTTTTATTGACAATTGTGCAGCATCTAGCCTATTTTTCATGAAGACAACATGCAAAAGGTAGTAACATTTGCCGTGAGGTCAGTGGATTTCTCACAAGCTGCCATGTTACTTTAAATTAAATGCCAGAGTTTTAATACAAAGTCACATGACCTCAGTATTTGCAGGGAACTCTATTTTCAATCATTTTCACAGAAATTTGTCCAACTTACTCACTGCTCCTCACATCAGCCTCTCAAATGTTGTATCGCCCAGGATACAAAAACCTTTATAGCAGTAGAGTAGTCTAGGTCATACGCAGGCATATGCTATATGCCCACCTAACTTTCTAAGTTTTTTTACGTATGCCCACCTAAAATATGTGATGATATGTATGGTATACACACACACACACACTCGCAATCATGCTATATGGTGCTAAATCAGCACTGCTGTGATTACCTACAGGACTCGGCCTGCAGCCTCATGCCTGCGACCGAATCACAGCAGTGCTGATGTAGGGCCAGATCACACTCTTGCTCGTGTGATATTGCTTATATACAGCAGTTCAATTAATAAGATAATTTTAAAAAATTAGGAAAAACTGAGTATGGTCATAAAAACACATCTGTGAATGGAACAACTTTATTACATGACCGATCAGACTCTGCAGTTGCTGGATCAAAATGATGCGTCCAAGCCTCTATTAGTAATTAGTCACATGTCTGTGAAATTTGTTCAGTTTATGTCTTAGTTGTTGAATCTTTTTATGTTCATACAAATATTTACACATGTTAAGTTTGCTGAAAATAAAAGCAGTTGAAAGTGAGAGGACATTTATAACTTTAACTGCAAGAGCAAATAACTTGATCCAGTTGCATAGAATCCCTTAAATTAAAGCGATATTTCAACAAAAAAATTTAAATTTTCTCAAAATTTCCACACGCGCACACCCTGCATTTGACAATGTAAAAGTGTCTTTTATCAGATTGGTTGGAGTTGCAGTTTCCGTTCAGACTGTCGGCCATGATGCATTTTAGAAATCGCAGAAGGGATTTTTTTAAAAAGTCTGTTCCTTGATATACATTTTGTTAAAGCTATTTAACAAAATTTACTTTGAAAGTAAAAGTTTTCTATAGGGCCAGTGGTGGTTCAGTGGTTAAGGCTCTGGGTTACTGACTGAAAGGTTTGGGGTTCAAGCCCCAACACTGTCAGGATACCACTGTTGTGCCCTTGAGCAAGGCCCTTGACCCTATCTGTTCCACGGGTGCTGTTTCTTGGCTGACCCTACGCTCTGACCCCAGCTTAGTTGGGATATGTGAAAAAACTGCGTTTTGTTGGCTCTGTACTCTGCACAATGACAATAAAGTTGAATCTCTGAAACAGTAGTGATATAAGATTTTGATATAGACTTCTACGTCATTCATTCAATACAGAAAATGTATTTCCTATTAAACTCACTCAACTCACAGCCAAGGTACATTTTACAGTCTCTTAATTCACACCCACACCCATCTGTGTAGAAATGCAGTAATAAATAAATGTGGAAATATATAAAAGTGGAAATAAATTAAGGGAATAAGGGTTTGGGTTGGACTATTTCATAAATATCAGAATTTCTTAATTTTGTAATTTCAGACATAGTGTGCATAAGCAGTTGTAAATCAAAATTAGCTTTATTCCCCAGGGTTCTCACATACACAAGTATTTATTAAATTATTTTTTTTGGTGATATGAGAAACAATTGAACACAGTGACATTACAGTGAGATACAGAATATAAAACAAGGTAAGAGAATAAATAGACACTTGTATAGGACATATTACAGAATGGCATATGTACATGTGCAAGTGGCAATGTTTGGGCAAGGTAGAAGTATGTACAGATATTAAATTATTAATCTGCATTACATTTTGTTTACTTCCAGACACTTGAATTCCATTTCCACAACAATATATATGCATCTGGAGGCTTTTAATTTTGGACATGCATTTGCAATTTACTTGGGAAAACATGGTACTGTATGTACAAATACAACAGATTATGCATTATGTAATCACCAAAACCACATCCAATCAACTAAAACAGCAGTTTTTAGTGATTAATATTAGCCAAGGATTTGTCTGTAAATATGTAAATAACCATCACACACCTGGAGAAAATAATGATTGCCCAGAAGATTATAGCTCAAGATCATTCATGTCTAAATACACATTCTTCTTTTCTCAGTAGGGTCCATCAACAGTGTCCTCCATTTGAGTTTTTTTAACTAACCTAATTTACTACCTTCACAATGCTAAAACAAACTGCACAAAACTATAGGTTTAAAGGGGTGGTACATTTGGGTTAATTTAGTTATATTATTCTTTTAATTGTCACTGTAATCTGGTAAGGAAAAACAATAAAGATCAATTACTACAAGTAAGCACACTTCCAAATCATGCAGTTTGATGGGTAATTAATGTTCAGCAACATAATGGAATTTCTGCAAGAAAGGAGGTAACTGTTGGGGATCAGGAGTCACACTGGGGGATATCATGAGTGATGACCTCAAGAAACCACTAGTGGTGTATTGTATCTTGGACCTTATGGGCCCCTGTGCAAAGTGTGAGAAACGTAGCACAACCCCCATCCATTTGTACTTCTGTTTTATTATTTACAAATTATTTTACAACACAATTCAAACAATACATCATTAACATTAAGTGGTTGCAATTTACAGTGAGGTTCCATTTGTTAACAATGCATTAGGTATTGTCACGATTCCCTGTTGTCTGCCCTGTGTTTCTCCCTTGCCATCTGTCCTGGACTACACTTCCCACAATTCCCTGTCCTCATCACTGCCAGCTTCATTGTTATCACCTGTGTTTAATTTTATCATTATCCCTGTGTATTTAAGTCCTGTTGTTCCACCATTCACTGTCAGTAGTTAAATGTAAATGTATGTTCTTGACCGTGTTCTGCCCATGCCCTTCCTGAATGTTTCTCTTGTTTTTATATTGGTTTTCCCCTCGTGGTTGTCTTATTTTGTTCCCTGTGTTTTGTATATTCTGAGTTAACCTGTTCTTCTTTTGTTTTCCCATTAAAACCTGCATGTAGATCCTCACTCTTCGTCTGCCGCCTTTTGTAACAGAACTACTGACCAACAATGGATCTAGCAGCGTTCTTTGTGGAACTTACCCAGGCGGACTTAAATATCCGTGAGTTCACCCACTTCTTCTCCAGCGTGGCCAGCTACACCGGTTGGGATGACAACACGCTGAAGAATGCGTATAGGCTCGGTCTACCCAAACACCGATGGTGGAATTTACCAGAGACCGGGGATTACACCTGGCAGGAGTATGTGGACCTCATTTTGAAGACACTTGCTGCAGAGGAACCACCTCTCGCTATCCCGGTTCCAGCTTCTGTGACGCCCACGCCTGCCATGGCCAATGAACTGGAAGTTTCGTCCACCTCAGAGCCAGCGTTGCCAGCCTCGTCTGTCCGGAGGAGGAGGAGGAGGAGGAGGAGAAGAGGAAAGGCTTCTGCTCTCCAGTCTTCGCCTGCCACGGCCAACGAGCCAACGCCCACGCCTGCCACGGCCAACGAGCCCACACCTGCCACGGCCAACGAGCTGGAAGTCTCGTCCGTCCCAGAGCCAGCGTTGCCAGCCTCGTCCGTCCCAGAGCCAGCGTTGCCAGCCTCGTCCGTCCCAGAGCCAGAGCCAGTGCCTGTAGCCTCGACCGTCCCAGAGCCAGAGCCAGTGCCTGTAGCCTCGACCGTCCCAGAACCAGAGCCAGCGCCTGTAGCCTCGACCGTCCCAGAACCAGAGCCAGCGCCTGTAGCCTCGTCCGTCCCAGAGCCAGCGCCTGTAGCCTCGACCGTCCCAGAGCCAGAGCCAGCGCCTGTAGCCTCGACCGTCCCAGAACCAGAGCCAGCGCCTGTAGCCTCGACCGTCCCAGAACCAGAGCCAGCGCCTGTAGCCTCGACCGTCCCAGAACCAGAGCCAGCGCCTGTAGCCTCGACCGTCCCAGAACCAGAGCCAGCGCCTGTAGCCTCGACCGTCCCAGAGCCAGAACCAGAGCCAGCGCCTGTAGCCTCGACAGTCCCAGAGCCAGCGCCTGTAGCCTCGACAGTCCCAGAGCCAGCGCCTGTAGCCTCGACAGTCCCAGAGCCAGCGCCTGTAGCCTCGACAGTCCCAGAGCCAGCGCCTGTAGCCTCGACAGTCCCAGAGCCAGCGCCTGTAGCCTCGACAGTCCCAGAGCCAGCGCCTGTAGCCTCGACAGTCCCAGAGCCAGAACCAGAGCCAGCGTCTGTAGCCTCGACAGTCCCAGAGCCAGAACCAGAGCCAGCGTCTGTAGCCTCGACAGTCCCAGAGCCAGAACCAGAGCCAGCGCCTGTAGCCTCGACAGTCCCAGAGCCAGAACCAGAGCCAGCGCCTGTAGCCTCGACCGTCTCAGTGCCAGAGCCAGCGCCTGTAGCCTCGACCGTCTCAGTGCCAGAGCCAGCGCCTGTAGCCTCGACCGTCTCAGTGCCAGAGCCAGCGCCTGTAGCCTCGACCGTCTCAGTGCCAGAGCCAGCGCCTGTAGCCTCGACCGTCTCAGTGCCAGAGCCAGCGCCTGTAGCCTCGACCGTCTCAGTGCCAGAGCCAGCGCCTGTAGCCTCGACCGTCTCAGTGCCAGAGCCAGCGCCTGTAGCCTCGACCGTGCCAGAGCCAGCGCCTGTAGCCTCGACCGTGCCAGAGCCAGCGCCTGTAGCCTCGACCGTGCCAGAGCCAGAGCCAGCGCCTGTAGCCTCGACCGTGCCAGAGCCAGAGCCAGCGCCTGTAGCCTCGACCGTCCCAGAGCCAGAGCCAGCGCCTGTAGCCTCGACCGTCCCAGAGCCAGAGCCAGCGCCTGTAGCCTCGACCGTCCCAGAGCCAGAGCCAGCGCCTGTAGCCTCGACCGTCCCAGAGCCAGAGCCAGCGCCTGTAGCCTCGACCGTCCCAGAGCCAGAGCCAGAGCCAGCGCCTGTAGCCTCGACCGTCCCAGAGCCAGAGCCAGCGCCTGTAGCCTCGACCGTCCCAGAGCCAGAGCCAGCGCCTGTAGCCTCGACCGTCCCAGAGCCAGAGCCAGCGCCTGTAGCCTCGATCGTCCGGAGGAGGAGGAGAAGAAAGCCTCCCAGAGCTCCACCTCCCAAAGAGCCTCCACCCGAGCCTTCCACGTCTCAGCCACCCGAGCCTTCCACGGCTCTGCCTCCTTGGCCTTCCATAGCTCTGCCAACCACGGCTCTGCCCCCAAAATCCTCCATGTCTCCGCCTTCTATGGCCACGCCTCCTGAGCCTTCCACGGCTCTGCCCTTGGAGTCCTCCGTGTCTCCGCCTTCCACGGCTTCGCCTTCTATGGCCACGCCTCCAGAGCCTTCCACGCCTCCTGAGCCTTCCTCGGTTCCGCCTCAGAAGTCCGCCGTGTCTCCGCCCCCCCACGGCTCTGCCTTACTCGGCTCTGCCCCTGAAGTCCTCCATGGCTCCACCTTTCACGGCTCCGCCCCTGAAGTCCTCCACGGCCCTGCCTTCCACGGCTCTGCCTCTGAAGTCCTCCATATCTCCGCCTTCCACATCACCGACAATGAAGCCTCCCTGGCCACCTGACCCGATCCCCGTCCTGTGGCCACCTCCCAGGCCTCCTGACCCACTCCCCGTCCTGTGGCCGCCTCCCAGGCCTCCTGACCCACTCCCCGTCCTCTGGCCGCCTCCCTGACCTCCTGACCCAGTCACTGTCTTGTGCCCCCCCTTGGACTGCCTGTTTGCCCCTTGTGCCCCCCTTGGACTGCCTGTTTGCCCCTTGTGCCCCCCTTGGTCTGCCTGCCCCAAACCCCTCCTTGGACGATTTGTTTTTTGGGGGTTTTTTTTAGGAGCGTCTAGAATCCGCTCCTTTGAGGGGGGGTTATGTCACGATTCCCTGTTGTCTGCCCTGTGTTTCTCCCTTGCCATCTGTCCTGGACTACACTTCCCACAATTCCCTGTCCTCATCACTGCCAGCTTCATTGTTATCACCCGTGTTTAATTTTATCATTATCCCTGTGTATTTAAGTCCTGTTGTTCCACCATTCACTGTCAGTAGTTAAATGTAAATGTATGTTCTTGACCGTGTTCTGCCCATGCCCTTCCTGAATGTTTCTCTTGTTTTTATATTGGTTTTCCCCTCGTGGTTGTCTTATTTTGTTCCCTGTGTTTTTGTATATTCTGAGTTAACCTGTTCTTTTGTTTTCCCATTAAAACCTGCATGTAGATCCTCACTCTTCGTCTGCCGCCTTCTCGTAACAGGTATCATGATCTAACAATGAAAATATTTTTTAATTATGCAACTAATATGTTAATATGCAACTTTCAATGTTTAAAGTTTTAGCAAATGTTGAAATTAACTTTAACAAACATTACTTTTTCAGCATTTGTTAATCTTGGTTATTCATGTTTACAAATGTTGTTTACTAGTTTTTACAAAGGGACTTTGTTTACAGTTAAAGTCACAAGTAATTTGGATTGACAATTTTATTATTTTTGCGATAGCTGTTTGGGTAAACCATTGAAAACAACAAAGCCACACCAGGGTCAGCTATTCAATGAAGCTAAATTTGAACTGAAAAGTTATATTGAATGAAAATATTTAACTGAATGCATTAACCGGTCAAGGCTGTTTTTCATAAATGTCAGGTCGGGGCATCTTTTATTGAAAATGACCTAAAAAAAATAAGCCTAAACTTTGATTTATTCACTGCGGTAAAAGGATGACAACTAGCCCCAGTCTACACTTTATTTAAATTAACATAATCAGATGGTACAGTGGCCCAAGGGTTAGCACTATCACCTCAAAAAAAAAATAAAAAAATATCCAAGGTGCGAGTCACTGAGGACCCTGGGCCTTTCAGTGCGGACCTGAGGGTTTCTTCTGGATGCAGATTCCCCTCACAGTCAAAAAACATGCAGGTTAGGTGAGTTTGAGAGTCTATATTAGCCATAGGTCTGATTGTGAATGTGTTTGTCTATGTGATGGACTGGCCATCTCTTCAACCCTTTTCAGGTTTTTTTTTGGCCCAAGATAGCTGGGATAAGCTGGAAAAGAAAATGGATGAATGAAAAAATCATTAGGATAACTGACTCAAAACCTCCAAATGTAGTGATAAACTTTGTGTAGAACTGAGATAGTTGGTAGTGATCGGTTACCCACACTTAGCAAATTGCTTTTGAAGACATGGATTGCTTTAATACTGCCTTTGTTAGTTAATTCAGTGCAAGTGAAGGGTGGCCAGAACTCTGAAGGTCAAAAAAGCACATTTCACAATATGAAATATTCTCATAAACACTTTGTTAATGTTCTGCAGAAGACAGAAAAGTCATACACATCTGGTATAACAACATGGTGAGTAAATAATGGGAGTATTTTCATTTTTGGTTGAACTTTCCCTTAAAGACGTTGGATCGAAGAAAGAGAAAGGGGTCGTTCAGGTGGCCAGTCAGTACTACTACTCTACAAGTGTCCTGAAATTCCCAGTGATTAATTGTATTCCAGTCCAACCCTGACTACCTGTGAAGTGAGATGTACTCATACACTTGTTCCCCATGTCATTTGCAGTGTACTTTAAAATGAGCATATACATTTCCTATGATTTGGAATTTCAGAATCCCCCGAGAAGTCCACCTGGAGAGAAAGAGCTTAATGCCCTGTTCTGTTTGTCGAGATAATTAGAATGACCGGTTTTCCTCCTAGAAAACAAGTCAAAACAAACTCAGTGGAGAGTGTGGCTGAAAATCAAAACCAAAAAGGAGTGAGTTTGTCTCCTTTTGTTTCCTCATTTCTGAAGTGAAGAGACAAAGTGTCTAGAAAACCATTTTGATTTGTCTCTTCAGATCAAGTTGTTCAGGTGTCAGCTGCCAGTGTTTACCACGGCAGAATGGAGCATGTGACATTGTTTTATTGGCTGTGACGGAATGTAGAATCTGTCCCAGACAGCAGCCAGACTTCAATCCAAGCTATAAATCATGCCTTATTCTGTCACACACAGCTCTATCAACCACACAGGAAACACAACACTGCTTCTCATAGTCCCTCCCACTCTCATTTGTAGCATGGTAACTACATGTGATTTAAGAGTTATGGATAGATGGGAGATTTAAAATTATTAAAAGGAGAGAAGTGCATCATAATCAGGGTTGGGCAGAATACACAAATTAAGAGTTGGCGCCCTTTCAGTTAATTGTAATGATACACAAACTCGGGCTGAGATGAACCCAGATGCAGGGGTTTATTGCACTGAACACAGGAAAAGCAGGTACAAAAGTCTTAGTTCACTGTATGGACAAAGACTGCTTTCAAAGGCAGTAAGCATAGATCCACCAATGGTTAATACCAAACCAACATGTGCCCAAACAGGTAACTTAAAACGTCAGACAGGGTCAAAAGGTGTCACTTTCATAAACTGAGCAGCAGATTTGTATAACAAGATATGAAGTACATTCAGAGTTCACAAAGTTACATTTCTAGCACATTCAGATAGGTTTGTTGTATAACAGGCGAGTAGATATGCAGTAAACTCTGGTTTCACAAAGTCACTAATCTTGCACATCTGGAGCAGATCGTTAACACACTGGTGAAGTTAACACAGGTGAGTAGGTATGCTCAGAGTAACTATTTTAAATATCCAGAACAGATTGTTGACAATCAGGTAAATAATAAACAGAAATGCAATATTCCACTGTGGCAGAACAAAAGGGAAGTCCAAGATACCTACAACAAGACCAGGCACTGACTGGGTGTTAGTGTGGGGTTTAAGGGCAGGTCCAAATGAGATGATAATGAGCTGCAGGTGTGTGTGTGATTAACACTCAGGCGAGCGAGAGCAGGTGACTGTGAGGGAGAGCCCAGTGCGAATTCAGGAATTTATCAAACACAAGCTTTGCAACCACATTAAACCAATAATTTTGCCATATTATATTTACCCCTAATATGTAAAATACAAATTTTTAGACATATTTATCTGAGTAAGTTACAGTATGGTCAAAGCAATTAAATCACAACAGATTTTTATTCTGTCTTACAGCTACACAAAATGTCCACCTGGTTGTTTTCAGAAAACATTGTAAAAATGTATATTGACATACAGATTGCAGTCTTTTGATTTTATAATACTGTACAGGTGCTGGTCATATAATTAGAATATCATCAAAAAGTTGATTTATTTCAGTAATTCCATTCAAAAAGTGAAACTTGTATAATGTATACATTCATTCCACACAGACTGATATATTTCAAGTGTTCATTCCTTTTAATTTTGATGATTATAACTGACAACTAATGAAAACCCCAAAATCAGTATCTCAGAAAATTAGAATATTGTGAAAAGTTTCAATATTGAAGACACCTGGTGCCACACTCTAATCAGCTAATTAACTCAAAACACCTGCAAAGGCCTTTAAATGGTCTCTCAGTCTAGTTCTGTAGGCTACACAATCATGGGGAAGACTGCTGACTTGACAGCTGTCCAAAAGATGACCATTGACATCTTGCACAAGGAGGGCAAGACACAAAAGGTCATTGCTAAAGAGGCTGGCTGTTCACAGAGCTCTGTGTCCAAGCACATTAATAGAGTGGCGAAGGGAAGAAAAAGATGTGGTAGAAAAAAAGTGTACAAGCAATAGGGATAACCGCACGCTGGAGAGGATTGTGAAACAAAACCCATTCAAAAATGAGGGGGAGATTCACAAAGAGTGGACTGCAGCTGGAGTCAGTGCTTCAAGAACCACCACGCACAGACGTATGCAAGACATGGGTTTCAGCTGTCGCATTCCTTGTGTCAAGCCAATCTTGAACGAGACACAGCGTCAGAAGTGTCTCGCCTGGGCTAAAGACAAAAAGGACTGGACTGCTGCTGAGTGGTCCAAAGTTATGTTCTCTGATGAAAGTAAATTTTGCATTTCCTTTGGAAATCAAGGTCCTAGAGTCTGGAGGAAGAGAGGAGAGGCACAGAATCCACGTTGCTTGAAGTCCAGTGTAAAGTTTCCACAGTCAGTGATGGTTTGGGGTGCCATGTCATCTGCTGGTGTTGGTTCACTGTGTTTTCTGAGGTCCAAGGTCAATGCAGCCGTCTACCAGGAAGTTTTAGAGCACTTCATGCTTCCTGCTGCTGACCAATTTTATGGAGATGCAGATTTTATTTTCCAACAGGACTTGGCACCTGCACACAAGGACCATGGTATCCCTGTTCTTAATTGGCCAGCAAACACGCCTGACCTTAACCCTGTAGAAAATCTATGGGGTATTGTGAAGAGGAAGATGCGATACGCCAGACCCAACAATGCAGAAGAGCTGAAGGCCACTATCAGAGCAACCTGGGCTCTCATAACACCTGAGCAGTGCCACAGACTGATCGACTCCATGCCACGCCGCATTGCTGCAGTAATTCAGGCAAAAGGAGCCCCAACTAAGTATTGAGTGCTGTACATGCTCATACTTTTCATGTTCATACTTTTCAGTTGGCCAACATTTCTAAAAATCCTTTTTTTGTATTGGTCTTAAGTAATATTCTAATTTTCAGAGATGCTGAATTTGGGATTTTCATTAGTTGTCAGTTTTAATCATCACAATTAAATGAAATAAACATTTGAAATATATCAGTCTGTGTGTAATGAATGAATATAATATCCAAGTTTCACTTTTTGAATGGAATTACTGAAATAAATCAATTTTTTG
The DNA here is from genome assembly GCA_032164185.1 of Moxostoma hubbsi. Lineage (NCBI taxonomy): Eukaryota > Metazoa > Chordata > Actinopteri > Cypriniformes > Catostomidae > Moxostoma > Moxostoma hubbsi. The sequence goes on from JAVLUX010000011.1 coordinate 35,588,537, forward strand.
ATGATATTTTAATTATATGACCAGCACCTGTATATTGAGCAATACACTGTCTAAACACCAAGGTTTTCCTCAGCCTAGTCTCAAGAATTTTACGTGAGCATTGCAAAGTTTTTGCAAAACTGAAATTGCATCCTTCATTACACCGTTGGCTGCAGTTTTCAAGTGAAACGTCCAGTGGGGGCACCAAAACCGAGCAAAATTTGGTTGTAATCAGATGCGGTTATTAAGGTGAATTTTAGATGTTTTCACAAGTAAAACATACCTCCCTAACCTAAAACTTTACCCTAAACCTAACCAGTAGTGTCTGAAAAGATAAATGTCAGTTTAACAATACAGACATCCTAAACTTCACCAAAACCCTAACCGATAGTGTTTTAAAATGGAAAATCAAAATGAAAAACAACAACAAAAAAAAAAACAAACAAACAAAACATACATTTACTGGTGTCACTTGGCTGCACCCGAACCGCAGTCGTTGAGATCAAAACAATGAATAAAACGCACAATTGTTGTAGTGCCTCTAATGTTCATTTCCCCAGGAAACTGACACGAAACATAGAAAGTGGCACATATAAGTCAGTTTGCAAAAATGTGTATAGAGTAACATTCAACATGAGACCAGGTTAGTATTTCTGCACTGGTAAGTGGGATGGCAATTCTAGATTTTATGTCAGCACCAAAGTTATTAGCACACATCATAAAATGAGCAATAATTTATATATATAATGAACACATATGGGGAAGCTATGCATGCCATATACAAAATTTCTTTGAATTTCATTCATGAATTTCAGTTTAATTCTACTTTGTTCAAATTTCAAATAAAAATTTGGATTACAATTCTGCATCCTGTTTATCAGGTATTGAAATGGAATTTCTACATTAAAAAAAAAAAAAAAAAAATGTGATCGCCACAAACCTGATCATAACATTAACCACTTTCTTCTGTTTTAAAATCTCGGCAGTTTCCAATTGACCAAACGGCTCAGATAAATCTGATCGCTCTCGACACAAACCCGCTGAGAATTACTTTGCATGTGTATGTGTGTGTATTCACAGAGACTGATGGTGTCTCTTTACATTCTGCATAGCTGGAATTCAGTTTCTTATTCTGAGCTTGTCCTCCATCTAGATCCACTCCTGTGGATCATCTTAAACACAATGGCACACCAAGCATGATAAATAATGAAGAAGAGAGGGAGATGAAAGGAGAGAAAGAAAAATAGAGAGATAAGAAAAGAGATCCCACAGGAACAGAGGGTAAAAGACATAGAGCTAGGTTTAAATGCTAAAATGGCAAAGGTGATGCAAAACTTTTAGGTTGTGTTAGGTTTTGTGGATGGAGGGCTGCACTTGCCTTTCAAGAGTGAAAGCAACTGGTGCCCTCCAATGTAACTGCAAGATGACTTCTCTTAGGTAATTTTACAATAGGTCCAACTTGAGGGGTTGGACCTATTGTCCAGCAGCATAACACACATTCCTTGACCTTAAACAGCCTGATAAAAACACGAGTTATTCTTTATTCACCTACCCATTCTTGAATTGTATATATTTTCACATTTTAGAATAATAGTAAATTCATCAAAGCTATAATATACCAAAACTTTTGTCTTTGAAAAAAAGGTTCACAATACAAATCACAACTTTGATTCAAGCCATTCTCTATACAAACTTCAAGAGGAGAAAAGGACTAGTTTACCCAAAAACGAATGTGTTGTGATTTTGTGATCATCCTTCCATCCTTCCACCTTGTTGGTCCAGGAGCATCACCTTTGGCTCAACCTGATCGAGATGAGATAGGCCGACAAGGCATGGTTCCTTAACTCCCCCATTTTCCAGGCTGTGTTTTTGCCAAATTGGTGCCACATTGACGGGGCTTGGGCCCTGTGTCCGTGCTGAGGCGGGGGACATCGAAGCACTCACTTGGCTCCTGATACCCACCTACAGAAGAGCCTGATGAAGTCCTTCCAGCCGAGATGAAGAAGGGGTTTACAGCCCCTACATTCTAGCGAGCATCCAGCATCAAGATGGTTTGCGATGGTAGACCTGAAGGACGCACACTTCTACCTCTCGATTCAACCTCAGCACAGACCCTTCCTGCGGTTTGCGTTCGAAGGTTGGGAGTACCAGTACAAAGTCCTCCCTTTTGGCCTGTCCCTGTCCCTTCACATCTTCACAAAGGTTGCAGAGGCAGCTCTTGCCCTGCTAAGGGAAGTGGGCATTCGCATTGATCCAGGGCAAGCACGTGTTAGCTTAGACAGATGTCGACACAACATTGAGTGAGTGACAGATAGGGAATGTCCTGGTTACTTCTGTAACCTCCGTTCCCTGATTGAGGGAACGAGACTTTGTGTCCCTCCTGCCACAACACTGGACTACCCGCTGAAATGGCCGGGACCTTCTCTCTCGGCTCCTCAGCACAAAACCTGAATGAACGGTTCGTACTCCAGCTCCATTATACCCGTATGTGCGGGGTAGTGGCATGCAAATACCACACGCCAATTTCCATTGGCCTTTTATATACTAGCTGGCAAATATCAGAAGGTGTCTCGGGCTACCAAGAGTGTCCCCTAGTGTCACTTCATCAACACAAAGTCTAATTTCCTCCATCAGAGAACAGAGGTCACGGAAGTAACCAAGACGTTATTTATTGATAAAATTGTAAAATACAATAATTGGCATTTCCCAGAAGTTCTTATACTCTCTTTTCCACCATTGGGAAAAACTGCAAAACTGTATCATTCCATGCTGATCCGGGGCAGTTGTGGTGCGGTAAAATCAGTAGAATGTACGTAACAGATCTGTCTGTTGGCAATGGCATGAGAGGTAAACAGAGCGAGTGAGGCACACTATGGAGGATGATTGCATATTCTAGTTTTAGGACTGCTTTTCCCCCTGGTTTATCTTTTATAACATCAGACACAAACCATGTCACAAAAAGGAATGTAAAGAGAAAAACGCTAGAGGTTTTTCATAATTTGCTGAGGGGTTAGCTACAGAAGGATATTTATTGACAAAATGTTCTATAAGTATTATTTGAAAATAGTATATGAGAATACATTGATGTATTTTGAGTTTAAATGAGCTAGTAATCTAATTCCCGGACGAAAAAGGCAGGTAGAAAAATAAATGTAAGCTTCAATACTATTTAAACTATCATGAAAAAAGTCATGATGATACACTAAACTAGTCACCACGTACTTAACCTATTCCAACAGCATGGTTGAGAATGGTTAAGAAAGGTTAGCTATAGAGTTGGGGTACTTGAGTTCGGACTAAGACTCAAGCCTGAGTCACAGTTAATGGATTTGGACGTCACAGAATCAGATTTATTTTTACTCGGACTCAAGTCGAGACCATGGCATTTGTGATGCAATGAAAAATAAATGAATAAATACAAATAATGAAACAGAAATAAATGAACACATCTCAGCCTGCATGCAGCTGTAGCAGGGCTGCAAGGTCTCACAGCCTATCAACTTTTAAAATAAATGTTTGTATATGTGGACCCCACAGCTTATACAAGGGCCCCTCAACAGAGCGCTGTGACTATGAGGGCCCCCAGCCCTCTTATAGGACCTTTTTGCCTTATTTTTTCTAATTACAATTTTGACCTACTCTTTAAGCTTATAACGCCACCTGGTGAATGTTTCCATGCTCTTCTGGAAGTAGAAGATCTTGTGTAATATTTTCCAATAGCTACCTTCATATTTTGATGCATTCATCTTTTTATGTGAAATCTTTGCTGATTTTGATTAGTCAGATTAACAATAATATTTACCTTATTACTGATATTTCAAAATGAGTAATTATTGAATTCAAGCAACGTGTGCTTAATTTAATTATTTTATAGAAAACAGTGTAATGAGTTCAAGCTCTTCATGTGTGGTCACCCAGTCTGAGCCTAAAGCCGACCTGATGGCAACGCGTGCCCAGGCTGCCATGAGCGTTGGGCTGGAGTGACTTGAGTCCTTCCTTACTGACAATACTACTGGTGAAGTTTTCCAGTCGGGGTTCAAAAAACAACACAGTACAGAATCTGCATTATTAAAAGTATTTAATGGTGTTTTTATGGCCACAGACATTGGTGACTTAACTTTACTTCTGCTATTAGATCTTACAGCAGCGTTTGACACAATTGATCATAATATTTTAATTTCACGTTTAGAAAATTATGTAGGTATTCGAGGTAATGTTTGGATTAATTGGATTAAGTCTTATTTCCAAAACAGAAGTTTTGCAGTACAAATGGGAGAATGTACGTCGAGTTCAGCATCTTTATCATGTGGTATTCCACAAGGATCTATTTTAGCACCAGTCTTTTTCTCACTTTATATGCTTCCGTTAGGTCAGATTATGAGCAAATATGAGGTTTCTTTTCACTGCTATGCAGATGACACCCAGTTGTATCTACCCTTAAAACCAACTGTCCCTGCTGCTGTTGATAGGTTGGTAGAGTGTCTTGGGGAGATTAAAAGGTGGATGTCTGCAAATTTTTTGTGTCTAAATGAATCAAAAACGGAACTGATTTTATTTGGCCCCTCTGAGTCTGCAGATACATCTAAAATAGAACTGGGTACACTATCCCCTTATCTGATGCATCAAGTAAAAAACTTGGGTATAATTTGCGATAGTGCATTGAAATTCGATAAACAAATAAGTCAAGTAGTTAAAATGAGTTTCTTCCAGTTAAGATTAGTAGCGAAAATAAAGCCCTTTGTAACACGGAAGGACCTGGAAAAGATCGTTCATGCGTTTATCTTCTCAAGATTGGACTATGGTAATGCATTGTACTATGGTGTTCAACAAAAAAGTTTAAACAGACTACAACTAATCCAAAATGCGGCCGCTAGACTCCTGACAGGCACTCGGAAAAATGAGCATATTACTCCTGTATTAAGAGAATTACATTGGTTGCCGGTTTTCTACAGGATTAATTTTAAAATACTTTTATTTGTTTTTAAAGCACTACATGGCACTGCTCCGACATATATAGCTGATCTAATCCATGTGAATAAACCAAAAAGAGTATTGCATTCCGAATCATTAAAGGGATACTTCACCTCTGGGAAGATGAATGTGTATTTAAAATTGGTCATTTATATAGTATAAATGTGAGATTATTTTTGAATTTGAAGCATCCTAGACAGAGAAAAGGCAGAAAATGTATTTTTTACACATGTGGCTGAAAGACAACAACTCCCAAAATGCACTTGCTTTGCTGCCCTTACGAGGCCACTCCCAAACCACGCCTACCGGTTACAGGCGGCAGTATCTGAAAATATGATACAACTATTCTTGCTTTGATACATCGTGACTCTATAAATCGTGAGTTAGTTGATAAATTGACTGACTATGCGTGAAGAACATTATGATAATTCCGTGTGTCCAAACTCTGTACATGACGTCTTACTAACAATAAAGAAAAATAAACAAAATACTCACTTTACACTAAGCCGTCCATTTGTCCCTGCGGGCTTTGGCTGGCGTTTCCAATTTATCTTCGGGATCCTAAAATAAGTTTCCAGGACTCCCCTGTCCATGTGTGATACAAAACTTGGGTGCTCAGTTATGCATGTTCATGTTATCGGTGCAGTTTCATCAGCGGATTCAGCGATCTCGTCCAGTATCGCTGAAATTCGCAACAGCAATAGGACTCTCTATCTGTTTCCATAGGCGCACAGCGAGAGCACTGACACCACCAGTCTGCCCCAACTCGAGTCTGAATATAATTTAACACTCTCTTCCCCTGCTACAGCAGCTGCTCCAGCCTCTGTTCATCGCTGTATTGCGGCACGTACGGGTAGCGCGAGCATCAGATTCTTGCAACAGATCTTCGAAATCCCCTTCTGCCATTTCAACTTCAAAACTACCTTCCGCCATCGTGATTAGCCTACTTGTATACAAACTTTCTACACAGAGCAAGAGCCTGTTTTCTTAGCTTCTACAGAAAGATGGCTGACACTATCTTCACATTCTGTGAGTGAGATCCCGCCCCATATGGGCATGGTGAAAACATGAGGAATACTGGCTGTAGTTTTAAGCCTCTGGACCAAAAATCCTCCGATGACGCAAAATGACGATTTTTGCGTCATCGGAGGATTTTTTCCAGACTAAAAATAAATAAATCTCTTGTCTCAGGGGGATATGAGGGGGGGGAGCTCGGTAATTAGAAAATACTACTGGTTTCCTACTGATACAAAGCTTAATGCTAAATCCTGAAGTAACCCTTTAAATCTCTTGGTAGTCCCGCGCACGCACAGGAAAATGAGAGGAGACCGCTCCTTTGCAGCGGCTGCCCCCAGGCTGTGGAATAGTCTACCCCATTATATTAGAGAATGTTCCTCTCTTATTGAGTTTAAACGACACTTAAAAACGTACTTTTTCACTCTAGCGTTTGATCATTCATGAGTGCTGTGTGGTGTAATAGGTTATTGACGCCGCTTAGATTGTGAGGTGTCTGTAGCAATGTTTAGAATTTAATTGTGATTTTCTGATTGCTATTTTATCCTATGTACAGCACTGTGGTCAACTTTTGTTGTATTAATATGTGCTTTATAAATAAATTGAACATTGGACATTGAACATTGAGTGGAACCTTCCGCCTTGCCCTCAACCCTCGTGGCTTGATGATTGGTTCCTGGGCTCGGAGTGCCACTCATAGGCGCGCCTCGCCCCCGGTCCCTTTCTTCCTGGAGGTTCATGAGGAGCTCACAAAGTCGTGGAGAGCACCTTTCACTGCCCGGACCCGATCTCTGAGCTCCTCTGCTCTCACTACCCTCCATGGTGTGGCTGCCATAGGGTACTCGCCGATTCCCCAGGTGAATAAGGCGGTTACGTTGCACCTGTGCCTGCAAAGCATCACCACCTGGCGGAACCACCCGAGACTCCCATCCAGGGCCTGTAGGTTTATGTTGTCACTGGCGATTCAGGCCTAAGGTGCCGCTGGACAGGGCGCCTCCGCCCTGCATGCCATGGCTCTCCTGCAAGTGCACAAAACCAAGGCACTGAGAGAACTGCATGAGGGTAGTTCTGATGCAGGAGCGGCGTTCGGTGACTGATTTTGCCCTCTGGGCGAAGAAGTTCATGGCACGGACTCTCGGGCAGGCGATGTCCACCTTGGTGGTCCAGGAGCACAACCTATGGCTCAACTTGGTCGAGATGAGGGAGGCTGGCAAGGTATGGTTCCTTGACGCCCCCGTCTCCCAGGCTGGCCTATTCAGTGACACCATCGAGGTCTTTGCGCAGCAGTTCTCGGGGGTCAGGAAGCAGACGGACACCAACATGGTGCCTCCGTCTCCACCCCACCGTGAGGCCCCAACTGCCGGTACGTCCAAGGTGATGCTCTCCTTGGTCTCACTTGGGGTTGTGACTTGTGCTCCCCAACCTTTCGTGATGGCTGACTGGTACCATCCAACTCGGCTATGTGATTCCGTTCGCCAGGCACCAGCCGGGTTCAGCGGTGTCCGTTATACCTCAAGTGCAGGGCGAGAAGAAAAAGGGTTTCTACAGCCCCTACTTCATTGTACCAAAGAAAGGCAGTGGGTTGCAGCCAGTCCTGGAACTGCAAGTCCTGAACCGGGCCTTACACAGACTCCTGTTCAAGATGCTGACATGGAATTGCATTTTAGCGAGCATCTGGCCTCAGGATTTGTTCACGGCAGTAGACCTGAAGGTCTTTAGTACTTTAACGTCTCGGTTTTCTCCGACACAGGCCCTTTCTTCGGTTCACCTTCGAGGGCCAGGCGCACCAGTACAAGGTCCTCCCCTTTGGTTGGTCCCTATTGCCTTGTGTCTTCATGGAAGTCGCAGAGGCAGCCCTTTCCCCATCTAAGGGAAATGGGCATCTGTATCCTCAACTGTCTCGACGACTTGCTGGCTATAGCTCAACTCTAGAGACTTGTTGTGTTCGCACAGGGACCTAATGCTCAGGTACCTCAGCCGGTTGGGGCCTCTAGTCAACTGGGAAGAGAGCAAGCTCTTCCCAGTACAGAGCATCTATTTTCTCGGGTTTTAGTTAGACTCAGTCTCTCTGCGCCTCATGAGCGAGTGCACGCAGTCAGTGCTGAACTGCCTGAAGTTGTTCAGGCAGAGCACGGCGGTCACACTGAAGCATTTTTGGAGGCTCCTGGGGCATATGACGTCCTCAACGGTGGTCATGCCACTCGGGTCAATGCATATGAGACCACTTCAACACAGGCATCAGACTGGAGTCGCGAGATGGGCACAGCGCCGCAGGCTCCTGGACAACTGCCTCGACTAGCTGGCAGACGCACCTTGCCAAGCAAGCTCGATTCCACACGTCAATACATAGTGAAATGTGTCAGCGCTCAATTCATAACCCAACGTAAGTATGCACTGCATTCTCTGCATTGTGCAAGGGCTGCTAGAGTGGATTTTCTGTTTTCTGTCAACAACTGTCATGGTGGAGCAACAATTTGTGGAGAGGCTTGCCAAACAAGTTAGATTATACAAACATATTTACCACCCCTGTCCCCTCGCCATTCAAATAAAACAGTGATTGAAAATGCTTGGCAAGAAATTGCAGCTTCCCTAAATTCTGATAATTATACTTTAAAGAGAAAATTGAAAAAACTACGGGACCTACCGTGTCTGTGCAAACTTTCAGGAAAATTTGTGCCGGCTGCTACCTTCTAACTGCCATTAGTCCATGTCATCGGTAGGTGTGACCTGGAGCTTCACCTACTTTGAGGCGGACAGCTTATTCCATTTCCATTTTGCAGTCAATTAAGTTCAGTCAAGATGAACACCAGCATGCAGAGATATCAGTAAGCTGGTTCAAACTTACCTATATCTTTATAATCGTTCGCATAGAAACATTTAGACATCATGTAGAGCATGTAATGTGATTTATTTTTTGTTGAATTAATCTACAAAAGGAATCAACTCAAATAATCTTTAAGTACCCAATTCACGGTATTATATTACAGGGTCATCGTAATTTAGCCAAGTAGGACATGTTCCTGGATCAACTTCTTTAGTTGGTTGAGAAACAACATTTCTGTCATAGAAACATACACTGTAAAAATTGTTAACCTATTTGTTACCTGAAGGAGCTATTTCTACTTGATCTAACCCTTAAAATTATTTTGTTGGTGTAACCTTATGTATTCCGGTTGAGTCAGTGATGTTAAATGCTATATTTGACTGTCATAAAACCAGTTCATTTAGATGTTACCATATGAGCCACATTTTTTAGGTACATTTAGTTTTTTCTCATTGTAATCCTAACCCTATCCCACACACTTTCCTATGCCTAAAATCAAAGGAAATTATAAGTTGATAAGAATAGTATGAAAGCCCCTAACCCGTGCCATAAACTTACCAAACATTACTACTAAATCTAGACCTAAAATCTGATCGGCTGATAAAAATGTTGTTCCAGGTCTAACAAGGATGTTGATCCAGGAACATGTGCTACTCGGTGAAATCACGGTAACCTTCATTTTAGAAAAGTCCTCCAATGGTATATCTCTGCTAATTCCAATATGTCTGTCCTTATTTTCCATTAGAATATAATCACACACACACACTGACGTCTGGACAGTTGTTACTAATAACTCTTGAAAAAAGGGGGCTAATTAGCGAAGTCTATTAGAAGGTTTTTATGTCTTTATACTTGGTAAGTGACAATAACAGGACAGTATGTACTCTTGTGTCTGAATGCTTAGGCAGTCTGTGCCTAGGCAGATGCAGCTGGTACCAGAGTCAGTGTCTTTAGGGCAGCAGGCCACATTTATTTTTAACTTACCCACTCACATTCACACACACATTCATATTGTCATACAAAGAATCAGGGGTGCCGTTAGGATTTTTGGACCCCCTAACAACTTTGTACTCTGGGTCCATTTATCAAATTTTTGATACTTTGTATCATTGCAACCCATATAAATTTATTTTCATAAACACTAGAATTTTTTTTAAACCTTGTGCAACCTTTGGGACATTTTTATCTTTTTCCATAGATCATTTTGATGTGATTTTTGCCAAAGGTGTGTATTTTGTTGGGGAATTTAGATTTTTTTTATCCTCAGTTCCTATAATACATCTATAATACACTGTGTACACAAAATAGTTACACTCGGGACCTTACGGACAAAAATGTTCCCATTGAAACCCATTAAAACTGCAATATTTTATCCCAGTGCCATTAAAGTATAAAATCATGAATTCTATGATAATATGCTTTAATTCCGGAGCCCTGGCTTCAAGATTTTTATTTTTAATATTTTCAACAAGATGATGCCATTTTTCTCACATTTAACCTATGGAGCAAATACATGCTTTTTTCCTATTTTCTGTTTGCTGTAGTATAGAGCAATGCAGGCTATTTTAATAAATGATGCAGCTAAAATTGTGTGGGTGTGTTGGTATGGATGTCAGAGTGTGTTTTGTATGTGTGTATTGAGAAGTGTGATATATGTGTGTGTGGAAAGTCAGTGCAAGTGGAAAATAACACCAATATATAATATTTTTATGGCAGTTTGTTGACATGGACATTTTTAAGCTTTAAGGTACTGAATGTGTTTTTTTTTTTTGTTTGTTTTTTTATCTGACACTGCACATAAAATAATAATGCATCAAAATCAGTGTATTTGCTAATCATTGACATATGCCAGACTGTGAGAATCCCCCCAAAATATTCCCCTTAGCATTTAGTATATGGAAAATATAAAAACAACAGTGGCATTCTATAAACAAACTGGTATTTAAAGGGTTAAAAAGATAAGGACTGATGTTGGTTAAAAAAGCAACTCATTGAAAGTGGAAAATATTATTAATATATATAATATTATTATGGTAGTTTTTTGGCGCAGATTCTTTTGTCCTCTAAGGACCTCTGAGTAACCGTGCGTTCAGACCAAAAATTTTCTCTGGCTGCCCTGCCAACAACGCTATCAAAATTTTGTGGACACTCTGACGTATTTAAAATAGGCAGCAACATTCGTTGAGAACGCTTGGTTTTGTGAACTATATTTAAAGCTAAAACATCCAGACATGTCGACCGGTATCTTTTTGACGACACATCACAAGTAGCGTATATTCTCATTAAATATTTAAATACGGGAAAACCCGCCACGGCAATAATCAGTGTCTCCTCCATTTTGTCCTCAGAACTAATGTTTGGTGAGAACCAAAGTTTACATGGTTGTGTTCTCTAGACTTCGCTAGAGCGGAGCACTTCTATATTAAAATAGGTTGCCGCTGAACCGCATCAAAGATCATTACCATAATGTTGGCTGCACTTGAACTTTCCTCTGATGCCCACACTGCCCAAGACTCGCCGTGCCGCTTCTCGCCACCGAGAGACGTTGGCTGTCATAGAAAATGAATGACTTCTGGTCGATTTGATATAATGGTAGCCAGCTGGTGCGTGCTGTGCAATGTGTGTAAACATAACTTCCCTTGCCTCAAGAGGCACACTAGAGAATGACACTATAGGCTGTATAGCTTTTTTTTAAGTTTAGGGTCACTTTCTCATTCTTTATTATTATTTTTTTTTAATTTTTTTTTTTACATTTTAGAAAAATAGTAAAGTCATCACAATTATGGAATAATAGAAATGGAAATATGGGAATTATGTTGTGAAAAATCCAATCAAAACTTTGTTATATTTTAGCATCTTCAAAGTAGTCACCCTTTGCCTAGAGTTTGCAGACATGTACTCTTGACATTGTCTCAACCAACTTCTTGAGGTATCAACCTGGGATGCTTTTTAAACAGTATTGAAGGAGTTCCCATCTATATGCTGGGCACTTAGTGTCTGCTTTTCTTAATTATTTGGTCCAAGTCATCAATTTCTAAAACTTAATTTTTTTAATTAATATGTTGACACAATTATAATTTTGTCTACAAAACTAATTTCAAACATTTTAGCAGATCAAAAGGTTTATCAGATCATGAGAAACATTTCAGGCAATTTTTATTGTAAAAGTTTATCCCAAGTCATCCCTTCAAATAAATGAAAGCAAACAAATCGTCATGTTACTATCTTATCCTCCATTCCCTGAGGGAGGGAACAAGACACAAGGGGTTTTCTTGGGACGCCAAACGCACATCTGAACTTGAAAAAAGGCCAATGTCAAATTGGCAGACAGAATTTGCATGCCCCACCACGGACATACGGGTATAAAGGGAAGCGGGGCAGCATCTGTCAGTCAGGATTTTGCACTGAGGAGCTGAGAATAAGCCACTGCCGTTTACAGTGGTAGGCGTAGTGCTGTTGTAGGAGGGACACAACGTCTCGTTCCCTCCCTCAGTGAATGGAGATTACAACAGTAACCATGACGTTCCCCTTCTGTCACTCACTCGACATTGTGTCGAATGAAGTGACACAACGGTTTCCATCTAACGTGGGAGTGACACGGTGATAGGTCAAGCCTAATGAGGGGGGAGCTCTACAAGCAAGGTGACCAGGGCAGCGGGGCTGCTCATGGGAAATGCAGGTCCGCCGACAGGGGGACCGTACCATGGGAAATACATCATGGGGAGTTTGCCTGAGAAGGGAACTGAGTCCGTGGAGCCTGACCCCATTACAGACCACCTGTGACTCGTAGTGGGTCTGGACGCAAATTGCTCCGCTTGATTCGCAGGCCAGAAGGCTACATCTGGGGAGCGACGCATAGTGGCTAACCTGGTATAGAAGGCGCGCTGGATCAACTTGGTGAAGGGCACATTGTGCAAGCAGAACACTCTGTGCCATTGGCCAGTGCCCACAAGGATGCCACACTTCAGACTCGTAGTGGGTCTGGATGCAAATTGCTCCGCTTGATTTGCAGGCCAGAAGGCTACATCTGGGGAGCGACGCTTAGTGGCTAACCTGGGATAGAAGGCGCACTGGATCAACTTGGTGAAGGGCGCTTTGTGCAAGCAGAACACTCTGTGCCATTGGCCAGTGCCCACAAGGATGCCACACTTCTCATCGAGTGTGCTCGAACCCGCAAGGGGGCGGGCACGGTCTGAGTCTGGAAGGCCAAAGAAATGGCGTCGATGACCAAGCGGGCAGCCTCAGTTTGGAGACGGTGTTCCCTTTCCGCCGTCCACCAAAGCAGACAAAGAGCTGCTCAGAACATCTAGAGCTCTGTGTGCGGCCCAAATAGATACATAAAGCATGTACCGGACACAGCAACGAGAGGGCTGGGTCTGCCTCCTCCCGGGGCAGCTTGCTTGCCGTTCACAACCTGGTGAAGGGAGTCGTAAGAACCTTGGGCCCGTCGCCCAGTCACGGCCTCAGGATAATGTGAGTATGTGCTGGACCGAACTTCAGGCAGGTGTCGCTGACAGAGTACACTTGCAGGTCTCCAACCCTCTTGATAGAGGCTAATGCAATCAGGAGGGCCGTCTTCAGGGAGAGGGCCTTGAGCTCAACTGGATCAAGCGGCTTGAAGGGGGGGGGGGGGTCTCTGAAGGCCTGTGAGGACCACTGAGGCATCCCAAGTGGGGAACAGGCTTGGCCGGAGAGGTTTCAGTCTCCGGGTGCCTTTTTAAGGAACCTGATAATCAAGTCGTGCTTACCCAGGGACTTGCCATCTTCTGCGTCATGGTGGACCGCAATAGCAGCTACATACACCTTCAAGGTGGAGTCCTCCAGCCTCTCCTGCAGGAATGAAAGCACTGACCGAACTGTGCATCTCTGTGGGTCTTCGGGAGCTCTGGCTTGGTTGATCGTGTCTACAACTGCAGGTTGTAGATCCACTAGATCTTCTGTGTCCTATCCAGGGTCCAGACGTGGAGGTTCCAGAGGTCTGGGCATGGGTGCCAGAGGATGCCCATCCCTGAGAAAGAAGGTCCTTCCTCAGGGGAATTTCCAGGGAGGTGCTGTCACGAGGAGCGTAAGATCCGAGAACCAGGTCCGAGTGGGCAAGTAAGGAGCCAGGTGAGGTGTAAGGTGACCCATCCTCCCTGATCCTGCATAGCTCCAGTGTAAGGAGGCTCACTGGGGGAAATGCATACTTGCGCAGCCCCCGAGGCCAGCACGTCTGTCCCGAGAGGAGCCTGTCAGGAAGTACCAGAGCAAGCAGTGGAAGTTGTCTTGGGAGGCAAAGAGATCTATCTGTGCCATGCCTAATCGGTTCCAAATCAGCCTGGAGGTGGAGCCTCCACTCTCCGCTGGGGAAACCTGCCACAACAGTGCGTCCGCCATTGTGTTGCGGTTACCAAGGATGTGAGTGGCGTGCGGTGGCCTGAGTCACGGCTGACTCCAAAGGAGGAGATGACAGCTGAGTTGTGACATATGATGAGAGCACACGCCACCTTGGTGATTTATGTACGCTACCGTCAAGGTGCTGTCTGAATGGTTCAAGACGTGCTTGCCTCGATTTAGCGGGAGAGACTTCCACCGGGCAAGAGATACAGCCAGCAACTCTAGCCAGTTGATGTGCCAATGCAACCAGGGTCCTCTGCAGGAGCCAGCGGCAGCGTGCCCATTGCACACGGTGCCCCAACCCTGTTGAGTGTCACATCTGGACACCTACTGCAAGGGGACTCCGGTCCACAGGAATAAGAGGTCTGTCCAAGGGTTGAAAGTCTGATGGCAGGAGGGGGTAATTGTCACACAGTATGTGTGAAGTGAGTGAAGTACCTGAGCACTGACTGGGCACGCTCGTTGGTGAGGCATGCCGTCATTGAGACTGAGTCGTACTCCATGCCGAGAAAAGAGATGCTCGGAAAACGGAGCGAGCTTGCTCTTTTCCCAGTTGACCTGAAGTCCTAGATGGCTGAGGTACACTGGTCCCGGTAAGCGCATAGTAACTCTTGAGAGTGAGCCAGGATGAGCCTGTCATCAAGGTAGTTGCGTATGCGGACTCTCACTTCCCTTAGCTGGGCAAGGGCTGCCTCTGCGATCTTTGTGAAGATGCGCAGGGACAGGGATATGACGAATTGGAGGACCTTGTACTGATACGCCTGGCCGTCGAACGCGAACCGTAGGAAGGGTCTGTGTCGAGGCAAGATGGAGGTGTGGAAGTACGCGTCCTTCAAGTCTACTGCCGCAAACCAATCTAGCTGTCGAACGTAGGTAAGAATCTGTTTCTGCGTGAGTATTTTGAACGGGAGTCTGTGCAAAGCCGGTTGAGAACTCACAGGTCCAAGATTTTTGGGTACGATGAAGTAAGAGCTGTAGAGACCCTTCTTCATCTTGGCTGGATGGACGGGCTCTATCGCATCCTTGAGAAGCAGAGTCGTGATCTCTGCCCGTAAAGCACTGGCTTTTTCGGTGAGTACGGAGGTGGAGAAAATACAGCTGAAACAAGGCAGCGCGATGTGTTGGGCAGCGAAAGCCTCGTGTCCAAACTCCGCACGAGGGGCACTACTGGGATGATCACTTTTAACGTACCGGGCCTGGCTTCGCAATGGGGGGGAGCAGGTAATAGCGTGTCAGGAGGCAGAAGAGAGTCCCAAGGCTTGGGTGCTGAGAAAAGACTCAAAGCACTTACCATGCTCCGTGCATCCGGCAGGGGGCAGGTTAGAGACTGAGAAAGAGGTCCTATAGAGGCGTCTTCAGAACTCATCAGCACTGGCCTGCCGGGGCTGAGCAATCGTGGGTCCGGAGGCGTGAGAGCTGTGTCCGGGGAGCCGGGACTGTAGAGTTTTGGGGCAGGGGTGCCGTGAGAATGGCGCGCACTGGCTGGATGACCCAGGGTGTGAGGAAATCGTCTTTATTGAGAATGTGGGTGCCGCAGCCCGAAGGCGGTGCGGGAAATGAAACAAGGATTCTCCTCCCGGCCCTCCACCATAGGACGGAGTGGTCTTGGTACCAGTTCCGGAGGGAACGTCTGACTGCCTGGGTCGCCTGTCTCAGGAGCGCTTCGGAGCTTTCCTGGTCCTGGAAGTGGTCCTGGAGACAGGGTGCGTACACCACCTGTGAGGTGATCGACGCTGGGGCTGAGAGCTGGGCCCGGGTTGAGGCGGAGCTACCTGTTGTTTAGAAGCAGGGGGATGCCCTAGGTGAGCAGGCGTGGCTGATTTGGCAGCGGAGTGGATTTCTTCCCCTATGATGATTTAATATGAATCTATAATATACAGTAGTTATTAGAGTAGATGTTTCTATGTTCAATATGCATGCTACGTGATAAGCACAAAATAAAACAAAATAAAAACAAAATAAGAAGACCTCTCGTACATGCGCAGAGGAGGGCTGGTTGAAAGTGCAGATTAATTGTAAAAAAAATATGTTAAATATTTATCTGTTTCTCAACCACACCTATCATATCGCTTCTGAAGACACTAATTTAACCACTGGAGTTGCCCTGGAGTTGATTACTTTTATTTTATTTTATGCTGCTTTTATGTGCTTTTGGAACATCACAGTTCTTATATTCTTTACAATCTTCATTTGTGAGGAAATAATTTTTTATTTTTTTGGGTGATTTATTCCTTCAATATGCATTAAGTATGCTTAATCACTGTTTAAGATCCATCCAACTCTGTATTCATGTTACATGCTAAAGATGAATAAGAAATCTTCAGAAGATATGTCATATGTCAAAAACTCTCTTGACTTTTTAAGATTAAGCAGATCATTTTTTGCAGTATTTTCTTGGTACTTTACCAAGAGACAACATGTCATGAAACATGGAATTGTTGTAGGACAAAGCCTTCCTTTAACTGAGGTCTGGATAAAAGCTGACAGATAAAATGACTCCTGTAACAGATTTAAGCAATACAAATCAGTTGCATTTGAAAGGACTTTAAACTTTAAAGTCGTGAAACATATTTAAACTATACATTATAATGACATTTCTTAAAGAAGCTTTTAAAAAGAGAAAGAAAAAGAGTTGGTGTCAGGATGGCCTGGGCTTCTGTGATGGGAAATTCCAGAGATTGTACACACACTTTCTCACCATGTGAAGTGTAAAGTTGGGAGTCCAGTGGGAGCCCTGGGCATCTGCTGCTTGTGATGATGGATCACCCAGAACTACATAACAGCTCATTATGTAAAAGCCTCATGAATAGAGATGTGATGGGCAGAAGGGAGCAGTGAAGATAGAGACAGAAAAGGACAGAGGATGGGCACTTCAGCACGTCTGATTTATTCTAGCATTATCAGCCACAATTCAGTCACCATGATGAGCTGCCTCAGGCTGAACCGTCGCACACTGGACAGCAGATATAAAAAAAAGCACACAAATCACATGATCTATGATTATAACAGAACAAATCACATGAAGTGTGGAATTAAATACAGAGAGAGTGGCAGGAATGAAAAAGGCTGGATTTTGCACTCAAACCATCATCGATATTGAGTAGGCACTTGGCAGATCTGAAAGCCGCATTCAAATCTCAGGACATTGAACAGACAATTGGAAAATTATTTTCTAAGACCCATCATATCTTACCAATCTGAGATATTTTTTGAGCAATTAAGCCAAAACAATTTTCAGCTACCACTTTTTCTTTATAATCACCATTCATTCTGCTTTTGTTGTCCCAATGAAGTTGACAGTATTGTCGTAGGGTGGACCCTGGCAGGGTCACCGTTGATGGTTGGATTATTGGGTAGCTTCCTAATGAAGCCAAACTTGTCTCATAGAATCAAGTTACTTGGTATGGTAACTTGCATTTTTGAAAACAGTTTTTTTCGCTTCAGCTTTAACATACATTTTTAAGCATTTGATTTTCCTAGCAGCCTTAAGATTGGAGGCCAGTTGACAGCTGCAGCCAACAGCAGCGACATGACAATGAAAACAGAATTAGCACAAACACAGCCTTCTGATCCAGGCCTCAGATTTCCATGTTGCGACAAGATACAGCTTCAGAACTGGCCTCCATATTCGTGTGGCATTGGCCTCTGAAACAAAAGCTGCATTGGCAAAACTCGTTTGGCAACATATCTGCCAAATTATGTTTGTGATGGAGTGTGTTGCTTTTAATTTGGCTACAGTAGGTCGAAAGTTCACTGGCCAAATTCAGTCTCTGCTTACCAAAAGGAAAAGCCCCCAGTGGCCGAATCTGGAAGTGTTTTTGAACGTATGGGCATGTGTGAGCTCCATTTTTTCAGCTGAAATGCCCACAGAGTATCACCAAAAGTGAGTTGTAAAGTGAATTGTTTTTATTTGAAAAATATGTAATACAGTGAAGAGGAATGTATACTTTATTTACCATATGCCCAAACCCCAACTCTAAACCTTACCATCAGTGAAGTAAAGTGCAACCCCGTATTGCGCTCATCATAGATTAGGTGAACACTATTCCTTTTTTTTTTTATTCAACAAAACACACAAATTAACAAGACATAGCAGCTTATACAAGAGACCAATGACACACACATATATAAAAACACACACACACAAACACACACACACACACACACACACACACATATGTGTGTGTATATATATATATATATATATATATATATATATATATATATATATATATATAAATAATAATAAAAAAACAGGAACAACTAAATATATAGATGTAATATAGTAGTATAGTAGTGTATATAGGTACCGTAATACGTTTAAGCAATAGGTAAATTTTGGGTGGTATAATAGTAATCATTATCATTAATAAAAACATTTCTGATGATGTGGATCGAGAGAGAGAGAGAAAAAAATATGGATATAAACCCATTGAGTGATATCAAGACAATTTGAAACAATCATAGTTATGACAATAATAGTAGTAATATTAGCAGTAGTAGTAGTAATAATAATAATAATAATAATAATAATAATAATAATAATAATAACAATAATAGTAGTAGTAGCAGTAGCAGTAGTAGTAATAATAATAATAGTAGTAGTAGTAGTAGTAGTAATAATAATAATAATAATATCATCTCAGCTTTATTAAATTTTAGACCAGTCAATAAAGTGTTTGCTGATATACGCAACTCTCTAGGTCTAGGAGCCGCCATACCCAGACAGTTAATAAAGTATATAAATGATAAGAGTTTATTTATAATGTTTTTGGAATTGTATTTTTTAAGGGAACTGAGAGGGAAGGAGGACACTTTTTTCTGTAATAATATAAATATCAATACCACCACCACTACTACCCCATCAACAATAACAAAAACGTCTCGGTTACGTATGTAACCTTCGTTCCCTGATGGAGGGAACGAGACGTCGTGTCGAAGAAGCGACACTAGGGGTCTCTCTTGAGCGCCGAAAGATACCTCTGATCTATGAAAAAAGGCCAATGAGAGTTGGCGAACAGCATTTGCATACTCCGCCTCCGGATACGGATATAAAGGCGAGAGAAATACGCTCGTTCATTCAGGATTTTTCTGAGGAGCCGGGAGTGTTCCGGGCACCTCAGCGGCTCGGCTCAGCGACGTGGCCGGGAAGACACGACGTCTCGTTCCCTCCATCAGGGAACGGAGGTTACATACGTAACCGAGACGTTCCCCGTCTGTCGCTCACTTCGACGTCGTGTCGAAGAAGCGACACTAGGGGTCCACTTCAAAACTCGCCATGCGCTGAGCCGTGTACGTGTACTGCTGACACAGAAGCGGGCAGGTATTTGCACGTGCACAAGTGACCAACTGTGTTCAGGCTGCACGTACTCTTCCCCAATGCCCCGAAAAAGCGTCAGCATCCTTTTGGTTACCCAGGGGGGAACAAGGTGACGCTCCCAACTAGGGAACGGGCCAAGCCTGGCTGGGCCTCTTTTCTCTCTATGTTTTCTCAGCATAGAGCAAGAGCAGCCGGGGCCCTTACCGCATCGAGGGAAGGGGGTCTTATTCCTATTCTTTCAGGGGGAAAAGACCCTGCGGAGGCCACACCCACCCAGCAGGGGAGGTAAAGGTGGCAAAATACATCACATGGCCACTTTGGGCATGTGGGAGGAAATGGCGCGGTGGTAGATCCAACCTCGAGGAGGGGGGAGTTGCTACAACACGGCGACCGGAGGACAGCGAAGGACTGCCTAAGGGAGATGCGGGTCAGCTCGTAAGGTGACCTTACCGCGGAAATACACACAGGAGGAGTCCCATAGGAGGCCT
Organism: Moxostoma hubbsi; assembly: GCA_032164185.1. NCBI lineage: Eukaryota > Metazoa > Chordata > Actinopteri > Cypriniformes > Catostomidae > Moxostoma > Moxostoma hubbsi. The sequence continues at coordinate 35,608,509 of JAVLUX010000011.1, forward strand.
GATCTGTGGAGCACCTATTCCAGTAGGGGTAGCCAGAGGTACCCATTGTGGACTGGACCAGCACGTTCCTCCGCTGAACTGCTGCGGGCCCGAAGGGCTAGGGAGGAATCAACCAGGGACCTAGGTCCTCTGGGACAAAATGCACTGTTTTGCCTTGGCATAGGGAAACGGCGCTGGAACAAGCGGTTCACCCGGTCAGATCGTCGACGTGTACCGAGTTCTACGGGCTCGGACCTGAGAGAACACGGGACGAGACTGACTCAACCCTGAGATTGTAGAATCTCGTAAAGGTGTTAGGTGCTGCCCAGCCCGCAGCTCTGCAGATGTCTGCTAGGGAGGTGCCCCTCGCCAGTGCCCATGAGGATGCCACGCTCCTAGTGGAGTGGGCCCGAACCCGTAAGGGGGGTGGCACGGCCTGGGTGTGGTAGGCCAATTGAATGGCCTCCACCACCCAGTGAGACAACCTCTGTTTGGAGACAGCGTTCCCTTTCTGCTGTCCTCCAAAGCAGACAAAGAGCTGCTCAGAGCGCCTAAAGCTCTGGGTGCGTTCCAGGTAGGCACGCAAGGCACGTACCGGACACAATAGTGAGAGGGCTGGGTCTGCCTCCTCCCGGGTCAGCGCTTGTAGGTTCACTACCTGATCTCTAAAGGGCGTGGTAGGAACCTTGGGCACATAGCCCGGTCGAGGTCTTAGGATCACATGAGTGTCTGCCGGACCGAACTCCAGGCAAGTATCGTTAGTAGAGAACGCTTGCAGGTCCCCGACCCTCTTGATGGAGGCGAGCGCGATCAGCAGGGCCGTCTTTAGAGAGAGGGCCCTGAGTCCAGCTGATTCTAGCGGCTCGAAAGGGGATCTCTGAAGACCGGCGAGGACCACCGAGAGATCCCAGGAGGGGAACAGGTTTGGCCGGGAGGGATTTAACCTCCGGGCGCCTCTTAGGAACCTGACGATTAAGTCGTGCTTGCCCAGAGACTTGCCGTCTACTGGGTCGTGGTGAGCTGCGATAGCGGCAACATACACCTTCAAGGTGGACGGGGACAGCCTCCCCTCCAACCTCTCCTGTAGGAACAGGAGCACCGACCTAACTGCGCACCTCTGTGGGTCTTCTGCCCGGGAAGAACACCAATTGACGAACAGACGCCACTTCAGGGCGTAGAGTTGCCTGGTAGAAGGGGCTCTGGCTTGGTTGATCATGGCTACGACCGTGGGTGGTAGACCAGCTAGATCTTCCGCGTCCCGTCCAGGGACCAGACGTGGAGGTTCCAGAGGTCTGGGTGCGGGTGCCAGAGCGTGCCCCGTCCCTGAGAAAGAAGGTCCTTCCTCAGGGGAATTTGCCAGGGAGGGACTGTCGTGAGGAGTACGAGGTCCGAGAACCAGGCCCGGGTGGGCCAGTAAGGAGCCACAAGAGTGACTTGCTCCTCGTCCTCCCTGACCTTGCACAGCACCTGTGCAAGAAGGCTCACTGGGGGGAATGCGTACTTGCGCAGCCCCACCGGCCAGCTGTGTGCCAGTGCATCTGCCCCGAGGGGAGCCTCTGAACGAGCATACCAGAGCGGGCAGTGGGAGGTGTCTCGGGAGGCAAACAGGTCTACCTGGGCCTTGCCGAACCGTTCCCAAATCAGCTGAACCGAGTGGGGGTGAAGCCTCCACTCTCCGCCAGGCAAGCGTTGTTGTGACAGTGCGTCCGCTACCACATTGAGGTTGCCGGGGATGTGAGTGGCGCGCAGCCACTTGAGTCGGTGCTGGCTCCAAAGGAGGAGACGACGGGCGAGTTGTGACATAAAGCGGGAGCATACGCCGCCTTGGCGATTTATGTACGCGACCGCAGTGGTGCTGTCCGACCTGACTAGGATATGTTCGTCCCGAATTAACGGGAGAAACTTCTGCAGGGCAAAAAGGACGGTCAACAACTCGAGGCAGTTGATGTGCCAACGCAGCTGGGCCCCTTTCCAACGGCCTGAGGCTGCGTGCCCGTTGCAAACGGCACCCCAACCCAATCTGGAGGCGTCGGTCGTGACCAAGACGCGTCTGGACACCTGCTGCAGGGGTACTCCAGCCCGTAAGAAACAGAGGTCTGTCCAGGGGTTGAATGTTTGTCGGCAGGCGGGGGTGATTGTTACCCGGTGCGTGCCGCGGCGCCATGCTCGTCTCGGGACTCGGGTCCAGAGCCAATGTTGGAGCGGTCTCATATGCATCAACCCCAGCGGCGCGACCGCCGCGGAGGATGCCATATGCCCCAGGAGCCTCTGGAAAAGTTTTAAGGGGACCGCTGTGCCCGGCCTGAAGGCGGCGAGGCAGTTCAACACTGACTGGGCACGCTCCTTGGTGAGACGTGCGGACATTGAGACCGAGTCTAACTCCATCCCGAGAAAAGAGATGCTCTGAACTGGAGTGAGCTTGCTCTTTTCCCGGTTGACCTGAAGCCCCAGATGGCTGAGGTGCCTGAGCACCTGGTCTCTGTGGGCACATAGTAACTCTCGCGAGTGGGCCAGGATGAGCCAGTCGTCGAGGTAGTTGAGTATGCGGATGCCGGCTTCTCGAAGCGGGGCAAGAGCTGCCTCTGCGACTTTCGTGAAGACGCGAGGGGACAGAGACAGGCCGAAGGGGAGGACTTTGTACTGATACGCCTGGCCCTCGAACGCAAACCGCAGGTAGGGGCGGTGTCGGGGCAGGATGGAGACGTGGAAGTACGCGTCCTTCAGGTCTATCGCTGCGAACCAATCTAAATGCCGGACGCAGGTCAAGATGTGCTTCTGCGTGAGCATTTTGAATGGGCATGTTTGCCGTGTACTGCGGAAAAGCGGACGCCCATGAAGGGGGGCAGGGGCCTGGCAAACTGAATTGCGTAACCGAGTTGGATGGTCCGGGCCAGCCAGCGAGACGGGTTGGGAAGTGAAAGCCATGCGTCCAACCTCTGCGCTAGGGGCACCAAAGGGACGATTAATTTTGATGTACCCGGCGGGGCTTCGCAGCGGGGCGGTGCAGGTAGGGCAGCGTTGGGCGGCGACGAGGCGACCCGCGGCTGAGGTGCTGAGAAAAGACTCAAAGCACTTACCTTGCTCCGCACACCCGGCAGGGGGCGGGTTAGCGACTGAGGAGGAGGTCCTGGGTAGGCGTCCTCTAGACTCGTCGGAACCGGCCGGCCGGGGGACAGTCGTGGGGCTGAAGACGGGTGGTCCGTGTCCAGGAAGCCAGGACTGTTGAGATCTAAGGGCAAAGTGCCGTGAGAACGGCATTTGCGGGCCAGGTGACCCAGAGACATAGGAAATAGCTCTTTTATTGAGAATGTGGGTACCGCAACCCCATCTAAGGGGGGGCGGCAAATTAAATTGTTTGAAAACAAAAGATTCTCCTCCCAGCCCTCCACCGGGGGACGGAGTGGTCTTACCACCTCCGGAGCTAACGTCTGTGTCGCTGGGTCGTCCATCTCAGGACCGCCTGGGAGCCTTCCGGGTCCTCGAGGGAGTCCGGGAGACGGGGGGCATCTGCTTCCTGCGGTGTGCTCGATGCAGGGGCTGAGAGCTGGGCCCGGGTTGAGGCGGCGCAGATTTCTTAGCTGCAGGGGGACGCCCTCGGCGAGCAGACGGGGCAGTGGCCTTGGCGGCAGGTTTGCGGCGAGGCAGGATGTGAGAAATGGCCTCCGTCTGTTTTTTCACCGCGGAGAACTGCTGGGCAAAGTCCTCGACGGTGTCGCCGAAGAGGCCAAGCTGGGAGACAGGGGCGTCGAGGAAGCGAACTTTGTCGGCATCACGCATCTCGACCAGGTTGAGCCAAAGATGACGTTCCTGGACCACAAGGGTGGCCATCGCCTGCCCGAGTGCCTGCGCGGTGACCTTCGTGGCTCTGAGGGCGAGGTCGGTCGCTGAGCGCAGTTCCTGCAACACATCGGGATCAGGGCTACCCTCGTGCAGATCTCTGAGCGCCTTGGCCTGGTGGACTTGCAGGATGGCCATGGCGTGCAAGGCGGAGGCGGCCTGTCCCGCGGTGCTGTAGGCTTTGTTGTTTAAGGAGGATGAAGTCCTACAGGCCTTGGAAGGGGGTACAGGGCGCCCGCGCCAGGTGGTAGGATCACCGGGACAAAGATGGAGCGCAACTGCCCTATCCACCTGGGGAATCGCCGTGTACCCATGGGCCTCTCCGCCGTCGAGGGTAGCGAGAGCGGACGAGCAGGGCTTTTGACGAATAGAGAGCGGCGCTCTCCATGAAGACGTCAGCTCGTCATGCACCTCCGGGAAAAACGGGACCGGGGGGGGCGTGGCTGTGAGTGGCGCCCAGACCCCAGGAACCAGTCATCCAACCGTGACGGGTGTGGGGAGGGTGGAGGTTTCCAGTCCAACCCCACCCTGACGGCGGCCCGGGCAAGCATGTCGGACATCTGCGCATCCGCCTCGACCTGGGCCTGCTGGCCCGAAGGCGGCAGTCCAGGGGAGGAGTCAGCATCAGATGCCGCGCTCTCCGACGGAAAGGCGAGCTCATCGGCTTCAAGCTCCAGAGGATAGGCAGACCGGCCCGGAGGCGAGTCGCCGTTGCCTCGAGGCTGGACGGAGGTAAACGAGCGTGTCGGGGGGCGGGTGGTCCGAGAGGACGTGCCCGGCGGAAGCGCACCCGCTGCCCTCCCCAAATCGCCTCCAGCGCCAACCGCATCGTCCTCAATCCCGTGGGAAGAAGGAGCAATACGGGGGGCGGCTGGAGTGGCGTGCTTTCTATTGAAAGCGAGCCGCGACCGCAACGTTACCATGGTCATGTTCTCGCAGTGAGAACATGAGCCATCCACAAACACTGCCTCGGTGTGATCGGCGCCCAGACACACGAGACAGCGCCTGTGGCCGTCAGAAGCGGAGAGCACTCTACCGCATCCAGGAACTACACAGGGGTTGAATGGCATCTTTATAAAGACGCGCCCTGAAAAGGGCGTTCAACACCACTATGTATTGCTCTTTTAGAGAAATAAACTCTTTATAAGAAATATAACTCTTTGGAAGGGAACTCTTTCAACTCTGCGCTGTCGAAGCGCCCAGGGGCAAACTGCACGCCGGCAGAGAAGAGAAAACAGCCGCTGTAGTGCGCCGTAAATCCAACAGCAGCAGAGTGTCAGAGGATCAGAAGCAGGATCAGCAGTGTTACACGCAGCAGTCAGCATAAACACGACCATCGGCTCCGAAGAAAATTACTGAATGAACGAGCGTATTTCTCTCGCCTTTATATCCGTATCCGGAGGCGGAGTATGCTTTTTCATAGATCAGAGGTATCTTTCGGCGCTCAAAAGAGACCCCTAGTGTCGCTTCTTCGACACGACGTCGAAGTGAGCGACAGACGGGGAACAATAATAGCAAAAACAATAAAATGATACGCAAATTTTGCATATATAGAAAATAAATTAAATAAAGTATAGCATATAGAACATTAAAACATATATAAATTACATCAATCTACAAATAAATGTAGAACAGTTTATTACATAATACTCATAAGTCATTATTTATCTATTATATAAATAGTTTGTATTTATGTACTATAGATCCTATTTGAGTTATCAATTCACCAGCTAGTTTTAATCAATAATTAAGGGTGTGAGCAGTGGGCTGAAGATTGTATTAATTTGTGTAATTGATTTTTAATTGCTGATGTATGTTTCTCTTTAATAATACGGTCCCTTATTAGATGTAGCCATAGTGTAATTGGTATTTGTGATCACCTAAAAGGCATAGTAATTGAAGTGCAGGGATTGTAATTTTCAAGAAATCTGATTCAAGTTTATTAATGACATCTTTCCAGAACTAATGAACAGGTGGGCATAACCAGAGTGCATGAAGGTAAGTGTCTGGTGTGTATTAATTGCAGTTAGTACATCTGTCAGAAGTTACTAGTCCCATTTTAAACTTTATACTGAATTAACTGGATATTTGTGTTTGTACTTAAGATAAAAGTATTTCTGCAAACTGTTTTCCAGAATTCCTCATCAGTGTTGATATTGAGATTTTTTCCCATTGTTTAACTGGTGCTGCTGTAGTAGTTTCTATAGATGATATTAAAGTGCATAGTTTAGTAAGTGTCTTTACAGAGTTACTAATTGTGGTGATATGTTTTAGAATTGGGGGATGTTGTGCAATATCTTTGTTTCCAATTGTGGTTTTAAACAGGAACTGAATCCTTGTTACTAAGACTGCTAAACATCAGTAGCACCACAAGGACAGATAAAAACATCTGAATTGCTGCAAAAATGTCTGATGGATGATGCCGCTTCTTAGTAACTCATCAGAATAGGATCGGTGTCAGAATACTAGATCATTCTGTTGCAACATGTTCACTTTCTGCATGATCATTGTGGTGTGCGCTTCTTGTGGTGTCCCAAAGTGGAAATAATCCAATTTCACATACATATTCATTGTGTAAATAAATATTACCCTCTGTCAGTAGATAAGACGAGATTGAAGTGTTAAACCAATAATGCACATCTACATTCACACACACACACACATGCATAGTGACACACATCGTCACACATGCACACACAGTGCTGAGAAGAGCTCAAACACATGGGGCAGTGACTGTTCATAAAAATTACACGAGATGATTTAAGAAGGTAAATGTCAGAAGGAACTAGACACACTCAGAAAACTCACACGCAGAGTTTTTAGATAAGCCTAAATGGCAGAAAGTCTCTCACGTACTCTGATCTTTTGTGTATGTTTTGCTTGTTGACAGTTCTGCAGATGGCTCTGGAGATGTTGGTCCTGTTGATTGACAGCTGTCATCTCAGCAGATAAAAGGCCTAAGTGCAGATTCTCACATCACACCACATAATTTAGTCCAATATTAGTCCTCATTAGCTCTGATGATGTTGTCTGATCAAATTTTTAGAGACGGAGAGGATGAGTGTGTGTGTGTGTGTGTGTGTGTCTGTGTGTTTGAAATTTTGAAACGTTCCAGTTAGTGGCAGAGATTGTGAAAATTGATCCAGAATAAGTCTGAAGCAATTAGCTGCCTGAAAACACACACAATTAGGGCACATAACTGTAGCGACTTTTATCCTGCACCACAAAAACGTCTCTCTTGAGCCAGATTCAGATTGATTCATTATATAAAAAAATGTGGAAAAATTATGCATCCGGATCATAATAAGAATATACCTACCATTGGAGCAATTCAGGTTTAAAGTACCAACATGCCACAAAAAACACATTTATACCAGAGATTCTATTATATAAAAGATGAGGACAGGCACATTTGTGTGCTTAAACTGGACATTTCAAACTAAGTTTAACTTGTCACAGCATCCTAAAAACACTGAGTTTATAAAGCAATGCAACAAAAGCCCTTACAATAAATCTGTTTTGGACAGATTAAAGAATTCAATTGCAAAAAGGATTGTTGAGGACTGTAGGCCAATGATGGGCTTATGTTTAATAAAATGGAAATAAACATTATATTGCCTTCTTAAGCCACTTTTTGTATTGTCTGATTAATGTTTACCTGTCTGCAGGGTTCTAAAATAACTCTCAAGTGCCAAATGCAGGTAAATGTTCTGTTTGGCTGGTGAATTTCGCAGCGCCACAGGCTTGTAAAATAAATTTAAACAATTCTAGTTTTGTCCTCAAGGGGGCTCTGTAGGCCTGCAGTACAGTCAGTAACACAGGCATTTGTATGAAACAGCTCTTATTAGCTCAAAGTCATGCTGCTCATCAATAATATCAAATGCTGTGTCCACTGGCACGTGGTGAGCAAAGGTGGATTCAGTACTAATAATCCAGACTTCAAATGATGATTGTGTGAATTCTTTGTGGCAGTTCTGTAGCTGCGTAAGCAAACGTTAATAAAGCAACACTGTTAGTATACTTTGGGCATATGAAAATGAAGTTGGCATTTTTCCAACTGTAATTGCACATATTAAAGATGACATCATTGCTCGTGTACTGAAAGCTAATAGTAGAAAATACCAGTGGGCACAAAATACCAGTGACTGTAATGTTCAGGAGCGTTCGTGCCATCTGGATGAAGGGAAAATGACTCTTGGATTAACAGTGGATGTGCGAGTCATTTTAATTACCTACCACCCCACATACAAATTCTTTGGTAATGATGGCATTGTAATAAAAAACTAATGATTTTCATGATGTTCGGTTTTGTTAATGGTTCTTGGACATGCATTATTCCGGTGATGCGGACAGAAAACCGGATTAAAACAGACAGTTTCCTGTATTACTATTAAACGTCGCAGCAACACTGCTACTGAATCTACAGTGTGAGACGAGACATAAAGCACTACCAGTAGACAGATCCCCAAAGCTATTTTGAGCTGGTTCATTTGAATTTACAGCCCGAGACATAACAAGCAACGGTTTGTTTTCTGATTCAAAAACAAATTACTCTTTTGAACCGGTTCTTTTTACTGAATCAAAAAGACTTATGAATCCATTGGAGCTAACTGAATTAATTGACTCACTCCAAGTTAACCAAGAACTGCTTCGGTTTTGTGTGTACTTTAGGCTCATGAGTGTTTCTTACAGGTTGTTCATGACAACGTACTAAAATACAAATTTAGTTTTGTGAATAATAAGAAAACAATTATTCTATATGGACTATCTGGCAATTCAATATTTCATAAATAAAACAAAAAACCTCTTTAAAAATGCAGTTCACTTTCAAACATGCATGCAGTGTTGTTTATTTGTCTAATTTTACTGTAAAATCCATTTGTACAATGCAAAAAAAATAAAAAAAATAAAAAAAATAAATAAAAAGGCCAGTAAGAAATCTGACTGGCTGGTAAATTTGACCAGCCACCCTTAATAAAACATTTTGCAGTTGAAGGTAATTCTGCATTTATATATTACAATATGTGACAAATTTTATGGATTGCTAAACTGGAGGTGAAGGTGAAAATGTTTTAAGGGTGACATATTTATGGTGCACAGATTTTTGTTTCACGTATGATACTGTCCCTTGTCTGAATATTTTTCTGCATTTTTATTTTTATGCATGCATGGATGGATGGATGGATAAACAGATTCAAGATTTGAGGCTTTGGCAAGACCATGCATATTGTATAGCTGACTACTGAACTGTCAAAATAATGATGACAGCACTTATGTGTACTGATTAACATACCCACACACAGAAATACACATTTACACAGACACTCAAGTACATATACAGCCAAATGCACACATATAGAGTGAATACATGAATGCCAAAGATGTATGCTTTAATTTACACAAACACAAAAACTCTATTCTCATAGCACACCTTAGACCAAGCCAGTGATCCAATGTTTGCTGTAACTCAAAGTCTGCCGCTATGTAATATTGATTTGATTTGATTCAGGGGATTGTTATCGATATGAACGGATATAATGTGCCTATTTTACACAATATGTTACATATCTATTAACTCACAAATTTAACCAACATTTCATTTGAAAATTTGATTGAGCTCTCTAAAAAATGCAAATCCAGTTCCCACATTGGGACATATACAGAAAAAATTATCAAAAAAATCTAATCAAATTCATGTGATCATCAGTTGTTTGATAACATTTATTGAGGTCATTTACATGATCCATTTTTTATTTATTTTTATTTATTTTTTGGCTGCTCATATCCTTCTCTGTTCTCACGTAAGTTATAACGTAAAGTTCACACAAAGGGTTTAGTAACTACTAGTTAGTTTGTAACTAAGTGCTTAATTTGGTTGCACCACCTGTCACAAGACTTAACTAGTAGGTCGTAAACTCTCCATAAAGTAATGCATAGTTGCATAATATGATGTTTACCTGCATTGATCCAATAAACAGTCTTCACATTTGTACACAGAAGTGTTAAAAAGCCGTGAATTTCTGTTTTATCTTGTTATGGTTGATGTTCAAACCTTGTTTGCTCACGTAACTTTCAGCTGTAATAAATGATATCCCCATTAAAATATGATGCATAATAAAAGTAGATTTGATAAATAGTATATTTGCCCTGTGTAAATAACAATATATAGGAACTGTATCTAAAATAAATAAGGGTGATAAATAAATACTAATACAACAGGCTGGAAAAATAGACATTTATACATTTTAATATCCTATATATCATTTATATTGAATGTGTTGAAACTTGACATCCTGAAAACTGCTCCGTTAGATCGGTTACACGCTGAAGAGATGCTTAAAAGTACGTCTCTCTCTCTCTCTCTCTCTCTCTCTCAAATTCAAATGAGCTTTATTGGCATGACTGTATACAGTGTACAATGTTGCCAAAGCATTGAGTAATAAACACATTGCAAACATAAAAACAACACACAAAAAAAACATGTATATACAATAAATGAATAATAATGATAATAAAATACAAATGACAAAGTAAAATACACAGAGCAATGAGGAAGGGAGGGAAAAAAGTATATTAAAATCTTAGTTTGAATAGAGCTGTAATATGATGAGGGGTCAGTCTCTCTCCCTCATATGATGACAGGACGACACATACTGTGCTGCCAGCTGAACACACTCTACTTTCCCTCCCATAAGAAACGAGAGTTTGTCTAAGTCATTTATATCCTGGAATTCAGGTAGAATATGAGCTATTTGTGTTCAAATGTCTCATATTGGAAGTGACGTTCATCCTCCACAACTCCTTCAGTGCTGTGTGAACACAGTCTGTCCTCTCTGGGTCTCCGGTTCTGTCTGTGTCGACCCGTCTCTACAGACAGACTGTGCTCACTCAGACGATACTTTGACAGTAGCTTTCTTTGTCCATAAACTTTAATATGGATCAAATATGGTGCCAATTTATAATCAGTCTTGATTCTGTGGAAGTAGTTTAATTTATGTACTTGTGTGACTTTGTGCTAACAATCATGAATGTATTCTTCCTGCGTTATTCTTTCTGTCTGTTTCAATTTTGCCAATCTGAACTGGATGGATGATTTGAAACTCTCTCTCTCTCTCTCTCTCTCTCTCTCTCTCTCTCTCTCTCTCGTGTAAATGTCAACATCATACTCTATGTTGAAATGATTGATGCTTGTCATGCAAAACATGAGTTCATTGATGTCATAAAATATCAGACTGCTTTTTTATTCCATCCGTTACGCCTGGTCGGAGGCTTCCTTAAATATTTAGTCCATACGTTGGGTAACGTCCTACCGAAGTTTAATGGTGCAACGCTCCAATATTTAATAGTGCATGAATTGTGACTCAGTGCCCATTTATGACACAACTAGGCTAAGTTGTAACATACATATAGCTGGTGCAGCCGGCCCCTGGCAAACTTGTCGCAAACTTGCCGGAAATTTGTTTTGCTGCATGTTCACCACTACCGGTAAAGAGTTGCACATTTCTGGCATACATTTGTGGCGAATTGCAAGCTTGCCGCAAATGTATGCAAAATAATGAGTGGGAAATTTGCGGCAAGTAGCAAGTTTGCAGAAAGTTTGTCAGAACTCTGTCAAAAATGTGTATCTTAAAAAAATATACATATGATTATGCGCTACATCGAGGACATTGCATCTTTGGTTGTTTGATTAATACATCATTCTAGATCGATGGACTGTTACAACCCTAACAAATACCATAGTTTGTATAATAGAAACTGCAGTTACATTGGATAAGTTGTTGCCCTTGTGTATTTCCAAAATTTTCTTATGATGTTCCGCATGTATTTGTAGGAGAAGTGTGGTTCTAGCACATGTACATTTTGCTTTCTTTTGCATTGACACTGACATATTGACAGCATCTAAAACATAATAAGTTTATGTATGAACAACTTTAGAGACATACAAATGTCTACAGATCCTTATTGAACACATGAATGAGGGCGGGGCCAGGTGGTGATTCTACACATACGTCCCTTATCAGGCTAATCAAGCCTCCGAGAGGGATAAAGGCCGACTGCGGAAGATGGTGCGGGAGAGAGAGTTTGTTAATCCATCATGTGTGTGTTTGTGTCTTTTGTTTAAGTTTCTCATTAAAACTATTATTTATATCGTCAAGCCGGTTCTCGCCGCCTCCCTGCCCGTCTAAATCCCCTTTACATATACATATATATTACAACCGCAATTCCGTATTGTAAATTATATTCACCCTTTGCTATATTGAAAGCACCACAACTACACATAATATGATGTTTTACCTTGTGAATTGCATTGTTTTTTTAATGTACAGTAATTTCAAATCAGATGATTGCAACACCCTCCAAAAAAGTTGGAACAGTCGAGTGTTTACAACTGTGAAACATCACCATTTCTTCTAATAACACCTATTAAGCAGTCACTGAGTCAATTTTAGTCACTGAAAACACAAGTTTGTTTAAAAAGCAGAATTTCCCCAATTCATCCATTATGCAGGTCTTTAGCTCCACAATTGTTCGGGGTATTCGTTGTCGTATTGTGCGCTTCATAATGCACAACACTTTCTCAGTTGGAGATGGTCAGGACTGCAGGCAGGCCAATCTAGCACTTCTATCTTGCTCTTTAGGCACCAAAATTTGACCAGATATCTCAAAACTCTTAACTACATTGTGCACTGAGGGTGAAATGCCCTAAATCATTCCTATTGGTCTGTAAAGGTATTAATGGAAAGGAGGAGGCGAGAACCGGCTTGACAATATAAATAATATTTTTAATATAGAACTTAAACGAAACGACACAAACACACATATGTCGGACAGCTGCCCATAAACCCTCCACCCTCTAATGGACGACAGCCACACCTCCCTGGACGGACTGGAGGCAGACCTCCAGCCCCTGGCAGATGGAATACCCCGCCGTGTTTTTGGTGGACGGTAGGGGTCTCGAGCGGTAACCACTCCAGGCGGTTGATTGGGAGCCCCTCCTCCCCACGCGGTCGGTGGTCATTCCTCCAATTCCAGGCGGTCGGGCTCCTCCGTCCTCCGGCAGATGGCTGCGGCTGCTCCGTTGGGGTGGATGGTAGTGGTTCCTGGGTTTTGGCACCAATGTAAAGGTATTAATGGAAAAGAGGAGGCAAGATCCGGCTTGACAATATAAATAATCGCAGTCTGCCTTTATCACTCTCAGAGGCTTGATTAGCCTGATAAGGGGCCAGGTGTGTAGAATCATGACCTGGCCCCGCCCTTCGCCCGTTCACATGGTCTTTGGGGAACATTGATCTTAAAGTGCTGGATTATTTGCTGAAGTATCTGTTGGCAAACTGACAAGTCTCGAATGATCCTTGCTCTTGAAGGACTAGACTGTTTTTGGAATTCCTTATATTCTATGACACAATTGCCTCACCTGTTTAACATGTCCTGTTTCACATCGCCTTGTTATTTTAACTCGTCACATTTTTATTAGTCTTAAATTACCAGTCTCAACTTTTTTGGAGTGTGTTCAAATGATCTGATTCGAAATTACTATACATAAAAATACAATGAAACTCACAAGGTAAAACATAATATAATGTTTAGCTGTAGTGTTTTCAATATAGCAAAGGGTGAATATAATTTACAAATCACTCCTTTTTGTTTTAATAGCATTTTTCATACTGTCCCAACATTTTCAGATATAGGGTTGTAATAATACAAAGGATTTGTAAATGTATTTACATTTCGAATGCTGTAAATACATAATTTTTTTTATGTTTCAGATGCTGTCAATACGTCCGTCCATATTGTACTTTTCATAGTCTATCCAAACATATACAAATTTACATTTAAATGTCACATACAAATAGTAATGAAAAATAATGAGATCAGGCTGACATTTTACAGAATAAATATCTAGTGTTCAAAAAACAACACAAGAAGCTCTGACTGGTGTACCCACTGTAGCAGTATACTCTAATTGGTTGTTTAATTTTCTAAAGTGTGTTTAAATAAACTGGGTTCTTCTGAGCAGATCCTGGCAGTGTTATAGGAGAGTTGTGATCGTGTAGGAGACTCGTGTGGCTATTTGAGTGTCAACAGAGGGCTTGTTTGTTAGATCTAATTATGACATTGAGTTGCTGTGATGGAGGTGCTTAGAATGATGTCAAATAATTACTTGCGTGTGTATGTTTGAAGCAGCCGATGCTCAGCTGCACAGCTGCTCCAGTTGATGCAGTATGTGTGGTTATATTTTAAAAAGTGTAAGAGGAACTGAGAGAACTGAGCAAGGGGGAGAGAAAAAAGAAGAGAGAAAAGTGATGTGAGCCCCCTGGCTTATTTTTTTTTTTCACCCTGTAACTACCAGCTGTGCCTCCTCACATGATCACGAGGATCAGGACTCTCTTTACACACACATACATAGACTAATAAAATCTTGTTAATGCCCTTGTACTTACATAGCTCCCATATAAACTGTTTCTCGGGGTTGTATGTCACAGATGGTTCACCCACTAATGCTTCTCAATAATACTAGACATACCTATAATAATTATTTTATTCTCTGGATTCATTTCAATTCATGGTTTGTGTGAAAAGTCAGAATTTGGCTCTTTTGTTAAAGCCAGTAAATTCTGAGGATTTCAATGGTTTGTCAGAGAAAATGTTTTATGCAAATCAAGCAAGGGAAACAAATCAAACTAGATTAGTGGAGTACAAGAAAGAAGACGAGCACCATGGCGTTTAACTGTTGCACGTGTGTGTTGGGTAAACATGTATCAAAGAATATGGTCTCATATGTAAACAACAAAAATAAACTATATAAAGGACATGTTTATTAGAGCAAGCAAACTCATGTTATACATGTCATATGAACCTTCTTCCTAAAGCATAATTTGATCGGATGTGTGTAATCAGGAATTTAGAGTGTGTAAAGATGAATTAAAGATGACACCCTAATGTTGCTAGGGGATGCTTGTTCACCATCTATATGTTTTAATCAGGATCAAAATAATCTGAATAATTTCATTTCAAATATGGGCTACAATAATTTTATGTTAGAAAATAATTTTCTTCTTTGATCACTGTGCAGGCATCAATTAACCATCAAGACAACACCAGCATTTGCAACCTGATCTAGTGAGAAGTCGTACGAGTTGGCTTAATCATATGAAAGCGCATAAATTCATCCGTATGAATTCATATGAATATAATGCAGAAGCGAAAGTTCTGTGTGTTAGACGTTGTGTACATGCTTATTAATTTTAAGCCCAAACCCCATAAGCCTAACCATAGAGTACAGTCTGTAAGGATGATCTGAAGTGTATAGAGTATGATGTGTATGATGAAAGAAAGTAATTGTCATGTTTTAAGACTGACTGTTGTAAAAGTCGTACAAAATCATACGACCTAACTCGTACGATTTCATATAATTTAGTCAACTCATACGAATTCGCAAGATTTCTCTGTGTTGGCTTTTCTCAATCTTGTGGCAAATTTGGTTTTCTGTATGTCATTTGAATACTATATATAGATTCCATAGGGTTGATTTCATGGAGCATAATTTTCTGTTTCTCAATTTTCTCCCTTTCTTTATATTCGTGATATCTGGCATGCACACCTACAGTGTGTTACTGCACCAAGGTCTCAGTAGAACCTGCATGAGCTTAAAAGTCAAGTCACAGAAGCAGGGCCGCTGGCCAAATTGATGCCCTACGCAGAGTTCCAGGTGGATGTGGGGGAGGCGCATGATATTGGTGATCATCTGTGTTCCGCAACTGCACTCGGGTCATTGAATAACATATAACGTGTGAGTAAGGGCAGCCGGTGGTCTTTCTGGTGCCCCCCAGGGAGTTGGTGCCCTATACAGATTGTGTAGTCTGCGTATTGGGAGCGGCAGTACTGCACAGAGGAGTTCACCGCTGAACTACCACACTTCATTAAAACACATTCACAAGTTTGTTATTTAAAAATAAAACACAATGTAAAGCTTTATTGCTCACTCATAGTTTTAAAACAAAGTCGTTCTGCAATAGCACATGTAGATGACCACTACACTTATGAAAATGACATTTAAGGGAGCTTAAGTTGTGAGTGCATTTATCCAAGGAGTTGTGTAATATATACTGTATATATAGTTTGTTCACACTCGTTCAGCTTTGTCCAGCTTAAGAGCAAACCCCCTACATTTTATAATGCTTGTCCATACGTGATGAACAAAACCATTTGCTCAATCAAGGGCCACAATTAAAACAACAATCAAAATCATGTTCATTAACGTTGACAATGTACTTTAGCTGTAAAGAACAAACATACTGTTTGAGCAAACACCCAGAGAGCAGTACTGATATAATATGTAGGTCTGATATCCAGTAATCAGCAACATGTCTACAACTCTTAATTTTTAATGTTTCATTGGGTATATTTGCCAAACATTACTTAATACAGAAAGGGACAAATTCAGACAGCATATTCTCACACAGGCGTTGAAAGGTGCGGATGATCCTTATATTCCCAATGACAGTACAGACAGGTGCCGAGTTCAATGAGAAGTCCATTTGAACAGAAGTATTCAGTCTGGATACAGAATGAAACCGGAAAATGTACTGTATTTGTTGTTGTTGCCTCCGTGCGCTTTTCCGCCGTCAAGTTTGACATATATCTCGTCTCCAGAGTCCAGGTGCAGCACGACACTGTTGCTCGCGTAGTCGTAGTTCTGATCGGCATCTTGAGCGATGGCGCTGGCACGAACCTGATGGAATAAACACATAACATTCGGATTATTACACTCCTTATGCTAATGATAGTCAATAGTTTAGACATAAGATAAACTACTATAAACAAAAGTGGATTTTCACAGATAAAACGTTAAAACGTCACGGTTTTAATACTTGCTCAGAAAGAAAAGCCTAAATTGTAATCAACAGTTAAATGTCATAAAATGAAAAAAGATTAAAGTAATAGCCTATTATAAAACAATTTATAGTATATGGACAGCAACCATCATTGCTTATGTTTATTAATAGGATATTGCAAGATAAACACACACACACACACACACACACACACACACACACGTGTATCAATGTCTGATGAAGAAGGATGACGATCGTTTATTTCTTGGTAAGATCTGTCTATTGGTTTTTACCATCAAACCAGCCTAATACTCACCTAATGCGAATATTTAGTTGTGCATTGCATATTGCAGGCTAATTTTGTATATTGTGCCTAGAGAGCCAGTAGGTTTCAGAATTCGATTGCACCAGTTTTTGTTTTTATTTATTTAGCTTTTGTGATGTTAATTATTATTTTTTAATTATTATTATTTTAAATGACAGAGCACGTCTGAATTACACCTCTGGTCAGTGAGTTCTCCAATGCATTATTCGTGTATGGGCAGAATTACCGTGCGCAATTACAATCCAACATTGGTATTTTACTCTAATCCGAAAAGTCATATAAAACTAATTCGAGACTTTGTTTTCTTTTTTGCTCATGCAAAATTTTTAAAAGAGAAGTACGGATACCTGTCCGTTTTTACAGAGATCTGCCCACATGCTTGTGCCGTCCCCTCCGCGCATCAGCACATGATAGGTGAAGTAGTAAATCCCGGACACTTGGCACGTAAACTTGCCTGTAGTAGGGTCGTAGTGATTTCCAGCGTTTGTCACTACATCGTCAAACCGCAACACCTCGTAGCCCTCGTGAGGGTTCTTGAGACCTACATAAAAGGCGATTTTCATGTAGCCTAACGTTGGGTCAAATTCTCCCGTCTCAGTCCTCGCCGTCCCCGATGCGATGCCGGTAAATCCAGGTCTGCCGGAGTCTCCGGGTGGACCCCTCGGGCCAGGTTCGCCAGGTGGACCCCTCGGGCCCGGTTTGCCTGGCCGGCCCGGTTCCCCTCTGTTGCCATGAGCGAAAGATGGTTGGATGGCATTCAGATCTTGCATCACCTCCATCGCCGTGGCGCTCGGTTTGGGGTTGTATGGATCACAGATCATCCGGCAGGTGCCCATCATCTCGTAGTGCGCGGAAACCACAGAGGTCTGGACCATAAAGGGAACCGCGATGATGAGCGCCACGATCATGACGATGCCCAAGACCGCCCGAGAAGCTCGCGCTAAAAACTCCGACTCGTTTTTGGAGAAAATGGTGACACGCGCTGAAAAGCACGGGTAGAAAATAAACAGACCGATCCTCTCTTTAAGTACATATATAAAAATAAGCACACAAACACCTCACCAACATAGAAATGTGCCGTAACTCCCAAGCTTCTTGTGACCTCTGGCAAAACAGCGCTGTGCCAGAGTTGTCAGATAAACGAATGGCGTTGGCACGCGCGCTGACGACGGTGGAGGCTGCGCGCGGTCTGTGTCCACACAGAGCAAAAGAAGATCTGACGTCACTAACCCTGTAGCAATTATTTGACATGCTAACGTGATCATCTATGATCTAAACCTCTGAATTAATATCCACACTTGTCCTGAAGATTATATAGGGCCAGAGGGTAACAGAAACGTTCTCGTTCAACTGTTTAAACCTCCTTCTCTCCAAAGTCTTGATGTGATTAATTGTGCAAAGTAGAGAAATTAACTGGCATTCATAACACAAGTTTGAGCTTAGTTTTCAGTACAGAGCAAACTTAAGCCTGCATGTTATAGGCTGCATATGCCTCTCCCCATTGTGATGGTGTGTATGATTAAGTTGAAGGCATGGAACTTGTGTCAACCTTACACAAAGGACAATGAAGCACTAAATCTCCAGTAAAAACAATTAAAAAAATACAGGTACTACCATTGATATATATAGATATATATTTATGTCTGAATGAGTGTTTTGCCTAGGACCTTATCTAAAGCCTGTGCCCTCTGAACCCACAGGTTGTGGTGTTGTTTTCCACAAGGAGGTTTATAATGCCTGGAGAATGCTATCCAATAGCTATCTAATAGCATTCTAAAGCATCTTAATGGCAGTTGCTTGGCTGTCACATGACCCACGGAATTCCTTATGACCTGCTTGATGCCAACTTTACTAATGATTTCTGCAATTGTATTTTTATGAACCAATCACCTGAGCTGTAAATGCCATGAAATTTGAGATATATGTTTGAAAAAAATCAAATAAAATAAATTGTGCATACAAATGCATATGTACATGGATTGCCGTGTGTATTGTTTTTTTCATGGCTGTGTGTGTGTATGTGCACTTCTCTGCTTAATGGGCTGTTAGATGTGGGTCTGACTGACATGGTAACACACACACGCACGCACACACACACACACACACACACACACACACACACACACACACACACACACACACACACACACACACACACACTCTATGAGGACTCTCCATAGACATAATGATGTTTATACTGTATGAACTATACATTCTATCCACTAACCCTAACAAAAAACATTCTGCATTTTTACATTTAAAAAAACAAAACATAAGCTAGTATGTTTTTATGCGATTTTAATTATGGGGACACCACATTTATAGCATAATACCCTTGTAATTACCAGTTTGTCACCTAAAAAAAAATGTCCTTGTAAACAACTTGCCCACGCCTGCGCACACCCATAAACAGTATTATTTCCATCACAAATAAACCTATGAGCTCATTACCTGTACATTGACATGCACAAACATTTCTGTTTAGATGCTTTATCTCTCATTCTGCCCAAAGAAGCAGTAACCTATGTTAATGTATTTGGAACTTTCTGTGTGTAAAGACATTGATGTACGAGCAGATGGGTAAGTTGGGCCATCCACCTTATGTACTGTAGGAAACTGCACAATTCTGTGACCATATATTCCATGTGTTCATCATTTCTACTTGGTCGGTACAATAGGTTTTATGTAAAGGCAAATTTATACAGAATTTTTTAAAATAAATTAAACAGATTGATGACTCGCCAACACATAGTATGATGTCACGTAGGTCATTTAGCTAAAGATTATTCCCATTTTACTTAAAGAGGCATGTAATTGGTGGCTGTGGTGGAATTAAGCTGGATGCGTTGGACCATTAAGATTGTTTATAAATCTCTCATATTACATATATTATCACAAGATGGCATTATAACTTTTTTATCAACTTCTTTTTAGTAATGGCAGGTTTTGTACAGTTAAGGCGCGCCTTCCTCCTCGTCCCACTCCTCACTCCTTTGCCTCAGGCTGGGTGTTGCCCTTCTGGCCACAGCTGCCGGCAGGCTTTCCCCACCTTTCGAGACCTGGGGGAAAGACAAGAGGAGGGAAAAGAGGAGAGAGAATGAGCGAGGTGGAGCGGCAGTGAGAGAGAGAAAAAAATTAGATCGTCAGTTCCAAGACACACCGTTGCCTGGTCCTCGACCACTTCTCCACCATCTGGCGGACAATAGCCACTCCTCCCAGGGCAGACCGGTGCGAGTCCCTCCGCCCCTGGCAGCGGCTCCACAGTTCCAGGTGGCCGGCAGGGAGCCCCTCCTCCCTTTGCGATATGGTGGCTGCAGCTGCTCCTTTGGTAGGAAAGTCAGTGATGAGGACTCCACGACAGCACATCCCTCCTCTCTCCCGGGTTTCGGCACCAACGTAACAGGGTGTAAAATGGTCAAGGAGGAGGTGGGAAAAGGCTGGTAGCTGCATGTGGCTCTCTCTCTCGAACTGCCACATCCGGCTTGGCTTTATCCTTCTCCTTGGTTGATTAGCCCGATTGGGGGCCGGCCGTGCACACTCACAGCCCAGCCCTCCTCCTCATCATAAATGTATTAAGTGAACTTTGCTCAATTTTGCATCAAATGTTCAATGAATCATACAGTAAAATATGAAAATGATTGATGTTTTAAGATGTGTTTTCAAAACTGGTGTGACACGTACAATCAATATGTTCAAATTAAAGATAAAATGTTTCACCCCCGAGATGTGTGTGCACGTAGTCACAAAAGGCAAACATGTAATGCTACTACATTGCTTATGTCTCAAGAAAATGTTTCTACTCCTCACAACTCTCCAGCATGTAGTGATGGGGAGTCGACTCCAAAAAGAGTCCTAGAATCTGAGTTGACTCTGATACAGGAATTGTTTCTTTTGTTCGACTCTTTAACTTTACGAACAGGATGTTGTGATTGGCTCAAACTAATGAATTGGCATTCTTAAGAACCAATCACATCCTCTACAAACACTTGTTGGTTGGTGGGACACCACCTCATTCATCATGTGCATTTGAGTGGGAGATAATGTGCTTTTGAGCAAAAGAGAGTGTGTGACAGATTTGAAAAGTTTCGGAAGTTTGTGTAGTATTACATCAATGCAAGGGACAGTGGTTGTCTCCCAATTTGTCTAGTTTCTACACTCACCTAAAGGATTATTAGGAACACCATACTAATACTGTGTTTGACCCCCTTTTGCCTTCAGAACTGCCTTAATTCTACGTAGCATTGATTCAACAAGGTGCTGAAAGCATTCTTTAGAAATGTTGGCCCATATTGATAGGATAGCATCTTGCAGTTGATGGAGATTTGTGGGATGCACATCCAGGGCACGAAGCTCCCGTTCCACCACATCCCAAAGATGCTCTATTGGGTTGAGATCTGGTGACTGTGGGGGCCATTTTAGTACAGTGAACTCATTGTCATGTTCAAGAAACCAATTTGAAATGATTCGAGCTTTGTGACATGGTGCCAGTGTTAATTTCGTCAGACGAGACGAGACTAAATATGTTCGTCAACGACCTTTTTTTCCATGACTAAGACGAGACAATGACGAGACTGCACCAATGTCCAAAAACGCTGACTAAGACTAAATTAACATGCATTATTGTTGACGAAAAAAAAATGTTTTGCATAAAATAAAAACTAAGATAAAATCTCTCTTCATTTTCGTATACAATCGTCTCTACTTTTTCATCATGAGATAGAATATTCTGCTGTTACGCCTTCAAAATATTCCGAATGAGTTCGCGCTGTTGCTCAAGTAACGGTTACAGGTCTCATACTCCTGTGGCTGCAACACGAAACTACATGGAGCAAGAACACAACAATCATAGACAGTGGCGAACACGTGACGAGCGCCGACGACATGCTAGGTAGAAGGAAGAGGCTCGATATTTGGTCGCATTTTAGGTACAATGATATTTACAAAAAGTCAGAATGTGTCATTATAACTGACGGGAAGCACTGCGGATAAACAATACCGGGAAAAACACCACCAACCTTAAGCGACTTCTAAAGGCTAACCACCCACACATTCAGGGAAGTTAACTTAAATTAACGTCTCATAAGCTAATGCTGATTTTAGGCATCTACGCTGTAAATTAACCAGTTAGCTATGGTGTTGTGGCACATACATTATGCAGGTTATGTATATTTTATGTAACTTATTTGCTTAATAAAATACTCTTCAGAACAAGTTCATCATTTGTGAATGTGTCTCTTAAATCAGAAAACCAGACACGTTTAACAAAGTGAATTCAACAAATCATTCAACAAGTGTATTTTGTCAGGTAATTATGACATTTAACCAATATTTGAGATGTGTGAAACATTATTTGACTGAAATGGTTATCTTAGAATTAATCTCAGAAATAATTTATTTAAAAAAAGACTAAAATGTTTTGAAACTTGACTAAGATATATTGAGTTTTCTTTAGACTAAAACTAGACTAAAATGACGAGACTTTTAGTTGACTAAATCTTGACTAAGATACCTTAAATTCTCTTTTGACTAAAACTAGACTAAAATGACGAGACTTTTAGTCGACTAAAACTTGACTAACAAAAAAAGATATGTGAATGACTAAATATGACTAAAACTAACAAGGACATTTCGCACAAGACTAAGACTAAGACTAAATTAAAAATAGGTGACAAAATTAACACTACATGGTGCATTATCCTGCTGGAAGTAGCCATCAGAGGATGGGTACATGGTGGCCATAAAGGGATGGACTGGTCAGAAACAATGCTCAGGAAGGCCGTGGCATTTAAACGATGCCCAATTGGCACTAAGGGGCCTAAAGTGTGCCAAGAAAACATCCCCCACACCATTACACCACCACCACCAGCCTGCACAGTGGTAACAAGGCATGATGGATCCATGTTCTCATTCTGTTTACGCCAAATTCTGACTCTACCATCTGAATGTCTCAACAGAAATCAAGACTCATCAGACCAGGCAACATTTTTCCAGTCTTCAACTGTCCAATTTTGGTGAGCTCTTGCAAATTGTAGCCTCTTTTTCCTATTTGTAGTGGAGATGAGTGGTACCCGGTGGGGTCTTCTGCTGTTGTAGCCCATCCGCCTCAAGGTTGTGCGTGTTGTGGCTTCACAAATGCTTTGCTGCATACCTCGGTTGTAACGAGTGGTTATTTCAGTCAAAGTTGCTCTTCTATCAGCTTGAATCAGTCGGCCCATTCTCCTCTGACCTCTAGCATCAACAAGGCATTTTCGCCCACAGGACTGCCGCATACTGGATGTTTTTCCCTTTTCACACCATTCTTTGTAAACCCTAGAAATGGTTGTGCGTGAAAATCCCAGTAACTGAGCAGATTGTGAAATACTCAGACCGGCCCGTCTGGCACCAACAACCATGCCACGCTCAAAATTGCTTAAATCACCTTTCTTTCCCATTCTGACATTCAGTTTGGAGTTCAGGAGATTGTCTTGACCAGGACCATACCCCTAAATGCATTGAAGCAACTGCCATGTGATTGGTTGATTAGATAATTGCATTAATGAGAAATTGAACAGGTGTTCCTAATAATCCTTTAGGTGAGTGTATATGACTCTTAAAATGGGATATGAGCAGAAACTAGCGAATGACATTGTTACCAGTCATTGTAGCGTAAAGTTATGCAATATCTATAATTATAATAGCAGGAGTTTATGTCTTCATGTCACACATATTATAAACTCTTAAGAGAAAATAAAAACTAAATTTATTGTGCGAATAGGGACTGCAGTCTACACCGGGCCATCACCAGAACATATGGAATAGGAAACACCATTAATTTACAGGTAAGCTAGTGATATTTTATCAAAGCAATAACCACACCAATATATCTTAATTAAATCCACTGCCATTTACTCCGATGTGGTTGAGAGAGTTGAGTTTAAAACACGTTCCATTTAAAAACATTTTTATATTTATGTATTAATAACATTATTTTTTATTTGTTTTATTTTATTACATCTCCATAATATTCCTATTAAAGTTATTGAAGTGAATCGCATGGCAGCCGTATAGACTAAAATTAGTGTTTGGTCTGTGTTTGGATTTGTGTAGGATAAACTGACCAGCAGTTACAGAAAAACTGCTACTTACTATCACGGAGCATCAATTGCAGTGCAAAAAAAGCAGTTGCAATAAGCAGTGGATTGAGTGAGCTATATACAAGAGTGAAAATTATTATACATTAAATATTTTCCACTCATGCCTGACAAGCAATTTTGGGGGTGAAAATATGTCAGTTGGGAAGGCACTGCCCACAAATGGCCATCCCTGGTGATGGCCCTGAATTTTGAAACTATCCTGATTGAAAATACACAGAGTCAAAGAGTATAAATTCCACTGACTTCAATGGCTGGAGTCGGGAATCGGAGTGGACTCCAAAAAACTTGAAATCGAACACTCCTACCAGCAAGCGAAACTTGGGGATTGTTGCTCGAATTTAAACACACAAGTATAAACTAATGTTAAAACAAAAGCACATGCAATGAATATTAGACAAACTATTATCTTTAAACTTTTTTTTACAATGAATTTAAAGCACACTTCATACGACTAGGTTACTAAACACAAAAATCTGTATAACACAGCATCAAGAATTACAAAATAAGATTTAAACATGTTTAATTAAATTTCACCCCATTAGCAACGGTCCTGACTCTATGCATAAAACAAACATGCTTACATTGAACATATATCAAACTATCATGTATAAAACTTGTAAATTAATGTTTTATTATTTTTAAAGCTCCAACTTCTTATCATGATGAATGATTTTTAATTATTAATATGTTTAAGAAATGTAATATTTCACAGTTATTCTTTTATTCTGAATTCTATAACATGTATACTGTTAAAACATGATTATCAATTCAACAGTTGAGAAACAGCAAAATATTTAAAAGTAATTGTACTCTACATTTTCAAATGATTTGTACATTTTACTATGTTAATGATAATTAATGACACATAGAATGCGAAGTAAAACATGATGACTTCAACAAAAGATTGAAGCAAATTAGATGTAAATACTATTCATTCTGTTAAGTAAATATTTATGTTATAACAAAATGTACTTTCACCATTATTTAACAAACTATCATGTTTTTAACGCACATACACTTCAGTATAACTCATATGTTTAAGAAAATTTAAATGTCACATTTATTCTCTAATTATCAATCATACATTTTTACACAATATAAAGAGTATTCATTTTTGCATACAACTGAATTAATGTAATTTAAAAATAAATTAAATAGTTTAAGCTATAATTTTGTATCCCTCTCTTACTAGCTCTCTCTATAAAATTAACAATGTAATGATTTTTTAAACACAATGTCTAGGTTGCTTAACACAACATTCAATTTCATACACTCATCAACAAAAGTGAGGTTTAAACAAATGAGTATGTTTTTAAAGGGATTTGAATTATGGGGACACTACAATTGTCCTCATAAACCACATTTATAGCATTATACCCTTTTTCGGTTACCAGTTTGTAACCTAAAAAATGTCTTCGTAAACCACCCAAACCCACCCACACACTCACACACACACACCAACATACACACACACACAGATGTTAAGAATGGTAGTGGGGAGATATTCCACGAACCAACTTGTGGTCATTTTGTTATATCTATGCTGTAGTAAGATCAGTATTGTTTCTAAAGTACTATATGTATACTTAAAATATTTACACATTTTAGTGTATTTTGACATCCCTACAAGATGATGAAAACAGGGCTTTACTAAAAACATATGTTCCGGTAACTCACACCTAACACAAACCATGATTAACTAGCCAGATTCTGCCATTGTCAGGCATCATCAATATGTTTAAATGAACAAGGACCACGATGGAAATACGTCTATGACTTTATTGTTTTATCCTTATTGAGATATATGTTGCTTTTATAGTGACAAATGTTATTTTCATTAGTAAATTGTGATTTCTTGATTGTAAATTTGTTTTAAAATCTTTTAACAGTGTCCTCTGTCAGTTTACATTTATGCCCATACAGTATATGTTTTCCAAGCCAGTATCATAAGATAAAACTAAAGACACAGATTATCATTCCAGATAGACATTGTTACTTATTTCGTACATTGGCTGTTAAATACAACCGTGTTGACATAAAACTTGAAATAAAAGTATTTTGTATAGTACCAGCTGATATTTTGTTTGTAAGACAACAAACTTGTGTGTGTGTGTGTGTGTGTATGTGTTAATCATATTGAGAAGTTTGAGCTTTAAAAAAAGTTTTATACATGATAGTTTGATATGTTTGTTTTAACATGCATTTTGTACATAGAATTAAATTATTAAAATTTAATAAACATGTTTAAATCTAACTTTGTATTTCTTGATGTTTTGTGATACAGATGGTTGTGTTTAGTAGCCAAGTCAAAGAAGTGTGCTCTAAAAACTTGTAAATAAAGAATTAAAAGATAATAGTATGTTAAATGATACTTGATTAATTAAACATTTCAATTTAATTAAAAATGTGTTTCAATTCAGCAAACGAGCCACAAGTATCACTTGCTGGAGAGCTATGGGGAGTAGAAACATTGTCTTGAGACATATACATTGTAGTTGATGGGATGGTGTTACATGTTGGCCTCTGTGATTATGCACACAGATCTCGGGGGGTGAAACATTTTATCTTTAATTTGAACATAGCAATCGTATTTCTCTAAGTTTTTAAATCACCAATTGCTTTCTTATTTTACAGTATAGTTCATTGAACATTTGATACAAAATTGATATTTCACATCAGGGCAGGACAAAAAGAGATTTGTTTCAATCAATTTGAACATCTTGGCCATTACAGGCATAGATGTTGAGACTGATTTGTTGTAGTTTTCATCATCTGTGTCTGTATCACAGTAATTGGTGTTAATGTCTCCTGAGGAAGAGTTGTCATCGGATTAATCTTCTGTATTAATCCTTGAAGTGCCTATGCAGATATAATTGTCTGACTTGCGGTTCAGCTAATACACAAAAATGTACATTTTGGGTCACACTGGCCCAATTGAGCTATACTGGTTCCCTGTCACAGATGTCCAGATGTTCGTACAGAAAAAAATACCAATCCGCTGCCGTGAGGAATAAGGGTGCATCATTGGATGATACTCAAATCATCAACTTATCTAATGTAGATCTTGACGGAACGTGTTGTTGTTTTTTTTAACAGAATTCCAAAAATGCTCTCATGATGTGTGTATATTAGTGCACCAATAGGTGTCCGATGGGGGTATGTGTGTGCACCTGAGGGTAAAATTAACCATGGTTTTACTGGAGCAATATTGTAGTAACCAAGTTTTTTGGCAGAAGCCATAGTTTTACTGCAATTAACTCTGGTTTTACTACAGTAATATGGTGTTACTATAGTAACCATGTTTAATTATGTTGCTAATATGATATGGTGAAACACCATGGTGCAATTATTGTAATTGTAGTAAAAGTGTTTAGTGAGAGATAGGTTAAGGGGTAGGGGTCGGTGTAGGGTGTCAGTGCAACTCTAAATAAACACACTGCAGTGATGTCCCTATATTGTACGCTAGTATATAATTAGGAGTGAAAATAGTATCTGCCACTATTAAAGAAGATTGATTTTGTTGCCATTTACGCGTATTAATTTTACACACTGTATAAACAAACGTTTGACCGCACATATTAAATATGGTATGCTATTTACACTTAGGCCCTGATATACTAAAAGTTTGCATGTATAAAAACATGTTAAAACTTGATAGCATGCAGAAAAATAAGGTCCGAGCTGATCTACTAATGTAATCTTTTAAAGATTGTGTCTTTCATATGCACAAAATAGCAAGTTTTGGCAATTTTTGCATGTTGCCTCCAAATGTGCATAATAAAGGGCGGTCTAGATGTAAATGAATCATACTGCACCCTTTAAATTATTTATCAAGACTGAAACTAATTTCAGAATTGGAAACTATGAGAGTAAATTAATACGAATGAAAGGCAGGTATTAACCTGATTTGCACTGTGCATTATGCAATAATTGTGACAAAAAGGAGACTTTGAGAACAGATAATACGTAAAACATCATTTGTTGACACACATTAATGTGAAATTAAATGAATACTTGTGAAAAAATGTCACAGTTACTGTTGTAATCTCCATTCCCTGAGGGAGATAATGAGACATTGTGTCGAATTGACATGTGACACAACGGCTCTTCCTTGGGAGCCTTATGTACCTCTGAACTTGAGAAAAGGCCAATGAGAAATTGGCAGACAGAATTTGCATGACATTGTGTCGAATGAAGTGACACAAAGGGTCCCATTCAAAATCGTCATGCACTAGCCTGTGTTACGTGAACTGCTGACACAGGTGCAAGCAGGCTGCTGCTTGCTAGATCAACTGTAACGGCCGCACGCAACCCGTGTCATATACAGACCTTAGGTTCCCAGCACCCCTGAGGGGGGAACAGGTGCTACATGACCAACATGGGAGCAAGCCCGGCAGCCGCGGCCTTTTCTCGCATAGGGTGTGAAGTGGCTGGGGCTATCTTAGCACTATGAAATGCGTCGGGGAATGCGGTCTTTCCCAATCCTATTCTTTCAGGGGGAAAAGACCCTGCAGAGGCCACATCCTGCCCAGACTAGGGGGAGGTGATATGTAGCTAATACACCACGTGGTTTGTCAAGCCACATGTGGGAGCGGTGCGGTGGTAGGACCTGCCAGATGAGGGAGGAGCTCAACAAACACAGTGACTGGGGCAGTGGGACTGCCCAAGGGAGATGCAGGTCCACCGACAGGGGGATCGTACCACAGAAAATACATCACAGGGAGTTGCCTGAAGAGGGAATTAAACCTTTGGAGCCCTACCCAAGTACGGAACACTTGTGGCTCATAGTGGGTCTGCTCGCAAATTGCTCCACTGAATTCGCAGGCCAAAAGGCTAGAGAGGAAGAACATCCAGGAAGCGACGTTTAGTGGCTAGCCTGGGAGAGAAAGTGCACTGGATCAACTTGGTGAAGGGTGCTATGTGCAAGCGGAACACCCGGTCGGCTGTTCCGCATTACCGAGTTCTACCGGCTCGGACCTGACAAAACATGGGTTGAGACCGACTACACCCCGAGATTGTAAAATCTCACAAAAGGTATTGGGTGTTGCCCAGCCCGCTGCTCTGCATATGTCTGCTAGGGAGGTTCCGTTGACCAGTGCCCACGAGGATGCCACACTTCTCGTCGAGTGTGCTCGAACCTGCAAGGGGGCGGGCATGGCCTGGGTCTGTTAAGCCAGAGAGATGGCATCAACTACCCAGTGAGCTAACCTCTGTTTGGAGACGGCGTTCCCTTTCCGCCATCCGCCAAAGCAGACAAAGAGCTGCTTAGAACATCTAAAGTCTGCGGGGTTGATCGTGTCTATGACTGGAAGTGGTAGATCACTCAGATCTTCCATGTCCCATCCAGGGGCCAGACGTGGAGGTTCCAGAGGTCTGGGTGCAGATGCCAGAGGGTTCCCCGTCCCTGAGAAAGAAGGTCCTTCCTCAGGGGAATTTGCCAGGGAGGTGCTGTTGCGTGGAGCGTGAGATCTATGAACAAAGTCCGGGTGGGCCAATAAGGAGCCACCAAGGTGACTTGTTCCTCATCCTCTCTTATCTTGCACAGCACCAGTGCAAGAATGCTCACTGGGGGAAATGCGTACTTGTGCAGCCCCCGGGGCCAGCTGTGTGCCAACGCATCTGTCCCGAGAGGGGATTCCGTCAGGGAGTACGGGCAGAGCGGGCAGTGAGTATTGTTCTGGGAGGCAAAGAGATCTTTGACCTGTGCCATGCCGAATCGGCCCCAAATCAGCTGAACCACCTGGGGGTCGTTTCGCTGAGCGAAACCTGTCACGACAGTGCATTCGCTGTCATGTTGCGGTTGCCAGGGATGTGTTCATGCATAATATGTTATTATGGGTGTGTTCATGCATAAATGTAAGTAAACTTATGGAGCTTCTTGTTGGTTTTATTAAGGTCGATTGTAAATGTTTCAAATTTTAGAATATAGGGTGGAGATGGGTAATGTGGAACAGTTAAGCTTAACCCTTAATGTATCAATTTATTTGTCCTTAAATGGTTAAAAATAATTACTGAACTAATCTTTGAGAACCATTAATTTCTGAGGCTTTAAATGGATGTTTTTACAGCAAGATGTGTGACAGAGCTGATTTCATGACCACTGGACAGGTGGGAAAAGCAATGGTAATAGAAAATTACATATATTTAGACAATCTTTTTATGGAGATAAAAATTTTTAAGTTGACTTAATGTTTTAAATTTTACATATGAGTATTTATTATGTGAATTTTTTGAAAGTGTGTAAGAAAATATTAATGTTAATTTCTAATATTTGTAAATATTTTCAGTATAATAATTTTTCCACTGTCCCACTTTGTCTGAAAAATCTAGGATTTGGTCAAAAGATGGTCTCCAAATATTCTTCTTCCCATTAATACACATTTCTTTTTTTCATTATTTTGTCTAAGGCAGGAGACATCATAAGCTTTCTATAAAGGTTTAATGTCACGTATTGTGGCATTTGGATCACAATCAAGAGTGACAAAAATAGTAACATTTCCAAAAGTGTCCCACTTTGCCAATATTTACCCTAATGCGCCTAAATGGGTGAAAGTGAGCCTCCCCCTAAAGAACTTGAAAACAGCCATGTGTATTTCTTTTTAAAACATATTGTGAACACATACTTTGTAACACATATTTACCACATTCAAGCAACTGGGAAACTTTCTGGACAGAATCCTCCAGTCAAAAAACTAAACAAAGTATTCTCAACAGCCCTATAAACTAAGAGCCAACAAAATCAGATATAGAAGGAAATCAGCACCATGGACAGCTCTATTTTCTGATCACTGAACAGATAACCCTCAATGGTCAAATAACTAAACTGGAAACATGTTCATTAACAGCCACAGGCTACTAAAATTATATCAATTGAATAAGAGCTATTTTGGTGATTTTATGCTACTTAAGCCAATTCAACTTTGAAAACATCAAAATCAGACATCAAACAACATCAGCAAGTTGGACAGCGTTGTTTTGTCACAGTATCAAATGCGTAAAAATCACTTCCATATAGGCCTACGTTAAGCAAAAAAAAAAAAAGAAAAGAAAAAAATCTGATTGCCGATTTTGCCTCATCATTTTCATCGCCCCTACATCAGTGGGAAAATTGAGTCTGCAAGGTCAAAGCGGAAAACATAAGTAAGTGGAGGTGAAGGGGATGAGGACTTTCATATCCTTTCGAGAGAGTTGGGGAAACTCAGTCCTATACATAAAGCAACGTGATGTGATGCTTCAGTCGCCTTTATATTAACAGAGCTAAAAGTCTGGATTACTCTCTTTTGTGTTTGCAATTATTTCAGCTTTCTGTCAAAAAATTCCAGTGGCTTAGCCACCAGACTAGAGCTTGGCCTCAGTGTGATGTTGGAGTTACATGGTCTCATACTATCATTTGCTAGCACATCTTTGCAAATAACACACTGTGGCAGCGGCGTAAAATCGAGACCGCTCCATGAAAATCCCAGCTTTAAATATTCGTGATCATACTTCCTCGGTTTTGCTTGGCCCAGGATCTGCCTCCTCTCCTGTAGACTTTTGTCACTACAAAGCGATCAATTTTGCAACACACATATGCATAACTCAGACTTTATCATGCAAGCTAGCAAGACAGATGTGTACAGACGTGAACCATTATGTTTTTTTTCCCAATGCTGTGGCTCCCCTGGGAATCTCTGGCACCCCCCGGGAGGCGCGCCTCACCAATTGAAAACCTCTGCCCTACTGCCCTACTTTTTTAACCCATAAAAAAGAAAAACTAAAATTAATTCATGGTCATTTTTATTTTATTTCGTTTTGGAGTAATGAAAAATTTTTTTTTTAGTTTTCGTTAATGATAATAACACTGGCGCAGCGGTCAACAAGCATGTTACAACAGTAAATCACCATTTGCAGATATCAAACAAATGAATGGTGAGAGCTGTATACCGACACCTAACCGTCACAAATATATCCATGAGTTCTCTTATAAAACAACAATTTTATCATAGTAATCTTCGCAGGAAGACCACTCTGATTAGTGTAATACCTGTTGAAGATTAGTGGCAGTCAATTAATTTAGTGATGAGCGGTTTCCTCACAAAAGCAGTTTTTTTCACATTACTGATGCATCGCCTCCATTAATATGCATTCAGAAAGAACCGTCTCTGGTCTCCTCGCATTACCATGTATGCAGCTTTACGCATTATTTTACTAACCTTGAAGGCTCCCCTTTGGTAGAGGGGTTCTGGTGCTGGTCACTGCCAGTGGTCATAGGCCAGGTTAAAAAAGGAAAGAAATTGCTTTGAATCTGTCAAATTGACCAAAACTCCCATCAGCATTTGTACTGTGTGTGTGTTGATGCTGGTCTTAGCCTGGAGACTGTTATGTTGGCAGATAGATGCAGGCCCCTGGCAGGGCACACAGTTTTTATATGATGGTGGGGGCTTATTTATTTATTTAGTTTTTATAACATTACAAAAACATTGTTTAGTATACTTTAATTAAAAACTAGTAATTTTCCTTGTGTAGTCCCCACAACACAGGTGAATTCAGGTTTTACTATCTTTATGAGGACACACACACACTGACCAGGCTTGTTAGTGCATTTCAGTGTGCAGTGATATCAATAAGATTAACTGGAAATAAATTTTGACTTTATCTTAAAGTTTCCATGTTGTCAGAATTGTCTCCATCATAAGACCCTAGTAATTTCACAGGCATTTCCTACAGTTTCAAAAGAAGATCACGACAATACCTCATATGGCACTCAGATTTGCCAAGTTACCAAAATCTGATTTCAGTATAAACTCATTTCTAAACAAATTCTCACAAGACTAAATTATTTGGACTATGCTATATACCTTAAAGATTTATACTTAAACCATATGTAAACAAATGTATCATTGGTTTCTATTTGTATTTCTCCTAAGGTATTTTAGGAGAAACTTACAGTATGAGACTTCTCTGATATGTATTCGGAAACATTAGATTGACTTTTCTTGAGCAAAACTTGGACTGGGTTTCCTGATAACGTTCCAACCTAAGCTTTTAGGATAATCTTAACGAACGCCTCTCATTATTTTATGATGGAGTAATGCTTGTTTCCCAAACCAGCACATAGATTGCTCGTTATAAAGTTGAACTTAAGTGCATCGTTACGAGAGCTGTCCACTACAAATTGGCTGATCATCGAGGTGCCAAAATGAATGAGCCATTACGTAATTTAATTAAATAAATAATTGTGGCTTTAGTAAGGCAGAGTTTCAGATGTATTGATGCTTAATCATAGAAATTAATAAAAGTGATGCAATAAATGCATGTAACATGAATGTACGCGATGTGACTCTCACCTAACCTAAGGTGTTTTGGTTGGAAACTGAACAAATGCACTCAAAACATGATTAAAATGAAGGTCATTAGTATTTAATCTATCTAAATATTAATAGATCATCTGGTTAGAGTTCTAGATATGTGTACTTATAGCCTTACTGCCATTATTCATAATGAAAATTGTTACTGCCATGTAAAAAGACTATAGGCGAGCTGATTTGAACCAGTCATTGGAGGAAGGAGGAAGAGGATGAGGAAGAGAATCTTTCATTGCACACTCATACTCTAATCTTCTCTAACCAAAAGTAAGTTGTAAAGTTGGTTATTTTCAGCTGCCAAGGATGCTATACAATGAAGAGGAATGCTTATTTTATTTACTCTTCCCCCAAAACCCACACCTAAACCTTACCGTCAGTGGATTGAAACTTTATTTTTAGAGGGACAATAGAACCTCAGAATCACATTCGTCCTTCATTATGTACATGCGATTACATGGTTTCAGTGGGAAATAAACCCGGGTCTCCCATGCTGTTGGTTGCACCACAGGAGAACGTAAACACGTTTGATGCAAAAATGTCTAATAGGAGATTGCGTTTGTCAGTAACCCTAGCATTAGGAACATTCGGAAGCTTTGGAGTTTTTTTGTGCTATCACACTGAATAGTCACAATCATAGACAAGGGCACATATAGGTCAGCAGAGGAGCACTCATGCTTCCTGCTCTGGTTTGTTGAGTTCCTTCAGTTTTGAGTAACATCTCAACTGCACTCTCTTCTGTTTTTCTATGTCCATTTTAATGAAGCGTGAAAGGCACATGTCCATGCAAGTTATGTCATCATTCTGCAAGCATGCTTAAAGTTTCATAATTGGCACAACCACTCCCTGAGTGCACTGCTGTGCAACTAAACAACTCGCCATTTCAATTTCTTTATTGGGACATTCCTACAATTTGGTGACTTTTAAGTAACTAGTACATGTTTCAAAATGTTTTATATGAACCAACAACAACTTTAATAGGCTTGGTAAAAAGAATAAAGACTCTTTGTAATGATACACTCTAATTTTCCCCCCAATTTTTTTTTAGAACAGTAAATTAAAATAATGTTAAGTTATTGCGCTAGTGTCCTTTCCTCGTGTCTCTGGAGCTGCATCTTAAACTCAAACTTTGACAAAAATGTGTAATTGTAACACTAAAATGAAAATTACACTAAATGTAATGTAAAAAATTAAGAAAGTATGCAATAAAAATAATACTTAAGTAGTGATTAACTAGTTAATTTCACAAATAACGTAATGTTTGCTCTCCTATATTCCAGTACATGATACACATTTAACATGCATTACAGAATGATAATGATTATTATTAATATTAAAATATTATTAATATTATTATTAATAATGTAAATTGTCAATATTCTCCACCATGTTGTTCCAAAACCATATGACTTATTTCTTTCATGAATCAAATGAAAGGGTTAGTTTAAAAAAAAATTAAATGCTCAAATTGTCTCACCCTCATGCCAAGATGTGTATGACCGTCATTCTTCTGCAGAACACAAAGATTTTTAGAAGAGTATCTCAGCTCTGTTGGTCCATACAATGTAAGTGAATGTTGACCAGAACTTTTAAGCTCCAAAAAGGAGATAGAGGCAGCATAAAAGAATCCAGATGATTTTCAGAAGCAATATGATGGGTGTGAGTGAGAAACAGATAAATATCTATAACTTTATTATATGTAAAGTCCTCTTGTGTTTTTATTACAAATTCTCCTCCCTGCCCAGTAGTTGGCAAAATGCACAAATAATTTAATCACCAGAAACACAAGAAGAAGAATGTGAAAGTGGAGATTTATTAGTAAAAAAGGATTTAAATATCGATCTGTTTCTCACCCACACTTATCTTATCCCTTCTGAAGACAAAGATTAAACCAGTGTCCTTTGAATTCCTTTGAAGGTCAGAAAGCACATAAAGGCAGCATTAAAGTTTTGTTCACCATTCACTTGCATTCTATGAACCAACAGAGCTGAGACAGTCTTATAAAAAGTTTTGTGTTCAGCAGAAGAAAAACACATCTGGGATGGCATGGGGGTGAGTAAATGATGCAAGAATTAAAAATTTTGGGAAACTATTCCTTTGAGATGTTAGACAGAACGCTAAACTTCTTTTCAAATCATCATTTACTTTCACCGCATGTTTTTCTCCCTCCATATTTTGAAAGGGAACGGTGGCTGAGACTGTCAGTCTCCAACATTCTGTCTACCATCTTTTGGTTCCACAGAATACAGAAAGATTCACGGGGTTGGAAGAATATGTGGGCAGGGAAATTATGATATAATATTAATTAAAGGTGAACTATCACTTTAAGAATGCTTCTCAGATTTGGACAAATCTGTTAATTAGAAGAGAAGTTTAGAAACCTTTTTCTAAGAATTATTGCAGTGAACAATTTTAACAAATGTCATACAGTCCCAAATTATATATAATTTTTAATTACACACTGAAGCAAAATCGTGCTTTACGCATGCTTTCTGTTGTTATTTCACAGCTTTATACGTCCTGCATGAATTTCGTCCAGTGACACATTGCCAGTGTCAAAAGAATTGAGATAATTAGTTCTGTACACTAAGGGTAAATTGCACCTTATCTCTGTGTTTGGAAGCATGTTGTCTATAAGACAAAGGCAGGGCAAAACATTTGCACTTAACGTGGATGTTTAAAGGATTTTAACAGTAGGCACTGATATGTTGCAACGCTGATATCAAAATTTAAACATAGAAACTGAGGTCAGAAGAGCCCATAGTTACAGATTCATGCTGAAAATGAATGAGTGTCACATGACACAGACAAGCCCACATTGTCACAATCTCTAAAACTTACCTCACTGCATTTTCTTAAATTGGAGGTTGAAATATATCCTTGTCTTGGTATAAAATGAAGGTATTGTGTGGAGTGAAGAAATGTTTTGCACGCATGCCGCTGTAATATTGAACAAGTTTTGCTGTCATAAGAATCCCATTAAAAAAAAATCTCAATAAATTACGCATTTATTAACACTAATAAAATATAAACGAGTAATGTAACGACAGGAACGCTACCCATTGTATCAAATAATAATCAGAAATGTACTTGTGTAAGAGTGAAAAGTACCCACCATTAAACATACACATAAAAGCAATCTTTTCCATAAACTTACTCAATTAAATGTAAGGGAGTAAATGTAGCACATTTTTTTCTTCTAAAGTTTCAAAATAATAAAGTCACAATTTTATGAATTAAATTTTTGGCATTTATAAGAATTATGACATACATATGCAGCTAATGGTGTCATATGAATGTTCAAATGGGGGGGGGGGGGGGGGGGCAAAAATGCTAAAATGAGGCAAATGCTAATTTAATTTTTGCATTGTCATTTGCTTCAACAGCAAAAAGAAAAACTAATATGTTTCCATAACTTTCTAGAATAAGAAATAGAGAGAGATGGATTGACTGACTGACAGAAGAGAGAAAGGTGCTAAATTTAAACTTCAAATTCAAGTATGTACCGCAATTGACTTTTCTGCAATTAATAAAGTACTTTCTTCAGGTATGCAGGTGAGCAGTATGAATACTGTAAATTCCCTGATAAACATCATACATGCACATGGTCATTGTCCTGTGACCAAAATGTATAATGTAGTCATAACAACTGTGAAAATAATTTAATAAATAATGTTAAACAAGACAAGAAACAACTTTCTGTGTATGTATAACACTTAAGAGCTGCATGACTAGCTGTTCTCAGACGTTTCATTGTTATTCAGGATTTTGTTCTTATAGCGGGCCTATAATAAAGTGCTCAGTAGAAGCACACTTCAGAATCTCTGTGGATACAGTAGGATATTCTGAATATTTTTTGCCAACTGTTTTGTGAATACTGCGGATTATGATTTACTATGCATTTGACATTCTGCTCTTGGCATACTAACTAGTAGAAACATTTTTATATTCAGACTTGGGGTTACTGTCACTCCCTCAGCAGCTGTATTAAGAACCTTATTGCAACAGTGTAGTTTGCTGTGTTTTTATTTTTATTGTATTTGATTAATATCAGGGTATTATAACATGAAGTATTGTGATATAAATGTACATGAAATCATTTAAAAATTTACTCTGCCAAATTAAGGTGGCAAAGTGCCATCAATGTCTAAGCAAAGTGTCCAATCCCGATGGATAAAAGCAAGTTGTTTTTTCTTCTCATTCATTATCCAGTTTCATTTGGAAATACACCACATTTTGGAATTAAAATTCTTTGTGAATTCCATTTTATGTTGACTTTAGACTCAATTTAGTTTCAGTTAAGATCTCTGTAGATAAAGCCTATAATAATGTGGATGGCTGGACTGAACATATATCCAAGAGAAATTTGTTCTCATTTTCATTTGGTGGCTTTGGTCACACAAAAAACATCCCCCGGCCTACAGTGACATGTTATGCGGGGGTTTCTTTCTTTTTATTTATTTATTTACCTTTTTCTGTCTGTCTGAATTTAAGTCCTGAGGCAAGGTGGAGCTTGTCTCCACACAGAAACGCATGAGCTGACTTTGCCTTTAGAGATTTCTGCAGAGAGAGAGAGAGAGAGAGAGAGAGAGAGAGAGAGAGAGAGAGAGAGAGAGCCACCAGTCAGATAGAAAGGCTAGTAAAAGAGATGGAGACCTAAAGGAAGGTCATCTGTGGGAATGTAAATAATGCTAAAGTTGCCTTTCAAACATAGTGTTTGTTTGTGACAGAGAGCGAGAGAGAGATTTTTTTTTTTTACATTCAATGTCTCTTTTAATTACAATTAAAACAAAGAGATCAAATAAATATTACATTTACAAAGAACAAACTTTGAAAAAGGGGGAAAACTTTTAAAAATGCACACACAAAAGTACACCAGTACAATTTCCAGTATTACACCTTTTTATAGCATTATTTCAAAACCTCCCCCTTCAATGGGTTGACACAATGGGCCTTCTGTACTCCACAAGAAAAGAGTCAGTATCATTTACCAAACAATAGATTTTACAAGCCCCTGTAACATATGTAATGGATGTAAACCTCCACTAAAAATATTCTTGTTCTTTCTTGTCAGTAAAATTGGCATTTTTGCAAATAAAACTTATTTTTGCTTATTTGAGACACTATATTTCAGACCAAATGCAACACACACACGCACACACTATTTGTAAACAGAAAATCAAGTTTATGGCTAAATTCTCCCAATAAACCAAAAATTTGATTTAACTGTAAACAACCAATAAAAAATTGATGCACTGTGTCTGAGGTCCCACAAAATGGAAATTCTTCCCCTTGTGGAAGGATTTAAATGTGCCTTGTGTCTGTTTGTATCTATAATCCAATGTACAATCCACCATTGTAGATCTCCTGTCTTTATTTTTAAATGTTTTTAGTACAAAGACCTCCAACTGCCAATTGGAGAAGAGCCTGGCTCAACAAAACTGGTCCATTTAGTCTGAGGAAGATCCGTTATGCTCTTAGGTTGAGAAATTTCACACAGACACACAAAAAAGCTTTCTTAGAAGTAGTTTACTCTTAAAAAACCAAGCTCTGGTATTGTAAAAGATAGCAGCCCCCCTTCAGTCTCAGGCCAACCTCCCACATCCACAGCACACTGATTTCAGGGAACATGAGCACATGCAAAACTGGACCAGACTCTTGAACGTCATCCAATAATTTCTGAAGAGTACAAACAGACCGAATGGCAGTTTTTTCAGCCAGCTGTTATACAGCAATCCACTGTTCATTGAGCCTGAGTTTACGAATCTTATACAGTCTTGCACTGACAAGGCTTGCATGGACACTCTGTGATTTCAATAACACACTAGACAGATGAGGGTTAAAAAAATATATCCCTGATACCGATTCGCGAAGTATCAGAGTGGAAAACTGTGGACTGTTTTTGTGTAGGTTTTGCACTTTTAATCACAGTGTGCAGTTATGTATGTTACTGCCATACTGTTGACAAAGAACTCGGTTCGATCCACCCTCCTTGGCTTCAGTTACCATCACTGAGGGTTTGGAGAACACATGCTTCTGACTGCATTATTTTCATCAAACCCCCTGTTCAACTGCACATCCAGGGGGCTCTAGCATGTCATTAAAGCCGAGATGAGCCACCCTCCTCGGCTTCAGTCACCATGAGACCTTAGAGCACACACACTCCCAGTGCATTGACTTCCATTGCTTATCATTCAGTTTGCAATGGGACCGGGTGTGCTCCAGGCTTCACTGATGGTGATCTATGCCGGGGGAAAGCGAGGGTCCCCGGATTGAGGCAGTGGTTGAAGACCCTGGGTGAACGGCAGAGCATAAGCTCTGAAAATATCAATTTGCAAATATCAAATTATGGGGAAAAAATGGACAGAAGCATCTTTATTGGATGTAACAGTTTATTTCCATTGCAACATTTTAAATTCCAATGTTCTTTTCATATTGTTAATAACAAAATATATGGAATGCGTTATAATATATTCTAAATAATAGAAATTATATCTTAATGAATATTTTGGTTTATGTAGTATTTTTTTTTTTTTTTTTACATATAAACAAATTGTGTGTTTTGAACAACTTTGATTTGAGTTGCAACTAAGTGATTACTAAGTGGTCTATTGGTGCCTCCAAGTGGCCTTTTTTTGGAAGTACACTTACATAAATCATTATGGAACAAAGAATTGTTGTCATATCGACTTCAATGCATATTTACAATTTAAAAATATTTTATATATTATATTTGTGGTCACTATTAAAAATACTAGAATAGCTCGAACAATTATTTTTTTATTCTACAATGATAGATTTTTACTCATGAATAACAAATGCCTAAGTGTCTATTTTAAACGAGCCAAAGTTTGTGTTTGTAGACCAAAGGGTTCAAGAACTGGAAGAGTTTTGCTTTGGGGATGTCGTTTTCAAGTTCATGCACAAAAAGAGGTCGGATGATAAGAGGATATCTTATTGTCTTGCGAAGGCCGTGTAATAAATCCGTGCATAAATCCGGTAGACATCATCCTTGTTATTCGACAAACTATGCTCGTCTAAATTGCGCTTCGATAAAACAAACCATTTAATTGCATTTAGTAGAGTGTCTGGGACAGAATTATCGCACGCCTTAAGTTTTCTGAATAAAACTGTCTTCATAGTTTTTGAAAATAGCGCATGAGAACAGCCGTTTTTGATAACGTCTTCTCATTGGAAGATTCAAACGTGCGCACTCGCTACTGACACCTTTTTTTTTTTTTTTTTTTTTTTTAAACATTAGACAAACATACAACAAATTACAACAACAACATGACATCCAAAAAGATACCAATCAAGGTATTACAAGGTTAGTTTACAATAAAAGAGCAAAAAACAAGTAAAAAAGAAACATAATTAAAAGAAAAAAAAAGGGGTAAGACTAACTATTTGTAGATATAAATAACTTAAAAGAAAGTTAGAAACCAGTAAATGGTACTACTTAAAAGAAAAACAGTATATAATAGTTCACTATTCAATTAGCTTCAAATCTTTGGCAAATATAATTGTATCACTACATTTTTTGTCATCAATATATTTAAGAGACTCAATATACAACTGAAAATCAGCCAAAAAAACCTTCAAACAAGGCTTAGAATTATTAATTTTACTCTTATGAATATGAAATTTACCTAATAAAATCATAAGATTAATCATAAAATTTACAGAAGTAGTTTTTGAATCAAAATATATGATAACATCTTTGGATGTTAATTCACATTTATAACCAGATTTCTGTTGAAAATGTATAGATAGATTTTCCCAAAATGTTTTAGAATAATAACATTCAAAAAAATGGTGTTATTCACAAATGATATTATTAATTCCTTAGATAGTAAACAGTCTTGTGCAGCATTATTTATTGATCTTTCAAAAGCGTTTGATTCTGTAGATCATAATTTATTATTACAGAGACTCCGGCATATAGGTTTTAGTGAAGTCACTCTAAAATGGTTTGAAAACTACGTTTCTGAATGAACCCAATGTGTCTCATTTGAAAATTATAGCTCATCTATTCTTAAAGTTAACAAGGGTGTTCCACAAGGATCTGTTGTAGCTCCCTTTTTATTCTCCATTTTTATTAATGATCTAGGTCTTGGAATAAATCTAGCTAAAACTCATTTGTATGCTGATGATACAATTATCTATACAGTGGCTCCCTCCTTAAATCAAGACTTGCAGCAATTGCAGAGTGCATTTCAAATAATGCAGTATTCATTATTACATTTGAAACTGGTTTTAAATACGAAAAAGATAAAATATATTATATCTAAAATAGCAGATCTGCCGATATCGACTTACCTAGAAGGTACATCCATAGAAAGAGTTAGTTCTTCTAAATATTTAGGTATATGGCTTGACGAAAGATTAGCTTTCGATGTACATATTGATAACTTGTTGAAAAAGCTAAGGTCAAAATTGGGATTCTTTTATCGATTAAAAAAATGCTTCACTTA
This sequence comes from Moxostoma hubbsi, assembly GCA_032164185.1. NCBI lineage: Eukaryota > Metazoa > Chordata > Actinopteri > Cypriniformes > Catostomidae > Moxostoma > Moxostoma hubbsi. The sequence continues at coordinate 35,650,434 of JAVLUX010000011.1, forward strand.
TGGGGCTAGAAAGAAAATAGTAGAGAGTCAATTTTCTATCTGTAATGGACTATGGTGATCTGTTATACACGCATTCAGCTGCAGCCTTACTTAAGGAACAACCCCCTCGAGGTCAGCAAAAATAATATAACATTTTCTTAATGATTACGCTGTTACAGATGTCTTTCACAATTTTTTCAAAGGTCTTTCATTACCTCTCATCAGTACTGATGCTGTACAATTCCTGGACAGCCCTATTTCATTAGACGAGGTTCAAGATGCCATTTCATCCATGCAAGGTGGTAAGAGCCCTGGCCCAGAATCTCCTCTTCTACTAAATATGTACAATGAACCTGCCTTCCACAAAATCTGCGAGAAGCTTCAATTTCCTTAATTCTGAAAAAGGACAAAGATCCCCAAATGAGTAGCTCATATCGCCAAATCTCTTTTAAATGTTGATGTAAACATTTTAGCCAAAATTCATGCTTCACGATTAGAAACAGTTCTCCCTAGTATAATTTCCACTGACCAAACTGGCTTTATTAAAAACAGATTCTCATTCTTTAATGTCAGATGTTTATTTAACATTCTTTACCACCCCATGTCTTCCTCGGTGCCTGAGGTTCTTATCTTGCTCGATGCAGAAAATGCTTTTGACAGGGTGGAGTGGGATTACTTATTTCACACTCTTCAGATGAGTCACGATTCACTGTTGTCTGGCCTGTGTTCTCCCCTGGCATCTGTTCCATATGAACTACACTTCCCATAATTCCCTGCCCTCATCACTGCCAGCTGTCCCCTATTGTTCTCACCTGTGTTTAATTGTCCTTGTGTATTTAAAGTCTTGTTTGTTTGCTCACCGGTTGTCTGTTGTTGAATATATTTGAATGATTCTAGACCTACCGTGTTTTGCCCTGCGTGTATGTTTTCTCCTGTCTATGTTTTTCCCATCGTGAATGTTTTATTTCTGTAACGTTTAGGAAGAAGTCAAGCGAGCTGGATCTAGGTGCAGTGAAGGATTTTTAATGAAAGCAAATACAAATAACTGGGAGACACAGGAACAAAGAAAATGAAATTTATTTAATTTATTAATTGAACAATATGTAAATTATGTAATGTTGAAGCATTACAAGTCACTCATTAATAAATGCAGTGCAGGAGTTGGAAACTCTTTTGATAAATGTTTCTTAACTGTCCAATTTACATTAAGGTTCTCTTTAGGTTACTAATGTTGGAAAAGGAAGTCATTAATAAATGGCTAATAGGGTACACTTTCATAGCTTACTAACATTCACTACTCATTAATAAATGGTTCACATGTGTTCACTTTACATTAAGGTACACTTTCATAGCTTACTAACATTCACTACTCATTAATAAATGGTTCACATGTGTTCACTTTACATTAAGGTACACTTGCATAGCTTACTAACATTCACTACTCATTAATAAATGGTTCACATGTGTTCACTTTACATTAAGATACACTTTCATAGCTTACTAACATTCACTACTCATTAATAAATGGTTCACATGTGTTCACTTTACATTAAGATACACTTTCATAGCTTACTAACATTCACTACTCATTAATAAATGGTTCACATGTGTTCACTTTACATTAAGGTACACTTTCATAGCTTACTAACATTCACTACTCATTAATAAATGGTTCACAGGTGTTCACTTTACATTAAGGTAAATTTTTTCAATCTTACTAACATTCATAATTCATTAATAAAGGGTCACGTTTGTTTACATTAAGGTATACTTTCAATGATTTTTAATGTTGGTAACTCAATATTGGTTCACATGGGTTCACTTTAATATACATTTTCATAAGTTGATAATGAGGTTAATAAATGGTTCATGGTTAACTCATGAATACATGTCCATTTTGCATTAAGGTACCCATTTTTAGGTTACAAAGATTAATAAATTAATCTTAAAGCTTCATAATGTACGATTCAAATTTAAATATAATGTGAAAAATCAAGAAAATAAGAATGGTCAAACAATGCACTGGATGAGCATGAAGACCTGCAGAGGACTGGGTAAGATGTCACTCGGTGTAGCACCATACTTTTTACATTAAAATTACCCGGAAAGTGACATAAATCAAGGCATTGCATTAATGAATATAGACACAAAAACTTTTAATCTATATACTAGTAAATTTATACTGGATCATGACATAAATCATGAATTTTGACATTTCATGATTTTGATTTAAACATGTATGAATAAGTAAAATTTGGCTCACTATTTGGCAGCCATTACATTTTATTTATGTTGTTACAACTACAAAAAAATTATTTGTTGATTAGTTATTGGTCATTTATAAATGCCTTTATAAACCCTTTACAAAGGGAACCTCAATGTATAGTGATACCCATTTTGGAAAGCAATATGACAAAATGTGGTGTTATAACAATGTGTTGCTACAAACCCAACAATGTCAAAAGTAAAATATGATATGAACATCTGGAATAAATCACAAATATGTCAAGATGCACTAAATCCCAATACCCAATTGATATAATAGTTAGTGATATCATACAGGTGACATGCTTTCTACTGACGGCTAAGAACAAATGAAGTTGAGCTTCTCCTCACAGCCTCTATAGCTCCAGGTGCTATTATTCTTGTCCAGTACTCCACAACGGGAATTACTGGCAGGACAATTGGGGTGTCCAGCTTCAGGCCAGGCGGTGTAGTCAAGATCATCTCCACTAACCCAGAACCACTCTCCTGCTAGAAAGCGTAGACCAGTCCACACGTATTTTGTTTGAGCTGCTGTAATTTTCCTTAGTGCATAAACAGATCTTTTCCATGAATTCAGACTTGCCAGATCAGTATAATGATATCTGCAGTATTCCAGAGCTTCCTCCCAGGTCTCATTTTGTGGCAGCAGAATAATCTCTGTATTCATACAGAAGAAGGGTAATTGATCAGTGCATTCTTTATCATGCAGTTTCTTATTGTCTTTGTGTAGAAAGGCACAGTCATCATCATCTGGTTGTTCAGTATCCCAGCTAATTTGTGTTGCAGTTTTACCTCCTGACCACTTCCAGATTCCTGATTCTTTGTAGAGTCCAACCCAGCTGTGAAAAGTTAGATTACCTGCATTTTTAAAAAATTGTTGCTCCTCACTCTCATCAGTGAAGGTGGACATGTCATGAAAGATAGATTTGCAGAACTTTTGTGCATCATACCATGTCTTCCTCTGATTTATAAAGAAATGTGTCTTGACACAGGAGGTGAGTCCATAGAGCTCCATGATGAGGAGGACAGTGATTGTAGCCTTCATCTTTACCAGGTCAAGAGGTTTTGTGAGTTCCCGTGATGTTGCTTACTCGCTCTTAAACTTAAAAAAGTGATGGTTTGACCAACAGTTTGTTCAAAACACACATTTACAGGCAGGACAAACACTGAACCAATCAAAAAAAATCTAATAATATTTCTTAGAGAGACGAAGTGGGGAGTTTTTGCATGCATTCCCTAATTTGTTTAGACCAACAGACCTAGATTTTACCTCAACTAATACAACCCCCCACCCCCCCCCCACCCCCATCCATATAGTCTGCTCTATATCCCTTTAACAAACACAAAGACCAGTTTCCAGCTGTAAACACATCAAAACATATTTTGCTAAGTATTCTGATTCACCTTAAAATTGTTTAAAAGGATTTATGCTACTCTCTTACTGTAGAAATATGCATACCCAATTAGAATTAATTTCTAAATAAATAATAAAAAATCCTAACCCACAAAATGCAGTAAAGCTAATTTTGAATAGAAACAAACACATTTGCATGAGCCTTGTGGTGTTCAAACATTTACTGTGCATGTTTGTAAGAAACACTGACCTGTAGAGTCATAAAATTAACAGATAAACCATGTGCGTAGATAGCCCTGGGCTTTCGGGGCTATAGCCCCAAATAATTTTTCTCTAGCCCCTTTGCTTTAATATGAGAAGAAATTTGCAAACTCAGTGTTCGCAATAGCACACAACCACACTACCAGAGGTGGAAAGTAACAAATTACACCTACTCTTGTTTCTGTACTTGAGTAAATTTTGTTATACTTTTTTTTTTAAGTATAAATAAATAATTGTACTTTTACATTTACTTGAGCTGATTCAAATCAAATCAAGTATTCAACTTTGCTACAAATGTTTTTCACCACAATTACAGAGTAAAAAAACCCCATAATATTTCAGTATTTTGGGGAAGAAAGTTATAATCACTAAATCTGTTTATAGACAAAAACTCGCTGTGCTCAGTATGACGGAAACATGCAGGGTACAGCATCATGAGCTCAGCAGCTTGTATAAAATGCCGATGGTATCCTCTCTTCTCTAGCTTCTCCAAGACTTTCTGCCCTGCCACAATACAAGAAATGTAATACTGTGATTTTGTGCATTTTCATTTTATTCTGGAAAGGAGCTATTCATTCAGGTACAAGGGAACAATCTGAACATGTTGAATTACTGATCAAACTTTACTTGTTTATAAAGTAGGCAAAGTTTTAACTGTGTCAGTCATGTCAAGATGGTGCCGCAGACACTGTGTGGAGCTCTCCAATTATTTTGTTGTTTTTGTTTGTTTGTCCTGTGTTTAGTAATTTGATTCCAATGAGTTTTACCAGAGACTAACTGCTGAACATTTGGCAGCACAAACCAGACAATTTTTTCACGGTTTTTGACTATTCTGACATTTTGCTAGACATTTTAGTCTGAGGCGCTACTGTATTGTTTAAACGCGCTATGAGATGGAAGCGAGCCAGCACGCTGGTCAAGCTCCATCAGCGTGGCTTTCGAACAGCGCTCCCAAGTATTCATCTAGCAAATCTCAGCTTTCTTCCTAACAAAGCGAACAAACTACATCTCCTCACCCATACAAACAAGGACTTTTCAAACTCTGCTGCCTTGTGCTTCACAGAAACCTGGCTGAGTGAAGCCATTCCGGAGAGCAAGTTACATCTGCCGGGCTTTCAGCTTTCAGTTCATGTGGAAAACGATCAATGAAAGTTGGTGTACAGATGCAACAATGTTAAAGAAGATGTGCTGTCTTATTTTAGAGGCGCTCGAGCGCTCAGCTTGCAGTTGATGAAGATCTACATCAACTGTAAGCCTTTCTACTCACTGTTGGATCTTCATCAACTGTAAGCCTTTCTACTCACAACTGGCTGATCAGACCACAGACACGGAACAACAATACTCAGTTATTATTATTCTGGGAGATTTTAATAAAGCTAACCTCACCTGTGAACTGCTAAAATACAGACACCATGTTACATACCCCACCAGAGACTGAAATATACTGGATCATTGCTACACAACAATAAAGGATCTATATCACTCTGTCCCTAGAGCAGATTTGGGACTCTCTGATCAATGTCTGGTTCATCTTCTTCCAACCTACTGGCAGAAACTAAAATCAGCTAAACCTGCATTAAAGACTGTAAATAATTGGACCAATGAAGCACATGTGGAACTTCAAGCCTGCTTTGACTGCACTGATTGGAGTGTATTTGTGTCTGCAGACACCAATCTGGATGAGTTTACAGATACTGTGACATCATATATCCATTTCAGTGAGGATATGTGCATTCCTACTAGGGCTTTTTTAACATACAGCAATGACAAACCATGGTTTACAACTAAAATCAGGCAGCTTCATCGGGCCAAAGAAAATGCTTACCGAAGTGGGGATAAAATCTGGTACAATCAGGCCAGGAACACACGGAATAAGGTAATCATAGTAGCCAAAAGAAGCTATTCTGATGAGCTGAAGACAAGCTTTTAGCTAACAACCCTGCATCAGTGTGGAGTAGCCTGAAAGACATTACTAACTTCAAGAGACCATCCCCCAACACTGTAGGGAACCAACAACTGGCTGATGACTTTGATGTGTTCTACTGTAGATTTGAAAGGCCCAGTCTCACACCCCACACACGCTCTGACCTTCACTTCACACAAAAATCAACACCTCCTGCAACCACCCTCCTCCCCCCTCCTGCTACTTAACCAACACTTAAGATCTGTGAAGAGGAGGTGTGCCGTGTCTTCCGGAAAAAAAGACAAGAAAATCACAGGGCCCAGATGGTGTTTCACCCACTTGTCCAAACTCCTGTGCTGACCAGCTGGCCCCCATCTTCACAGAGATCTTCAATAGATCACTGGAGCAGTGTGAAGTTCTCTGCTGTTTCAAATGCTCCGCCATCATTTCTGTCCCAAAGAAACCCCAAATCACAGGACTCAATGACTACAGACCCATCGCTCTAGATGTCTGTGGTCATGAAGTCATTTGAGAGACTGGTGTTGGACCACCTGAAGGACATCACTGGACCCTTTCTAGATCCCCTTAAATAAGTCTGTGGATTATTGTAACAGTTTAAGGAAGGACAAGGAGGAGGTGGAAACCGGCTGAACAGTCAACATACATGTTTAATGATATAAATAATCTTAAAACAACATAAAACATAAACTAACATGCTGCGTGGCCATGTGCATCTCTCTCTTGAACTGGCACCTCCGGCACCCCTTTATCTCACTCTCCCACTTATCAGCTGATTCAGTGCCGGCCATGCAACATCATGGCCCAGCCATGCCCTCCTCCTTGTCACACTCCTCCCCAGCCCGAATCAGGCTGGGGCACCACTGGTCTGAATAACTCCCCCCCCCCCCCAATATCTGGAGGGGAGACTCTGCCCTTCCGGCCGTTCTGCCAGCCAGTGGTCCATCCCGCCTCCTCTTAACCTGGGGTAGAGATGAGGGGATGTATGGGGAGATGGAAAGGAGACACAGAGAGAGAGGGGAGATGGAAAGGAAAATGTAGACACAGAGAGAGAAGAGAGAGAAAAGAACTTGCTCGCTGGCTCCCGGGCACGCTGTTGCTCCTGTAGATGGCAGCGAGTCCTCCAGCCTCTGATGGACGGAACCGCTTCTCCCCTTCTTTGACGGATGATAGCGGTTCCTCTGGCTCTCAGCGGCCAGTAGCGACACCTTTGTCCCCAGGCAGACGGCTGTGGCTGCTCCCCTGGCAGGTGGCAATTGCAAAGACACAGTGACAGCGCATCCCTCCTTTCTCCTGGATTTTGGCACCACTGTAACTGTTTAAAGAAGGGTAAGGAGGAGGCAGAAACTGTGTGAATAGTCAACATAAAAGGTTTAATTATATAAATTAACTTAAAACAACATTAAACAAAAACAAACACATGCAGCACGGCCGCAAGGGTCTCTCTCTCTCTCTCTCTTGCTCTCTCTCGAACTATTGCCTCCAGCTCCCTTTTATCTTGCTCTCCCACTGATCAGCTGAGTCAGCGCCCAGCATGGCCTGGCAATGCCCTCCTCCTCATCATCGCAATGATACAGTCAACATGGGATTTAATCATATCCTGCAACATCTGGAAAGACCAGGGACATACAGTATGCAAGGATCCTTTTTGTGGAATTCAGTTCAGCTTTCAATAACATCATCCCAGCTGTTCTCTGGACTAAATTACACCAGCACTCTGTTACCAAATCTATCTGTCAGTGGATCACAAGCTTTCTGATGGACAGGCAGCAGCTAGTGAGACAGGGGGAATTAACTTACAGAACCTGTACAATCAGCACTGGTGCCCCCTGGAGATGTGTGCTCTCCCTGTACACAAATGACTGCATCGCCTAGGACCCCTCTGTCAACCTCCTGAAGTTTGCAGACAACACTGCGGTCATCTGCCTCACCCAAGATGACAATGAGTCTGTATACAAAAGGGAGGTTGAATGGCTGGCTCACTGGTGCAGTCAAAACAACCTGGAGCTGAACATACTTAAAACAGTGGAGATGATAGTGGACTTTAGGAGGAACACCCCAACATTGACCCTGCTCACCATTCTAAACAGCACTGTTGCAGCAGTGGAGTCATTCAGGATTCTGGACACTACCATTTCACAGGACCTGAAGTGGAACACCCATATTGACTCCATTGTGAAAAAGGCCCAGCAGAGGTTGTACTTCCTTTGCCATCTGAGGAAGTTCAACCTGCCACATGTGCTGCTGATACTGTTCTACTCAGCAGTCATTGAGTCTGTCCTTTGAACTTCAATAACTGTCTTATTTGGTTCAACTACGAAATCGGATATCAGAAGACTACAAAGGAGAGTTTGGACTACTGAGAGGATTATTGGTTGCCCCCTACCTTCCCTTCAAGAATGGTACACTTCCAGAATGAGGAAAGGGGCTGGAAAAATCATTCTGGACCACAATTCCTTTTTGAACTGTTGCCTTCTGGAATGCGCTACAGAGCACTGAGCACCAGAACCGTCAGGGACAGGAACAGTTTTTTCCCTCAGGCTAACCAGCTCATGAACAGTTAAAACTTCCATTGAGCAATAATTATGTGCCATAAACAGCTTAATCTATTTATATTCATCCAAAATATCCTACCTATTCCCTTACATCTGTATATAACAGATTTGTATTTGTACATCTGTACATATATACACACACACACACACACTGGTGGCCAGAGGTTTGCAATAATGTACAGATTTTGCTGTTTCAGATGGAAATTGGTAATTTAATTCACTAAAGTGGCATTCAACAGGGATCCTCATTTTTCGACACAGAGAACCACACCCTCCTTTCCAAAACTCAGCGTACGAACCTGTTGCTTGTGCACACACTCCATAGGGACGCTAGCAACGACCAAAACAATGATGAAATGTACAAAGAGACAATCATACTGACAGATGAGGTAGTATAATTAAAATAACAGTTATGATTGTTTTAATACAATCTTTGACACTGTATATTCTATGTGACTCTACAGTGCTTGAACAGGTCTAAAACAAAGTTTGGATATAGGTCTGAATATGCAAGACTGTAGTTTGAATAATCACTTTTCTTTGAGTAAATATCCATTTTTAATGAAAGCATATCATATAAGATATTGTTAATTGTTGAGATGATGTCTCATTGGCTCAGTATTAAACTGAAGCACTCAGGGAAAGATGTTAACTTTGTCCATCTCTTTTATTGTTCATCAGGTACACAGTGTTACTACCTGTGTGCCCTTGCTGCTGGCCTAGATTCACCTAGGTCTGAGGCCGGTAACATTTGCATGATACATTTTCTGCATTTTTACGATAGCCTATGTTAGCTAGCTAGCCAGCTTTATCAATAGCTTTTAGCTAAATTTGGTGGATGATGACAGTTGCTGTTTATAAAATAGACTGTACATTATAAATATGTAGACACAATTGTGTACTTATGTGATTCCATCACAACTGACATTTTGATATATCAATGCACTATTGTTTTATAATAATAGATTTTATATATTTTCTGTATAACCAAGTTACGTTATACTAATGAATGGGTATTTTTGCATTATCTTGAACATTGTCTAGCATTCATTTCATGTGTTATTGTAGTTTACTTTGCTGAATAATTACAGATTAACATTGACTTTGACAGTTACTGTGCAGACAAGATCAAGCACTACATTTCACATGCTTTACAGTTATGTAAGCTTACCTGTCCAATAAGAAGACTGTCAATTCAGGGTCAGTATTGATCCCCAAAATCGAAAGTCCCTCCTGGAATCAAATGCCCTGCCGATGTTCACTATAGTTTTTGCTCAATCATGATCACGCTCCTGCATATGCAGACAGGATTCAGTAGAAATATATATATATATATATATATATATATATATATATATATATATATATATTTGGCTTACTTTGAGTTTTTGTAGGAGTCAGTGTTGTGCTGGGAGCCAGACGTTTGCTGGATTCCACCTCTAAGATAACGTTATCTAGTGTTGCAGTTTGTTGTTGCTGTTGAATAGTGGAAGAGAAGCACTGAGGCAAGGCTCTCGGGAGCACACATAAACATCACATCTGATGTTTTCCTGGCAAAATCGACCCGCTCTCTTCGTGTTTCAAGCCATTCACACATTGCCAAAATTTTTTTTATATATTGCAACTTTAAGATACAATATAAAATACTAATAACCCTAAAAACACCCCTGCGATAAACTAACTGAATAAAGTGAGTAAGCCATTCTGTCCATTCACACCTGCAGCAGCAACAGATGAATTTATACTCTACTCTTTATGTTAGTGTGGCAACAGTAAAGTTCAGACACTTCACCTAAAACTAGAATGAGATTTTAATATCAGCTTGACCATCAAAACATCTTAATACCTCAGTTAGATATTGGTCCTGAAAACACATGCACTAAGCAAAAAGGCGTGAGTCAGAAAAATGTGACCAAATCAAAATTGGTAATCAGACAGAATTTTTCAGCCAAGGCAAAAGTAAAAGTTCTACTATGTGGAACGGGATCCAGCTGGTACGTGATAGCTGTGCGGTTTGTGTATAATCTCCCCTGGCCTTAAGAGTTGCACTAATGATTGATGCTTGAGGCTGTAGCCTTTAGCCTCCTTGTTATTGCGCCCGCCTCCCATGCCGGCTGACACCGGTTCAAATCACACTCAGAGCGGGTCGAGCAGTACCGTTACAGTTGTGCCGTGACCCGGATGGGAGTGAGGTTAGAGGGGTGAGCCAGCTGCTATGTGATAGCTGTGCGGTTTGTTTAAAACATCACTCCCCTTAATCCAAGAGGTGCACTAGCAACTGATATTAGAGTGTGTAGCTTTTAGCCTCCTCGTTAGTGTGCCTGCCTCCCTCTGAGGCTGACACCGGTTCGAATCCCGCTTGGAGAAGGTCGAGCAGGACAGGTTATATATGCATAAAACTTGTAACAAAACGTAATGTATTACTAAAAGAAAAGAAAAAAAAATTATTTTAGGTGATTCTCCAGACTATTGAAAATAGCTAGCATAGTGTGGTAATTTAAACAAAAAATACTGAGGATTTCTGAATTTACTATATGTATTACAGTATAGGCTTTTTTTTTATAGTTTTAATAGTTAGTTTGTCACAAATTTCCTCCTAAAGCTGTTTTGAAAAGCAAATAGGAACACAAATATGTTTATATCAGAGAGAAGACTTTGATGACTAATCACTGACAAAAGGGTGTTAATAAATGTGTTTTTTGAGACTGATTAGTGGATTGTACATACTCAGGTGATATTAAGTGAAAATATGTCACATGGTCTTGCCAAGTCCAGTCGGAATAAGTCCCATGGTAGGTCCTGCCCAAGGAAGACACAGTTTGCCAACAGGAAAATGTTTTTCAGTGGAATATACAGTGCAAGGGGTTGCCTATGGGGCACCTGTCCCAGTACGAGGCATAGTTAGCACAAGTACTGGGCCGGCAGTGAGTTTCTCCGCAAACTCATCTGCCGCAGGGCTAGGAGGAAATCAACCAGGGAACACATCTATGAACACTGCTGGGAATCAACAATGCACATCTTCAGCATAAGGGAGGTGAAAGGTGCTAGGTGCAAGCAGTTACCCGGCCAGTCAACCCGGACTTACCCATTCGTTCCTGCTAAGAAACGGGATGAGACCAGCTCAACCTGGAGATTGTAGAATCTCGCAAAGGTGTTGGATGTAGCCCAGCCCGCTGCTCTGCAAATGTCAGCTAGAGAGGCGCCACTGGTCAGAGCCCAAGAGGCCGCCACATTCCTGGTGGAATGGGCTTGTAGCCCTGCAGGGGGTGGCACGTGCTGAGCCTGGTAGGCAACAGCTATGGCATTGATGATCCAGTGGGCGATCCTCTGTTTGGAGACAGCGCTTCCTTTCGCTGTCCACCAAAACAGACAAAGAGCTGCTCAAAGATCCTAAAGATCTGCGTGTGATCCAAATAGATGTGTAAAGCACGCACTGGACACAGCGATGCTAAAGCTGGGTCTGCCTCCTCCTGGGGCAACGCTTGCAGGTTCACCACTTGGTCCCAGAAAGGGGTCATGCGAACCTTGGTCAATGCTTGCAGGTCCCCTACCCTCTTGATGGAGGTGAGCGTCATCAGGAGGGCAGTCTTCAAGGAGAGTGCCTTAAGCTCTATTGACTCTAAGGGCTCGAAGGGAGCCCCATGCAGGCCTTGCAGGACTACAGAGAGGTCCCATGAGGGAACGAGGTGTGGTCTGGAGGGATTCAACCTCCTAGCGCCTCTCAGGAACCTGATGTGAGTGGCTTGCAGCGATTTGAGGTGTTGCTGACTCCAGCGGAGGAGATGGTGGGCGAGTTGTGACCTGCAAGTGGAGCGTAATCCGCCTTGGAGGTTGATCTATGCCACTGCCACCGTGTTGTGTGTTCGAACCAACACATTCTTGCCCTGGAACAACGGCCTGAACTTCTGCAGTGCGAGCAGTATTGCCAACTACTCGTGGCAGTTGATGTGACAACATATCCATAGGCCTTCCAGGGCCCAGCAGCCAAGTGCCCGTTGCATGTAGCGCCCCAGCCTGTCTTGGAGGTATCGGTTGTGACCACGATGCGCCTGTAGACCTGTTCTAGGGGAACCTCTGCCCGTATAAATGCGAGGTTGTTCCAAGGGCTGGAGAGGTGGCAACAGACTGGCGTGATTGCCACGTGATGTGTGCCGTGGCGCCATGCCCATCTCGGGACCAACTGGGCATGCTCGTTCGTGAGGCCTGAGTCCAACTCCAGACCGAGAAAAGAGATGCTCTGAACCGGGAAGAGCTTGCTCTTTTCCCAGTTGACCCAAAGCCCTAGCCGGATGAGGTGCACCTTCGAGTGAGTGACAGTTAGGGAACTGAAATGATGTAGCATTTACAATATATTTCCGTTTATATACATAACAGATACTTTCTTACCAAGTTGGTAGATCAGATAACCTTCAAAGAGTGGTGTCCTCTGATATGGATACCAGGTATAGTTAGAAAGTGTTTGTTAGAAATTTAGTGTTGGTAAGTTTATCCCCCTATATCTGGGAAAAGAACACCATTTTTTTCATGTGACCATCACTTAAGGAAGTGCTTTATTTTGTGCAAGCAAATGTACCCAGATTTATCAAATCATGTTTGTGACTTTCCAACATATAAAATAATTTATATAATTTAGCTAAAGATTTCTCTTTTTACTCACTGACATCATTTTTTATTTCCCTAATGGTGGCAATGGGGTAACTTGAGCCAGATGCTCTGAGGCAAGTTGAGCCAATGTAATTTTTATCTACTGTCATATAAAGTATTAGTTTTCATGAGTAGCAAAACAGATGCTGCCAAAGTCCGAAAGCCCTGAGGAAAAGTGTTGTAATCCAGGCAAATCAAATCTGATATTTGGTGACACACATTAGGACACATTAGGAAAATACATCTCTCCTTGTCAGCTACACAAGATAAAAATCAAATAATTACTATGCAAAATGTTTTGCATGTTTTCCTCACTTAGTTTGACAGTAGATGAATACTGTAGGTCTGAATTTGGTTTGCATGACAATTGTGAGTGAATGTAAATGTTTGGACCACACCCATATACTGTATGCTTGTCGACCATCTTATTTTAAAAACATATATTGCCATTAAATGGACAGTTCACCTAAAAAATTTAAATCCTCTCATAATTTACTCACCCCCATGCCATGTGTAGTACTTTCTGTCTTCAGCAGAACACAAAAGAATATTTTTAGAAGAATATTTCAGCTCTGTAGGTCCATACAACTTTCAAATCTGAAAGTGAAATTTAAAATGGAGATTTGTAATAAAAATGACTTAAATATTGTTCTGTTTCTCACCCACACCTATCATATTGGTTCTGAAGACATGGCTTTAATCACTGGAGTCTAATGGATTACTTCCATGTTTCCTTTGTCATTTTTGGAACTACAAATGTGTGGCCACCAACAATTTGCATTGTATTGACCTAAAGAGCTGAAATATTCTTCTAAAAATCTTTATTTGTATTCTGCTGAAAAAAGAAAGTCATACACATCTAGGATGGCATGAGTGTGAGTAAATGATAAAAGAATTTTCATTTTTGGGCGAACTATCCCTTTAATAGGAAGCTTGTCCTCCCTAACAACTTCCACTCTTCTGGGAAGACTTTCTGTGTTCCATGTTGGAACATGTTTGCAGAGATTTGCTTCACTGCAATCAGCCACAAAAGCATCAGTTAGGTCAGCACTGATGTTGGGCGATGAGTCCTGGCTCACAGTCACATTTCGATTGATCCCAAAGGTGTACAATGGGGTTCAGGTCTTGGTATTGTAAGAGTATCAATTTCTTTCACACCATGCTCAGAAAAACATGTCTTTATTTTGAAGGATAGGATAGTAGTGGAGAGCTTAATAAATGAAAAATCAGTGATAATTTAAGGCATATTAAGGCAAGTTTATTTATTTGTGATCCGTTCTCACTTCCAGTGCAAAAGCCCAATGCATCAACATAACATCCTGAAACCTGAGCATGACTGCTGTGTGTATTTTCCATTTCCGTTATTTGATTTGTAACTAGTAGCACAAATAAATGTGAAAAAAAAAGTCTAGAGCAAATAGATTTCCTAAAAATGTATGTCCTCATCTGGGGACAACGGGACTGTTATTCAATAATTTCAAGCTATATAAAGTCAGATTTAATTTTTATCCAATTGTTTATTATGTTTCCATGAGTGTTGGTTATTTGTGTTTTTGAGACGTTACAGACTTTACAGCTGCTTTTCTGTAAAGCTGTTTTGGAACAATGTGCATTGGGAAAAGTTTTTCAACTTTTAAAAAAAAATTTTTTACAAACAAAATAATTATTATTACCTTTGTGTTACACTGTTTTTTTTTTTTCTTTTTTTGCTTTGGCAACAAAATCTCAATGTTTTCTCAAACAAACAAGTGATAGCCTGGGCTGAAGCATTTTATGAATCAGAAATTACACTGAATCTGTGTACTGAATACGTTTGGGTTAGAGTTAGCCCGAAACTGAACTTTTGTATGGATGTTTGGAGTGAATGCACTTAGCTGCTGGATAGTTATAGGATGCTCCCGTGCTCCCTATTTAGTGAATTACTTAACCTCCAGTGTGCTGTCTGTCTGCTCTGGTCTCAGAAGAGTTTGAAATGCACCTTATTTTCATTCTTACTCCATATACTATAAAGCCTCTGAAAGCAACATTTTCAGCTTTTGGATGAACCCTTGTGATAATGCACAGTAAATATATGATTTCTAAGGAAAAATAGTGCTAAAGTACACATAAGTGTACATTGTGTTTAGCAGCTCTCTGGGCGAATGTTAAGATGCTCTATGGTGTAAAATGAAATGTTGTCAAATTATAGGAACAGTGCGATATATGTTGAATTTTAATTAAATTTGCCATATCTATGGTAAAGTGGTAGATAGTATTCTTGAGGGGTATATGGTATGTTGTGGAGGTGGGCACAAGTGTGGTTTTGCTTAGGGCCCCAAAAAATTCAGAAATGCCTTCTTAGTGACAGAACCATTACAGCAATTGTTACACAAATGAATGTTATCCATCCATCCATCCATCGTCAACCGCTTATCGTGTGTACAGGGTCGCGGGGGGCTGGAGCTCCCAGCTAACATTGGGCAAAAGGCGGGGTACACCCTGGACAGGTCGCCAGTTCATGGCAGGGCCACACATAGACAGACACACACTCACATCCACGGCAATTTTTTTGGAGACAACAATTAACCTAGCCTGCATGTCTTTGGATGGTGGGAGGAAGCCAGAGCACCCGGAGAGAACCCACGCAGACACGGGGAGAACATGCAAACTCCACACAGAAAGGCCGGGGCAACCGGGGTTTGAACCCACGACCTTCTTGCTGTGAGGCGACAGTGCTAACCGCTGCACCACCGTGCCGCCCCAAATCCCAGCCTACCGGGCCAGCACGTAACCTTCCCTGATGCTAGTGTCAAACAGCCCTTTGGGGACAAGTCGACTGCCCAAAGGATAGGGACAGGCTAGCCAAGTCATGCCTCTTCCCTCTTTTTATCCCCAGAAAAAAGAGAGAAATCGTTAACCAACTGGGACACCAGTGTCTACATCGGGGGTATCACTCCCAAGGGGAAGACACCACGGAGACCACACCTTGCCCAAAGGGGGGGGGGAGGGGATTTCGAGTGGAGAAACGTCACATGGTCTTGCCGAGTCTAGTCGGAAGTATGACATGTGGAGAAGTCCCATGGTAGGTCCTACCTAATGGGGGGAGAAAACTCTACAAACATGGTGACTGGGGGCCCTCTGCCCAAGGAAGACACAGTTTACCAACAGGGAAACGATTTAGAGGAAGATATGCGTCACATGGGGTTATCTATGAGGAACCAGCACATGCAGAGCACAGGGCTTAGTTAGCATGTGTACTGAGCCAGCAGCGAGTTTATCCGCAAACTCGTCTGCCACAGGGCTAGGAGGAATCATCCAGGGAACACATCCTGTGAACACTAATGGGAGTTAACGGCGCACGTTTTCAGCTCAGTGGAGGTGAAAGGCGCTATGCGCAAGTGATACACCTGGCCAACTGTCCTGTTCGTTTCTGCTAAGACACGGGACAAAACCAGCTCAACCCGGTCAGGGCCCAGGAGGCTGCCACACTCCTGGTAGAGTGGGCTCGTAGCCCTGCAAGGAGCGGCATGTGCTGAATATGGTATGCCATAGTTATGGCGTCAATGATCCAGTGGGCGATCCTCTGCTTGGAAACAGCGCTTCCTCTCCGCTGTCCACCAAAGCAGACAAAGAGCTGCTCAGAGAACCCAAAGCTCTGCGTGCAATCCAGATAGATGTGTAAAGCATGCACTGGACACAGCATTCCCAAGGCTGGGTCTGCCTCCTCCTGGGGCAGCGCTTGCAGGTTCACCACTTGATCCCTGAATGGATTCGTGGGAACCTTTGGCACATAGCCCGGTCGGGGTCTCAGGATCACGTGAAAGTAGTCCAGACTGAACTCCAGGCACATTTCTCTGACGGAGAATGCTTGCAGGTCCCCTACCGTCTTGATGGATGTGAGCGTCGTCAGGAGGGCAGTCTTCAGGGAGAGTGCTTTAAACTCTGATGAATCTAAGTGCTCAAAGGGAGCCCCTCGTAGGCCTTGCAGGACTACAGAGAGGTCCCACGAGAGAACGAGGTGCGGTCTGGAGGGAATGAACCTCCTGCGCCTTGGACAGGGTGTACCAGAGCGGGAAGTGGGAGGATTCTGAGGAGGCAAACGGGTCAACCTGTGCCTGTCCTGAGGGTGAAGTTTCCGCTCTCCCTTGTGGGTTACCAGCCATGACAGCGCATCCGCTGTGGTGTTGAGGTTGCCTGGGATGTTAGTAGCTTGCAGCGACTTGAGGTGCTGATGACTCCAGAGGAGGAGACGGCTGGCGAGTTGTGACATGCGATGGGAGCGTAAACCACCTTGGCAGTTGATATATGCTACCATTGCCATGTTGTCTGTTCGAGCCAGCACATTCTTGCCCTGGATCAAAACCATCACAGAGCGAGAAGTATTGCCAACAACTCAAGGCAGTTGATGTGCCATCGTATCCGTGGCACATCCAGGAGCTGGCGGCTGCATGCCCATTGCATGCAGTGCCCCAGCCAGTCTTGGAGGCATCAGACGTAACCATGATGCGCCTGGAGACCTGTTCTAGGGGAACACCTGCCGTAGAAATGCGAGGTCGTTCCAAGGGTGTGGCCACCGCTGAGGATACCATATGCCCCAGGAGCCTCTGAAATAGTTTCAGTGGAACTGCCATCTTCTGTCTGAACACCTTCAAACAGGTTAGCACCTGTGTACAGGTGTGCTCCTTTGTGAGGTGTGCCGTCATCGAGACTGAGTCCAACTCCAGACTGAAAAAAGAGATGCTCTGAACCGGGGGGAGCTTGCTCGTTTCCCTAGCCGGCTGAGGTGTGAGAGCCCCAGGTCCCTGTGCTCTCACAACACATCTCGAGAGTGAGCTATGATTAGCCAGTCATCAAGGTAGTTGAGAATGCGAATACCCACTTCCCTTAAAGTGGCAAGGGCAGCCTCTGCCACCTTCAAGAAGACTCGAGGGAGGACTTTGTTCTGGTACGCCCGACCCTCGAATGCAAACCGCAGGAAGGGTCTGTGTTGAGGTAGAATCAAGATGTGGAATTACGCGTGCTTCAGGTCTACCGCCGAGAACCAATCTTGATGTCGGACGCTCGCAAGCATGTGCCTTTGCGTAGCATTTTGAATGGGAGACTGTGTAAAGCCCGGTTCAGTACTCGCAGGTACAAGATTGGCCGCAACCCACCACCTTTTTTCGGTACAATGAAGTTGGGGCTATAGAACCTGTTCTTCATGTCGGCTGGAGGGACAGGCTCTATCGTACGTTTCCGCAGAAGGGTAGTGAGTGGCGGTGATCTCGCCCTTCACCAAGGTGAAGTGGACGCTTCTGAACTTGGGTGGGTGCCTGGCGAACTGAATCACTTTGCTGAATCAGATGGTTCGGGTCAGCCATTGCGACAGGTTGGAGAGTGGGGTTGGCCTTGTGGCAGGGTGGAGCCAGAGAGGCCACATTAATTGGGCTTGAGCCTTGTGGCCGTGCTGAGTCGAAAGACATCGGTCGAGGGTTGAGCATGTTTGTGCCACAGCTTGGTGCGCAGGGGCGGGGAAACCACCGCCAGGGCGCTGAACCTGCCAAAGAGAAATGGTGGACGGTGGTCGGGGTAACAGCCATACACACCGGTTATGTGACCTAGGGAATGAGAAAACTGCTCTTTTGTTGAGTGTTTGGGTACAACAGCTACTTGAGGGTGCGACAAAACAAAATGAAAGGGGAACAAAGGATTTTCCTCCTGTGTACCAGCTCAAGGACAACAGGTCTTCTCGTACCTGGGTCGCCCGTCTCAGGGCTTGACGGGGGGCCACAGGGGCGGGCCGGGGTTGAGACGGTGCCTGAAATATTGGGATCGGGCAGTGAAAGGTGCCTCCCACAACCTTGTCAGCTCCTCATGCACCTCTGGAAAGAAAGGCACTGTGGTGGGGCATGGCTATGAGCGGTGCCGCAATCCCAGATACCAATTGTTGAGCCGCGAGGGTTCAGGGGAGAGTGGAGGGTTCAACTCTAGCCGACACTGACGGCTGCCCGGGAAAGTGTGTATGTCATTTCCACGTCCGCCTGTGACTGGGTGAACATGCCCGAAGGGGGAAGCCCAGCTGAGGTTTCCACGTCTGACTGGAAGAGCCCGCTCTCTGACGCTGCACTTGAAAGCTCATCACCTTCGCGGGGACCAAACAAGAGGACGAACTCACCTTGTGACAAGCTGGCACACTCATCCTGGTGCCTAACCAGTGCAAACAAGCATGCTGGGGAATGGAAGGTCCGTGGGGATTTACCCGGCGGAGGTGGTCCCATTGTTCCCTTCAGGGACCAGGTAGTGAACCTGCAAGCACTGCCCCGGGAGGAGGCAGACCCAGCCCCTTCGTTGCTATGTCCAGTACTTATGTGGACCGCACGCAGATCTTTAGACGTTCTGAGCAGCTCTTTGTCTGCTTTGGTGGACAGCGGAAAGGGAACGCTGTCTCCAAACAGAGGCTTTCCCACTGGGTAGTTGACACCATAGCATTGGCCTATCACACCCAGGCCGTGCCCGCTCCCTTGCGGGTCCAAGCACACTCGACGAGAAGTGTTGCATCCTTATGGGCACTGGCCAAAGGCACCTCCCCAGCAGACATTTGCAGAGCAGCGGGTTGGGCAACACCCAATACCTTTACGACATTATACAATCTCAGGGTTGAGTTGGTTTCATCTTGTGTTCTCTCAGGTCCGAGCCGGTAGAATTCTAGCACCTTTCCCCTCCACTGAGACAGTCTTGTGCGCTCTTATCCCAGGAGATCCCACTAACTCTGCTGCCTGGTTTACTCCTCCCTCGCCCTCTGGTTCGCAAATTCAGCTGAGGAATTCCCGACCAGACCCACTACGAGTACTCAAACTACTCTGTACTGGAATAGGTGCTCCACAGGACTTGCCCCCATCTGGACTTATCCACCTGTGTGTATTTTCTGTGGTTCGGTCCCCTTGCGAGTGGACCCGCGTCTCCCTTGGGCAGTCCCCACTGCCCCCCAGTCGCCGTGTATGTAGCAACTCCTCCCTTTCAATAGGTAGGATCTACCACCGTGCCATTCTCCACATGTGGCCTGAAAACCCATGTGATGTACAGTATTTCACCACTCATTACCTCCCCAAGCCTGGCCAGGTGTGGTCTCCATGGGGTCTTTTCCCCCTGAAAGAATAGCAATTGAAAAAGAACGTCTTCTCCGATGTGTGTGATAACGTTAAGATGGCCGCTTTGACTCTATGCTAGAAACATAAAGAGAGAAAAGGCATGGCTGGCGCAGCTTGCTCCCATGCTTGGCACGTCGCCTTGTTCCCCCCATATCGGGGTGTAGGGAACCAGAAGGTTATGATGATTTTATGGGGCGTTGGGGAAGGGTACGTGCAGTCTTACATAGCCTGTCGCTTTGGCACGCAACTTCCTGCCCGCACCTGCGTCGGCAGCGCACGTACACAGTTCAGCGCATTGCGTGATTAAATATGGACCCCTAGTGTCGCTTCTTCGACACAACGTCGAAGTGAGTGACAGATGGGGAACGTCAAGGTTAATATTGTAACCTCCATTCCCTGATGGAGTGAACAAGATGTTGCGTCCTCTTGGCCACGTTGCTGAACCGAGCCACTGTTATGGCCGAACCTCATTCTCGGCTCCTCAGGGCAAAATCCTGAATGGACAGACGCATTTCCCTCCCTTTATACCCGTATGTCCGGGGGCGGGACATGCAAATTCTGTGTGCCATTTTCTCATTGGCCTTTTCTTAAGTTCAGATATGCACAAGGCTCTCAAGAGGACTCTAGTGTCGCTTCTTCGACACAGAGTCCCGTTCCCTCCTTCAGGGAATGGAGGTTACAATAGTAACCTAGACGATATATATTATAATATACATATCTAATAGCCTACAGTGGGATGCCTTGGAGTCAAAAAGGTTGAGAACCACTGCTTTCTACAACACTGTATATCCCTGAGAGGACTATTTACTGTATAATATTTTTTCTTATAAGAAAATAACTAAATTAACATCAATTCAAATTTAAATTAAATGAATGTAGGCTTTTTAATGTTTAAACAAAGTAAAAGTAAATCTATACATATCTTATTCCCTGATGAAAAGGGTTGGTCGAATGAGTCTGGACAGACATCTGTGTTTAATGAATTTGAAATAAATGTACTTTTTATGTTGCAGCAAAGACAGATGAAAAACTATCCAATCACTTCAAGTTGAGACCACTGAGCATACAAAATTTTACCTGAAATCAGTGTGGCTGCTGAAGTGGGAAACTAGGAGATGGAAAAAGGAAGGCTCCTCTCCTTCATAACACTTGAACTTGAAAATTTCAAGTGCACATAATTTGTCTCTTTGGTAGCTCTCAGAGTAAAAATAGACTGGCTTTGTAGAGCCAAGCTCTTCCCCAAAAGGAAGCCTATTTTAAAAAAAAACTTAAGTGGAGGATTGTGCATTGTGCAATAGCAACAAACAGAGACAAGATGCCTTAATTCTTTACAAAGTAAATTATTTTTGGCCCCTTTTCATTGGGCCCTTGAAACATTTTATCACACATTGGCTCTATGCTTATAAACTCAGCAAAAAAAGAAATGTCCCGTCACTTTCAACTACTTTTATTTTCAGCAAACTTAACATGTTAATATTTGTATGAACATAAAAAGATTCAACAACTAAGACATAAACTGAACAACAACTGAACAGAAATGGAATAATGTGTCCCTGATAAAGATTAATAAAAAAATTTAAAGTAACAGTCTGTATCTGGAGTGGCCACCAACTGCATTAAGTACTGCAGTGCAACTCCTCCTCATGGACTGCACCATATTTGCCAGTTCTTGTTGTGAGATGTTACCCCACTCTTCCACCAAGGCACTTGCAAGTTCCTGGATATTTCTGGGGAGAATGGCCCTAGCCCTCACCCTACGAACCAGACCCAGACGTGCTCAATGAGATTAAGATTTGGGCTCTTTGCTGGCCATTGCAGAACACTGACATTCCTGTCTTGCAGGAAATTACACACAGAACAAGCAGTATGGCTGGTGGCATGCTGGAGGGTCATGTCAGGATGAGCCTGCAGGAAAGGCACCACATGAGGGAGGAGGATGTCTTCCCTGTCCAGCGAAAGTGGGTTCATTGAACAAGCATGGATAACATTGTTTAAACACTCTACATAAAGATCTGTTAAGTTATTTGGAATTTTACAAAATTATCTTTAAAATGCAGTGTCCTGAGAAAGGGACATTATTTTTTTACTGAGTGTATTTAAAGCTGAAAAATAGGTTAAAGGTGATTTAAAAATAGTGAACACTTAGTTATAATATCTAAAATATAGACTACCTTAAATAAATGTACATTTCAACCCAAATACAGTGGCACATTTCTGTAGCTGGATAGGATTTGTCAATGTATATTTTTATACATTGAAATTTTATTCATTCATTCATTCATCTTCAACCGCTTATCCTGTACAGGGTCACGGGGGGCTGGAGCCTATCCCAGCTAACATTGGGCGAAAGGCGGGGTACACCCTGGACAGGTCGCCAGTCCATCGCAGGGCCACACATATACAGACACACACTCATACTCACATCCACACCTAGGGCAATTTTTGGAGACACCAATTAACCTAACCTGCATGTCTTTGGATGGTGGGAGGAAGCCGGAGCACCCGGAGAGAACCCACGCAGACACGGGGAGAACATGCAAACTCCACACAGAAAGGCCGGGGCAACCGGGGTTTGAACCCATGACCTTCTTGCTGTGAGGCGACAGTGCTAACCACTGCACCACCGTGCCGCCCAAAATTTTATTCAATTTAATGTTTTTTTTTTTCTGTTTTCTATATATTTACTTTGGAGATCACACCTGTTCCAGATAATATGTATTTTAACTTTACCTATATTATATTATTAGTGTAGAAGTTCCAGCAAGAAGGAAGCAGGAGCCGAGGTTGCAATCCATGCAAGTCTATTTTATTTCTCAGGTTTCCAGTCAAACTTTTGACTTTTCAGGACTATTTTAGTTTACACTCATCAGCTTAAGTGATTTTAGTTTGCTCTTATCAGCTTCAGTGATAATAGACAACATAAACTCATAAGTATTTAAGTTAACAAATTGTTAGGTTTGGGTGACTGGTACACTCTCTGCCTCTCTTGTGCTTCGCCGGCCTTTTCAAGCCTTTGTAAATGTCTGCGGTCAAATTCAGGAAATGCCATCACACTGATTTAAGAAAACAAAGGGCATCAAAATGGTGCAAGAGTATTTGAAGATTCTTAAGGAGCACTAACTGAACACACCCACGGAAAATTATAATGTCTTTTGAATGATCTGTGAACGTATGAAGTAAAGAAGATACCTCCACCTCACAATTTGGGAACTTCATATTGTTTAATTCATATTGGAGCCAAAAAGTGTTTGGTCAAGAAATTATTTGACAATGTGGAAAATCCTCCTCATCTGTCAGGA
The DNA here is from genome assembly GCA_032164185.1 of Moxostoma hubbsi. Lineage (NCBI taxonomy): Eukaryota > Metazoa > Chordata > Actinopteri > Cypriniformes > Catostomidae > Moxostoma > Moxostoma hubbsi. The sequence goes on from JAVLUX010000011.1 coordinate 35,673,818, forward strand.
AACAAGATAAATGTCTCTATATATTTTGCAAGTCATCTGGGCTCAGTGAGCATCTCTTCCTGTGAAACTTTAGAGAAAATCAATATAAGAACTCTATCACCTAAACAACTTGTATGTACATAACTAAGCAAAACTAACATTTGGTTATGAGCAAGCAGAAGGCGGCCTGATTTAATGATATTTGTAAACCCTACTACCCCTGACTTAAGAGTGTACTAGCACTAGGGATGTGCCTGAAGCCGAATACCTTATTCGCATGAAAAGCATGAATAATGATTTCAAAATCAGATTCATCCGAATAATATAAAAAATATTAGTTTAACTGATTATCCAAGAAGCACAAGGATAAACCGACATTTTAGATAAACATATACAAAATTTGAAATAATTTATTAATCGTTTCCGCCTTATTTATCCAGATTAAGATTCAGATTAAATTATTAACTGGAGTCAGATCTAGTCTAAATTACCCAATTAGATTAAGACATTGAAACTAAAAGTTTGCCAGAAAAGATGAACACACCCAAACCGATTCCCCGATGGCCCAGTGGTGTGGCCCTCTGTATTCATCACTTTATTTGAGAGGAATAGGTCAACTCTGAGTGAATGCAAATGTGGTCTATTTGATTACATGGTTTTAACTATCCATCTCAGATGACACAACAAAACAAATAAGTTGTCAATGACATGTGAACTAAAACACCAGCAACCTGTCTGAGAGAACTGGGCAAATTGCATTGAGAGTTACAGAGCGTGTGTTTAAGAAGCAAGGGACACATTTGAAATATCAAACAGGCATAATAAAATGAAACTAACTGATCATTGTCCAGCATAAATAGTATTGGAAATGTAAGGTGAGCTTGTGGGTAAAATATTACCAGTAGTTTAAAGTTTTCAAATCTTCATCAAACTGATCTACACTCTGAAATGTATCTACACAAAAACAAAGGTAACCTACTCTCATAAGGAATATTCCACCGTTCAAAGTCTGCCCATGAATTTAATTTTGTTAAACGTTTTCTCAGGAATTAATTTATAAATTATTGTTTTGTTTAGAAATTATTATGTTACAACAAGATTAAAATGACCAGGTGTACAAACAACACTACAAATGGACAGACTTACAATGCTATGTGCTACTCAAGGCTTCTCATCATTTTCCACAGCCAAGGGCGGACTGGCCATTGGGAGAACCGGGACTTTTCCCGGTGGGTTGGCCACAAAACAGGGACGAATGGGCTGGGATAAGCTGAAATGGGCTACAGTGCAATGCAGAACTGGCTACGACAGGCTGAAGAGAGCCACAAAATGGCACCAAAGAATTTCACAGACTGTGGGACAACCAGACAGCTGGGTGTTGATTGAACACATGCGCACCAATTCCTCAAGAAGCTCTGCATCTTTTTCTGACTTGGCATGCTGCCGTGGGTACCGCTGTAGCTGATGCCTTGGTCTTTCAACACTGACGTGATTTATGCCTGAAACACAGTGCAAGACAATGACAACACCTCACGAGGTGTTGCAAAAGTCAAAGATGTTCATTTAGCTCATGTTGACATAGACCAAGAATTTAAAAAAGAGCAATAAAAATAAGAGCATGTTCTCAGTGGTCCAGCAACCAGAAATAATTCCACTTGTCATACATGACACCAAATGCCATATGAAATACATGTTACCTCATTTACAAATAATGGCCATTTGTATTCCTAAAAGTGTCTTCAAATTATACCTTTGTTATTGTTGTTTCTTTTAGAGCAAATTATCTGCATAACGTCTGACTCGACTTGACTGACCAAGTGAAGACATGCAAACTGGGTGATTTCTGCCACAGAGTTTTAGACAAAGTGCCCATAGTGCTGCTAACAGCAGCGCTATGTGATAAGTCAGATATGTTTATAATCAGTGGTCATGTCTATGAAGTTTTGTTATTTTTGTGCAAGTATGCGCTAAGTATTGGTGCAAATGGGGTTTGCGAAATTGCAAGTACAAAGCGCTAATTGGCTGGGTCTAGTGCAATTTAATTTAGACGTTCTTCTTCAGTTATTGCTCCGTCTGCATCCTATTATATATTCCATTCACTGTCAACCACCAGTGATATAAGACAGCACATTTATAAAAAAATTGGTAGTGTAAATGGGATGTATGCAATGCATTAGCAGAATAGAAAAATGGACTTGTGTTCTTTTGTGCATTATCACTGTCCTTGTTGAATGTCAGGCATATTTCTTGTGACACACTCCTTTATATGTATAGAAAATATGGTTCTCCTTAGGACTAGCATGTAGGCTCAGTTAACTTATAGAGAATATAAGTATTATGAATAATTTGGTCTATGTGGACACACACGTATTTTAATTAATTTATTTATTTTAGCATTTAAACCCCACTATTCATCATCCATCTCCCTGAAATGTTACAAGAGGGAAAAATAAATAAATACAAATAATGATAACAAGAGACACAGTGTGTGTCATTTTTGCAAATCATTTTTTGCCATTTTTGTTAGCAAAAACCATATTGATATTTTTAGATGTTACATTTTCCATATCCATATAGATACATAGATATATTGTAAAGGCCATTTTTTCATATTTCACAAGGAGCAGATTGCCATTTACCTCATATAGTGTCTCTGCAGTATGTTCACAAAAGATCAACATGTGTTAAATGAACCCATTAATTTATTAGTACAAAAGGATTTAAATATTGATCTTTTTCTCACCCACTCTTATCATATTCCTCCTGAAGACAAAGATTGAACCAGTCATTTGAATTCCTTTAATGCTGCCTTTAGGTACTTTCTGAACTTCTAGTATAAACTAACAGAGCTGAGATATTCTTCTAAAAATCTTTGTGTTCAGCAGAAGAAAAAACAAAACACACATCTGGGATGGCATGAGGGTGAGTAAATAATGCAAGAATTTTCAATATTGGTGAAATTATTCCTGTTAGACAGAATGCAACATATGTATGTAACTACGGTAACAGTGGCGTCGTTTTTTTTGCCGTACCAGCTCTAGCCCAAGTCCGATAATGAAAGTTTGGAAGAACAAGCTGATCGACCCCAACCACCTTTGCAAGCACGAATTGAGCAGGATGTTTCACAATGGTAAGTTTTAATTTTTTAGCTTTCTTACAAGTATATAAGTTTATCACTTGACTCGGCAGCAGCGCACCATGAGTTATTGTCTATGACCGTTTTGTTATACATTAACAGCAAAATATTTCTGATGATGTTTTGATAAGCAAGAAAACTGTACTTTAGTACAATTTAGAGGTACTTGTACTTTACTTGAGTATTAACATGACATTTTCTATTGTTTTATAATTCCGCTCCACTACATTTCAGAGGGAAATATTGTACTTTTTCCATTGCATATATATTTTTAACAGCTATAGTTACTAATTAATTTTCAGATAAATTTTTTAGACGTAAAATATATGATCGGTTAAAATAAACTATTATCTCTACATTTAAAAATAAACATCTTAAATAATATGTTCTTTCATGTATCACCTACTTATGGCTGAAAAGAGACAGCGAATGGACTGTAAGGTGTGGGACTATTTCTCCAAAACTGGTGATGGAGTTGTCTGCAATACCTGCAAAGCAAAGATAAGCCAGGGATCTAGCAAATCCAGTCAAAAGAATACCACCACTTTGTGGTCTCATCTGAAAGTGATCTGTGAATTTTCCCACTCTAAAATCGATATCGGTCTCAAAAATCCCATATCATTCGTGCTCTACCACTTACAAAGTCTCTTGAGATCGACAATTTTGTTACACAGTTTTAGGTAAAAGCCGGCCCACAGCTGAATATTAAACCCTTATCAAAACAATAACATTACATAGCAAGTTAGCCGAGCACTACCATGGATTGCAGATGTAAAATGACCATTTGTAAAAATAAAACCATCTCCGTACTTGAGACCTATTCATGAATGTAAGAATGACAAACAATTTGCATAATTCTACACAATTGTAGGTAAAAGTGGGCCTGCAGCTGATTAACAAAACTATTTCAACACAATAACAGGTTAGCAGAGACTGTAGCTACAACACAAAACTCCGATTGAACACTCAGAAGCTTATGAATCCACAAATAAACATACTTACAGGTTGTTATCCTGAAGCACCAGATTGTCCAAACAAAGTGGGAAATGCACCGTCTTTCAGGAGTAACCTTCTTGAAACCCAGCATTGGTTGTGATTGTACTACTGAGGAATAGTGGTAAAAATTAATTTTAACCACTGATTCTTCAATTTGTCTGCCTTTTGAAGTCCAACCAAAGAGGTTTTGCTTTCGCAGTGAAGAAAACAGTGTCTACTTCCCATGGTGACAACACTAACCCAACTTCTTGATTATAAATTTACTTGAGTAAGAGTGAAAAGTACCCACCATAAAACATACTCATAAAATATTTTTTTTTTCCAAAGAGTTACTCAAGTAAAAGTAACAGAGTAAATTTTGCACATTACTGCCCACCTCTGTTCTTGTCCAGGGCTGCACAACAGAGGTTTCTGGCAGGACATTGGGGCTGTCCAAGAGGCTAGGACGTGTAGCCAAGATCATCTCCACTGAACCAGAACCTCTCTCCTGCTAGAAAACATAGACCAGTCTACATGTATTCTGTTTGAGCTGCTGGTATACTCGATCAGTATACCAGCTAATTCGTATTACAATTTTACTTCCTGCCAATTTCCAGATTCCTGATTCTTTGTAGAGTCCAACCCAGCTGTGATTAATTTGACCAACTGCATCTTCTAAAATGTATTTTCTTTGCATTGGTGAAGGTGGACAGGTCATGATAGTTAATTTTGCTGTACTCTTGCGCCTCATGCCACGTGCTATACTAATTCACATTCTGTTTGAAGAGACAGCTTAGTGATGAGGTGCACAGTGAGTGTAGTCTTCATATTTACCCAGTGAATAATCATTTGAAGATGAGGTCAGAATTGTGCATGATGACATTTTGAGTCTTTATTACTTAAACTAACATACAACCAATGACAAAAGAGTATGATGATGTAATAGTAACAGAGTCCAGTCACAACACACTTTTGCAGACAGGACAAAGCTGTAAGGTAGGTCCATTCAACCCAGGAATGTCCAAACTTGTATTTTTTTGGAGGCCAGATGCATGATATGCAGCATGCAGCATTCAATAATTGAACATAAAAGGCTGTACACTGTCACAATCCCATCATCTTTACATTGTCCACTTAGTACAGCCATGGCCAAATGTATTGTCAGTGACATAAATTTTGTTTCGCAAAGTTTTCTGTTTCAGTTGTTGTGGTGTTGATTCACATTGTTTCTAGATTATTTTGCAGAGTGATCAGATGCATTTTTAATTTGCAAAAAGCTTCATTGGCCAAAAAATGAACTTTATCCCAAAAACGAAATTTTTTTATCCCAAAAACTCATTTTTTTGGCCCTGGCACAAAATTAGCAGCTAACATAATTTCACTAATCATATCAGCAGCACCTGGGAAAGTGTGAGCGAGTACTAGTCAGGTGAAATCACTCTATCATATAAGAGCAGATTGATTGCAATAAAAGAAGGGAAGAAGTGCTTCCAATCATTGTGTTCTTGTTAGCAATGGTTACCTCTAAAGAAATATGTGTAGCTATCATTGCTTTGCATCAAAATGGCCTCACATGCAAGGAAATTGCTGCAAAGAATATTACACCTGAAAGAACCATTTACCAGATCATCAAGAACTTCAAGGAGAGAGGTTCAACTGCAGTGAAGAAGGACTTCAGCACATCCCAGAGTGTCTAGCAAGCACAAGGACTGTCTCCTCCTGAGGAGTCAGCTACTGAATCATGTCACCACCAGTGCTGAACTTGCTCAATATTGGCAGCAGGTTGGTGTGAGTGCATCTGCATGCACAGTGAGGCAAAAACTTTTGGACAATGGCCTGGTGTCAAGAAGGGCAGAAACGAAGCCACTTCTCTCCAAGAAAAACATCAAGGACAGACTGAAATTCTGCAGGAAGTACAATTATAATAATTTCTCTGAAGCCCCCTTCCGACTGTTTGGGACATTTGGAAAATCGATAGTCTGGAGAAGAAAAGGTAACGCTACCATGAGTCCTGTGTCATGCCAACAGTGAAGCATCCTGAGATCATCCATATGTGGGGTTTCTTTTCATCCAAGGGAGTGGGCTCTCTCACAATTCTGTCCAAAAACACTGCCATGAATAAAGAATGGTATCAAAACGTCCTGCAAAAGCAATTTATCCCAATGATCCAGGAGCAGTTTGTTGATGATCGGTGCATTTTCCAGCATGATGGAGCACAATGTCACAAGGCAAGAATGATAATGAAGTGGCTCGGAAATCATTACATTGAAATTTTGGATCCGTGGTCAGGCAAATCCCCGGATCTTAAAGAGAACCTTTGGTCAATCCTCAAAAGGCAAGTGGACAAACAGAAGCCCACAAATTGTGATCAAATCTGAGCACTATTAAGGCAAGAATGGATCGCCATCTGTGAGGATTTGTCCCAGAAGCTGATATCCAGCATGCCAGAGCGAATTGCAGAGGTTATAGAGAACGAGGGTCAACACTGTAAATATTGACTCTTTGCATATATTCAATGTTTTTGCCAATAAAAGCCTTTAAAACTCATGAAACGCTTATCATTGTTTTCCAGTATACAACAGAAAGATGTGAAAAAATTATCTACAAATACTGAAGCAGAAAACTTTGCAAAACACAACATTTATGTCACTGCCAATACTTTTGGCCATGGCTGTATGTGAGTTTTATTAACACTGTGTGCTCTATGGTATGCTTAAATTGTATGTGTACAATTTCTCTCACCAACAACACAACAATGTGTTTTCTTAACATCATTTTTAGTCATATGTGAAATAATATGAAATAAAGTGTTGAGAAATGTACACATAACACAGAAGAGGAATGTGTTAAATCTTTTTGACATACATTCAGTGTCACTGCAATGCACACATAGAGCTAAGCAGTGTTGTGTGTGTTGCACGTCAGATTTTTGACCGGATGATATTTAGTTCCTCTGTTCTGTATTTGTTCTGTGTATCTGTGTAATATATCGACCAGCAGAACTGAAAACAGGGCATTTAAATACAAAACAGGATAACATGCAAACGAGAAACACCTGGAACAGATACTCAAACAAATCAATGACAAAACAGAACTACAATGGACTACAAACCCCATAACAGAATACAAGGTACAATAACAGGAACAAGGAACAGAAAACGGGGAGGGGGGGGCAACCTTTTTTATTATTATATATATATATATATATATATATTCAGCTGTTTTATGTTGACTTAAAACTGTAAAGTTCTGTGGCTGTAAAAGAGATCTCTTCTGTAAAAGAGATTCTTAATTAAATAGTTAATAAAGGTCAAATTAAAAAAAAATAGTGACTTTCTGCCTACTCTGGTGCCAATATTCAACTTGCTTCAGATTCACATGCTTCATTTTTAAATACATTTAATTGAAAGTTGAATCATCACTTTTAATTTACTTTGGCTGAGTTTTTGAGAGCTGGGGTTAAAACTAAAAATCTCAGTATGATTAAAGGTTACTTTTCACATGAATGAGGTGCGACCCATTACAGAACAACTCGTGCAAGTGATCCACTCTGCTCTATCCTGCCGTATCTCTGGAGCATGTGCAAAGCTTATGTGAACTTTTTTAACTCTACTGAGATTTAGAACAAAGCTCTAAAGAGGAAGTCAAACCTCTTAAACAGCCCGACATTATAAACAGCACTGAAACGGAAAGAGACAATAACGTTTTTCAAACTACACATCACTGAAATATATCACGACTTTACTCTACTTTTTTCTCTTTACTTTACGTTTTTAACAGTGTGATATTTTGACTAATATGTCATGGTTTCATATTAAATAATCTAAAGGTAGAATCTTTTTGGCCAATTTTTTTTTAATTGTGGCAGTTGTAGTTATACTGTAGTTTCTAAATGTGTTTAGGCTACTTTGTTTTAATAACAAATGCTGTAATTTTGAGAAAAACTAGCTAAATTGACCTAACCATAATAAGAAGAATCCATCCATGGTCTTACCTATGCTTTTGGCATTGTGTAAGGGAAAGTACATCAAGGGGTTTTAAGTCTGGACCTTCATTGGAGTAAAATTATGGACAAAGTCACCCTCCCGTAGAAGATATGTTCTGTTCAATTGATTACTTGCATGTATTTCTCACTTTGTTTTAGATGAATAGGTCTGGATTTGTTTTTCAAGTTAACTGTGAGTAAATGTTGTCTATTTTGGCGGATATGCCTTTCATATACATGGGAAATACTGTAAGTGACCAACTGTTAAAACACTTTCTCCTATCCCAGCTTAATATGTTGAGACAACTAAAAGTAGACCATTTATACAGGGGTGTAGATTCCAGCGGGGTGGTATCAGTACTGTATACGCCATATAGTGTAGCTATTAGCATATGCCAGGATTTTGCATATACTCACCTAAAATGAGTGATGATCAGGGCCAGCCCAAGCATTTTGGGGGACCCAAGCAGATTTTCAAAATGCCGCCAAACACGTGTTTCATACCCGGAAAGGTGTGTGTGTGTGTGTGTGCCCGTCCACCACATTCTCTGCACTGCCTAATCTTTGGTGATCACAATGAAAATGCCGCATTTATTTTCAGTGACCTTTTCTGTTCATTTTATTTAAAATAAGTGACTTTCTGATGTCGTGTACTGTATGTCTTCGATACATAAGGGGAAAATAATGTAATTGGCAAAAGGTGGACTTAATCCCGGATTTTTTCACGATTTTTTCTAATTCACGTACTCATCTCTTCGTGTCTTTTCTTCAAAGCATATGCAAAATTTCTAATAGTTTTGGCAGGTTCCATCAGGCTATTGGCATGCATATAGCTGGTCTGGGTACCCAGTGCAATTTTACCTAATTGCAAATAATCATATGGCTATACTAAGCTAGTGGTAGTGGGGCTCTTGGTGGCAGTTGGGGCCCTATGTAGTAGCATATGCCGCTTATTAAGCATGCTCTGGTGGCCAGCTCTGGTGATGATACGTACAGTATGGCCACCAGAACAATAAGTAGGCTTTTGACCTGTAACTTTTCAATCTACAGACAAAAGGCTTCAGCAATTGAGTGAATTGTGAAAAGTGTTCAGAGATTCTGTCTAAATGAACACAGAGCAGCAAGAGGCAGGACCGCTGAACTGAAGGCATGGGCAAGATAGACCGTCCATGCTGAGAACTCTATCAGGGGCGCGTTTCCCAAAACCATTGTTAGACAACTATGGTCGCAAGTTCCATTGCTAGCAACATAGTTCAACGATTTGGTGTTTCCCGAAACCATAGTTCCAATGAACATTTGCAAACAGCAATCCAAAGTTGTGTAGTTGGAACTGCAGCCTTTTTATCTGTGGTTGGAAGCATAGTTTCTTATTAGTTTGCTGTGTGGACATCATTTAACACCACTGCGGATTCTATATCTTTTATTTCATATATTTATTTAATTCTGTCAAGACTTTGACCTTGTTAACATTCATTTAATAAAATGGCTTATTCCAGAGTTTTGCAAAAAGTGGTGTACTGAAACATCATGCAATATAAAGGTGTATGCAGCCATTTTAGGGATTAAAGGCTGTTGAGAGAAAGCACTTTATCACATATGGTTTCTGTCAGAGAACACAACTGTAAAACAGTTCACGCTCACGGGCAAGGAAGAGGCAAGAAACCGGCTTGACATATAAATAACTTTTAATGAAAAACTCAAAAGACAAACACATCTCTCTCCCGCACCGCCCTCTGCAATTGGCCTTTATCCCTCTCGGTGGCTTGATTAGCCTAATACGGGACCGGGCGTGTCGAGTCACGACCCGGCCCCGCCCTCCGCCGTGTTATAACAACTTTTATGTGTTTATGTTAAAGCTACACTATGTACGATTTTTTTGTCAGAAAAAAATACATTTGCCTTACCCCAATTCACTATGGTAAGCCAATAATAATTATTCATATTTTAGAGCTGTCAGGATGGATTCGGTGGGGAATTGCATACTTACGTCTGTCATCCATGCGTATTTACGTCATGACCATAAATAAAGAAATGAAGGTCCCAGAGCACGAGTGGTGATAGGTATGGCAATTGTAGCCACAACAAATGAGCAACCTTGACCATGAATCATTCAAAAAGGCAACCCTCTTGGAAATTACCCCTTTTCAAATTAAAGAAACCTTGAACCGAGAAGAGTCTTCAAGCAAAAAGGTAAAGCAACAGAGCCTGCAATAAAACACGAAAGGGCATCAGACTGGCTTTTTCAGAGGTGGTGACAACACAACTGAGATCTGAAAGGATTAAAACTGACCCAGAGATGGCTATTTCTTGCTTGACAGGTAAGATATCTTATTGGACTGATAGTTTGCAAGGTAGCTCTCTTAGTGCAGTAGTTCATTAGTGCCACTTTAGGGCGTAAAGTTGCCTGGTAGATGGGGCTCTGGCTTGGTTGATCGTGTCTACGATGGCAGGTGGTAGATCAGCTAGAACTTCCGCATCCCGTCCAGGGGCCAGACGTGGAGGTTTCAGAGGTCTGGGTACGGATGCCAGAGCGTGCCCTGTCCCTGAGAAAGAAGGTCCTTCCTCGGGGGAATTCGCATGGGAGGGACTGTCGTGAGGAGTATGAGATCCGAGAACCATGTCCGAGTGGGCCAATAAGGAGCCACTAGAGTGACTTGTTCCTCGTCCTCCCTGACCTTGCGCAGCACCTGTGCAAGAAGTCTCACTAGGGGAAATGTGCCAGCGCATCTGCCCCAAGGGGAGCCTCCATTCGGGCGTACCAGAGCGGGCAGTGGGAGGTCTCTCGGGAGACGAACAGGTCTACCTGAGCCTTGCCGAACCATTCAAAATCAGCTGGACCGACTGAGGGTGAAGCCTCCACTCTCCGCTGGGTGAACGTTGTCGTGATAGTGCATCCACCACCACGTTGAGGTTGCCCGGGATGTGAGTGGCACGCAGCGACTTGAGTCCAAAGGAGGAGACGACGGGCGAGTTGTGACATGTGGCGGGAACGTACGCCACCATGGCGATTTATGTACGCTACCACGGTGGTACTGTCTGATCAAATCAAGACGTGTTTGCCAAAAAGTACAGCCAACAACTCTAGCCAGTTGATAAGCCAGCGCAGCGGGGCCCCTTTCCAACGGCACGCAGTCGCGTGCCCGTTGCACACGGCGCCACAACCCAATTTGGAGGCGTCGGTTGTGACCAGGACATGTCGGGACACCTGCTGCAAGGTGACTCCCGTCCGCAGAAAGCAGAGGTCTGTCCAGGGTTTGAATGTTTGGCGGCAGGCAGGCGTGATGATTACACGGTGCATGCCGCGGCGCCATGCTCGTCTCGGGACTCGAGTCTGGAGCCAGTGCTGGAGCGGTTTCATATGCATCAACCCCAGCAGCGCAACCGCCGTGGAGGACGCTATATGCCCCAGGAGATTTTGGAAAAGTTTTAAAGGGACCGCTGTGCCCGGCCTGAAGGCGGTGAGGCATTTCAGCACTGACTGCACGCGCTTGTTGGTGAGGCGCGCTGACATTGAGACTGAGTCTAACTCCATGCTGATGTAGTGAGACAGACTAATGTCTTGTAGAAGTTTCTGCCCCTAATGTTGTAATTTGTGTATAACCGTGATTTCTTCCTTTTATGCATAATATTAACTTTTATGATTTTTGTGTTATGCAGTGTGCGTAAGAACAGTGCATCTGTCCGTGTTATTGTATCCCGCCCCTCAGTATTCGGTGGTTTGGGTTATAGCCTATCAGCATGCATTCGTGGGGTATATTAGGGCGGCTACGTGTCGCCTAGATGTGTGTCATGGTCTGATGGCATTCCCCTTTTCCGGTATTGGGCGCTTTTGCTAAAAAGGTATGTGTTGTCATTTGTTTGTTTGTATGTTTGACATTAGGCTAACTGCCTGGCTCTTGTATCTTGTGTTAATGTTAGTTTCGTTGTAGCCTATGTGATTAGCGTTTGCTTATGCGAGGCTTGTATCGAGCTCTGCTGGCCAACTGCTGCCTTCCCTCAGTCAGCCGTTCCATACAGCCGTGTGTGTGTGTGCAGCCATAATTATGGCTATAGCTTCAACACTTTTGGTATGTGAATGCCTTAAATACGATGGTGATTGAAACCCATGTGGGTTTCATGTTTAGTTTTTTTGTAATTGTTTGTTCTTTTATAGATTAACTAATCTGCTCACCAGAAGGTGTCTGTCTGGATGGAAGCTGCAGGGCTGAACTACGCTGCTGTTTTGTTTTCTGTTTTGTTATACATTTTTGTTTTGGTATGTTTACATTATTAACTCTGTTTCTGGCTCCAGAAGTGATGTTCCCTCTCTCACAGAAAGAAGTGTGATCCGTTCTCTGTATGTGTATATCCTGAGCCACAGAGATCATCATTAGAGTTTGGAAATGGTGTTATTTTGTATTAATAACATTTTATTTTTTTTTATTTTTTTTTGTGTGAAGTTGGTCCTGGTAGGGTGATTTGTTATTAGCTCGTCCCTACCCTTCACACCAACATTATGTGTTGTATGTTAAAAATCAGTTTGTTTTTTTGTTTTTAATTTTATCAGTATTTTGTTAATTTTCTCTTCTGTGTTCTCTGAAGGCTGAAGGCCTAGTGCAGGGGGCTAGCTGTTCCCCGCTAGATGGTGATAGTGCCCCTTTCACCTGTGGAGTGCTGTGGGTTTCCAACTGACTCGCCTGTGTTTGTGTGTGTGTGAGTGTACACTTGTGGTGCAGAGCCGGCGCCAGCCGAGCGCTGATGAGGGGGCGTCTGAAATACCGAGAGGGGGCGTTCACATTAACGCACGTCACCACTTTTTGCCAATTTAATTTGTGTGTACCAATACAAATTAAAACATCTCCAGTTAACTAGCAGAGCATTTATTTAGTTTGTTTGTCAAATTAGAGTCGTTCTCTAGCGCTGAAATGTGTTGTTTTTTTAAATCAAGTGATCAAAGTGCTCGTTGCCGCTTCGATCAGTGAAGCGGATACATTGTTGTCTTGTGGCTCGCACAGTCTTCACATGGACGCGCTGATATAGAACATAAACTTTAAGTCTTTAGACTTGCAATACCGTATATAAGATCTCATTAAACGAAAAATAAACACAACTGTAGACTACTATTTAAATCCATTGATGGACATCGTAATGTTATTGTACATCTGATTTTTAGCATTTTATTAGAAACAACTGTCTGCGACTAATTATTAAACATTTTAAATCATAAGCAAAATATTAGATCGTAGGCTACCTGTAGTCTCAGTAGAGCTGCAATCTTCTCTTCGATGAGTGAAACCTCCTCAGCAGTAACTCTTTCCATTCGTCTCTGAATTTTCTACTTAGGTCATTTTCAAATGCCAGCTGGATCAGATGTGCTTTTCGTCTATGCAACATGCTGCGTCTGTGCTCAGAAAATACATTCTTAAGCGTTGAGAAAGAGTTCTCGCACATAGCAGTCGATGCCCCAAATGTTAGTGCGTGTTTTAAGGCAGTCAGCACCACTGGCATGGCTTTGAAAACGCTGGAGTACTTTGAAAGAAGTTTGACCAATGTCACTTTCTCGTCCTGGCCTGTGGACAGCGTTTGCCAAAACTGACGTGCAACTGTGAACTGAGACTCCACCATTTCGGTGCTCGTTAAATCCAGTAGTAGTTGCACTTTCCCCGCATTCAAAAAGTTCTCACTACCAGGGTCCAGTGCATCCAAAGCTGCCATGTAGTTGCTATTGCGTTCGCTGAAACGAACGGACATTTCCCCCAAGACAGAGTCAATAATGCTAAAAAACAGCCGCTTGCACTCCTGTTCAATGTTCACTTCACGCTGACCAACACTTTCATCCACAATGTAGTCTTGCAGAGTTTTGCTGGCCTGTCGCTGCCGTTTCGGAGGGGCAGGAACCGCATCATCTGCACCTATACTTTCAGCCCACAGTTTCGCAAACTCTGCATCTGATCGTAGACTTTCAATGCAAGAAGAAGCGCTGCCAATGAGCCGAATTGCCGTCATTAGATCCGTTTGTTCAGCTTGCAGCATCCTATTCGGTGGATCCATCAGGCACAAAACTTTGTACATCACACAGGCAAGAAATTTGAAAGTCGGTTCTGTGATGGCCTTGTGGAGTCCAACAGCTTCAACTTTTATGTCAGCACCTTTTCTTGTGGTTGCGATTCCATTCAGAAAATCCACAAGGGTGTCGTGCGATTTCAGCACCATGGACACCGTCTCAAGGTGTCCAGTCCATCGTTGATCCAGCAGCCTTTTAAGCTTATCTCCCTTATACTGTGCAGCTACAGTGGGCTTTCTCAGAAATTTGTACAATGCATTGCAAATGGCAAAAAAATCTTCAACAGCGCTCTCGGATGAAACTGCATGCACTATAACCAAATGTAACTGATGATTAAAACAATGAATGTAGGGCACTTCTCTGTTTAATTTGTTTTGAATATGTTTCTGCATGCCTCCTTCTCTTCCAGACATAACGCTGGCCCTGTCATAACATTGACTTAATATTTTATTTGTATCGAGACCAACATTTGACAGCTTCTCAAGTACGATGTTTGTGAGTGACAGGGCATCGCACTTGTCTGTGGTCAATACTGACAACAGCCTCTCTTTCACTGTGCAGTTCTGGTCAACATATCGAAGAACAACAGCGACATTCTCATTGCCCGTCGGGTCCTTGGTTCCATCCACTTTAATTGTAAACCATGACTCCCCAACATCTTTAACAATGTTCTCTGTCACGATTGTACTCATCAGTTCAATTAAATCATTTTGAACATCGTGTGATGTGTACGTAGCATTTTTTGGAATTGTACTGAAGGCCTGCACTAGCTCTTTGTTTTTTCTCAGCGTGTAATCAAATAGAGACAGGAATAGTCCACTGCCCGCGTCACCTCTGTCATCAACTGAATCAACGGTACCCCTCAATGGCAGTTCGTTTGATACCAGGAATTCAATTATGTCAATTATTGAAGACACATAAAAGCGGTTTCGAGAAAGCTGATCTGAATTAACTAGGGTTGAAATCTCTTTTCCTGTGGAACATCGCAATTGCTGCTCTTTCCAAATAGCCATGCAAGCCAGATGCTCTTTACAGTTAGCATGTCTGTAAAATCCTTTCGCTTTATCTGTCGCATGCTTCCAGTTGCAAAAACCAGTACTTGTAAACACCGAGTCACTCCCGCCAAATTTCCGACAGGGAAAACAAAATGCCGAATCTGCTTGCTCTGAATATTCTAGCCATTCCCTATCATTGTACCAATTTGCCGAAAATGACCGTTTACAGTCGTTTTTGTGTTGTTTCTTTGGAAACTGCTTTAAACAGACCTGGACTGGCTTGTCTTTACCGAGGTCCTCTGGTAAACTACACGATGATGGCGTCGGCGAATCCTTGCTTTTGGCGGGCTGAGTAACTGGCAGTGCCGTTAGTGGGGCTGCATTGTCAGAGTCCACACAGCTTATTTGGAGCTCAGATGAGCCAGAAGAAGTAGCAGCAGGTGTTGTGGGTTCTTTCTTTATAATCCATTTACGAATGTCCATTGTGAAACTAACGATATGATGCAATATGCAACCTTGAAGTTATTGGGAATTTAATTATAATTCGTGTTCCCCACCAGTAGCCACCAGTACAGCAAAGAGTGTGAACGCGATGATACCATTAAAGTAATGGTTCACGCAAAAATGCTAATTCTCAAATCATTTACTCACCCTCATGCCATCCCATATGTGTATGACTTTCTTTCTTTCCTCTGCAGAACACAAAGATTTTTAATATAATATTTCACCTCTGTTGGTCCTTAAATTGTGAGTGAATGGTGAATTGCAAATGAATGGTGAATGAATGAACGTTACATTTATATAGCGCTTTTCTGACACTACACTCAAAGCACTGTACACAGTGAACAGGGGACTCTCCTCAACCACCACCAGTGTGCAACATCCACCTGGTAGTGTTCCTGCGGCCCATCATTCAAGAAGTGAACACAGTGAACAAAATGTTTCAGATGGAAAATGCAAACCCATGCAAGCTCTTTTATGAATTCATCACCTTCTATTGAACCTACTAAGAAGAGTCACAAAAATAAACATGGCAGGCACGATGATTATTGACTTTGGCGTGACCACAGAAAGCAAACATCAGCCTCTGGTCTCCAGTTCTAGATTTAGCTGGATAATGAAAATCTTCCAGTTTTAACTATGGAGAACACTAAACAGTGATGCAAAGAAACCTACTTTAATTCGTCATGGAAAAATGAAACAACGATTTAACCATAAACATGCTTCAACTACAGCCTCTTGGATCACTGAGCCTATCCATATTGCTCAATAATCAGAAAAAAACATCAGCTAGCATCAAGAGAGAGAGAGAGAAAGAGAGAGAGAACACGCACTTGAGAGAAGTCACATAAATATCATGTAAAGATGGATATAATGAAAACTTATATTCAATATATAAATGGTTTAAACAGAAATGTTTCTCATGTTTTAAAATTGGTCTTAGAAGCATCATGCACAACATGTGGCAACCACTTCATTATGTTAATGTGTCATAATTTTAAATATGAATTGATGACACTGATACCTAGAACAAGAATTTACCCCCCAGTATTGGCTAGATACGAGTAGCACCAAGTAGTATTGATGCATCTCTATTATTTTTATTTCCCAATTAATCTGCCACAAACATAAAATAAGTAGAAAGTGAAAAAGGAAAACACATCAAATTCTACTTTTTTTTTCATAAAAAGTATTGGACTACTTGTACATTTGTAGAGTTGTTACAAATTCAAAAAGTCATAATTAGACATCCTTATAAGATTCAGAATTTGAACTGGCAGACAATCCAATACACAACTCAAAGAACATAATTTGAGAAACCAGGAACAAACTAATTCTGTCTTGGCTGACCACTTGCGATTGAAGGTAAAAACAAATAATTCCAACAGCAACAAAGGCTTTAGAATGAGGTATGTTGTGACCAAAGGAAACTGCTTTACCTCATGCACATCTGGGGAATATTCTAAAATTGTTAGTGACTTACCAAATTAGTCTGTTGTATAAATATTCTCTTCTGTAAATATTGTAGCAAGATCTGCAGGTCTTTCCTTTTGAAATTTCTTCAGCTGTGGTTCTAAAGAAATTGGAATGTCCCAACTAATTTTTATTGGCGGTTGCAGTGTCAGTGATGTAATAATATGTGTGGATTTTGTGTGCAAAATATGTAGTTATTTTGCTCTATGTTGTTATAATCAATAAATGCAGTAATGCTATTGCAACATTAAATGGAGAAAAAAGTGATTAATTCTGATGGCACGTTCTTATTTTTTGTTTTGTTTTTGTTGTTCTAATGGGTAAATCTTACTGATGTTAGCTGTGTCCAGGTTGTCAAGGCCCTATCATTGCTTATTATCTAAAAGGGGATACATAGCAAGCTTTGGTGGATTCGGGTTGTACCCAAACCTCTATCCACCAACGCTTGATGAAGGTGAGGCATCAGCTACAAATGAACGGGTGAGTGTGCGGTGTGTGCACGGGGGTATTCACAGGTATCCGTTGGATACCATTGAGATGCTATTTAGCGAAAAAAGCATAGAGTAGAGGCTGTGGTTAATTTCCGCCTCACACATCCACTGATTTTGTGAATGAATTTGCCTGATTTTAGGAATTAATTAAGGGAAACATGGTAAACACGCTTCAGAATTTTCTCCCGAGTGGGGATTCCAAAAGAAAACCTCACTAATCAAGGTACTACATTTATGTCATGAACACTACACAAACTGTATGAATTGTTCGGTATTAAATTGATTCGCACCAGTGTTTACCACCCACAAACAGATGGGTTGGTGGAACGATTTAATTAAACCTTACAAAATGTGATTTGTAAGTTTGTACACGTGGACTTTTTTTGGGAAAAGTGGCTCGAGCCCCTGTTATTTGCAGTGTGAGAGGTCCTACAGGCCTCCACAGAGTTTTCCCCATTCGAGCTGCTGCGGCGTGAATAATTGAACCTTGGGAATAGGGACCTTTAAACAGTTAAAATTAAATTCAGTATGTTCTTGATCTTAAAGCAAAACTGCATGCTTTGGGTCAATTAACACAGGAGAATTTGCTCCAAGCTCAAGAACATCAAAGCCGACTATATGACAGGGGCACTTGAGTATGAGAATTCACACCAGGAGATAAATTGCTTGTATTTCTGTCCACCTCAAGCTCTAAATTACTCACCAAGTGGCAAGGGCACTTCGGAGATCTCAAATGTGAGGTTAGGCAAATGGACAGGGGTGGGGCACTTCAGATTTAACACCTCAACCTCCTAAAATCATGGAGGAGGCGGTCCCTGTAGCCTTGGTTATGATAGATCTGGAGAGGGCAGAGCTTGGGCCTGAGGTGACTCTCAGAATAAATTTGTAACTGAGGCGTGCTACAACTATATAATACGCTGATTGAGGCGGCCAAATATGGACGGGATTCCGGTCAGAGAATCAGGGGGCGGAGAAAAGATTCTTCACAAAGATGTATTTATTGAACAGTCTTTGGGTTGTCATCTGAACCAGTTATTTGTTGGCAATGATGTCTGTATTAATGGTCTGAAGGAACAATAAAGAAATATAATTACAAACGTATTCTGAGAATCATTTACACACTGGCATGATAGTCAAACAAATGCAATAACAACGATTAACACAAAATAGACATGGTACACTGTACCATGGTATATTACTAGTATAAAACACAGTGGTTACACAGTTTAGAATACTGCCCATGCTAATACTGATTAGCGGGTTTCTCTCGCGGCAAATTACGGCCGCTACGGCGCTTCAAACGCACCGATAATAGCCGCAGAACGATCGCGGGACATTGGTCACATACATTCAATAAACATATATATATGCAGATGTACTTACATCAAGGCATAAACGCATTATACAAACATAAATACGCGTGCAGAGGTATACATTTCCCAAGACAGTCTTCCTGTGTGTCCCCACAATCATCAGTCCGTGTGGCAAACAACTTCGGTTCCTAGGACAGGCTTTCGTACACAGCCGCCCCCAATTATCCAACAGGAGAATTGTAACACAGAGAAAGTTTGTCTACAGTATCTAAGGATCTTCCTCAAAATGCGGAAGTGGAATCAACCTAACGACTGGACGAGTGTAGGATTTTCCATTAACTCTGACTCGAGCAGTGCGAACTTTCCCATCAGGTCCGGCCAATGTCTCAGACACTGTGCCCACAGGCCACAGGGCACGAGGAAGTTGGGGATCAACAATGAGAACCACTTGGCCCACAGTTAGTTCTTTGCCATTCTTTCTCCACTTCTGCCGCTCCTGTAAACTTGGGAGGTAATCTCTGATAAAGGCAGTCCAGAAATGATCCGCCAACACCTGGCTATGTCTCCATCGGCGTCTTCCAAGCAGGTTGGTAGAGTCGAAAAGGACTTGAGGTAGGGAGGCATCACGACGGCCCATAAGGAGTAGGTTTGGAGTCACTGGGTCAACGTCTGCTATATCTGAAGATACATAGCCAAGAGGCTTGGCATTTAGAATACCCTCAACCTCCGCTAACAACGTCCGCAGCACTGGCTCTGGCACCGTTTGCTCTCGCAGAATGACCCGTAGTGCAGTCTTTACAGATTTTACTTCACGCTCCCAGGTTCCTCCGAAATGAGGAGCATTAGGTGGAATGTGGCGGAATCTGATCTTCTGTGGAGCAAGCAGCTCTTTAAGCTTGGGTGCCATGACATCAAATGTGTCCCGTAGTTCTCGGTCTCCTCCAACAAAGTTAGTGCCGTTGTCGCAGAGCAATTCCATGGGCTTACCTCGTCTTGCTATAAAGCGACGCAGAGAGAGAAGGAATGCATCACTGTCGAGGTGCTCCAACAAATCTAAGTGCACACATCGGGTTGTCATGCACTTATAAAGGATACCCCATCTTTTTTCGTGGCGACGACCAACCTTGATCGAAAGGGGGCCGAAACAATCCACTCCAGTAAAGTAGAACGGTGGTTGGTGAAGTTGCAGCCTGCAGGATGGAAGATCGGCCATTTGGGGAACTTCAGGCTTGGCTCGCCAGAACTGACAATCTTGGCATTTGCGTTGATGCTTACGGACGGCTTCCCGGCCCCGAAGTATCCAATACTGGCGACGCAATTCCGCTAGCACCCTTTCAGAACCAGGATGCAGAAGTCGACGGTCCGTCTCTTTGATTAACAGCTTAGTTGTAGAATGACCAGGGTCTAACAGTATAGGGTGAATAACATCAAGGTCAAGGTCACTAGCTCTACGTAACCGCCCCCCTACTCTGATAAGACCTGTGTCCTTATCATACTCTGGTGCAAGGGATGCCAAACGGCTGGTAGCTGGAATCGGCCGTCCAGTCTTCAAAGCTTGGACTTCTAGTGGGAATGAGTCCTGTTGAGCTTGGGCCAGAATAAGTTTCTCTGCTTCAACGTAGTCATCAGCTTGCGGTGAAGAGTCACTGTCTGCAGCGGCCGCCCCGTGTAGGGACCTGACAGTGGCCTCAACGAGCTCTAGCCATGTGTGAGATTGATCGGGGTCTACTAGTAACTGATTGGCGACTTTGACAGTGC
The DNA here is from genome assembly GCA_032164185.1 of Moxostoma hubbsi. NCBI lineage: Eukaryota > Metazoa > Chordata > Actinopteri > Cypriniformes > Catostomidae > Moxostoma > Moxostoma hubbsi. The sequence goes on from JAVLUX010000011.1 coordinate 35,694,467, forward strand.
CGATGAATGCAGTTTTCCTCAACTCGCTGATCTCCGATTCTACCTTAGTGACAGGTGTAGATGGCCACTGGTCAGAAGGTTGAAGGAGGAAGTCGGGTCCTGAACTCCACGGGTGAGGTCCTGCTATCTGGGTCAGTGTCAGGCCTCTTGTGATGTGGTCAGCGGGGTTGTGAGCTGAATCAACGTACCGCCATTCAGCCGTGTCTGTGAGGGTCTGGATCTCTGCTATGCGTGTCCCTACAAATACCTTGTAGCGACAGGACTCAGAGGTTAACCAGTTCAGCACAGTCGTTGAGTCAGACCAGAGGGTGACTGTCTGGAAATTATGAGGCAACTCAGTCTGGATCACTTTAGCTAACTGGGCGCCAGTCAGGGCTGCACTTAGTTCCAAACGAGGCATGGAGAGGCATTTCCTAGGAGCCACTCTGGATCTGGCCAGAACAAAGGCGACATGGACATGGCATTGATCATCAGTAGTACGCAAATAGGCCACTGAGCCGTATGCTCTTTCTGACGCGTCACAAAATATGTGGAGTTCCCGGATGGCACCAGGGTAATCAGCACAGGCTGGGGCATAAGGTCGAGGAAATTGCAGCTGAAGGAGATTAGGAATCTCTCGTATCCATGTTAGCCACTCCTCTCTTAGCGGTAAAGGTGTTATTAGATCGTCCCAGCCCAAATTCTGCTTCCAGAGGTCTTGGATGAGAACTTTGGCCCGGGTGGTAAATGGGATGATATACCCAAGCGGGTCATACTGACTGGCCAAGGTCTTGTACACGTTTCTCATGGTAGGCTCTAGGGGCTCGGTTGATCGCAAATTATAGCCTAGGGTGTCACTGAGACAATCCCACCATAGGCCCAGAGTGGGTTCTTGTAGGTCTGTACTGACTTTCGTCAACCACATTTCACTGTTAACAGACCGGGCTTCTGTAGGAAGATGTTCGATGACAGAGGGTACGTTGCATGCCCACTGCCTTAGATCAAAGCCTCCCTCAGATTTAATTGACGAAGCCCATCAACTACCTCTTTAGCTTCATCAGAGTTTGAAGTGCTGTGCAGGCAGTTATCAACATAGAAGGAATCCTCCACTATGTTAACCAGACTGACCTGGTCGTTCTGGTGGCCTTGGGCGCTGCGCTGGAGGGCGTAAATGGCGCAACACGGGCTGCATGTAGTTCCAAACGGAAGCACCTGCCATTCATATATTTCAGGCTCCTGGTCTCTGCACATGTCCCTCCAAAGAAACCGCAACATTGGCTTATCCCTGGGCAGCAAGCGTACTTGATGGAACATAGCTTTAATGTCCCCACTCACGGCTACGGTGTGTTGTCGGAACCTCAGGAGCACACCTAACAAAGTGGATCCCAGCATTGGGCCAGGAAGCAGCTGACTGTTCAAGGACTGACCCTGATGTTGAAATGAACAGTTAAAGACGATCCTGTTCTTTCCATTGTGTTGTACGATATGATGCGGAATGAACCAGGACTCCGAGGTATTGTGTGCTTCTTCTGCGGTTATCCTGGCTACATAACCCGCAGATTCCAACTTGCGGATTTCAGTACAGTAAGCTTTTGCTAAATTAGGATCTCGTGCCAATCTGCGCTCGATACTTCGAAGGCTAGGAAGAACAGCACTCTGGTCTGTATGGAATGTTGTCATGGGCATGCGTCGGAGCAATGGTGTGGCATAACGTTGAACGCCATCTACGTTCACACTGGTTGTGTCGTTCTGGAGCATAACGAGAGCTTCTTTGTCCTGCTTGGACCTGGTAACCATCTTCTCATTGTATGGGAAAGTGTCTACTTGCCAGAGACGTTCAACGTGCCGAATCAGATCATCTGGAAGTGGAGTGGTGGTAATATGAAGGCACTGCTGATAACACCGTGAGGGTTGCTTGGGAATCATGGGACCCTGAAGAGACCATCCCAGCTGTGTTCTGATGGCTATTGGACCTCCGTCTGGTCCTCTGCATGCAGGCTGTATCGGCATTAAGAGGTGCGGCATGTCAGAACCAATGAGGAGTAGTGGTTTAACTCTGTCAACAGGGGAAAGAGGAAGATCTCTCAGATGACGATAAGCTCGTTGGAGCGCAGCCACTGGATAGTTATGTTCCGCGAGACTCAAACCAGACGCAGTAAAGGCATTGGGTATAGTGAACCTCTTCATGGGTTTGGTGACTGCTGAGACCTCGAAGGAAACGGACGAACCTGCAAGTTCTGTGGGAGATTGCTGAACAGTCTGTAAATGAAGTAACTCTGGGGTACAGGTAAGCTTGAGCTGCTGCACAACCGGGGAAAGCACGAGTGTTCTCTCTGACCCATCATCAAGGACGGCATGTGCCTCCATTGTGTGGTGTTCATTGTGAAGGAGGACCTTGATGACCTTTAGCATGACTCTGGGTGTACGGTTTGGTCTGTCCAAGAAAACCCGGGTTGATGGGAGGCTGACGGTGAGGACTGCACTGGTAGTGTCTTGGATGGAATCATGAAGAACTGTGAGATGTAGCTCTTTACAGGTTCTACATGGACGTTTAAGGTTGCAAGACTCTACAGCATGGGACCGTCCACATCTCCAACATCGTTTACCATCTCTAATCCAAGATATAATCTGGGAGGTAGTCAACTTCTTGAATGCCTCACAAGAGTTGAGGTAGTGATCCCTGTTGTCACAATGAGGACAGTATGGCTTGGGCTTGGAGCTGAACTTAGGGGCCGACGACTCAGGAGTCTTAGCTACACTCTCACGTGTCAAGAGAACTGGCCTTGGCTGCCCTCTTGGATAAATTACTCCCCTAGCTCTACCAAGGGGCTTCGGAGCCTCACTCTGGAACATAGCCACTGCTCTACTAGAAATACGTTTCGCTTGAGACTTAATCTGGAGCCAGTCTGCGAAATCAGGTAATGTGTAGGTCTTGTCGGTGCCGGTCTGGAGAATACCCCGACTTAAGCAGTATTCAACGAAACCGTCGCGATAGGCTGGTGGCAGTTTACTTAAGAGACGGTCTACATGCGAGCCACACAAAAGCTCGTACCCATTCTGGCCTTCAAGAGTTCTCAGCATACCCACTAAAGACTGTACTGACAATGCAAATGAGTCAAAGGCATTAGCATCACCCAACTTAAGAGGTGGGGTGCTCATGATGGCACCCAACTCGGACTGAACAAGCTGTCTTGGTTGTCCATACTTGTCTTGAAGTGCCTGCAGAGCAGCAGTGTAAGGCTGGGGATGATACATGAAGGATTTAGCTAGCTGATGGGCACTAGGAAGTCCCAAATGACTCAAGAGAACATGATATTTATACTGTTCACTGATATGATGGTGATTACTTAACAAATTGTCCAATGCTAACTTAAACAAAGCAAAGTCACTCTCAGCACCACTCTCGAAAACGGGTAGCGTGGGTCGTGGAATGCCATAGACCGATGCGAGCAGAAGCTCTGGACTCGGTTGAGGTGAGTAGGCAGTGGGGGGAAGAGGCACAAATGCTTTAACACCAGGAGCATGAAGTGTCGTCGCCGATGCTTGGTGGCTGAAGACAGGGAACTGCGACGGACCTGGAAGGGTTATCACCAGCGTTGTTGCTGTCTGTTGTAGCCTGTAGCGAAGGGTAGGTAGTGTGGCAGTAACAGGCTGCTGTGTCACACGCTGCATGCTGCTACTCATGGGGTACGCAGCAGACGTCGGGATGGTGAACACTCCTGAAGATTGAGGGGGCACATTCGACGGTAATGACACACAATGTACTGGCACAGCATTAGAAGCCGATGGTGCAATGTCAGGGACTGGCGATGAGAATACTCGTGGCCCTTGGTTACGTGCAGCAGGTGTGGGTGCATCCGCCGTGTGTAAAGCTGGTGAGACCCAATGTAACGGTCTAGGTGATGCTGCAGAGACATCAGGATCAGGCAGTACTGTAAGACAGGGAAGCAGCGTCGACGTCACAGCGGGCGATTGGAAGGGGGGCTGCTGAGATTCAGAAGACATGAGCTGCGGTGAGCAAGCCTGGCTGCGCCATGATGAAAGCTGTTGAGCATTTGGAGAACTAGAGTCTGCAGGGACTGGAGTAGTCGCTCCAGAGTCTGCGGAGAGCATAGAGGATACAAGCTTAGCTACTTCGAGTTCAGTCTCTGCTTCTTGAAGCTTGCGCTGTCGTTCTAGTTGTTTCAACAGGGCCTCCTTTGCGGCGAGCGCTTCCTCTTGAATGCGCTGGGCTTCTTTAGCTTGTACCTGCAGTCGTTGGTATTCCAGATCAACCAGCGAGTCCTCTACTACTTGCTGCCTTAGACTGTCATACTGTCTCTGTTTGATCTTCTCCTCCAACATAGCAGTCTGGACGCTAGAGAGCTCTGGTGGGATGTAAACGCCAGCAGACGTAATGGAACGCCTACTGGTCCTGGATTGAGAGCTGACACCACTGCGAGACGTTTTCCTCGAGCTGCTTCGGGGCTGACTGGGACAGTGAGAGGAAGCCTTTGGAGGAAGGTCCCCAGCAGGGTGATAGCCAACATCGTAATCATCCAGATGTGTAGGCAGATTAATCTTGCGTCGAGGTCTGGACGCTGTCTCAGATAGGTCACTTTCTGCTTTGTCCATATTGATTCTGTCTTGCTCTCAATCCGGCTCGAAGGACCACTTTGTAACTGAGGCGTGCTACAACTATATAATACGCTGATTGAGGCGGCCAAATATGGACGGGATTCCGGTCAGAGAATCAGGGGGCGGAGAAAAGATTCTTCACAAAGATGTATTTATTGAACAGTCTTTGGGTTGTCATCTGAACCAGTTATTTGTTGGCAATGATGTCTGTATTAATGGTCTGAAGGAACAATAAAGAAATATAATTACAAACGTATTCTGAGAATCATTTACACACTGGCATGATAGTCAAACAAATGCAATAACAACGATTAACACAAAATAGACATGGTACACTGTACCATGGTATATTACTAGTATAAAACACAGTGGTTACACAGTTTAGAATACTGCCCATGCTAATACTGATTAGCGGGTTTCTCTCGCGGCAAATTACGGCCGCTACGGCGCTTCAAACGCACCGATAATAGCCGCAGAACGATCGCGGGACATTGGTCACATACATTCAATAAACATATATATATGCAGATGTACTTACATCAAGGCATAAACGCATTATACAAACATAAATACGCGTGCAGAGGTATACATTTCCCAAGACAGTCTTCCTGTGTGTCCCCACAATCATCAGTCCGTGTGGCAAACAACTTCGGTTCCTAGGACAGGCTTTCGTACAAAATTCATTCCCCTCGGTACCACCTCACTGTCGCAGCTCACAGACGTGGCCAAGTTGCAAGCCGAATTCGCAGACATGTTCTCACCTCTCCTCATACAAACCTCATAGAACACCATATCGAGACCATATTGGTGGTTCATAGCTGTCCTTCCTGAACAACCTTTTCTTGTGTTTTGGAAGAATTAGAGGCAATTCTTGAGATTGCCGTAATAGAAGTGTCACAGCTATTTAGCCAGCCCGGTGATTCTGGACCTAAGAGTGACGGGACAGTCCGGGTCTGTGTAGACAAAGTGAACACTGTGTCCAAATTTGACGTGTAGCCAATGCCTCGGATTGACGAGTTGCTCAGTCAGTTGGACATGGTTCAATTTTATTCAACACTGGACTTAACAAAGGGTTATTGGCAGATCCCTTTAACTCCAATCTCCTGAGAAAAAATGTATTTTTCCACACCGTTCGGCTTACACCAATTTGTGACACTTCCATTCGGTTTGTTCGGGGCCCCAGCTACGTTTCAGCATTTCATGGGCAAAATTCTCACACCGCATATGCTGCAGTGTGTTTAGATTATACTATTATTTATAGTAATGGCTGGTGGTGGCACATGCAACATCAGAAAGCTGTCCTGATGTCGCTGCCCAAGTGCTTGCCCAAGTCAAGGACACAACTGGCCCATACGGGGAACGTGTGCAGAACACTGCATGCAGTATGCTGTTCCATAACAGAATGCAGAACACTGCTCACTATACAATGTCCCATAACACACCAACACTGTTTGTATTGGGCATGTTAAAACAAATCCTTAAGCCTAAAGAAGGTTATGTGCCAAAAGTTTTGACCACTCCCCTCCGGGCTTAGGTTGTCACCCTGCAAGCTTTCTCTCCTCCTCCGTTTGGATCAGGATTGGCTAAGAGTCTGTATATGCTTTGTTCGGTGAGGGCAATGCATAATAATATTGGCCATACGAGTCAATTCAGGCTGTTAGAAAGCTCTTGGTTTGCCTCAGAGGCAGAACAAATGGTTTGGCCGTCTCAAGGCAATTGAGCTTGCTTACAATTTGTAAGGCAAGCAGTGTCAAGTAGGTGTTAAATCATTCTACAAGGAGCAAGGCTTCTTCCTGGGCTTGGGTATCCTTGGAGAACATATATCTAGCAGCAAGCTGGACTTCCCCCAACACATGTGCTAGGTTCAATTACCTGCATGTTTCCTCCTTTTTTTCCTAGATTATTATAACTGTGAAAGAGGGTTAAAATGTCAATGTTTCACTACCCTGACTAGCTAGTGTTGCTGGTAATGTTTTGCCAAGATAACCTGGGCATTTTCTCTTTTCCCATTTCTGAATGCAAAGAAGAGCTCTTTTTCAATGGGTTTTCAATACTATGTTGGCTAGTGAACATAGTTCTAATGCGTCTGAACCAATAGCATGGCATTACGGTACATGATTCCCATTGCATCAGCAACTGACACAAAGTAATATATGGTATTTGATTCATATTTGGTTTCAATATTCTATCTCAACATGCATCTCTTATTAATATACACTCAGAACCATATGGCGAATAAAGCAACTTTTAGTTAAAAATAAAGACTAATATGGCTAGAGTCTTCATCTCATATGAATGTATATTTGTAGAGCGGAGGAGGGCACGCCTGGTCCCCCCAATCAGACTGATAAAGATAAAGGTGACCGGTGATGACGGTTCGAGAGAGAGAGAGAGAATTACAGGTAGCTGCTCTGTGTGTTTATGTTTGTGTGTTTTTCATTTATTTCATCATTAAACTATTATTTATTTTGTCAGGTCGGTTCTCGCCTACTCCTTTCCCTTATACCCTTTACACTGGTGCCGAAACCTGGGAAGAAGGAGGGATGCTCGTCAGGGAGTCTTCAAAACTGCCATCCACCCAGGGCAGTGCCCCTGCCATCCGCCGGGGAACAGAGTAGCCTGACCACCTGGATGCGGAGAATGGCCGCTGTCCACGAGGCAAGTGGGGACTAGACTCCCCAACTGCCTGGAGCAAAGGATCCGCTGCCAGGGGCGGAGGAGCGCCCTGCTGTCCCCCAGAAATGTGTAGGGGTCGAGAAGACCACCGTCCACAAGATGAGGAGGGAAGCGACTCCTCGACTGTGGTAGGGCTGCTGCCAGGGGCAGAAGAGTGTCCCAACGAGTCGTCGGGAACATGGAGGGGCGTTCTGTCCACCTGGGGTCATAGGTCTGACTCCGGTCTGCCTGGGGAGGAGCAGCTGCCGTCCGACCTGAGAGGGTGGAGGAGTGATTGAGGACCACGCGACGGTGCATCAGAATACCGGTGAGTGAGGTTTTTTTCCTCTCGCTCTCTCTCTCTCTCTCTCTCTCTCTCTCTCTCTCTCTGTCGCTCCGTGTTGGCATTTCCCTCGCCTGCTTTGTTGTTTTTTTTGCCCTGCTGTCTCCTCCCAGGTCAAGCAAGGCGAGGATGACCCGCCAGCAGACGGGGCACAAGGCAAGGAGCATAGGGTAAATATTGAAAATTACTCAAAAGAACATCAATATGACAAATTAGTTTTTTTGTTTTTTTCCGATAAGTATTGATATCATTTTCTCGCCCAGTCCTATCAATAGGTATAGATTTGACAAAAAATTGGCAGCTGTTTTAAGTTCACAGAAAACTGTACGTGTGCTGATTGCAAGACGTTAAATATGGGACATATCTCTCTCTCTCTCTCTCTCTCTCTCTCTCTCTCTCTCTCTCTCACACACACACACACACACACACACACACACACACACACACACACACACACACACACACAGAGAGGGAGAGAGAGACAGAGAAAGTGAGGGGGGAGAGGTGGCATATACAGTATACTACAGAAACATTGATAAATGTGCTAGGATTAAATTGATGCAACCACTGGTCGGTGATCCTAATGAGCAACACTACCCAAGTACTCTTCAATATTTAAGAGTCCTTTGTGCTGAGTCAAGTCAATTCTGAAGTAATTTTAGTTTTAGAGTCTAAAGTCAATTAAAATGCAACTCGAATGATTTTTTTTTTTTTTTTAGATGAAAACATATAGTAAAACATCATATTTAGACCCAATGCAATGTTTTATTGGTTTGATCTTTCAATACTGATTTTTGTGTTCGCCTCCCCAGAAAATTCCATCACAGACAGCCACTGCTGTAAACACATTTCTGGAAAATGCATGTCAGCCTGTCTGCATGACAAAATAAATCAGTAATTTTCCATGCAAACTTTTTTGCATTCAGTCCCCATTTTGTAAAGTAATAGGTCTGTGTTTGGTTTTCAGTTGGACTGTGAATCAATATTTGTTTGTTTTTTTGTAGTCTTGGTGTGCCTTCATACATCGCTTGCTGACAAAAAGTAACCGATTTAGCTGAAAATCTAACATATTACATATAAACCAAATCAGTGTTACCTTGTCTGAGTGAAATATCCTTCATATAGTGCTGGATGGGGACTAATAAACAGGCCCAGATAGACACTGCAGAATGTTTTAGCATTTTCTGTGCTGAATTTTGGACAAAATTTGCAGAAGTGTTTTACGATTTACTTAAACATCGTAAAACTTAAATGGAGCTGAGAGTACAAGACTCAAAGTGGTTGCTGTAGACACTGTCAGTGTCAAATCAACCAAAATGCATAATAAACACCGTGGGGTTGGGGAATTATGTGAATGGGGGGCGTTACCGTTCTGCAGAAATCTGCAGACCTTTTTGCAGTGTACGTTACTAAACACATGTAGGAGATTGTGTAGCCTACCATTAAGGTAGTTGTAATGTAAGAAACTTTATAAAAGAATTTAGATGTACTGTTTGTCAGTAAAATAAATTACCAGTATACATTTTATACATTTCAGATTTTGAACTGATGAATAGCTGGTTGAAACTATTATTCAAAATCATATTCATTATTCATACTCTTTATACAATTTTATACAATATATATTGAATATATATATATATATATATATATATATATATATATATATATATATATAAATTGAAAAGTAAAGTACTAATGTGATGCTGTAGCGGTGACTGAAGAGGTTAGTCTGCAAAAGTCAAATATACAGAATAAGTTCATCCTCATTGCATAATATATATATTTATATTAAATACACTTTTACATGCAAAGCCTTTAATTCATTTGTAGAAATAATTTTTACCAACCAATAGCATAAAAATGCACACAAATATACATACATTTAGATAAAGAAACCCACTATTCTCATTAAATGTGTGTACCTGTGTGCATGTGTTTGATATAGTTAGGGGATAGTTTTTACTATAACTAGTTATAGATTATTCTTATACAGCATATATAATGTGTGTGTGTGTGTGTGTGTGTATGCGTGTCACTATGTGAGCGTTAAAGATTCAATCTTTAGGGTAATACACTTTGGCACTGCAGGAGGACTGTAGAGAACACACATACAACTCCTTGCGAAATATTACAATTTTAATGCCAGAAGGAGGCTAGTTTCCTTTTCTCCTGCTTCTGCATGATGAACTGAGCAGGCTGATCAAGGATCTTCTCCTGTAATCTGATGGTCTTCTGTATAAATATTTTCTTGATTTTTTTGTAGCTTCTATAATAATTTCTACTGAGACCTGAAAGGAAAACAGGCAAACAGAAGTTGTTATTCAATGGTGGTTATCCAGGACAGAAACCAAAGGATGTATGCTGCCCTCATGTGGCTGTGAGTAGAAACAACAGTTTTCCACTTCTGGTAAAGTAATGGTCTACATTAAAGGAATGTTGAATCCAAAAAATATATTTCTGTCATAATTTACTCACCCTCATACCATCTCAGACTTGAATGCCTTTCTTTCTTCTGCAGAAAACAAATGAATACATTTCCAGAGATGTATGATGTTTTTTTGGTCATAAAATGTAAGTCAAAGGGGTCCAAAACTTTCAAGTTTCAAAATGGCAAAAAACAAATAAGGTACTCCAAAGGCCTTGAGTGTTTTAATACATGTCTTTTGAAGCGATATAATTGCTTTTAGTGAGAAAGAAGGCAGAAATGCAGTCCTTTTTGACCAAAATGCTTCATTTCCGCCGATCTCAAATATGCAGGTTCATGAGAAGAAGCTTGCTAATGTGTCTTCGCTCTTGACATATGCGTGCTTGCATGATCTCGCAAAGTGAAACATTTTGGTGATTATGGACTCACCCAGAGCTTCATGCCACTTAAGAAGACAGTCTCACCTATATGTAAATGTGTAATCATTTCCCAATTTTTCTTCATATTTGATTTGATTATTTTAGTCTGGTGCAGTTCCGCCCCCTGCTGAAGAAAATAAGGTTTTATATTAACTACACTATACTTGATGCAGGAAATACATGATGACAAAGATACATTCTGAACTATTTTTCATGCATATCTATATAATATTCATAAAAAGTTTAACTTTCTATAGTGAATTATTTTTTATAGTTGCTCATCTCAGAGTATCTGGTGTAAATAGCATCTGCCACACATTGCAGCTATTTGCAGCCCAATAGTCCGGTGGAATCACTGTAATATTCGATAAACTGAACAATTTATGTCACTGCAGTGGTATGGAATGTAAAGATGGTGTTAATATGTGTAGAGTTGTCTTAGCGACGCGACGCTGAATCAGCAGTAAAAACAAAGGTTATTTTTTTCTAAGTTAAGGTTAGGTGTGGGGTTATTGGTTAATTTAGAGTTTCAATGGGACTCTAAGAAAACACAAAGTACACACTGCAGTGATGTCTATACTGTGTGTTAGAATTTAAATATGGGTGCAAATAGTATCAGACACTATTTGCACCAGGGTGTAATTAGAATCTACCATTATTTGCGCCAGGGTTGGGGTGCAAATAATATCTGGCACAATTTGCACTGGGATGTAAACAGCATATACCATAATTTGCACCATCTGCCAATATTGAATCGACCAGAAGTATTTTTATCCATGGAATTCATTGGTCAAAAGAAGAACTATTTGGGCACGGTGGCTCAGTCGGTAGCACTGTCGCCTCACAGCAAGAAGGTCCTGGGTTTGAGTCCCAGCTCAACTGTGCCTTTCTATGTGGAGCATGTTTTCTGTGGGTTTCCTCCAGGTGCTCCGGTTTCCCCCACAGTCCAAGTCCCCAAGATTCCATTGGAGACCCTAAATTGCCCACAGGTAAGAGTGTGTATGTCTGTGTGTGTTGCCCTGTCCAGGGTGTTTACCTGCTTTCAGCCCAATACTGCTGGGATAGTGCTCCAGTACTACCCACAAACCTGCATTAAGATGTGGTGTTTTTGATGATGTTTGTTGAGGTTAGTTCTTCTGTAACACTAAGCAGAGATGAGACAAGAGATGATGGATCTAAATGCAGGCTTTTTAATTGAGATGATGAAGATGGTACAAACAATGTAGAGTAATGCAAAGAACCAAATAGTATCATTCATATTTAAAGAACAACGATCACAGGAACTTACCAGGAAACATTAGAACTGACAGTGAGTGAGTGAAACTAGAGAGAATATAAACAAACTGATGATTGATAAGGGAAGAGGTGAGGTAAATGGGGAACAGATGGCTGTGATGAGGGTAGTGCAACATGGGAATTGTAGTATGGGGCAAGCTAACAACAGAAAACAATAACCATGTCAAAATAAGAGTCCTTATGAACAGAAAGGTGACAAACTGTGACAAGCAAATAAACCATAAAGCAACATTTGAAAAGAAGACATGTATGTCATAATGCAATAACCCCACCCCACACAGCACCACCATCTCCATCCCCAATTCCTGCCAGATTATAGCTGTAATCTGGGTTTACAGAAGGTGGTACATGTGACGTGCCATCTACTGATGACTAAGAACAAATGCACTTGAGCTTCTACTCACAGTCCCTATAGCTCCAGGATTTAGTAGTCTTGTACAGTGCTCCACAACGGGCGGTACTGGCAGGACATTGGGGATGTCCCAGAAACCAGTTTGTGTTTCAAGATCATTTTCACTGATGCAGAACCATTCTCTTGCTAGAAAGCACAGATCAGTCCACATGTATCATGTTTGAACTGTTGTGATTTTCCATAGAGCAGAATCCATCATATTCTTCGAGCTCAAGCTTGCCAGGTAAGTATAATGGTATCTGCAGTATTCCAGAGCTTCCTCCCATGTCTGATTTTGAGGCACCAAAAAAAAATAAAAAAAAATACTATTTTCACACAGAAGAATGTGTCCTTAGAGCTTCATGATGAGGAGCACAGTGAGTGTAGTCTTCATCTTTACCCAGTGAAGAGGTTTTGTGAGTGTGCAATGATCATTTGAAGATGAGGTCAGAACTTTTCATGATGACATGGAGTATCTTTACTGACATAAAACCAATGACACAAGAGTAATCAATCACAGAGTATGTAATGGAGTCCAATCACAGCACACCTTTACAGGCAGGACAAGCAAATGTCAGATGCATTGAAACAAACAAGCCACTGCAAATTATCTCATTATATTTAAGCTTGAAAATGTTTCTAAGGAAACTGGGGGCAGGTGTAACATGTAGGCAGGTGGACAGGCAGACAAGAGCAAGCAAGGACGAGACAATAATGTGTAAGAACCCAAGTGCAGTTATTTTACTGAATCCAAAGTGAAAACAAAAAGAAACCAAAAACCAAACATCTAGACTAGAAAATGATACAGACTGGACTAGACTATATAGTATATTTTTATATATTATAGTATATTTTATATATATCAAACATAGAAAAAGTACTTGTATAGAATATTGTAAACAGTTCAAAGATTCACAGGACAGGAAGGAGGACACGGGAACAGGGTTCGTCACTCAGGTAAGGCTTATTTTAATTCCAGGATAAACAATACACGGGGGTAGAACATAGACGTGGACTTGTTAAACATAAACTCTTTCACAACGAACAGATATGTAGTGTCTCTCTATATTGCCAATACTGGACTGGCGACTCTCTCTCGAACTGGAGGCACTCAGGCTCTTTTATGCCGCTCTCCCCGTACTCACTGAAATTAGAGACAGGTTTTAGACATAATTTAGCTCAGGTGCAAGCGCCCTTACCGCTTTCCCTCTCCGGACGGGCGCTTGACCACGCCCCCGCTGCCACATACCCCCACCGTCCGACTCCGGCCTGCCTACCACTCCCCCCCCCATTTCTGGAGAGGAAGTCAGCGACAGCCATCTGCACCCCCAGTCTGTGGACCACCTCGAACTTAAAAGGCTGGAGAGCCAGATACCAACGGGTGATCCGGGCGTTAGTATCCTTCATGCGGTGGAGCCACTGCAGTGGGGCGTGATCCGAGCAGAGAGTGAAGGCCCACCCCAGCAGGTAGTAGCGGAGTGTGAGGACCGCCCACTTGATGGCCAGACACTCCTTCTCTACAGTGCTCTACTTCGTTTCCCTTAAGGAGAGCTTCCGACTGATGTACAGCACAGGGCGCTCCTCCCCCTCCACCACCTGCGAGAGTACGGCCCCCCAGCCCTCTGTCTGAAGCGTCCATCTGTAATAAGAAAGGGAGAGAGAAGTTAGGTGAATACAAGAGCGGCCCTCCACAGAGTGCGGCTTTAACTCGTGTAAACGCCTGTTGGCACTGCTCCGACCATTGGACCGGATCTGGAGCCCCCTTTATAGTGAGGTCAGTCAGCGGGCTGGTGACATCCGAATAATTAGGCACAAATCTTCTATAATAGCCCACCAGCCCCAGGAACTGCCTCACCACCTTTTTGGTCTTAGGTCTAGGGCAAGTCGCAATCGCCGCGGTCTTATCAATTTGGGGACGCACCTGGCCATGACCCAAGTGGAACCCCAGATACCGTACCTCCACACGCCCAATCGTGCACTTCTTGGGGTTTGGTGTGAGCCCCGCCCGCCGCAGCGACTTCAGGACCGCCCTCAGATGTTGTATATGCCGCTGCCAGTCATTACTGTAGATAATGATGTCATCTAAATAGGCAGCGGCATAAGCGGAGTGCGGGCGGAGGATACGGTCCATCAGACGCTGGAACGTGGCTGGGGCCCCGAACAAACCGAACGGAAGTTTCACAAATTGGTGTAATCCGAACGGCATGGTGAAGGCTGTTTTCTCACGGGAAATTGGTGTCAAGGGGATCTGCCAATAACCCTTTGTTATGTCCAGGGTCGAATAAAAGCGAGCAGTACCTAACCGATCGAGCAGTTCATCAACCCGAGGCATTGGGTACGCGTCAAATTTTCTATAGTCCACACAACGTTGACTTTTCTATAGTCCACACAGAACTGCACAGACCCGTCACTCTTGGGAACAAGACCGACCGGGCTGGACCAGTCGCTGTGGGACTCTTCTATTACTCCCATATAAAGCATCGCATCCAATTCGTCCCGAACAATTTTCTTTTTATGCTAGGGGAGGCGATAAGGGCGGCTACGAACCACCACCCCCGGCTCGGTCTCGATGTGGTGTTCAATGACATTTGTACGACCCGGTAGAGGAGAAAACACGTCTGCATACTCTTTTTGCAACCTGGCAACCTCTGATCATTGGCACGGGGAGAGGTGGTCTCCACAAATGACCGGGGCATTGTGATCGGGCTTTGGATTTACCTCCGGTCCGAGCTCCGCCCTCTCTGGAACCACTGTGGCCAACGACACAGGGACCGCCTCCCTCCATAATTTGAGGAGATTGAGGTGGTATATTTGATATACCACCTCAATAATCGAGATCCCCCACTCGTCGTGTGACCTCAAAGGGTCCTTGCCACTTGGCGAGTAATTTGGAGCTCGATGTGGGAAGCAATACAAGAACTTTATCTCCCGGTGCAAACTCCCTTCACTCTGTTCCCCTGTCGTACAGTCGGCATTGGTGTTCTTGGGCCCGGAGCAAATTCTCCTGTGTTAGAGTTTTGCTCTAAGGTCAAGGACGTATTGAATTTCGTTTTTTGCTATTCGAAGATCCCTCCTCCCAGCCTTCTCATATAACATCCAAGACACCGCATGGGCGTCGCCCATACAGTAGCTCAAACGGAGAGAAGCCGGTTGAGGCTTGCGGGACCTCTCGCACTGCAAACAACAGGGGATCGAGCCATCTGTCCCAGTTTTTACATCCTCGTGTATGAACTTACAAATCATGTTCTTGAGTGTTCTGTTAAAACGTTCCACTAGGCCATCTGTCTGCGGATGGTACACGCTAGGGCAAATCAATTTAGTGCCCAATAGATCGTAAAGTTCGCAAAGTGTCCGTGACATAAATGTTGTGCCTTGGTCGGTGAGGATTTCTTTTGGAATCCCCACACGGGAGATTATTTTGAAGAGTGCCCCAGCAACACTACGTGCTGAGATGTTGCTTAGAGGCACTGCTTCCGAATATCGAGTTGCGTAATCCACTAGGACTAACACAAAACGATGTCCCCGTGCTGTCCGTTCTAATGGCACGACGAGGTCCATTCCAATTCTTTCGAAGGGGACCTCGATTAATGGAAGAGGGCGCAATGGCACTTTTGGGGTGGCCGGTGGGTTTACCAGCTGGCTTACACGGCACGCCGCACACCACCTGCGGACGTCACAGGTAATGCCCGGCCAATAAAAATGGGCTATTAGACAGAGAAGTGTTTTTCTTTCTCCTAGGTGACCCACCATGGGATTATAATGAGCCGCCTGGAATAACATTTCCCGGCGGCTCCGTGGAATCAATAGCTGCGTAATATTTTCTTTTGTTTGAGTGTCCTGTGTCACTCTGTACAACCGGTCATTTATAATCTAAAAATAGGGGTATGCGAGAGTGATGTCCGGCTGAAGACGCTGACCATCAATCATCTTTACCTTGTCGAAGGCGTGCTTAAGGGTCTCATCCCGTTGTAACACTCCCCTATATATAAAAATAGGAAGTATTAACACACTCAAAAGGATCGGTGCTGCTCTTAAGTGATTCGTAATATGGAGGAAGAATCTCACTCAAACACAGATGTTTAACAATAAACCCAAGTGTATTTAAGAGATCACAGATATATACAAACATATAATGGAACAACGCTGACAAGACAGTGATATGTATATATATATAAATATATATGTTGAGGTGGAAATGTCAGGTAGGTATGTAAAACGTCTTGTTCTCCAGAGTGCACGCACAAACAAACAATGTTAGATCGGTCTCACCGGTGTATGTTCAAGCCGTGAGCAGGATCAGTGCGGTAAAGTGACTGTTATAAGTCCACAGAGTTGAGTAATCCAAACAAGCGTTATCTGGTAGTACTCTTCCAAGGAACGGCATATCATGCTCCAAAAAACAGCCAGCAAAAAGGATAATCCACGCGGATACAAGTTGTCGTTGAGAGTGAGGAGCAGCTCTCTCGATGACCGGCATATCGGTCTCTTTTATTCAAAATACTAGTCCTTCCTGTTTACATGTTGCGTCATCCCGTGACGAGATCTCACGGGAAGTGATCGCGAGAACATGTATGGGGGCGTCAATATCACATTAGTCAGGGTAAAATACAGCTTACCGGGCAAAGCAATAAAAATAATTGACAACCAACAATTTAGTCAATTAGCATCATTACAAAGGTGCTTTGCCTTATGTGGCAACGTTACATAAATCCCCCCCCCAGCCTTCGGCATAGGAGGAGTTCGTCTGTACCAACGTTTCAGATTCACCACATTTATAATGTCTGTTTTATATGGGTCACCCCAACCAACTGTGTAATTTATTGGCCCCATTTTCCTTATTATTTCAGCCGGTCCCTCCCACTTGGGCGCTAGCTTGGCAGAGTATTTATTGGAAGAAGATGAGAGAGGGTGAGTTTTTATCCAGACTAGATCTCCCGGCTGGAATTGTACATCCTTCCGTCGGGCATTGTAGTATCTAGCTTGTCTAGCGTGTTGCACTCCTACTCGCAGCTTTACTTCCTCTGCCATGATCTTTTGTCGTTCAATTTGGTTATACGATGTTTGGTCCGGTGTGGGGGGTTTGAGGATCAACCTCTCTAGTGGACCCTGCAGCTGTCTGCCCATCATTAACTCAGCAGGTGTTCTACCGGTAGTTTCTTGATATGCTGTGTTGATGGCAAATCTTAACTCAGGTAACCACTGGTCCCATTTCTCGTGATGGTGTCCCACATATGACGCAATCATCGTTTTTAATGTCCTGTTAATTCTTTCAGTCAGGTTGGTATGCGGGTGATAGCTGGTAGTAAGTTTTTGGAAACTTACCCAGGTTTTGCAGAGCTCTGACAACATATTGGAAGTGAATTGGGCTCCCCGGTCAGATATGATGTACTTCGGCACCCCCCATCGTGTAAAGATCTCTTCTCTGAGAATTTTGACGATCTTAGGGGTCTTACTGTCTCTAAGGGGGAACAACTCTACCCATTTGGTGTAATAATCCACTAGCACCAGTAGGTAAGTGTTTTGTTTCTTACTGACCGGGAAAGGTCCCATGAAATCCATCCCCCAAGTGTGACCTGGTTCTGCCACTTGAGTGTGCTGTAAGAATCCGCTGGGTTTTGTGTTGTCATGTTTGTATTTCTGACAGGTAGAGCATCCTTTGACGTATTGCCAGACGTCTTTACGTACCGTGGGCCACCACGCCACCTCCAAGAGCCTCAGTAAGGTTTTCATACGTCCCAGATGTCCTCCCAGAGGGTTATCGTGTACGTAGTGTAAGAATCCAGGTATTAATGCCTGAGGAACAACCAGTTGGAATTTATCTCCGTTATTCTTGACAGGCACCCGGCGATATACCACCCCCTGGTGGACCTCAAAGGTAATTTGGTGATCTTGAACCTTTCTGGCTTTTTGTGACATTTGTAGAAGAGACACTGCATTGTCACTACTTTGGGCTTAAGCGATTTCATCTAATGTGTTGGGTATGTCAGACGCACATTTTGTCGTTGTTGTTATGGCCATACAGTGCACCCTTTCTCTCTCCTCAGATTCACAGACTCGTGACAAGGCGTCTGGCCCCAGGTTTAGACATCCTCTCCTGTGATGGACTTTGAAGCTGAACTGCTGCAGCCTAAGGGTCCATCGGGTCAGCCGAGAGGAGGTTTTAGGGCTATTGAAGGCCCAGGTTAAGGCAGCATGATCGCTATAAATGTCAAACTGTCTCCCTTCAAGGTAATGCCTCCATTTTTCCACCGCCCAGACTACAGCCAGACACTCCTTTTCAGACGTTGAATAGTTTAACTCAGGTCCACGTAAAGTTCGTGATGCGTAAGCTATCACTCTTTCCCCCTCAGGGGTTAGTTGGGTAATGATAGCTCCTAAGCCCACATCACTGGCATCAGTGTGTACCTGGAAAGGTTGGTTGAGGTCAGGTTGCATCAATACAGGTGGGTCTTGTAATATTGTCTTGATGTTTTCGAAACCTGTCTGGCACTCAGGAGTCCAATCCCATTTTACTCCTTTCTTTTTTAAGTTGTTTAACGGGGCTGTGATGTCGGCAAAGTGGGGAATGAACTTGTGGTACCATCCTGCTAATCCCAAGAAGCGTTGGAGGGCTTTAATATCTTTGGGCTGAGGATATTCAGCTATCGCCCGGGTCTTTTCCTGATCGACCTCCACTCCTCTCTCTGAGACTATGTGTCCCAGGAACTTTAACTGTTTTTTAAAGAAGTGACACTTGTTCATGTTCAGGGTAAGCGATGCTTGGCAAAGGCGTTGCAGAATGGTGTTAAGATGTTGGACGTGTTCCGTTAAAGTTTGTGAATAGATTATTATGTCATCAATGTAAACAAAACAAAACTTCCCTCTCAGTTCTGCTAGGACCTTCTCCATCAGCCTCTGGAAGGTGGCTGCCGCATTCCGTAATCCATATGGCATGGAGCGGAATTGGAATAGTCCTTGGGAGGTGATGAAAGCGGTTTTGTTTTTACTCCGTTCCTCCATTTCAACCTGCCAGTATCCAGACTGCAAATCCAATGTACTGAACCAGGAGGCGCCTTCCATGGATTCCAAGATGTCTTGGATGATAGGCATTGGATATGCGTCAGGTATGGTCATACTGTTAAGCTTCCTATAGTCCACACAGAACCTGTAAGAACCATCAGGTTTGGGGACCAGGACTACCGGTGATGACCATGGAGAGACGGAAGGTTCGATGATGTTGTCTTTTAGCATTTGTTCCACTTGATCATCAATAATCTTCTTCTTGAAAGGTGAAACCCTATAAGCTCTGGATCTCATAGGCATTTCGTCTGATAGTAAGATTTTGTGTTGTTCCACAGATGTTTTGCCTAGGACTTTGGAGGTAGTATGAGGCCAATTATCCATCAGCCTCCGTAATTCCTCCTGATTGTCGGAGTCCCAGATGGGAGCAACTTGTGTGTGTACGTCGTAGATTGGGGGATCCCAGGTTGGCGGTAAGGCGTAATAGAGACTCACAGCAGCAGTGGAGCATACTCTTTCACCCATCGTACTAGTAGACAGCACAGGATTTATAAGTGCAGTAAGGAATGGATGATAATTATATCCTTTGCCCATTTTCAGTCCATATCTCCCTTGTCCTACATCCACTATGGCTTCAGTGGCTCTTAGGAAATCCAGACCAGCTATAAGGGGAAAGGCCAGGTGAGCATCCTTCATTATATAGGAATCCAGCCTGCATACCTTGTCATGCCACTCATAACAGACTGTTTTCTTACTAATCGCCTGGTGCATTTTTCCATCAGCCATAATGAACCGTTGAAGAGGGACTGGGGGGTCAGGTGTCGCTTCCCCTCCTAACTGTCTCCACAGGTTCTCCTGAATAAGGGTGTAAGTGCTCCCAGTATCCAGCACTGCCTTCACCTCTTGTCCTTTTATCGTTAGAGGCACTACTAGAAGGGATGTTATAGGATGGGGTTGTGCAATGGATAATCCTGCTAGACTTTTAGAGGTATTCCGTTCAGGAGGTCTTTTAGTCGCCTTTTCTTTACTGTTCAAATTGCCCACTTTCTGCCAGTAATCTTTTGCTCCCATCCAGTCTTTCTCTACCATGGATCCTACCTTCACCAGTTGTTCCACAGACTTCACCGTCCCTCTCAGACAGCCCGCAACCCTTGGGTTGATGTTATTAAGGATTCGGCTCACCATTTCCTCTTCAGTGATAGCTGGCTTCCATTTTAGGCAGAGGGCTCGGTAATCGTAAGCGAAATCTCTCAACCGCTGACAGGGTTGTTGAACCAGGGCTCTTAACTTATCCTCCACTTCGGTAAGGTAATCCTCTGGGAGAAAAGCAGACATAAAAGCATCCTTGAAAGATTTCCAATCAGTTACCTTTGCCTTTTCAGCCTTCCACCAGCTCTGTGCAGGTCCTTTGAGTACTGTACTCAGAGTTCCGACGAGCTCCACGCTAGGAAGAGGCCTGATGTCCAGGAAGTTTTCACATTGTTCAATGAACTGGAGCACATCAGATGTCTCACATGATTCCCCAAAGGAAGGAAATTCCAGTCGTATTGGGGGTCTCCCACAGAAAGACGAGATACTGGACATAAGTGAGGGGTGAGCCATGCTCGTTAGTGGAGCTCCAGAAGTGACATCATAGGTAGCGTTGATCCTAGTGGCAGGTGGGGTTTTAACTCTCGCTGCTGGAATGGGAGTTCTCACCTCTTTAACAGTAGAATAGGAAGGAACGGGGTCAAAAGTCTGCATTTGAGAACGAGATGGGGTACTGGTGAATCTTAACTTTTTCATTTGACTTTCCCATCTTGCATCTCTCCTCAGAAAACAGTCAACCACGGCTCTCTCCAATTTCTCTATAGACCCTTGGAAATGATCTTCTAAATCTGCCAAGCTAGCGTTCACTGCCTCCCAGAAACTGGTTTCTCTATTAAGAGAACTATCTACGGACAGTATTACCTCCTGTTCATTATTTTGTACTTTTGCACTAAGAGCCAATAAATCCACCTTTAGTTTATCAATCTCAGATTGCATTGTTTGTACAACATTTACATTCAATACCTCTTTTTCATCATCCTCATCATCAGTTTTTTCATCATCAGAAATATACATGGAACTCAGCATAGATGTTATTTCAGCAGCAGGGTTACGTCTGGTAACAAATGGGCCTGCTGTGAAATCAGCCACTAGGGCTTCATCAGTGCTACCTCTTAAATTAGTCACATCCATATGCATGATATCAGCATGTATATTTCGATCTCCTCCTCCATTTATATATGCTTCTTCCTCCATTTTATAAACACCAGAATCACTATTTAACAAAACAGAAACAGCACGTTTCCCCGTACGGGCCACCACTATGTAACACTCCCCTATATATAAAAATAGGAAGTATTAACACACTCAAAAGGATCGGTGATGCTCTTAAGTGATTCGTAATATGGAGGAAAAATCTCACTCAAACACAGATGTTTAACAATAAACCCAAGTGTATTTAAGAGATCACAGATATATACAAACATATAATGGAACAACGCTGACAAGACAGTGATATGTATATGGAAATGTCAGGTAGGTATGTAAAACGTCTTGTTCTCCAGAGTGCACGCACAAACAAACAATGTTAGATCGGTCTCACCGGTGTATGTTCAAGCCGTGAGCAGGATCAGTGCGGTAAAGTGACTGTTATAAGTCCACAGAGTTGAGTAATCCAAACAAGCGTTATCTGGTAGTACTCTTCCAAGGAACGGCATATCATGCTCCAAAAAACAGCCAGCAAAAAGGATAATCCACGCGGATACAAGTTGTCGTTGAGAGTGAGGAGCAGCTCTCTCGATGACCGGCATATCGGTCTCTTTTATTCAAAATACTAGTCCTTCCTGTTTACATGTTGCGTCATCCTGTGACGAGATCTCACGGGAAGTGATCGCGAGAACATGTATGGGGGCGTCATTATCACATTAGTCAGGGTAAAATACAGCTTACCGGGCAAAGCAATAGAAATAATTGACAACCAACAATTTAGTCAATTAGCATCATTACAAAGGTGCTTTGCCTTATGTGGCAACGTTACACCGTGACTGCTCCAAAGGGAAATCCACTTCAGGGAATTCCCTGAGAAGGGGAGGGGCGGAAGGCCCACCCCTTCACTCGTCATCCCGATTCGGAACGGTCGAGGATTTCCTCGGCTCCGCCTCCCCTGCCAAAGCATCACACATCGCACATCTCCTTATTTTAGTGCAGGACCCATCCTTACAAATTCCCCCTAATATATCCCTAAATGCAGGCCAATCGGTCCCCAAAATCAGAGGATGGGTGAGGCGGGAACTAACCGCTGCCTCCACTTTATGTTTTTTCCCTCGGAATTTAACTAGCAAGGTCACCATCGGATAGTTGTGAACATCCCCATGCAAACACCTCACCATTACCCGCTTAGTCGTGCCCAAAGCCTGGGTTGAACCAAGTGTTGATGGATGGTGGTCTGATTACAACCGGTATCCAGCAAAGCTTGGTGTGTACCCCCCTGGATTCTTTTCCGGAACCCGGTATGCTCCAGCCTGATCGGGGGCAGCATGTGGGAGATTGGAGACCCGAACCACCGTCCCCACCTTCACCAACGGACACCGATCGCGGAAGTGGCTCAGATCCCCGGACCTCCGACAGGCCGGCCCAGGCACCACACCCGTACCTGCTTCGACGGACGCCCCCATCTGAGGGGGAGAGTGGCTGTAGGTTGTGGGGGAGGGACGAGAGGAGGCTGATGACTGGGGTGTTGATCTCAGCCAGGCTCCTCAACTGCGAGGGGCAGGAACAGGCCCTGGAGAGAAGACAGAGCAAGAGGGTTGAGGGGGAAGGGAGAGAGTGGAAGAAAACACAGGGGGAGGGGGAAGAGAGGGAGAGAGAGAGAGAGAGAGAGAGAGAGAGCGCTCATCCGCGCTTGGGATCGCCACCATGTGGTCCTCTGCTAGCTGGACGGCTGCCTCCAATGACGCTGGGCGGTGGCACTGGGCCCACTCCGCCGTTTTCCTGGGCAAGCGTTGGACAAACTGCTCCAGCACCACCTGATCGACGAGTCCCTCGACGTGCGGTCCCCCACTAGCAGCCACCTACGGCAGGCATCACGGAGCCGCTGGGCAAAGGCGAACGGGCGGTCGGACTTTTCCAGCTTCATATCCCGGAAGAGTTGGCGGTTTTCTTCGGGGCTCCGACCAACCCGTCGCAAAATGTCTTTCCTCAAATCAGCGTAGGCCAGGAGGTTTGTTGCCGGCAGTTGTTGAGCCGCGAGTTGGGCTTCCCCGGACAGAAGAGGAACAAGGCGGGCTGCCCACTGACTCTGCAGCCAGCCCCAAATTTCAGCGGTTCGTTCGAACAAATCCAAGAACGCTTCTGCATCGCTTGACCACACCCCGCTGCCACAAATAGTTTGAGCATTATTTTAATCCAGGAAAATAATGATGAGACTGTAAAGTCTTCGTGACCTTGCTGAGCAAAAGCTGGGCACTCAGCCATGACAGAAATGTACTAGGGAGAGAGTTCTCTTCAAAGCACTGAATGGTATAGCCAAGGTATCTTATTAGCCTGTTATATTCTATTTACTTAGAATGTATACTATAAGCTAATTGTCAAGATTCCACCATTAAAAAGAAACAAGAGTGAGATAAAGGTGGCAAACAAAGATAATGGAAAAGCATGCTTATTGGCTAAAATGGCAAAGAGAGGTGTGCTTATGAGGTAATAAAAGAAGTGTATAAAAAGTAACATTTGAATGAGACAATGGACGCTACAGCTGGCATCTCGGCTTTGTTTTGCTCAATAAAGTCTAACCTTTGACACCTGGAACTCCTGGATTTCTAGAGTTTTCTTGCTAAGAAGACTTCAGTATTCCACAAAAACTACAACCTCAAAATAACAATACTCAACAAAGGACAAAGGCAAACATGAGGGCTTAAATACACAGACATATCAAAGAACAATGACAAGACTGAACTGATAACAAGATAACCAATGTCAAAACACAACTAATAAACAGATAACAATAATATAAACAAGAACCAATCAAAAGACAAGACTAATAAACATGATGGAACATGAGGGTCACATGACAAACAGGGAAATCTCATGACAAACAAGGAACAGGAACAAGAGAATCTAAATTTACAAGATAAAAGACATGTAACCAAAATTTGAAAACATGAACAAAAGCACACAGATGCATGATATATATACCCCCTCTAAGGGCGGATCCCGACACCCAACACAAAACAAAACAGGAGTTCAATTGGGGATTGTAGTTCAGTTTCTCATAAAAGACATTAGGTCTGTTCCAAAACCAAGTAAATGTCCTATGGAGGCAGGATTTTAAGACATCAAAGATGCACTTGGAACATGAAGGTTGTTCCAAAAGGAAGGTATCTTAATTATGCTGCCTCTTAAGATATCTCATTTGGACAAATTCTAAGGTATCATCGTATGTATCCTTCCCATGGTAGGCAATCCCAGAATGCACCGTGATGAGAAAAGTGAAAATATAAATCCAAGATGGTGGATGAAGTGAGAGAAATTTAGATTATAAATATACTAATAATCCATTACTGAAAAGTATTGATAAATAACAGTTTAATATGACAAAAAAAACAACTAGTTTACCCAAAATGTGTGTGCTTATGCTCATTAGAGGATTGCGTAACTCAAGTCATCTGTACTGAAATCAGTTGTGAGTTGATTGTCCTATGCGCTGTTTGTAATGTTATGATTCATCTCAGAGGTTGTTGGATTGGTTCATGGCTTAGAACTCTTTATAAAGTACTTATGAAAACTCTATGGAAGAAATGAAATTGGAAAATACTTCCAGAACCAAGAAGGCTGAAAAGTGGGTGGGGACTGATGCACTCTGCAATGACACAATCAAGTCAAATAAAATGCAGAATGCAAAAATTTACTTTGTTTCATTTACATGGTAAAAAGATCCAAAGACAACTCTCAACCAAATTAACTACAACACTTTGCACATGACATAGAAAATTGTGCCCACAGCAGCAGAAGCTTCTAGATGGCTTTTGATAACAGCTTAATAAACATTTTTTTCAGCAATACACAGCAAAAATATTTTTTTTCTGGTTTATTTCTGCTATTTTTATAAAGTTTTCTTTGACCAACAAAAAAGCTAGCTTTTTGTAATTAAGTGTAATTCTGGCTAATTGAGTATTAGTGGCTTATAGATAACAATATAACCAAGGACAAAACAGAACTAATAAACAGATAACAAGACTATAAACAAGAACCAATCAAATGAAAATACTAATAAACATGGTGGAACATGAGGGTCACATGCCAAACAGGGAAATCACATGACAAACAAGGAACAGGAACACGGAATAGAATCGAAACTTTCAAAATGTAAGACATGAAATCAAAATCTGAAAACATAAACAAAAGCAAGACGCCCAACACAAAACAAAACAGGAGTACGATTCGGATCTGGGGGGGGGTGGAGACTAGAGGGCACTGGAGACCAGGGCAGAGTTGGCAGAGGACCCGGAAACCAGGGTGGAGGGCCCAGAGACCAGGGCAGAGGCGGTGAGAAGCCAGGAGACCAGGGCAGGCTAGGAAGATGGCCAGCAACGTGGCCAGATAAGACAGACATAGGCCAGGGAACTGGGCCTGATGAGGCAGTGTGGCAAGGCGAGGTAGTGTGGCATAGTGGACTCTCAGGGGGCAGAGCCGCTGGAGACTCAGGGGTCAGAGATGCTGGAGACACAGAGGGGCAACAAGACAACACTGAGAGCCAATGAGATGTCAAAGCTGTTGTACCGCTTTTTGATGATACACATTTTGAATGTTTAAATATATGTGGGATTTGAGTTGTATATTGGATGGGACGATAATTGTCAAATAAAGATTTCAGTATAGGTCTGTTGCTCATGCAAATCTATCATTTGGCTTAGGAAGACTTGACCTGTGCCTATACCTTATCTGCTTTAAATAGTTCAAGCTCTAAAAAATTGTTCTAAAAAAAAAATTAAAAATAGTTTTTAAATTTTGTATCCATTCCATGGTTATAAACCAAATTCTAGCTAACTTTGGAATTTGTCTGAATCAAATTTGAATGACTTACAGGAAGGTCAGCAACCACAAACGTTAGAAATTGCAATAAATGTGCAATAACCTCCAATAATAAAGAACCATGTTGCTCTTAAAGACTATATATACCACGTGAATAGTCAATTGGCAGTCTTTTTGCTTTAGCTGTATGTTTTCTCTCAGGGGGTTGCAGCATGAAGCATTTACATATTTCCATTGATAATGGTATACATCACACTCTTTTTATTTCCATTCAAACGTTCACAGAATAAAGGCATCTCTGACTCTTCCCAGGACATGTTTCCGTTGACCACTCTTTTATCTGGTTCACCAAAAGAGAGGAAACATCAATGCAGGGGATCCATATTTTCCTTAAAAAAAAAAAAAAAACCTAAATGATGTTAAAAATCAGAAAATTAACAAAAAATTTTTTTGCTTTATATAATTAAATAATACCTGAAATAGGCCTACTTCAGGAAGGTGGGGGTAGATGCCCCATTTTAGTTACTACAGGGGAAAGATGACCCCATATTAGGGTAAACCTGTCCCAGCTAACACCTGACTGTAACAGTGACATAACATTTAGTTTATTTTATGTTTTACAATTATGTAGGCTACTTTGACAATTTAGTTGAATTATTAAATAATGACGCAATAATGACAGAAAAATAAAATAATACTATATATACTAGTCAGAGTGGTTCATCTCTAAATTAAACATTTTGGTATATATTATAAACAGTCTTTGAATATATACATACTTATATATAGATGCCCATATTCTTAATTGAAGGGATGCCAAAATAGCAAAACTAATTCAGATTGAATGGTTCCAGTCAGCATATAGATTATGATGTTTTGTGAAGACATTTAAAATGTATCTTACTCATGGAATTATGAAATAATAAATTTCAACCCCATGAATTATATTATTGATTAAAATATTAATAACACCAGCTACAACTGGGGGCCTTTTGTCTCAATTCTGAGAGGGGCATTTTGCCCCAAGGGCTTATTTTTTTCTTTTTCACTTCAAAATAAAAACTTTAAAGATAATTTTTTAGATATTTAGATATTTTTTATTTTTAGATAAAAAAATTATCTAACATAAATTCACAGATCCCTCTAATCATTTGTTACCGCGCACTGTGGATGGAGCGGACTGGCCGTTAAAGCGCACAGTCTCCCGCTACCGACAATCAGCGGCACCAGCACGGACACACACACCACCATTGCGCGGTTAGATCTGTTGGCTATAAGCATCCGTCAGAGGGCGAACCCGCCACGCCGCTCCTGTCCTTATCGCTGCCTTCCAGGTGTTTACAAGCGTTTTATCCGGATCAGCTGATTCCGCAATGTGTCTGCTATGATCAGTGCATTGTTTATGTAATATGAGCAATAAGACGGCGAAAGTGCCTCTAATAACATGGAACACCTACAGTATAGCCCGTGTCTCTTCGCTTCACGGATTATGCATTCTTATTGTCTAATCCCTGTGAGTTTTTCGTCAGATGCGTCTTGAAATTTAGGAATTTACACAGACGTTCTAGCGTTCAAAATCAGCATGACGGTGCTCAACGGGATGTAATTGAGCCTTCATATGGGACTCCCCCTTACTTTGGCAACTTAATTTCTTGAGTTGCTGTATTATGTAGACAGCTAGAGAAAGCACCGCTAGGGCGCAGTTAGGTCCCATAGAGACCGCCTGTGTGTGATAACAACCCATGTGTTTTGCTCCACGGTTTCATATCTGTTGTGCACAGTAACAGAGGCGCACGGGTCACAGTCCTAGAACACCAGACAGCGAGGTTATAAAAGCGGTGAGTACGAGTTAACGTTGGCTAGTATATCCTAATGGAACTTCTGAGATAAATATAAACATGTTAAAGTTTAAGCATGTAGGGAAATGGAGCATTGGCACTGATTTATTGTATGTGTCTGTCCCCCACCTATTTTGGGAGAAACGAAACTTAACCTACGGTCAACTAATTTCAAAGAAGAAACTTCTAAGATGCTTGAAAATTAATCATCAGTATATTGGCTAAGAATAACAATTTCAATTATATTATATAATTTTTTTTTTTTTTTTTTTTAAGCTTTCCAATAATTCTTATATGACCTGCTTATTTTGAGTCACACAGTTTTATGCATGCAAGTAAAAACGGAAGTCTCCGCTTGATATAGCCCATATAAAATGATGACACAGACTTTCCTTTTTCTTTAGTGCAGGGGATTTCAAAGTTTTTTATGCCAATAAATGATGACCTTCCTAAAATATAAAGGCAGATGTAACCACTATTTTATATATAAAGCCATTATACTATGTGAGAAAAATATTAATCATGGTATTATAATATAAAGATGACACATGATAAATTATTAGCTTTTAAAACATCATTATATTAAAGCCATTATATATATATATATATATATATATATATATCGCATTTGACTTATCTTTTTTTCTGTCCACTATTGGAATAATGTTATATAGATATATAGACAGATATAATTAAATTAAAATGTATTTGCATAGGGCTTTTAACAATAAATATCACCCCAAAGCTAACCCTCTGTGAGTACCTCCAAAGAAAGAAACAACACAAATTGTTCTTGATATGTACTTTGCAAGGATGGAGAGATGAACATGTAGAAATAGATTTTTTTATTTTAGATTTGTTAAAATGTGTTCTTATTTAAAAAAAAAAAAAACAAACAAAAAAAAAACCATTATTTTAAAATGTTCTATTTAAGAAATCCTACATTTAAAGTAAAAATGAAAGACAAATATGCCGTAATGGGTAACAGGGTTATAGATTTAGCCAAAATTAAACTCTCAGGAGGAGAGAACACTAGATGTTGGCTTTAAAGTTGTTGGTAAACCTATATTTCCCATAAATATAAGGGAAAAAAATTGTATGATCATTTTTATTTCAACCACTTTGGTAACAGGGTTGAATGGTTGTACTAGATGAATGCAATGATTCAACACTAAAATACTTTACAGATTAAGAAAATGGAAGGAAAGCATTTAATTGTTTTCCTGGCATGCTGTAGAAAGCATCCCAATGATGTTTCCTCCTGTGTCCAAATTTTGTGAAATGTTGCATTTTTTCAGTGGGGGAATAGGGTAATAGGTTTGCAAACAAATTATGGGACCTAAATATCACACGGGGGCCTTTTAATAATATATATTTTTTAAATGTTATATAAATTGTAACATTTCTCCTTCTCAGGCTCAGAATGGCAGATGAATTGACAGATCCTCTCCTCTCAAACTCTGAAGCTCCTACTGATGTCCTACCTGCATGTCCCACCAGCCCCAAAGTGGCCATCCTCGGTTCCGGAGACTTCTCTCGTTCTCTAGCTGTGCGGTTGATAGCTTGTGGTGTGCAGGTGGTGGTGGGGAGTCGATGTGTTAATCGCATCCATTCAGGGCTGTTCCCTGATTCAGTAGAGTTGATGAGCCAGGAGGGGGCAGTAATGCAAGATGTGTATGTTGTGTTTATGGCTTTGTTCCCTGAGCACTACCCTTCCTTGCTGGGTCTGCAGTCTGCACTTGCAGGGAAGGTGCTTGTGGATGTAAGTAATGCAACAGAGATGAATACCCATGGGTCATCTAATGCAAAGCGACTAGCAGATCTGTTTCCAGACAGTCTGGTGGTCAAGGGTTTCAACACAGTGTCAGCCTGGGAGCTGCTGACTGGGGCTCATGATGGAAGCATACAGGTGAGAGCTGTTGTTAAAAACAATATACAGGGTGGACCCAAAAAATGTATAATTGCTCATATCTTAAAAATGTATTTGAAAAAAGACGTTTGCATGATTTTTTTGGCATAATTCTATGACTTTTGGAAACAACAAAATTACGTCACTGTGACATCATCGTGGGCAACAACTTGCTACAAATAAATAAATAAGTAAATAATTTGGCCCCAAAACAACAGAGCACCTAAGCTTAATGCCATTGAAAACATAAACTATTTATTTATTTTTAGCAAGTTTTTGCTCGCGATGACGTCACAGTGACGTAATTTTGTTTAAAAAAGGTTGTAGAAGTACACCAAAAATCGTGCAAATGCCTTTCTGCATTTTTAAGATGAGCAATCAAACATAGTGGCCCCTGAACATGAATTGAAAATTCATGTTCTGTCTGCGACACCTGGACAAGAATAAGTGGACACTGTCCGTAACCATAGCAACAGCTCCTGTACTCACACATGGGCAAGAGTTTTTCACATTTAGGCTTAAAAATCTTATGAATAACCCTTTTATATTAAATATTTATATATTATATTTTTGCCAAGTGTAATGAAGCTTTTCAGTTTTTAACTGTGGATTCTAAATTCTTAGTTAAAATAACCATATTATTTTTAATCGCGATACTGTTCCTCACTCCATGCAAAATCAGACAATTTAGCTCTCTGCACCGCTCACACACTCTGCTTGAAAACTAGTGCAGGGTCAACTGATGTCGGTGACCTTTGATCTTTCGTTACGTTAGGTCCTGATCTGCAGTGACAGTACAGAGGGGAAAAGGAAAGTTCTTCAGTTGGCTCGGCAGATGGGGTTCCACCCAGTGGACATGGGTGGCCTTCCCGCTGCTCGAGATATTGAGGTAGCCCCACTGCGCCTATTCCCATCTTGGAGTGGCCCGATCCTTGTCATCTTCCTGCTCTTCCTCTTCTTCTATGGCTACGGTTTCTTGCGGGGGATTCTGTTGACATTTCTTGCTCAAGGACACAATGCTTTTTACCGTCTCGCCCTTGACCTGGTGAACGAGAGCCTGTCATCAGTCGCCTTGGTGACCCTGGCACTTGTATACCTGCCAGGCTTGTTTGCTGCATGGCTGCAGCTCTGGAGGGGCACTAAGTACTGCCGTTTCCCGGCCTGGTTGGACCGCTGGTTGCTGCGGCGAAAACAACTGGGCCTGCTGAGCTTCCTGTGTGCTGCATTGCATGGTGTCTACAGCCTTTGCCTGCCACTGCGCAGAGTTACACAGTACAGGTTAATCAATGCTTCTTACAAACAGGTGCGTGAACAAAGACCTCACTGAGAATTAAACATTTTTAAATTTAGTGACTCATTTGTGCATTGCTTAGATGATATTTTCACAAAACTGTAACATTAACCTGTGACCTTTTTTTATAACCATTGTTTAGTACAGTGGGTCCCAACCCTGGTCCTGGAGTACCCCAACATTGCATGTTTTGCTTATCTCCCTTATCTAACACACCCAGTTCAACTCATCAGCTCATTAGCAGAGGCTCCATAACCAGAATTGGGTGCGTCACATAAGGGAGACATCCAAAATGTGCAGTGTTGGGGTACTCCAGGACCAGGGCTGAGAACCACTGGTTTAGTACTTACTTAAGAATGTAAGTGATGTCTGCTAAGCATATGCCTGTATGTATCAGGTTAAGGCCGGTATAGAGGAGCCATGGGATGAGCAAGGTGTTTGGCGCTCTGATCTCTACCTGTCTTGTGGGGTGTTGGGTTTGGGTGTCCTCTCTCTACTGGCCATCACATCCCTTCCCTCAGTTGGTATCACCCTCAACTGGAGAGAGTTTACCTTTGTCCAGGTGAGCCCATGCATGCCAGTACACATAGGCTGTCAAGTTACTCAATTAATCACATCCCATACTTAAACTATGTAATAAGAAATGTCCTTACTTTAGAAGCAATTCAAGCTTGATGTACCACCTTGGTACAGTAGGAGGCAGTCAGCGCTCCAGCTGTATAGGCAACATGCCTCGTCAAGCCAAGGAGCAGGCAGCAGAGCCTTCCACAGACTCGATTTTGCACTCAAAGACAGCTGGACTGAGCTGGGATCTCAAGATTTTTCAAAATTTCAATCTACATTTAACTTAGCACATCATCATAAAAACACAGGGTTTAAGACTAGAGGCACTGAAAACTAGTGAAACGTGATACAACCAAAGTGAGATGCTCCAAATGTACCCATCTGATGCACGAGTACATAGACCAACATCAAAAAATTGAACTGATGGATTTCGGCCAATAATAGGGTCATGTTCAAAGATATGGAAATAAAGCAATATTTTTAATTTTAAAGACAAATTTTGTATTGCCTTAAAGCTTTACTTGTCTGTTGTATACTGTATGTATATAACATAACACATCTGCATGATAATATTTACTATATATTACATGCATGATTATTTTAACAATAATTTTCAAAACTACCTTTATTTGTGGGGGCCTTTCATAGTAAATATTGATATACAATTAACTATTAATTAATCTGCACATCATGTAATTAATTAGATTAAAAAGTGTAATTAACTAACTGCACTATTTATCATCTTTTTTACATTTTAATAGATTGGATTGAATCTATTAAAATTGATTTGCTGAAGCTTTGGTGAACCTAATGACTTGCACGGCTACTTATTTTGAATAATCGAGTAACCACCTAGAAAAGAAGCCAAGGTTTGGGTTAACCAAACCATTTAAACCATAGTGTGTAGAGATGCACCGATTGTGAAATTCTGGGCTGATACCATTACCGATGTTTAAAATAACAATTGGCCCGATATCTGTTACCGATTTTTTTGTTTATTTTGTTTTTGCTGTTATTTAATCCCCCTTTTGTGCCAGTGAAACTAAGAAATCTTCATTATAAAAAATAAATGAGCTGTTTTTATACCATGAGCGCTCCGACTGACCTGAGAAATATGTACTCTCAGAATATTTCACCATTCATGAAATGTGCCCCGTATTTCTGTTGGCTCTTTAAAAGAACTAGCAATGCCCAATTTGAATGAATGAATAATTCTTTTGAGTTGGTTCTTTTCAGTGAATTGGCCAAACAGGCTTACAAAATGGTCTGAAATTATTCTTCATGCAGTACAATTCATTCAGAGCGCTCTCTCTAAATCATTTGGATTGGTTTTTCACACAGTAAAACAGTATCTGGATATTTATAAATGCAGTGCTGGATACACTGTAAATTTACCTACTGTCAACTGAAACAAAAGGCTGTCTTTTTGAGAGTTAACTTTGAGAAACTTCAGCTAGTGCTGTGTCATGTGAACAAGAGGCTGTTCAAACTGAATGCGTTTTTCCGTCCGCTCGTGCTGTTTTTCCATGTAAACATTCGCTAGATGGATGTCTTTTGACATCTGCGTCAATGTGGCAGGGCGGAGGGCGGGGCCGGGTCATGATTCCGCACACCCAGCCCCTAATCAGGCTAATCAAGCCTCCTAGAGGGATAAAGGCTGACAGGAGATGGTAGTGCGAAAGAGAGAGAGATTTATGGGCAGCTGTCCGACACCTGTGTGTGTGTTTGTGTTTTTGGTTAAGTTCATTATTAAATTATCATTTATATTGTCAAGCCGGTTCTCGCCTCCTCCATTCCCTTTTACCTTGTTACAGTCATGAAATCACTGTATTTTTAGCATCCCAACACGCTTTGGTGTTAGTATTATAGTACCATCGGTTGGATCTTCTCCAAATCTGCAGCTGGGTAGGCAAATGTTGTCTAAGTCCACTGCAAATAACCAACACATATAAACTGATAAACATCGGCCACTGCCATCTGTGAATGACATCGTATTTGCTGACAGGCCGATGGCAGTCAGCAAGGCGATGTTTGGCCGATAAATTGGTGCATCCCTAATAGTGTCAATTTTAATTCCAACCATCTTTACTGTACGTGATATACTGTGTGTGGCTTTACTCTCTTGATTCCTGCACACACCCTGTGTGTGCGCGCGTGTTTGTGTGTGTGATAGAGAGAGATCGACTCTGCATTAATATGTGAATGAAGAGAAAGTATGCACAACTTAGATGAGAAATGATAGTATGTGTACCTACATTGACAACTTTATGCTACTTGTGTTGTTTCTCACAAGACACATAGCAAGAATTTTGGCTTGTTGTATGAGAAAAAGAGCACTTTAAATGTCCTAAGAACTTGCTTTGCTTTACATGCTTTGTAAACGCAAAGTGCTTCGTGTTCACTATATTTACACTTTAGCATAATTTAAAATATATTTGAATATATATGAAAATGTATTTAAGGGGGATAGACGTGATGCCATGTGAGGTTCGGACGTGTGAACGGCGAGCTCTGTGCACTTTGCTAGTTTTAACACTATTAATGTCATAAACCAGTGAGATACGATACACTCTGTTCCATAACTGTTCTAGGAGGACAATATGTCAAATAATTAAAAATCCTCGGACTCTGGAGACATTAAAAGACACGTGCTCAAGCTGACACCCCCATGGAGGCCCCGAGCCAGGGAGTCGATTTGGTCAGAGAAATTAGGGAAATTCGGCTAGAAATCTTGAACATGTCTGCAATGCTGACAAAGGTCATTGCTGACTTGGAGAGTCTTGATGTAATATGTCGATCGATCACTGCCATGGAGACTAAATTCACTGGGGAGGTTACAAGAGTGGGGATGTTAAGAAATGGATCGATTATCTGGAGTCATTGGAGAGGGAATTATCTGATAATCTGCTAGCAACCAAGGTGGATTTGGAGCTTGTCTGGGAGAAGTTTGAAGACTTGGGAGAACTGTAGCCAGCAGAATAACATCCGCATTGTTGTAATTCCTGAGGCTGAAGAGGGTCAGGATATGATGAAATTCCTGGACGAGCTCTTTCCAAGTCTGCTCGACATTACAGGTCATAAGATGGAAATCTTATGACCTGTAATGAAAAAGAATATTTTCATTACATACCTGAAAAAGAATATTGTGATAATATTGTTTGACATATTGCCCAGCCCTAAGATGGAGGAGCCTTTTTATACCATTCCCTCAGTGAAATCTGCTGGTGGTGAAATATTTACCTCAGCCATTGATATTAATAATGCTTTTAAAGATGGGGGTCTGGTTAGCTCAGCGGGTATTGATGTTGACTACCAACCCTGGATTTGCGAGTTCAAATCCAGGGTGTCCTAAGTGACTCCAGCCAGTTCTCCTAAGCAACCAAATTGGCCTGGTTGCTAAGGAGGGTAGACTCACATGGGGTAACCTCTTCATGGTCACTAAAATGTGTGGTTCTCACTCTCTGTGGGGTGTGTGTGTTGAGTTGTGCATGGATGCCACGGAGAATAGTGTGGGCCTCCACACAAGCTACATCTCCACAGTAATGCGCTCAACAAGCCACATGATAAGATGCGCCAATTAATGGTCTCAGAAGTGGAGGCAACTGAGATTAGTCCTACACCCAGATTGAGGCGAGTCACTACTCCACCCCGAGCACTTAAAGCACATTGGGAACTGGTCATTCCAAATTGGGGAGTGTGGTGGTGAGGGTCGAGCACCCATCTGAGGAGAGAGAAAGCAGCAAGGACATCCACCTGAGATGAATTGTGACTAATTACCATCTCTATCTTCAAAGTGAGAGTCGGGGGAGATAAAAAGATGGCCAGTTCACAGAGAGAGGAGGGAGACTGTCAGACAAGAATCTTCATGTCTGTCCACTGAAAGAGAGAGAGTGTTGCGATGTCAGCTGGTGAATCCACCAGCCACTCTAAAAGCGGCATTGCGCACTCTTCCATTAATCGAGGTTCCCTTTGACAGAGTTGGCATGGACCTCATCATGCATGCGGGCATCGCTTTGTGTTGGTTCTGGTGGACTACGCAACATGATACCCAGAACATCTCAGCACATAGTGTTGCAGAGTCACTCTTCAGAATAATCTCCCGAGTGGGGATTCCAAAATAAA
The DNA here is from genome assembly GCA_032164185.1 of Moxostoma hubbsi. Taxonomy (NCBI): domain Eukaryota; kingdom Metazoa; phylum Chordata; class Actinopteri; order Cypriniformes; family Catostomidae; genus Moxostoma; species Moxostoma hubbsi. The sequence goes on from JAVLUX010000011.1 coordinate 35,730,371, forward strand.
TCCTCACTAGCCAGGGCACTACTTTCATGTCACGTACACAACGCGAGCTGGATGAATTATCAGGAATTAAATAGAATCAGTGTACCAACCACATAAGGAGAGCTTGGTCAAATGATTAAATAAGATCTTAAAAAAAATATGATTCATAAGTTTGTGCACGAAGATGCTCGGAATTGGGATAGGTGGCTCGAACCCCTGTTTTTTGCAGTACGAGATGTCCCACAAGCCTCCATGGAGTTTTCCCCATTTTAATTATTATATGGGCCTAAGCCCTGTGGCATGTTAGACGTAGAGGAAAATTAGGAGGAGGGACCTTTACAAAGCAAAAATGAAATTCAATACGTTCTTGACCTGAGCGCAAATCACCTTACACTGGGGTGTCTATCACAGGAGAATTTTCTACAGGCACAAGAACGTCAGTCCCAGCTGTATAACAGGTGAGCTTGGCTATGGGAATTTGCACCAGGAGATAAAGTACTTGTATTACTGCCCACACCGAGCTCTAAATTACTCACAAAGTGGCAAGAACCCTTTGAGGTCACACAATGAGTTGGCGAAGTCGATTATGAGGAAGTGCATACAGATAAGGGCGGGGCTCATCAAATTTACCTCCTCAACTTACTAAAACCATGGAGAGTGTCGGTCCCTGTATCCTTGGTGATGGTAGTTACGGAGAGGGAGAAGCTCAGCCTGGAGGTGAGTCTAAAAGCCAATCAGTCCACCCCCGGTTCCTTGAGGAGACCACCTCTCACTGTCACAATGCACGAGGTTGCCAGATAGCAAAAATTATTTCTCTGATGCGTTCTCGCCTCTCCCTGGCCACACTAATCTCATAAAACACCACATCGAGACAACCCCAGGTGTAGTGGTATGTAGTCATCCCTACCGCTTAACTGAACACAAGAAACTAGTAGTATGGGAAGGCCATGCTTGATATGGGTGCAATAGAAGAATCCACAGTGATTGGGTCAGCCTAGTGGTTCTGGTATATAAGAGTGATGGCTCTGTCTGGTTCTGTGTGGATTATAGAAAGGTTAATGCAGTGTTGAAATTTCATGCTCATCCAATACCTTGAATTGACGAACTGCTCGAATCTTGATCTCTATAGTTCCACGTCTTCGTCTATTGATGAGGATCTTAGAACCATTAGAACTTCCTTAACTGACAGCTGAGCAAAGAAATTCTCTTGATTCTGAGATAAATTCATAGGAGCTTGGTGAGGTAATTAAGGCCTTGCCTACAGGCAATGCTCTGGGGCCAGATGGCTTTGCCGCTGAGTTTTTAGATCTTATGCTACAGAATTGTCTCCATTTTTGCTAGAACTTTATATGGAATCATTAAAGAATGGAAAGCTTCCGCCAACCATGAAGCAAGCCCGGATCAGTCTGATTCTTAAAAAGTACAAAGATCCAAGTGAGGGTAAGAGTTACCGTCCAATTTCACTGATCCAGCTAGATGTTAAAATATTGTAAAAAAAATTGGCTAACCGATTAAGTAAAGTTATATCATCTCTTATACATATAGATCAGGTTGGGTTTATTCGGGCCATAGTGCTTCTGATAACATTAGGCATTTCATCAATATCATGTGGTCAGTGGCGAATGATCAGACTCTGGTCAGTGCCATCTCACTTGACACTGAAAAGGTGTTTGATATGGTAGAATGGGATTATTTTTTAAGATTTTGGAAATGTATGGGTTCAAGAATACTTTTATTGGTTGGATTAAGTTATAGACACCAGGTAGTGGCTGTACAAACAAATGGACTAATTTCAGATTATTTTACTCTGGATAGGGGCATTAAGTATTTGGGTATATTATTTCCAGCAAATTTGTGATTTAGTTAGATAAAGTTAATTTTTACCCTTTAATAAAAAGGTTTTCAAAGTGATGTGGGCATCTTGGCTTCATTGCATTGATCTATTATTGGGAAGGTTAATATTATTAATATGAATTGTATTCCAAAATTCAACTACCTGCTACAATCTCTCCCTATGGATGTCCCCCACTTATTTCAAGCAATTTGATAGCATAGCAAAGTCCTTAATTTGTAATGGTAAACGTCCCAGATTACATTTCAGTAAATGGCATAGGCCAACTGACAAAATGGGCTAGGATAACCCAAGATTTTTATTGAACTGGAAGTTCTTGCCCTTATTTCGCCATTGCAAAGCCTTGATATCAAACTAACGGAAGTTAAGTTACACCCCGTTATCTTGCATTTGCACGTGGTATGGACAAAAGTGTCCAGAGTTTTTAATTAAGACATTTATTTAAATGTTGCTTTATAAGTCCCCTTTCTGATGGACAGAGTGGTTTGTGAGGAAGGTTAATACACTCTGTCACCTATATGAGAGTGGAGTGATCCTTTGAAATTTTGGTTCAACATTTTGGGATTCCCAGGTCTCAATTCTTCAGATATTTACTGCTTTGTACTATTTTTGGGAGTAGCATACACCACCCTAATGCGGCAGATACTCTGCAAGTGTTGATTACTGCTTTTGGAAAAGGTTATGAGGCATCAGTGTATTACTCCTTGCTAACTCAGAGTCTGGGGAATGGAGCTTTAAACTTGGAATTGGAGGAGGGAGTGTGGGCAAGGATTCTAAAAAACATCAAGTCTGCATCTAGAGATGCAAGGGTGCGCCTTATGCAATTCAAGATTTTACATAAATTCTAATGGACCCCCTCTAGATTGTATAGGCTTGGTCTTAAAGACACACCCACCTGCTGGCGATGCCAATCAGAAGATGGAGACACAACCCATGTTTTTTGGTGGTGTGTTCAGATCCAAGAATTCTGGTTGAGGGTTCAGAGTTTTATATGTGGTATATCAGGCATGAAAACTGGTGTGGGGTAAAAAAGGTGAGAAGGATACGCCAGCAAAAAATCCAGTCCAATCAACTTTATTTATATAGCACATTTTAAAAAACAACAAGGTTATCAAAGTGCTGCACAAAGAATAAATAGAAAATACAACACATAAAACAGATAAAATATAGGGGCCTTTTAATGTGTGGAGGCAAGTCATTCCACAAAACACACAGCGCAAGTTATTTAGTATTTTTCGCCTGAACCAGACTCTCAAGGGCCCGTTTTTGAGATCCTGAGCACTACTGGATCCTTTGCAGCCACAGTTGAGTCTCTTTTCAAGCAGACTCTGCTGCTACTGGCATTTGTTAGTAGTTCCTGCTGAACGGATGTTCTTGCAGAGTGTGCGATCCACCTCCCCATATTTGACATCTGGATTGGAGGGTGTACTTGACGGTCTGAATGGCTATTGAATGTTACACATTATGGGAAATACTTTATGGCGTTTGCCTAGTACCATAATAGCACACATAAAAGTTAGGCACGTGTTCGTAATAAGAGCGCACAGAACCGTATCCGCGGATGTTAAATCATCCTTGCGGGGGGAGCATTTCTGCTCTGGGCGCGCACAGAACAGTATCTGGACCGCATTTATGGTCCGTGCACGATGAGTGCTTTTTCAGACATATTACGAGGGGAAAAAACATTGTCTTATATTCGGACCAATACGGTACAATAAATTATTACATTAAAATCTGCATCTTTCTGGCCATGATTGTTTAAAATGTATAAAGTGCATTATTAATTTATCAGCTTCGTATTCAACATGTAAAATGGAGGTCAGGCGCATTTCTGAAAAAGCTAGCAGAAAGGAGCTTGCTCCTGCTTGCATTAGCTTACATGTTGTATAAGATAACTTGCAAGAAGAGAAAGATACCGACATGTTTTATCCTGTTGTTGATGTTACATTGAATACAGGTTGCTGCCACTCGTCTCCATAAATGAACAATTAGCTAAGCTAACATTATTGGTTAATAACAGTGGGTTCAATAATGAAATTGGCAACATCATTGTATCTTACAGGACAGTTAACATTGTACGCTAACTTACCTTAGGCTTCCGTTCTGACGTGCAGTTCGTTCGGCAGTGTGTCCAGTTGTCAGACTCATGGTGTAGCAGACTTTGGAAGAAAACCCCACCCTACTAGGACTTGGATTGGCTGTCAGGTTTCGGCATTAAGGGTGATGATTGGTTAGGCAGAACCTAAAGTTGCGAAGTTTATGGTAACTATGTAGATATAGCAAAAAAATAAAAAATTATATATATATATATATATATATATATATATATATATATATATATATATATATATATATATGTATATATATATATATATACATATATATATATATGTTTGTGTGTTATTTGGCATTAACCACAGGGATGTTTGTTGGGGATTGGGAGGGGAAGGGGAATAATGGGGGTTAAAAGTTGATTATGTGCATATATGTTTTGCTTTTCTGTTTAATGTGTTAGAATCAATAAAGTGTGTTGATTGAAACATTTATTTATGGAACAAGCACAGTTGACATCATGAGATCCACGAGTACTTGGCAATATGTCAACAAATGGCAAAACTATAACCGACTATATATAAAAGTAATTTGAACCAAAGGTCTTATTTAAGTCGTATATCTAAAACTGCCATTATAAAAACCCAAAGAAAAATCCAACATAAAAAGCTTTATAAAAGGCTTTTCACACCAGAAAATTCTTAAATGGTGCTTGTTTTTCAGCCAGTGCGATTTTCAGATATAGTCAGTAATTAGTGAAATATGTGAGGGGTTTTTTTGGGGGGGGTTTTTTAAAATGTAAAAGTTTTTATGGTAATGTATTCGATTAACAGGCAAGACAACATATTCAGTATTACAGCACAAGCCCTGTCTTATGTCATTCATAAATGTTTTGTCTCTCTTCAGTCTGGTTTAGGCTATGCTGCTCTGACTCTGACCATCATGCACACGCTCTTTATCAGCTGGGATTCTGCCTTCCATGTTGAGGCATATCCGTTCTACATGCCACCAAGCTATGTATTAGCTGTAGCTCTGCCCTGCACTGTTCTGGTGTGCCGTAGTTTCCTGCTGCTGCCATGCATCTCCATCAGATTGGCACGAATCCGCCGCGGATGGGAGAGTAAACGTAACTGTCCTGTCTTACAGCACCACACTGTAGTGGATAATCGAATACCATAGGAAATCTGAGAATGAGTACAGACATCTGTGCACTCACCTGATGTAACTAAAGCTGCAGTGTGTAATATACACACCACTAACTTCAAACAGTCCTCCCAGGCTAAATACAGGACAATGACGACTGTCAAACATATAAAAATGTTGTATGTTATAGATTGAGAAGTAATCGTGCAATCTTAATACTAACCCTGCTAAGGTTGAGTATTGGATACATGGATGTGACTATAGGTGTTATCAGGTTCAGTCAGTACCAGCAGAGATCTTCCCACAGAAGCACAAAGACCAGAGCTCTGCACACATGTCTACAGTACTTCAGGACTTCAGATCAGCTCTCCTTGTCCATGTATTCATGTTCATAATGAAACAATAGCCAATCAAGTATATCAGTGTTGATGTTTACACACCTCTACAATATTTCTATGCACAGAATTCAAATCAGGTCAGTATCACAGCTCCCATACACAGGAGAGACTCCTCAACCACGCTAAGGTATTCTGACCTTCAATAAGTCCTGACTGGACTTCTGGTCTTGTTTTGTAACTCCTTTGAATAAAACCATTTTGTATTTTTTTGTAATTTGTGCCTTTACTGTTGTAAACAAACCCTGTGTGAACTTACAGTTTGAATGTCCACACAAAATAAAAATAAAAAAAGTTTAACCAAAAATTGTAATTTCATTCTGTGCCATTATGATACTTTTGTGGAGTTTTTTGTTGTTGTTTTTTTTTTCTTTAGAGCTTAACAGGCACTGGACACCACACACTTTAGTTCAACAGAAAATGACAGTCTGAACATTTTAAATAACTCCTTTTTTGGGGGCGCCTGGGTAGCTCAGTGGTAAAGATGTTGGCTACCACCCCTGGAGTTCACTAGTTCGGATCCAATGTGTGCTGAGTGACTCCAGCCAGGTCTCCTAAGCAACCAAATTGGCCCGGTTGCTAGGGAGGGTAGAGTCACATGGGATAATGTCCTCGTGGTAGCTATAATGTGGTTCGTTCTCGGTGGGGCACGTGGTGAATTGAGCATGGATGCTGCGGTGGATTGTGTGAAGCCTCCACATGCGCTATGTCTCCGTGGCAACACTCTCAATAAGCCACATGATAAGATTGTGGGTTGACGTCTCAGACGCGGAGGCAGCTGCGATTTGTCCTCCGCCACCCAGATTGAGGAGAGTCACTACGCAACCACGAGGTCTTAAAAGTGCTTTGGGAATTCCATTTGTGCACAGGAAAAAAATTAATATATATATATATATATATATATATATATATATAAATAAATAATACAGTAAATGGAGGTACTGACATTCAGGAAAATTCAAATTCTATTTTTTTTCAAGTATTTTTGCTTCTCATACCTCCACTTAAGTGATTATTATTTGTATTTTTTTTTTACAACATGCTAGGATTGCATGTTTTATTTTCAGTTTAACTTCCTCAGTCTGAAAAACTGCAGATATTGATAATCCATACATCTTTTATTGCCGCTTGCCCTATGTAGGGTAGTGCTGGAGCCTATCCCAGCTGTCTCGGGCCAAAGGCAGAGAAACACCCTGATCAGGTGGCCAGTCCGTCACAGGGCAGCACACACAGTCATACACATCCACACATTCACTCTCAACCTAAGCGCAATTTAGAGTTTTCAAATCACTTATCCTGCATTTTTTTTGGACTGTGGGGGAAACTGGAGCACTTGGAGGAAACCCACTCAAACACAAGGAGAACATACAGAAAAGCCCTGGGTGAGCCGGAATTTGAACCGGGGACCTTCTTGTTGTAAAGTGACAGTACTACTAACTGAGAATGTAGTACAGAAAAGATGTTCTAAATTAAACCTTTCATCAGTTAATCAAGTTCTTTGTTGTGAGAGCATAATTCATGCCTAAACTTTATTTAACAAAAACCAAATGACAATTACCACCTCTGATTCACTTCCAAGGTGTCATTTAAATAAAACAAATTATTTGGTGCAGTTAATATTATTCCCAAAGCAATGAATTACTCTGACAACATAAAATCAGTTCCCCTCAAAATAGAAAGACTGCATTATAAAAACTTAAGTCAAGTTCAACACGAAATTAAAATAGATAATTTGTTCATTACAACAGAACAGAAGTGTGTACTGTGTATGGTAAACTTATACTCCCAAGAACTCCAGTGTCACATCCTGTTCATCATCACCATGCCGTCTGGGGACTGGCCTTGAACTTCTCATAGTCTTCCATTCTGAAGAAAGCCAGTTCTGTCTCATTGGCTGTGAAAAGAAGAAAGGTGATGAGATTCCACTTGGTGCTCAAACAATGAATTGGTAGTAGTGGACAAATTTGGTTTAGCATTTAACGTGCATAAAAGCACCAATGGTCCGAGAAACAAACAAATATATTATCATCATATAAATTGTACATATCAATAAATTAGGTTGTTATAGCATGTAAGGTCAATATTAATTTGTGGTTCAAAAGAATCCATTATCTACCCTAGGGCAGGTGCTTTTAAAGTGGTGTCTGGGTAACACAAGGGGGTTGGGAGAAAACATTTATTTTTTTTACAAAAACTTAATTGAAATTTGTTTACATTATTACCACTTCATTCTACAATCATTTAGATTATTCGTGATTATTTTATTATTGGCAGCCATTGTAAGAAATAAAAACATATATATTTTTTTTTAAATCTCATCTACATTTCATTTCATGTTAAGATATTGCAATATAAAAGCCAATTATTTTATTTTGCAAACAATATGTCTTTATAACATCCCGTTTACCATTTTTCTCACACAGGAAGATCTTCATATTCGGGGGTCCTTGGCATAAAAAGTTTGAAAACCCCTGCCTGAGGGCATAACTCTAAATATAATTACAACGGACAGTCAGGAATGCTGAGAGGATTATTGGTGCCCCCCTGCCCACCCTCCAAGACCTGTATATCTCCAGAGTGAGGAAACGTGCAGGTAGAATCACTCTGGTCCCCACACACCCTGCCCACTCCCTCTTTAAACTGTTGCCCTCTGGCCGGTGCTGCAGAGCACTCAGAGCCAGGACATCCAGGCACAAGAACAGTTTCTACCCTCAGGCCATTTACCACATGAACAATTAAACTGCCTTCAGGACTCCCCATAGTGCAATAATTTAAATACAAATCTCATGTACACATGTAAATTCACTCATATTAAATTCAATAACTGTACATACCCCTACCTTGCACATACGCCATTCTGTTATATGTCCTATTATTTGTGTCTATTTATACTTTTACCTTGTTTTATATTCTGTGTCTCACTGTAATGTTCTGTATGCACTTGTTTCTCCCATCACCAAAACAAATTACTTGTGTATGTTAGAACAATTGGCAATTTTTATTCTGATATAAAGCTTTAAATTACATACCAACATCACATGCTCGTAGCCTGCTGCCACCACGCAGAATCAACTTCTCATCATCCTCTAAACTCATTACAAGCTCATTTGTCTGGAAAAATAAAAAATAAAAAAATCTAATATAACATGGTCATTTTACTCATGTTGTGAAGGCTGCATTTCATTTTTTTACTTTTGTGGCTAAAAGTTGAAGAAAAATATGAAGTACAGCTCAAGATTGTTCACTGTATATCATCATCTTTATTACAACATTAGCCTAGTTATCTAATGCAGCATTTCATGACAGATGTCACAAATTGTTGACATAAAATCAAGTTACCTTTGCTCCATGAGCCTGATGAATGATTTTCATTGTGTCTGCAACAATACAACAAACAGGAGTTTACTACTACAACTGTTACCATTATTGCTGTTAAAAATAAGCGCAGTGCATACTTACCATAGTCAAATTTCTTGAAGGGTGGAGGCAAACCAGCTCTAGTCGAAACGTCTTCAAGGAGAGAAGTGTTTAGTAACTCTCACTGTTTAATATCAAGAATCCATTTGATTTACTAGATTAAAAATAGCATTGAATCATGGTTACAGTCTGCCCGTTATCATCAAGTCTTACCTTGCTTAACAAACGAAATAAACTCTTCCACCGTCTGGTCTAAACTGACGTCTTTGAAAACCACAGGTTTAAAGTTGCGATGCTCAAAAGACCGAACCAGACGAACCGTCAGAACCGCCTGTTCGGACATCACGAACCCGTTCCACTTCAGCACATCATATCCACCTAGACTAAAACACAAATTATCGAATCAAATAAAACGGCAATAACAAAAAGTACTGACACACTACTCCAAAGTGTCTATATGTTTGTAAAGACCATGAGTGAGAACTTCCAGAATGTTCAGAGTGCAAATCTAGACCACAGTAATCGCTCCAGCTTCATAGATCAGAAAATAGAAGGAAGTCTCAAGCAATGGATCTGCGGCACAATCGATGTATCTTGGAACGTGACTTTTCCTACGCCGTCCGTTTATATTCTGTGATGTGTAATGTTTTTGTTTTATATAATATAATTTATAATAAATCTGGACTCATTTATAGGTTACTTGAAGCAGAAGTGGGACCCCCATATTGAGACATTCGTATTCTCAAGTGTCCTCTATTTGTGTAGTAAAAAGTTGGCAAACTTAGTTAAAACAGATTTCCAATTACCTAATTACTTGTATCCCTGCTGAAAAACAACACTTTAATTCTAATCATTTCTACTACAAATACCATTACGAGTATATTGTGTTTTGGGCCACAGTCCATTAGCATTTAATGATATGTATCCCTAATGGTATCATAACATGCCACCAATAGAAGCCAACACATAACCAGTAAAGACCCACAGCAGGGATACCATTATAGTTTCCGTTAAAAGCATTATAACCAGGGTTTAAAATTAACAAACGCCAACCCGCCAAATGCCAGTATTTCATGCAAAGTGCCGGGTCATTTTGCTCATCTACCCACCACTGTGGCAGGCAACATTTTAGACGTAAGTGACATATGAAAAGAAGAAATTTTATGAGATCAGACAAATTAAATCCATTGATGACTGATGTCTGATTCTCTGTGTGTTCAGAGGTTCAGTGGCAATCTGTTGCTCATGACAGCGCAGCACGAGTGCTTCTCACAGAACACGCGCATGTATACAGTTAGCACACGCTTTCTTTTCTGTTTCGTCATCCGAAAACATTTAGCAAGGAGAGATCATATATGAAAAGTGGCTGTCAAAATTGGGCTTTCAATTTTGGTGGGCAAAGGCTGGTGGGCAGAAAAGGATAATTTCATACCATGATTATAACCATTAAATCCATTAGAATCTCTGTGAGGTTTTCTATTGTTTGATTTTGTTGTTGTTGTTTTTCTTCTCTCTTTCTTTTTTCAGCAAGGATAATATTATTTAGGGAAGAAGTGTGGTGAACAGGGGTTTGCATAAATTTTTTTTTTTTTTTTTTTGTCATCTAATTGTTCAGCCCCTTTTACAACTTGCTAGACTTCTACAGTATATGGAAATCAGACTGAAATTGGTCCAATAATAAGTTAAGATGGATTTTTCAGTAAGGATCCAGCAGCCTTAATCTCATGAGCTGAAGAGGGAAAGTGACAAGGGTAATTTAATTTGCATAAGTGCTTTAACTACATTTTAAGTGTTGCAATGGTTAACTGATTAACAGAGCAATGTAGCTTGTTTTGGTGTATGCAAAAATAACATTGATCAGCTTTTAATTCAAAGGCTCTTAACTGTGTTTTGTCCCAGATTTCAGCTCCAGTGTGCTGCTGTTTGGAAAAGCAAGCTCTGAAGACTATGTACAATAAAATGTCGAAGTATTCACTGCACATGTGTGTTACTGTGGGATTACACAGCTCTGTGATTTTTTCCCCACTTTCTTTAAGAGGGCCGCTGAAGAATCGCCTCAATCATTTCAAATAAGTGCTTGATGTGCTTTTAAAAACAGACTAGAACTTTAGGAACTGCCTGTTGAGGAACAATCCAAGGGAAATTGTGTCCCGGCATCCTGGCCTGCCATCCTTGACATTTTCTGCTTTTCCAGGGTGAGGGTTTCGGCAGTCCTTACAAAAAGCCCCTGTTGTAGGGGCTAAAGTCCCCTATTAAACAGGGGGCAAATAGGAAAATACAAATTTTCAAATTGAATGAACCAATCACAATGGAGATAATTTTTTTTTAATATAGAATAGTTGATATTTTAGCATATTAATCACTAAATGTGAATTTACACAATGTCAATATAAACACTCTGGGGGCCTTTTACCCCTTGCAAAACTTTTTTTTTTTTTTTTTTTGCACCCTTTTTACAAAACTTAAATTGTAATAAAAAAAATGCCTGTTGTCATTTCTTTTCATACTTATTATGTTGCTCCATCAATATTCAATAAAAAGTGATTGGTGATTCACATGCTTCAAGAATATTGCCCCCTACTGGGCAGGGAGAAGAATTTCTAGCAAAAAGGACTTAAATATTGTTCTGTTTCTCCCCCACACATATCATATCGCTTCTGGAGACATTGATTTACTTATGAATTACTTTTAAGATGCCTTCATGTTCTTTTTTAAGCGTCAATTTCGGCATCCATTCACATGCATTGTATGGACCTACAGAGCTAAAATATTATTCTAAAAATCTTAATTTTTGTTCTACAAAACAAAGAAAACCATAAACTTCTGGGATCACATGAGGGTGGGTAAATTATAAGATAATTTCAATTTTGGGGTGAACTATCCCTTTAAGGTATGTCTTTAGCCCCATTGTACTGTATATCTCTGTCAGCCACCCTATATATTTTATCAAACAAAGGATCAGTTGTTTGTGCAAACCATTAAATGCAAATCTACTGACAGAAACCAAAGGACACGTCAGAGTTGCAAAGTGTAACTCTCTGGTTTGAGTAAGGTGCGCCTCTATATTTGCACAATAGTTTCAATCTGGCATCCCTGGTGTGACCCTGTGGCCCAGATACAAGAAGCTCGCGTTACAAGATTCGCGAAAGTGATTGGACAGGATGGCTCAGTACACGCTGAAGCAGCCAATATGACAAAAGGGGCGTCATCGTGGGCTTGACAGACGACCGAAGGGTAAGCTTGAGTGTCGCGCTGCCATCACACAAAGCCGCTTCTGGAGCGTTGCACTTTAGCCGACGAAAACATCTATAATCATGTCTGAGGTCAGTATTTTAAGCAAAACATTTGTGTTTTTACTTTTGGTCGTGTGCAAAATCTTCTCGTGCTTGCGTAGGAGGATAGGTAGTCTCGTTTCGTTTCCATTTCTGTTATGCGTGTTTAAACTCGACGCTTTTGTTTGATATGAGAGAGAACCGCTGCTACACGAACACTTGGACTTTTTTTTTGCTTGTCTTAAAGCACGTTATTCATCGGTCTCGATCAAGAGCGGTCGGCTAAATTGAGTCCACTTAAATAAACGACAACAAACAAACAACAAAAAAATAACACTGGAATGTATGAATGTGCATAATACGGTAGTGGTTTATGAGAACCGACTTTAACACATTGACCGTGTGGGTGTGGCGCGATGGTAAACTTCATTCTAGTGTAGGTGTACAGTGAGGGGCCGCTCACGTGGGGTACGTTCTTGCATTCCGTTTTGGCTGTTTTAAGATTGTTGCTCTATGTAAACGTGTATCAGGAGTCCGTCTCGGATAAAAAAGAAAAGACAATTCAGTTACCATTAACTCACCCTCACGTTGTAGCATCAAAACCCACATTACTTTCTTCCCTTCCTGAAAGTCAAGAGTTGTTCGTCAGAATTTTAGCCTCAGTCACCATTCACATTCAATGTATTGAAGAAAAAAAAAAAAAGATGCAGTAAAGTGAGTGGTGACCAGTGTTGGGTAAATTACTCAAAGTAATCCACTACAAAGTACACATTTTTCACATTGTAATTACATAACTGCTGTCAAAATAAGGTCTGATTACTTTCAAGTTACTATCTAAAACTGTTTTCACAGAAATGTAGATTTTCTGCTCAATTAGCTCAAAATAGTGTCAAATTTCCTTCACATCCTTGAGCTGTCACAGAAACAAACTGATGTTCATATGGACATAAATATTTTAAAAGTATTATATGTAAGTGTTATTTTGGAAATATGCGTAACCTAGGGCTGTCAACTGGGTTGAGAAATTAAACTCTGTACTGTTATTAAAACATAAGTTATTGCAAAGAACATCCCTGGTTGTTAAAAAAGCATTGCATTTTAAACTAATCTGCAGAGATTTAAAACCGTTTTAGTTGATTTCATGTTCACAAATGTTAAGTAATTGTAAAAAGAAAGGGGGGTGGAGCAGTATGTTAAGATTGTGTTGCACTGGTGCCACAGTACTACCCCAAACTCGTTTGTTCAATAACAACGGCGATACCTCAGTTTTATTAATTCAGTACAGTTGTATGTACAGTAGCACTCTTCCCAGATAGCAGTGCTATTCAGCTGAACTTGGTGGTGAAGTGGCCCACACTATGAGCACGGGGGCTGTTCAAGCAGACTGAGTGCAACAGAATGGAACAGAACGTGACCTCGAGATGCACATTTCCAAATGTAACTCCTTTCCTGATAAATTGTGTTAAAACCAATTGCTTAATCTGAGAAACACTGATAAGAGAGATGCCAGAGACCTCTCCCTAAGGGGCTGTTCACACAGAACGCTTTTGCAACCATCCAGTTTACCATTTGTTTTTATATAAACGCTAGATTGAATGTCTTTGTTTCACAGCATTTGTTAAATATTGAATTTAAATTATTGAATTTGTTTTCTGATCTATGAAGAACTTCTTCAACCTTTAAAACACCTCTTGAGACCTGCTTTCTTTAAAACTGTTTTTGTTGCGCTGCGCTTGGCGTTTTTTCGTTATCGTCAGTGCTTGGCACGCATCCAAAATTAATGTAGTTTTAACATTCAAATGAGCATTTTTTTTTTTTCTTAAATGTGACGAATATTTGGATTTAAAATTTTACAGCACTAGTGTAACCCAAGTAATGTGCTTAACTTAATTGAAAGTCAGTGAATGTAATCTGATTACAAGAATCTAAAATGTAATGTTGCACTACGTTTTTGACTAAATGGTACATTTTGTTTAATATTTACTATTGTCTCTACATTCCGTTGTGCTCCGTCTGTTCTTGCACTGTGTGAACGCAGTCTTACTCAGTAACACTTTTTTTTAAACAGCAGGGCATTTTAGAGAAGGTATTAATTCGTTTAACATGCACTTTAGTTCCATAATCGTAGAGCTTGATAAAAAGGGTGAAATGAAGTAAAATGATAGCAAGTGGGAAGGAAAGTTCTTTTTTTTATGGTATGTAAGTTAATGATTTTTATCCCCAAAAATACTTGTCTGTTAAATGTGAGCAATTCTGAGTCAACACTCTGAAAACTGATAACATCTTGGTAGCACTGAGGTTTATTGTAGCAGTTTATGTGGTTACTGTAGCAGGAAGTTGGATTAAAAGAAGTTGGTCAATGATGAGGAGCTTTGGTGTGCATGACACGTAATTAGGTCAGAGTTTGCAGCATAGTAAAGTGCGTGTATCTGTGTGTGACTGAGAGATGGAGTTTGGCACCATGATTGGAGAACGGCAAAAGCCCATTGATTGTATGCTGGCTTTTGTGCTGTGCTTACATAATCATTCTCTCTGCCCCCCACCAGCACAGTGGAGCAAGACCAAGAATGTAAAATGGCCATGAAAAGAAAGTCCTTTTTTGTAAGAACTAAGAATGAGAGCTGGATGAGTACTGAGCTGTTGGCTGCGGAGCGTTTCTCTCAGAGACTGATTGCGTTATCCATAGACTTTGACCCATGTACACGTAGAATAGTGCAACTCTCAAACTCCCATTTTATTTTTTCCAGATAGAAATGTAGTTTTATCAACAATGAGAAATACATTTTTTAGCCAGAAATAAAGCTGTCTAGACTGACCTACCATGAGCTCTGAGGTTGTTAATCGGTGGTAGATGGTGACGATATATCGATTTTATAGATTCTTTGGCGCCAATCGTTGCTCTTTGGAACCATCAGTTGTTGCCAAATGTCAATGCTGTTAGACTATGTTCAGACTGCAGGCAAATCAGATTTTTTCTCAAATCAGATCTTTTCAGGCAGACTGTCCGTGCTTAATTGCAAGTGATCAAATCAGATTTGTGCATTCAGACATAACCAACCTATCTGCATGGGTTGCTTTTGTAACAACATAGGCGTACCTATGTAAATTGAGGTGCATCATCTCGCTCGCCAGATAAGCGCCCGGTCCAGTCGCGGTGCAGAAATCCTCAGTTGCACAAGAAGACTACGCGACAGAGGAGAATAGTAAATATTGTGATGTTCTGTGCTGCAGTCACCGATTTGACGTCATCATTGTGTGTCGCCTTTAGAGTGACGCAAAAACCATTTGAAATCCAATGAGCAGCCAGAGTGTCCGGACTGAGACACATCTGAAATAATCTGATATCAATCAGATTTGAAACCACCTCCCGATGTGGTTAGAATTAGATTCTAAAAAATCAGATGTCGTGTGGTTTTTTTTTTTTTGTTGTTGTTTTTTTTGGGCTATCCAGACTATCAAACACTCATCTGGATATGCAAAAAACTCTAATTTTTAGTGGCAGTCTGAACAGGGCCTTAGTAGCCATATTTTTGTTACTCCTGGAGGAGTCTACGTACAGGCAGAGCAGTTTGGTTCTGCTGTATAACAGCGTCCTTTAGAGGTGAAATAAAAACTATCACTAACATCTACAAGGAATTTACTGTATCTAAATCTTTAATCATTATTTTTATCCCTTAAAGCAGTGGATCCCAACCCTGTTCCTGGATGCCCCCAACAATACACATTTGTATATCTCCCAATTCAAACACACCTGATTCAGCTCATTAGTGGAGACTCCAAGACCTGAATTGTAGGGGTGTAATGATCCAATAGCCAACGATCCAGTGTTATCAATACAATGCATAAATACCGATATAGTCACTTTAATATGCAACTTTATTTTAAAACTCTTATGTCATTCACATCCTTACGCATTTCTGTCAGGCGTTGAAGCAACCGTATTACATTCATTTCACTTTGAGCACTAAAAATGCTTTTCATGTGGGACACGGATGGTTTTTGAAGCCAAATTGTGCTGTGCTATCCGTTCGCCCGCGTCAACCGAGCTTAATGCGAAATGAGCTCCAGTGACAGGATCCGTGCGAGTGCATCAACCAGGCACTCCCTAAAATGTGAGCCCTCGTGACAATCGCAGATATCATTGCGCATGTGAACATTTTCATTTTATACGAAAATTTGCTATTTTAAAGCACCATGGATAAGTTCAACCATGTGAAACATCTTGACAACGCTGACATTCTGAACAGCACTAACGAGGGAAAGAGAAACACCTGCTCAGCTCCAGCATCAGTTATAAGACGCATCAACACCCTTACTAACATTTATTCCAGTAACAGAATTTTTCATTACAACTGTGGAAGTTGTCGCCAAGAAAACCATGGATGGCACGGATAGTTAGAAACAAGTCATGGGTATATTGAATTGGACTAAACTGAAAAATTTGCTTTAATTAAATGAGTGATGATCAATTGTGTGTGACTATTTTAATATTATTTATCTGTATGTATTTTTTTCAACATCTGAAGGACCTTATTTTGTTGTGGATGTCCCAGTGTGGATATAGAGAGCTGAATAAAATAATATTTTGGTTGCATTTGAGGGCAAAAAATGTGATTGATTGTGTAAAATAGGCACATAATATCGGAATATCAATCGAATCGTATCGAAACGTATTGGCAAAAGAATTGGCAAATATCGGATCGCAGGCTAAGCTAATCGATTCAAGATTGCATTGAGATGAAATGTCTGATTAACACCCCTACTAAATGGGGTGTGTCAGAAGAGGGAGATAAACAAAATGTGCAGTTTTGGGGGCATCCAGGAACAGGGTTGGGAGCCACTGCCTTTAAGGCACCAAAAAATGAAACTTCTTATCATTATTCAACATCATTTCATCCCAGAGGTGTATGACTTTCTTTCTTCAGCAGAACATTAAAGGAAGATTTTTAGAAGAATATTTCAGCACTGTAGATCCATACAATGCAAGTGGATGGTGATCAGAAATTTAAAGCTCTAAAAAACACAAAGTAAAAATAATCCATATGACTCCAGTGGTTAAATAATGTCTTATAAAGCGATATGAATGCTTTGGGTGAGAGACAGATCAATATTTCAGTCCTTTCTCACTATAATTGTTTACTTCTGGTTGCTTTCCTGTGCAGGCAATCAGTTCTTCCTCATGAGAGGAATCGGTTCAAGCTGCCTGTCGCATGTTGTAAGCGCACTGGCATGTTCACGTGAAAAGTTATGTGATGCATCCGGAAGTGCAGCACGATTTGTTTACAAGAGAACGATGTGCACAAGCTTAATTGGTTTTGCTTTCATTCGAACATGGCAGCATGAACTGATTCCCCTCAAGGGTGCATTGGAGAGCGACAGAAAGTAAACAATTATAGTGAAATGGATTTTTATTGATCTGTTTCTCACCCAAAGCGTTGACATTAACCACTGGAGTCATATGGATTATTTTTACTGTTTGTCTGTGTTTTTTGAAGAGAAATCGGTCCTGGATTTTACATAGACTGACCCAAAAGTTCTTTCTGTGTGGTGCTACTTCGTTGAGTAGCACCACACAGTGGCAAGGTACCGAAACTAGCAAAAAGGTTTCTTCTTTTTCTTCTTGGCATTTGTACCAGTATCATGCAACTCTACTCCCCACCTTCTCAGTCAGTCTATGTATTTCGTAATAAATGCAAATAAATGGTATTTTATACTTTATTTTTATGGTCTTGTCAATAGTGTTGTATTGTTAAGTCATTTCTGATTCCGTACTGATATTGTATTGAATACCGATTTTGATTCTTGCCTAGAATGTGGTAACATAATGTGAAGTAGTGTTCTGTCTTATCAAGTTGTTGGTTTTCCTCAGGCTGAGTTTCAAAAAGCGGCAGAGGAGGTCAAACATCTGAAAGCAAAACCGACAGACGCCGAGATGCTGGAGATTTACAGTCTGTACAAACAGAGCACCGTAGGAGATGTAAACACCGGTGAGCTTTTCCTCCAATTCCTAAATCTTCTCACCAGAGTTATACTGAATAATTTAATAAAGCCTAAGTTTATCAAATTGCAGTACATTAACAATAGTGTGTGTGCGCGTTTCTTTCTAGCTCGACCTGGCATGTTAGACTTTACTGGAAAGGCCAAATGGGATGCCTGGGACGCAAAGAAAGGTCAGTTTCTCCTCAGTACCAGCAGATGGCAATAAGATGACATTTTACATGACATTTCAGTATATAAATAAATCGACCTGAAATATTGATTTTGAGATTAAATGATTTAATGTGATACAAAAGAACTGAAGCATATAAACAGGAAAGATTCCCCGGATGACCAGTCAAATATCATTTTTAGGATCATTACTCAGAAATATATTCTTTCTGTACTGGGAAAACAAACCAAAAATAATGATTCATCTTAGACTCTGAGACGTATACACATTATATTTTTTCAATAAAATGCTGTCTAGAATAAGAACGTCCCTCTCTCTAATATCACCTGCCAGCGACTAGCAAGAAGCAAATCAAGGCTGTGAGGTTAAGCCATTGCATAGGGACTTTAACATACTAATCTCTAAATGATCTCCAAAAGCAGTGTTTCGCTTACTCTTTTTCTCACCCATTTTTCAGGTATGAGTAAGGAGGATGCTGTGAAAGCATACATCGCTAAGGTTGAAGAACTGAAGGGGAAGTACGGAATCTAATGAATGGAATCTTCCATTTACCTGTTCTGTTTTACCATCAAACGCCTTAATGCCTCCAGTGTGTCCCCTCTCAATTGTGTTACGGTTACACTGGAGCATGCAGACTGTGCTCTGTGTGAGGCACAGTCCTCGCAGGCCAAGAGAAATAGTCCACCAGCAACCATGTAGTGAAAATGGATTTCCCATTTTTTTTTAATTAATGCAAGTTTTTGCAATGCTATAAAATCAAGTTTTTCCAAACCCCATGTGTTTATATTGTGTTTTCTTACAAACAGTGACTACGTTTACATGGACACCAGAAAGCTTTTTATTGCGAGAAAGCTGCTTAAGGCTTGAAATCGGTGTATGCATTTACATGAGCTGTGATGGCAGCTTTCTCTATACTCCTGTGTACTGTACATAAGGTTTGGCCAGTAAGAAGCTTTCTCCAACATAATTTACCTCTGACGCTTTTGTAAATAACAAACATGGCATCCGAAGAAGACTTTGCTAATTTACTCTCTGTTGCTTCACTTTATTTCCAGATATTTCAGATTTGTTGCTGTTTTTCATCAGTTTCTATCACAACCTGCAGCTGAATTATGTTGCAATAGTGGGGTTTCCCTCTTATGTAAAACTTCAGGATTACCCAATATACCAGCACATATAGGGAACCTGAAGATTTATGTTTGAATGACTTTCCAGAAGAGGAAAAAAAATAGAGAGTGCTGTATTAAGACAGATGGGAGAAGATGCCAAATTTACTGTCATTCTCTAAGCAGCTAGAAAAGAAACCCCCTTGCAGCTGTGGTAAATAATTTTTAAAAACTAATTCCAGGTTAATAAACAATTGTAATAAAGTTGAGGTGTTTTCACACCTAGTTCGTTTGAACAATCCAGACCCCCCTAAAAGGAGCCAAAAGTGAACCTTACTCAGAACCCCTCAGGAGGTCCTTTTGTGGTTTGATTGATTTGTGCGATGTGAAAATGAAGAGGTTCCAATTTGCATTTTATGACATATGTACCTCGTGGCTCGCCTACATGGCTGCATTACATACTTCATATTCCAGTCACAATTTACCATCCACACATGGGAATTTTAAGCAAATATAGTAAGCAATAATATGATTACCAAGACATGTTTTTGTGTCTCATATTCCGTTCTTATATTATTTGAGCACCTAAAATGAACAAATGTTTTATTACTATTTTTTTAAAGCCTTAAATGTAATCATATAGCCCAATTTTATTATATGATTTCAAGTTAAATATCAATAAATTACTACTTAAGGTGTAGACCTGTCTGTAATAAGCATATGTGAACCTTAAGAAGTATGACAATTTATATGACAATTGTTTATCATAATAATCAATTATGCAACTATTTATGAACAGTTATTGTTAGCCAAATGTCATAATCGTGACAGCCCTAGCTGCAATGGGGTCTGAGTTCTTAAAGGAATAGTTCACCCAAAAATTAAAATTTGCTGATAATTTACTCACCCTCAGGCCATCCAAGATGTATCTTGAGTTTCTTT
Organism: Moxostoma hubbsi; assembly: GCA_032164185.1. Lineage (NCBI taxonomy): Eukaryota > Metazoa > Chordata > Actinopteri > Cypriniformes > Catostomidae > Moxostoma > Moxostoma hubbsi. The sequence continues at coordinate 35,750,698 of JAVLUX010000011.1, forward strand.
CTTCATCAAAACAATATTTAAGATTTTTAGGATTTAATTTCATGCCTCCTCCTTTATATTATATATGTATTCATTTTTGCATTTTATAATTATTTATATATATATTTTTTTTTATTTATTTGTTAAAATTAGAAGCCCTCACATGTAACATCACTTCCTGATCTGCTATGTGCTGTCCGAAACATTTTGCATACTTAAAACATAATGTGACATCCCATTTACTCTGAGTAACAGTTAAAGGTGATCTCAGTAAAATTTTAGAACACATGGAAGGGATAATGTATACAGTCAGCCACACATTATCATAAAAAGAATGCCTGAAAATAATTGATTCTGATGAAAGTGAAAGTCTGGTTACAAGGAATTATTGAGATAAAGCAAGTAATATTGTGTTGGTCATGTGATCCTAACATGGCAGCCCCCATAAGGAGACCCTCCCCGTGTAGAATAAAACAGCTTTTAATAAGGTTACTGATTTGACTGGAGTCTTCATCTCATGTGAGTGCTCATGATTATATTTATGTTTCAAAATAAAGTTTTATTTTGGGAGTAAAACTTGTCTAATGAAGATAAACATGACCGTGCACCTTTAAAATCACGTGTAAAAAACGTGTATTCCTCTCTAAAACTATTTTACTTGTTATTTTTTATCCTATTACAATAGGCTACCTATTTTAGTTACTATTGTGCTTTTTACTAACACTATTCAGATAAGCAACTTGCCATTTTGACTAGATAAATTCAACCAGTAGGCAAACAATCGTTCGCGTGATATGAGCGCGAAGGGATCATCCGTCTGTGTTCCGCAACTGCTTTCAGGTCCTTGAAATACGTATAACGTGCTAGAAGGCAAGCCGGTGGACTTTCTGGTGCTCTCCTAGGTTAAGATGGTGCCCCCTAGTGAGTTGGTGCCCTACGTATACTGCGCAGTCTGCTTATAGGGAGCGCCGGTACCAAGTACCCATTTAATCAGCTAGTTGACATTTCCTTGCACAAATTGCAGTTTGTTTGCAGTGCAGTCTGTTACAAGCAGGCTATCAAGGGAATGAATTCATAGTGCACGAGTTTTATTAACCACTAAATAGTATTTTTTTATTTAAAATAGTTTTGAGGAATTAATGTTAAATTGGCTTGCCAAGGCTCCTCGCTATATTGTATGCCTTCTCGCATAATATCTGATAGTTACAGAGTAGCCTACCTCCGTGACCGGATAACTAACACGGAGAGCCCGTAACCTGCCTTTCTAAAGAGCAAGACGGGCGGGACAGAGAATTCAGTTACTTTTCATCTGTTTTGGTTAATATTACACTGAAATTATACTGTACTTTCGACTGGCGGTGCCTTGGCTCATCGCGCTTCTCCAGTCTGCTGCTCAAGTTCAGTATGACGGCCATTAAAATCAGGGTAATGTATTTTAATTGTTTCATTTATGTGTATGTTTAATATATGTTTGTAAGTGGAATTTGCTTGAGACGACAGGGGCAAAAACTGGTTCTTCTAATCGCTCAATTTCGACCCGACTGACTCAAAACTTGTCAATAACTGCACAAGTTGAGCACACTGACCAACAAAACAACAACAACAATTTACAAAATGAAAAATACAAAAACAAGCGAGAGAGAGAGTTTAGCCTAAATTTCTATTTTGTAAAATAGAAAAACACTTACATTTTAAAGATTTGATAGGAAACAAAGGGTGAATATGGGTAAAGAATGATACTTTTAGAGATTCTACATTTCTCTGCACTTTTAATGATCCAAATACCATATGACCTGACATTATACCTTTTTGGAAAGCTTAGCAAGGACTGTATTTAAATAGAGTATAATTTAAGTATATAACTTAGGCCTACTTACAACATTGGCTTACATAAAGGTTAAAATATACACTGGTTAAATCAACTTAAGTTAACTTTGTTGATTTAAGTTAAATGAACAAATTAAAGTAGTTAATATTCCTTAAAATATCCAATAAACATCACTATAAAACATTTAAAGACTATTAAATAATATATTTATATAAGAGCATTTGAGAAAGCATGTTATACAGCACAACAAAAAACAATTCATCAAAAAGGGGGAAAATAGGCTACATTCATTTGTATTTCATATTCATTCTACAGTGTACTTTCTTTAAATGAAAACACACTGCATTGTGTACTGCACTACACATTTAAATATGCTACATTATGCACTGCGCTACAGTGTTGAAGTATTTAATCATTTATATTGCTTTGTAAGTTAATCAAACTCAGAACCCCTTTTTAAATCAACTGTTTTATTTGCTGTCCCAATTTGCCAGTATCACCCTGTCCCAAAGTGGAATGAGGAAAAACAATTCTACAGAAAATTTCTACAAATTATTTGAAATTACCTTCTACATTTATTGATACACTTTCAAATCACAAATAATGACATGTATAATTTACACACTTTTATTTTACATTATAACTAGATCGATCTCAATTATAGAGATCTTTCTTAACTTTGTGACGAATAAGACATAGGATGTTGGTTTAGATCCATGAGCAGAATGTCTTTAATGCAGCACAATTCCAAAATCAAAATGCAAAAAACAGGCATGGTGATCAAAAACAAAGGGTATCCAAAGATGTGGGGAACAAATCCAACAAACATAATACAAAGAGCACAAAACAGCTAAACGAGCAAAAGGTTATTTAATACAAATACAAAATTCCAATGGTGACGCATGAGCGTACACACAAAACTGCAATCTACAACGAACAATACTTCCCAATGAAAGGGAAAGCAGAGAGAGTTTATATAGGCTCAGTAGTAATCAAGTAAAAGTAGAACAGGTGAGTGAAATAACAGCAGATAATTAAAACTCATACGACAATGACCTCCGTTGGTTAGATGTTGGCAGAGCAGGAGATCTGACAAACATTGCTTTTCCTTTTGGTGGGAATGAAATGTTAAAAATTTCCATTTAGCATCATCAACTATAGGAACCCAAAATGTAACGTGAACACGTTCACAAAGATTAATTTAGTAATGATGTTTAATAGAAGTGTGAATCTTCTCTGGCCTCTCACCATTCGAATCGATTACTATTCTAAGGGTAAAGATTTGATTATAAAGCGATTCTTCAAAAAGTCAGAGTTTTCAAAAGTCAGAACGAGTCACATTGCTGGCCTTTTACATTCAGTATGAGCTGTGAAAAAAACATGGAATATCCACAAGATTAAATAAACAATTCTATAGGTTAGAAGAGTATCACAATTTTTCAGTTTCTTTCTTTAATTATAGATAATTCTATAAGACTGTTCTATTCCAGGGCGAGAACACTGTACACGTTTGGCTGCCGCTTTGCACCTGGACTATCGTTCGTTTGGTCCGTTTTTGTTTGTGCCTTGTTTGGATTATTTAGTTTTTTGATTCCCCAACATTTTCTGTTTTGGATTCTTGGATCCTGATATTTTGATGTTCCAATTTTGTGCTGCCTGAAAGATGTTCAGCCATCGGCCTGCTGCGTGCTCTCTCCCTGCTTTGTCTGCCACCTCTTTCGGCTCGGCTGATGGGTGAGTTAACGCTCTGTGTCAGTTGTGCTGATCGTTTACTGTTTGGATGGGTTGCCTTCCTTTTAGTGAGCTGTATATTGGTGATGTGATGGTTGGAGCTCTGGCTAATGTGGTAAAGCTGGTGGCCCGCATTACATCTATCAGCGTAAATATGCCTCGGGCATTAATGCTCATTCTGATTTTATTTTGCTTCACATTTGGTGACAAAACCGAAATGGAAATTGGATACTCACCATCTCAACTCAGGGCTTTAAACTGCCATCTGCACCTTGATTCTGTGACGTACGAGTACTGTCAGATGCTTGGAATTACACGTCATCCACAATATATACACCGCTTATCCAGAAGATCTCTGAACATTCACTGTCCAATGCCTGTTGCTATCCCATGCATCTGGTCCAACAACAGGGCTCCACCTAAGTCTAAGCTCCCTTCTAGCACCATAATTCATCGATGAACCCTGATGTTTCATGTTCCATGATGTTCTACTTTGCTCTTCTGAAAACCTTGATATGATACTGCTCGTTGAAACCTGGAAAGTCCCCAATTATTATTTGCAGCTGAACCTTCTTGCACCAGGTGGATATAAACACCAGTCCAGACCACGGCTACATGGCAAGGGGGGTGGCATTGAAGTCATGATTTTTTTCTCGCTCAACTTGATTTCCACAACACATACATTTGAATATATGGTATTGAAGGCTGATTCTCACTGTCCTCTCATAATTATTCTACTATATCGTCCTCCTAAGGCTCATTCTGACATTTTTTCCAAACTCGGTGAACTGTTGACTCTTGCCTGTGCTTAATCATCTCATGTCCTCATACTTGGTGACTTTATTATTCTTGTGGATACAGTTTGCTCCAATTCATCTCAACTATTGTCTGTTTTAATTTGACTCAACAGGTGTCTTTCTACTTGTACTCATGGTCATATTCTTCATTTTAATCTGTACATTTGGGTTTGATATTGCTTCAGTGTCTCCTTTTGACACTGGCATCTCTGATCATAAGCTTATTGAATTTAGTTTTAGTCTACCTGCTCAGAAAAAATGCATTAAAAAATGATATCCTATTGTGACTTTAAATCTGTCGGTCACATTATTTTCTGCAATTTCTGATATCTTTGTCTCCTGTCCTTCATTGATACTTTATAATTACCACTGTTATTTCAGAAAATTTGCATGAGCATGTTCCCATTAAGACTAGGTCTGTTCCCTCCTCTCACACTTTCCCCTGGAAAACACCTGAGATCCGGGCCTTAAAAGTCACTGGTAGACAGCTTGAGATGTTTATAGGAAAACAGGTCTCACTTTTCACCATCTAGCTCTCATTGAACACCTCAACACATACAAAATTGGTCTGAACTCTGCATGGTCTAACTATGCCTCTACAATTATCAATAAAGCAAGCAATAGGTCCAAGGTTTTGTTTGACATAATAAATAAAATCACCAGCTCATGATGTCCATGCATCTGATGAGCTTTGTTCTTTACTGAATTATTTCCAGGACAAGATGAATGCTGTCCGCCAGTGCTTTATAGATGACGCTTCAGATTTTAGTTTTATGCCAGACCACTCTTGTCAATATTTGTCTAGTTTTACTCCTACAAACCCCTCCTCTATCAGTGACTTAATACTAAAGTCCAATTTTTCATCTTGTCGACTTGATCCTGCTCCCACATCCCTCAAACTCTGCCATTCTGTCATCTCTGCACCTATCTCACATTTTATAAACTGGTCTCTAGCTTCTGCTTCTCTCCCTTTACCACTTAAAACTGCTTAACTCTACTAAACACTACTTAAAAAACTTGGACCCTACAGTTCTAGCTAATTTTCACCAAGTACTTCAAAAATACTTGAAAGAGATGTTGCTTACCAGGTACAATCTTTCCTTGTTCAAAATGATCTTTTTGACCTCTTTCAGTCTGGCTTTCACTCACTTAACAGTACTGAAACCAACCTTGTAAGGGTTGTCAATGACCTACTACTCACTGGTGGCTCTGGTTATCTCTCCATTCTTCTATTATTTGATCTTAGTTCTGCTTTTGATACTGTTTGCCATGAATTACTTCTCTCCCGCTTTCCGGATGTTTGTCACTGGTGCTGCTCTCGCCTTGTTTTCTTCATACCTCATGGATAGACAGTTTTACATTTTAAAATTACAATGCAAAATTATCAGTCACCCTACTGTTCACTGAAATTAGGTGTCCTCTGGGATCGATTCTTGGACCTGAACAATTCACATATATATATATATATATATATATATATATATATTTATTCTGCCTTTGGGTCAACTCATTCGCCTCCATGGTTTCAGTAACCACTGTTATGCTGAAGCTTGTAGATCTGCTCCCACTCTCCAGACTATCAATATTTATAAATGAAATAATACAAAAAAAATTGCTTGACTCAAACGTCCTAATATGTAACATGGAATCAACACTTATGGAAAAAAAAAAACTTTTTGGTTGGGATATTGATGTTACTTTCATTAAACCATCTGTTACAAACCCTTTTAGGTCTAGGAGAATTAGGGTGCAACATTTAAAAACACTGTGCATGTACTGGGAAGCAATCACACCAATGAGTTTAATGTAAGGTAAAGTATCAGTATTTATTATGAATAATAAATGGGAGAACACATATCCTTATTATACATATTATACAATAAGTATAAGTAAATTTACAAAAATATACAACTCTTGGCCAAGCCTCCAAAAACTATAAATCACACAAGGAAAAAGGGGAAAATGAAAAGAACTTGGACCATGCCAAATCAAATAAATAAATAAAACAATAACCAATATTACTAAAGAAAAATAAACACTCCTAATCTAACCAAACAATTAAACTTCACAGAAAACCATATCAGAAGAAAATTATTCTATACCGCCCTAAATAACCTACTCTCACTATAACCAAAAATACAAGGGATGGCACGCGTCACTAACCTAGTGTTCTAACACAATTGAAACCTCAGTGTGGCACATGTATATCACGTGATATCTTACCTGTTTTCTGCAATTTCTGATATCTTTGTCTCCTGTCCTTCATTGATACTTTCTAATTACCACTGTTATTTCAGAAAATTTGCATGAGCATGTTCCCATTAAGACTAGGTCTGTTCCCTCCTCTCACACTTTCCCCTGGTATACACCTGAGATCCAGGCCTTAAAAGTCACTGGTAGACAGCTTGAGATGTTTATAGGAAAACGGGTCTCACTTTTCACCATCTAGCTCTCATTGAACACCTCAACACATACAAAATTGGTCTGAACTCTGCATGGTCTAACTATGCCTCTACAATTATCAATAAAGCAAGCAATAGGCCCAAGGTTTTGTTTGACATAATAAATAAAATCACCAACCTGTCCTTTTTCTTTTCTGCATTTAATAACATCAGTTTTACAACCAGAACATTTAACACAAAGAAAGAAAACAAAGAAAAAAGGAACAAATGGGCCGTCACATTAAGGGATCAAAGAACACAGACTTTACCATAAACATGTACCAATTATCAGAGTGATACAGGGCAAACAATTACAACAAACGCACATGCAGGCATCAAACAAAGAAATAATCAATCTGCCGCTTTCACGCAGGCGCTCTCTTTTATAGTTGCATAGCCCGCCCTCATTGGTGGAGACACGCGATGTCGTCAACATGCGTCTCCAAGATTGACAGATGACAAGGCCGATTAAATACCACACCCGCCTGCTGAAAACGAAAGTAAAAACCGAGAGACAGAGGGAGAGAGAGAACAAAAACAAACATACTCCAAAACACCAGTCACACGGGACGTAACGCCATCCAATACTGTAAAAAATGTAGGCATCATCTTTGATTTCTCCCTGACTTTTGAAGCTCCTAATAAATCTGTATCTAAAATTGCCTTTCACCTTTGCCTCACCTTCATCCCTTTATCAGTCTCAAAGATGCCGAAACACTGGTATATCCTCACGTCTTGACTATTGCAATGCCCTCTTCATTGGTTTACCTGCAACTCTATTGCTAGGTTGCAATATATTGTAAATACTGCTGCTAGGATACTTACACATACCAAGCACTCAGCTCATATTAATCCATTCCTGTTTGAACTTCACTGGTTACCAGTTTTGTTTCTCATCAAATATAAACTAATCCTGCTTACATTTAAATCACTTCATGGTCTGGCACCTCACTATATTTGTAGACCTGGAGACCGCGTGCAATGGCTTAACCAGTCCATGTCACGCATGGTTCATAACAAGGTTAGACAAATTATTGGATGCCACCCCTTACTCGACTCTTGTCACCCCTGGTTAAAATTCTTTCATGTCATTTGTTGGTATGTTATCATGAATAAACTCTCTCCCGTTGCTATGAGCGTGGGTTTGTGAAAGAACTTTGGATCATAGTTTAATTCTAGCACAAATGGCCATGTGTTTGATAGTCTGCAAACAGTTGTGTTTGTGCGCTTGACTCTAGTGTATGCACTTAATGCATGTCTTTGTTTCTATATCAGTCTCTGGCGCTCGCCACAGCGCTGCCACAATATAAACTGAACTCCGAATCGATTCTGATTCCTTTTGAGAATAGAGTTAGAAAGAATCACGATGGATTACTGAAACTATTTTTACCCCACCCCTAATGTTTAACCATTTAAAGAAATTAATATAGATATAATTGGAATCAAGCTTAACTGCCCCACTTTCACCTTGCAAAAAAAGGTGACTTGTTTAAGTGTCTTTAATACAATGCCCATACTGTACCTGATCAATGTAAAAAGGTGTCATTTTGTGGGAAGGGGAAAACATCAGGTAGAGTTTTCTTGTGCCTTCTATTACTTCTGCAGTCAGAGTTTGGCTGTGAGAGAGACGGTCGAGTGTAGAAGGTAAGAAATTCTACGAATATATATGACTTGGTGTTTGTTCCCCCATTACGGATTTAACAGATAACCAACCCTGCATCTGTCTACTTCCCTACTATAAAGTATGGCAAAGCAGTAGTTCAAGGATGTCTGAGAGTATTATAAAAGTAGGCGAGGGGGGAAAAACCCTGATGACCTACTACATCTGGCAAGATTCTGAAGTGTGCACTAACTGGACACTTTACTATCCCGTGAAGTCATGGGAGCTAAGAAGACGTTATATTCAAAACACTGAAATTCAAACAAAATAAATAGCAAAAAACCAAGTGCAGTGTTCGAATTGAGGGGGGGTTTTGGGGGTCCTGGACCCCCATAACATTTAAGCAACCCCCCAAGAGCTTGGACTCGATTTGAGTACAGTTTAAGTGCTCTAGATACCAAGAAAGTTGTACTTTGTGGTTAAATTGTACTTGTTTAACAACACCAGAGTAAATTATTTTCACAGTTCTTGCTGCTACAGCATACTTATGGGTCACAGCACAAAGCCATCATTACCAGATGAACGTTCAAAGTATTCACTACTCAACTGCATACCTAAAGCACATACTTTAGTGATTGTGGAGAAGTCAGTTCTTATGCATATCCAGTACATACTCTTAAACTATGCAAATTCAGATGCAGCCCAAGAATGATCTGCCAGCTCAATAAAACAAAATGAACTCCATCTTTGACCTGCTGTCATTATTTATAAGGGACCAAAAGGAAGGGGTTACAACCCCATCCTTCATGCTGCTATAGATTTGCTCCTGATATCTGATTTTACTCACTCTCTCTGTTTCTAGGTGGGATCTGTTCCACAGGAGAAGTCCACTCCTCTTTTTCTAGACTTATTTTGCCGCAGTCTTATTATCCTGTGTACATCTCTGTCTGTTGTTTTGTCATCTGTGGCTATTTGTGATGGTCACTGGCTGCTAGCTGACCGCCATATGTTTGGCCTGTGGTATTTCTGTTCGCTAGAGAACCAGCAGAGTTCTGAGTCCGGGTACCAGGGCTTTAAGGCTTCCTCTAACTGCACAAGACATTTTGAAGAAGCAGGGGTGGAAGGTTTAGGAATGGGGCTGGCAGTGTGTCGTTCGGCGATTACGCTGGCTGTGGTCAGTGCCGTATTTGGACTGGAGTTGCTTGTGATGTCACAGGCGAGCGAAGGGCGGGACTCTAGTCGACGCTGGACGCTGGGGGCATGGCTTGTGCTGCTGGCGGGTGTAATGGCTGTGGGAGGTGTCGCAACCTTTGTACTCTGGTTGGGGACATTAGCTACACTCTTTGGCTTCACTCTCACATTCTGGTGCCAGTTCACAGCTACCTTCCTCTTCTTCCTTAATGGAATAGCAGCACGACACATACAGCATATTGCACCACTGTGGTCTTTTAGTGGAAATTCTGACAAACCGTAGATATCAGTTCTTCTCTAACAATAAACCCTCTGGATTTTTTAACCTGCATTAGAAATGTTTCCTCTTGAGCAGCTCTGAATCTGCATGCTTCTTCATACTGATTTTGATATTTGTCAGATTGAGGAATTAAGATTAACTCTCATTTCCCACATTAATGTTTCGACAAATTTTTGTTTGGTTGTATTATGTTTAATCATAACATTTTCAATAGATTTTGTTAAATAATGCTTTCACAGATTTTTATTTTTGTGTCATTAACTTTTATTTTAATTTAATGTACTTAAGTTGTGCATTAATCCTAGTTGAATAAATAAACATGATTAACTCAAAGAGATGTCTTTTACAGTTAATTTGATAAAGAGGTCTGTTGCCTTTACATTCATTAAAAAAATGGATCTCTTGTCTTTACAGTATACTTACTGGATTATCCCGTGTCAACTCAACCAGAGGTCTGTTGTTAAAAAAATTGTTTTTGATTATTTGTTTACTGGTAAAAGAAACCCAAATGATAATGAAAGCAAAAAATGATGTCATGGATCAATATTTACTGAGAAATCCATTATTTTGTAGAGTGGAATAAAAACCATATACCATAGAGTCTTAAAAATGAAGATGCAAAAAGGAAAATTTGTTCTGAACCAGAATCTAAAAAAAATCTTAAAGGAATAGTTCACCCCAGAATTTTAATTCTCATTTACTCTCATACCCTCATGCCATACTAGATGTCACGTTCTTTCATCTGCAGAACACAAATGAAGATTACTTATAGAATAATATTTCAGCTCTGTAGGTGCACACAATGCAAGTGAACGGATTCCAAAATTTTGAAGCTACAAAAAGCACATAAAAGTAATCAGATTCCAGTGGTTTAATCCATGACTTCTGAAGCAATATGATAGGTGTGGGTGAGAAACAGTTCAATATTTAAGTCCTTCCTTTGTTTTTGGTGATTAACTTTCTTTGTGCATATCGCCACTTATTGGGCAGGGTGAATAATTTATGGTAAAAACGGACTAGTAACTAGAACCTATATAGATATAGGTTTCTCACCATCGGCATATAATGCAACAAGGGGTGCTAAAGTCAAATGCTTTTAGTAGCAGACTTGCCTATCTCTGTGTAAATATACAATTGACGCTAACACTTTTTTTTTTTGTTTTGCTTTGTTTGTTTTTATCTGTAGTTTTGCTCCAAAGTCACAGGCAACAATTTTCACATTGACCCCCTCTACAAAATAAAGTATTCGTAAATATTGATTCATGGCATTTCATATTTTGGCATTCATCATCCTTTCTGTTTATAGATTTGTTTTATTATAATGTATTAACAAAATCAAACATTTCAGAAGAGTATGTTTCTAAAATGTGGTTGATTTGACACGGAATAAACCTAATAATTCATTTTTATGCATTACATAACTTGCTTTAATATATTAGGAGTAGGATATTAGGAGTTGTACAAAGAATCATCATTATTATCTCAAGCTATGTTTCCACATGGCCAAACAGGGACATGCAAGAATACAGATAGTAGTAGCACATGTTATGCCCTCATTAACTATAGTGTTCTTTTGTCATATATAATTTAGTAATAATAATTTGGTTTCATCACATCCAGGCATTTTTAATGACCAATTAAAACCCATCTGAAAAACCACGGATTTAACAGAATCAAACAGCCTAGTGGCACTTTACATACAAGAATTACAACACCATCAATAAAAGGAAATGACAGGAAAGCAAAATGAGATGCTAATCAGTTCCATAAATAGTCAGTTACAATATGGCCATGAAAGTTTACCATTGGTGAGAGTCAGTCAGTTGCTTATACATATCTCTGATAATATTAGCTGAATTAGTTGTTGTATTCTATCATTTTTGTGCTTCTGATCGGAGATGTTGTTAGGCCTGTTTCACACACACTGCATCTGTGCCGCATACTCATTTAACAGGTTACAGCAACCACACTGTGCACTACATCCCAGGAATGTCCCGGATGCACCACGGAAAGTAGAGATTCAGCCTATTTTTGCCATGTGGCACATACTGAACTCAGCAGTAAACCTACAAATTTTATCATCACATTCATTTGCAATACAGGTTCATGAAGCAAAATAAAATGTACAATGCAATGCAACCCAAGTGTAGGGTTGTCACAATACCAACATTTCAAAAGTACCAACACCAATAAAATGTCATGATTCTCTATACAAATTTTCACACCACAGTAAAATGAATAATATGCTATTGAACAAACTTCTTTAGCCTATTTAAAAAGTTAAATATCAATGTAAATAATACATTAAAACAACTGCATGTTTCCTTTGTGTTTTTCAATTTAGTACATACCGTATTGCTTCACATTTTGTTTCAAAGTAAGACCCTATGAAATGTTTTATTTTTCCCCCAAATCTTTATTTTTCCATTTTATTTTTTATTTATATTCCATGTTCTGAAGGTTAATTCAACTTAAACATAAAAATGGTGTTGAATCAAATTAATTCATAAAAATGTAATTACATAAAAATAGAATAATTGCTTTTCAATATACCATTGCATTTTTGGGCAAATAAAGTGCCACAGTAACGATCCTCACAGCATAATCTACAACACAACATTGGTCTTCAAAGATAAAGGCTGCACAACAGAGCATCACAATGTAAATGAAAACACTGAAAAAAAACTTTCATTCAGTATAACAACACTCTTGCTTGTGAGATATTGCTTAAATATTGTTATTATAATAATTATTATTATTGTGAATATACTTTTAAATACATATATATATAGTAAATATTCAATTTTACGCTACAGTATTAACATATTTATGTCACAAGTTGAATCAAGCATTTATTTTGACATGAAGGCTTTTCAGTTTGTGTGAGTTTTTGACGGTTCTGGATAAGCAGTTGTTTACATGGCCCACTGTGATTATTAAAGCAAAATTATGCAGTTTAATTATATAAGTGGTCTGCAGGCACTATGCGCTTCATAGTGAATAAGTGCTCTGTTCTGTCATCAATTACAACATGCACAGCATGCGTGACATTTTAAATGTAGTGATTTTAGCATATGAGCAGCTTCACACATTCACTGAAAAGCATGCAGCACATGCAGACAGTATACTTATACAATTAAATCATATCCTTTACATTAACTGTGCATTATTTTTTTCCCAAATACTGTATTTCAGATTTGTGTGTTAGCATTTGAAAGGAGTCTGAAGTTAGCGCAGAGGTATTGAATTTAGTCGGTGCCCGGTACTGCCAGTACTACATAAACACTGGTATCATGACATCTTTTTAATTTTAGTATTTACATGGTAATGAAATACTGGTACTTTCAACATCCCTTCTGAACTATTTTTGGAAAAAAGATATCCGTGTTGGTCTTGATGCAAGTTAAACATGCATTGACAGGAACACAGTATCTATTCAGTAAATATGATGGAATCCAGATGATTTTGCAGTTTCTATCCAGCAATCTGTGTTTTATTCAGTGTAAATTAAATGAATTAATACCAGTAAATACAGTGACGGCCCGTGCATTTTAAGCCTAGGTCTTCAGTGCTATTCTTGCCATTAAGAAAACACCATTTCACAATGAATAAGACCCTACCTATGACTATGTACTTCACACATTATTCGCAGCCAACTAATAAAACCAATTGACATTTTTAAAACACACCCATGCATGAAAGCCAGTACCTAAAACAATGCTGAATGCTCAAGCAAGCCTAATTTTAACTGCAGCATGATTGTTGTGTCTCTGGAACTGACATTCAAAAATCATATTTTTTCATATGAATCTACCAAGGAGGTCTATAACACCTGGAAAAGGCATCTAATAATATTTGTGTAAATTTTGCTTGCAATAAATTTTGTTTCATCAGCGTACACGATTACTTTTCAAAACATGAACCGACACTGAATGCACAAGCAACCTAATTTACACTTAGAAAACTCCTGATGTTGCAATAACAATGCAAAAAGTACTCACCAATTTACTTGAAATGAAAATCAGCCCTCCTTTCCTGTTTTCCTGTGATTATATAATCACAAGGTCATACAGAACATCTCGGGTTCTTAGCAGCAGTGATAGAGCCGACTCTTTCAGCTTGATTTCGTGCTTTTTGCTTTTGAATACGTACATTAAATAAATGCGTGATTACTTCACTCAAGGCTAGCTAGAAGGCCTCGACCAGGACTGATCCTAAAGACCACATCCACCAAGAACAAATAAATCAATCTAACCATCAGACATTAGATTCCTATTCATTTGTACTGCTGAGGGATACTGTAGAAATTCTGAAGGCCAAACAGGTTGGAGCTGACTCACATGCTCCTTCGACTAACAAGATCGGCCTCGGGTATGCGATTTGTGAAGCATCCATTGCGCTTTTCTTGTAAGCGTCAAGGAATAAATTCTGATTGGCTAAACTTTTAGTTTTTCCCTATTCGTTTGTACAGTAGATGAATTAGGAGTGGAAAGTGATTGCAAATCAATAGGCAAAAGTAAATGAGAATGAAAGGATGAAGTTTCTTTTATTTATTAAGCATTTTAGACCAGCTTTGCTGGCCCTAAGAATTTGCCACTGAGTAAATATAATCCCCATCCTTATGCAAATTTGATTTTAATATGATCAAATAGTTTTCAAGGCCCACTCCTGCTAACCATTTTATCATTTACAGCTGTTATCAAAGGAAAAGTAAATGTAGTAACATATATATATATATATATATATATATATATATATATATAGAGAGAGAGAGAGAGAGAGAGAGAGAGAGAGAGAGAGAGAGAGAGAGAGAGAGAGAGAGAGAGAGAGAGAGAAAGCGAGAGCTGCATCTCTTTTATGCAACACAAGTCATAAGAAAGCTCTATATGCACCTGTGGTTGAAGTCATGCAACTGCACTATGCATGTCCCACAGATGCAGAATGTGTGAAATAGGCATTAGGTTGTGAGGGGCTAGCAATTAGGTTATCTAGGTGCTTGGACGTGTCAGCAGTGAGACCTGTGTCAGCGGCAGGCCACTGTTACTTAGGGAGCTGTGATGCACTCTGGGATCATCATGTAAATGTTGCTTCAGGCGCCACCGTCTCCATCGTCTTTGAACTTCATACTGTACCTGTCAAAAGTAGACAAGATTGACTAGATAGACAAATATTAGCAGTATATGCCTAGAGGTAGATGTGTCTAAATTTTGTATATACATATAAAATATTTCTTCATCCTTATAAAGCCCAACCTGAGATCATTTGACAGATTAATTTTTTCATCAAGAAGGTTCACTCACTCACCTCTCCATTCAAAAAACAGTACAGCAGTGCCACAATAAAGCCCTGCAAAGGCAAACACAATCTGAAGAAGAATCACACGTCAATTGTGCATGCTTTAATAAGTCCAGACATGTCAGAAGTAATTACAACAATGTAAAATAAAAGTACTGTTAGTGATATTTCAGATGCCTTTGGTCCCAAACAAACTCACATGCTTAAAGTGGTTTGTGCAGAGGTTCATGTTCAAATAAATGATTCACAGATTCACTTTAGCCAGTGTCATTGCATTCTTCTTTAAAGAAAAAATATTTAGGTAATTTCTCAGTTAACATAAAAGTGTTTTATCAGTATTAAGTATAAATTTATTTGTTCAATTTAGTATGTTAAATTTAGTTTTATATAGTATTTAGTATGTACATTTGTTTTTATTTGTTCAGTGTAATGTTGCCACCCTATTTGTTTAACATCACCCAAATTCACATTGCTTATAATTTTTTAATTTGTACCTTCTAGAAGCCAGTACAGGCCAAGTTAGTCAAATTGCAAATAAAACGCAACCCATGTTGATAATTTAATAGCAAACATTGGTAGCTTTATGGTACATGCTTTATATCTCATGTCTGATCTCGCCTAGGCAATGTAACTTGTTAGCAGGGTGAGAGTGTCAAAATGTGCACAGACATTTGAAGGTAACTCTATTGTTCACCTTGAGTTTTGAGGTTTGTTATGCCACAGTCACACAAGAAAGTATGCCAAGTATGTACAACTAGACTTGTCAGCCAAGCTTTTGCATCTTTTGACAGTGTGCATGTATTTGTTATCACCTGTGTGGATGCTAATGCAAGCTCTGTGACATTCCATATCTTGAAGGTTAGAATGCTCACTGTATCAGGGAAAAATGCGAAGAGGACATACTGCAGCCCAAACAGAGACACCAGCAGAAATGTAGATTTCGCCAGCTTCCTGAACACAGAGACACCATAAAAAATAATAAAACAAAAACTCCAACGATATATAAATAGAACTGCAATAATAATGGCTGATACTAAACATTTGAAAGCCCACAAAGGCTATGCATTTTTCTTTTTCTGTCACGTTTCTGTCAAGTTATATTGACAATTTTTTGAGTTGTCTGAATAGTAATATATGATCGCTAGTGTCACAAAAATTACACACTTCACCTTTACACAGGCTTGTGCTGGTTACTCTCACCTGTGATGATTAATCACATTTCCACGCATGTCTGGAGCTTTCAATTTTCCAACTAATGTCCGAATAATACTCAGAAAAAACAGCATGTTTACCTGAAAAACAGTTCCCTTGAGATATTAAAAATACTACTGCATAAAGTGTTGCATATTTTCTAAATATAATAAATATTTCAACAGTACTTTATTGAACAATAATTCTAAAAAAGTATGCAGAGCAAGATATATGAAGTAGAGCTGTGAATATTTGAGTGTGTGAATCTGAGAGATTTGGCAACTAGTCTATAAGTGAAAAGTTGAAATGTGGGAGTGTAACTAAGGTTTGCTCACAGTGATAAAAATGATGACTGGAACTCGGAGTATCCACCATATCCAGCCATGATCTCTTGTCTCCCAACATCTGATAACACATGCACGCACACACACTTCTTTAAAACTGTTTTAATGTTTTTATATATTAGCTAGATATAATTACTATAATCACTATAAACTAGCATTCACTGAAAACTATTTCATAGTATTAGAATAAAAAAAATTATAATTATTTAATTTATGTATGAATTGTTTTTCCAAATGAGGTCATCCCAAAATGTCCCAAAAATGAGGTTTTGTCCGATTTAGCTCAATTCTGGATACAATATGTACCCAAACGTCTAGGTTACGTATGTAACCTCCGTTCCCTAATGGAGGTAACGAGATGTTGTGTCGAAGAAGCGACACTAGGGGTCTCTCTTGAGCGCCGAATATGCCTCTGATAAAAGTAGCCAGAATCCTTCTGGTTACCCTAAACAGGGGAACAAGGCGACGCTTGCCAACCTGGGAACGGGCCGAGCCTGGCTGGGTCTCTTTTCTCTCTATTTTTCTCTGCATAGAGCAATAGACGGCTGGGGCACTTACACACATCGAGGGAAGGGGGTCTTACCCAGTTTCCTATTCTTTCAGGAGGGAAAAGACCCTGTGGAGACCACCCCTGCCCTGAAGGGGAGGTAAGAGTGGTGAATACATCACATGGGTTTTTTAGGCAGCATGTGGAAATGGCGCAGTGGTAGATCCAACCTCATTAGGAGGGGGGGTTGCTACAACACGGCGACCGGAGGGCAGCTGGAACTGCCTAAGGGAGACGCGGGTCCACTCGTAAGGGGACTGTACTGCGGATAATACACACAGGGGTAGTCCATGTAGGAGTCCTGCCCTGTGGAGCACTTATTCCAGTACAGGGTAGATTAAGAAACCTGCAGTGGATTGGGTTGGTGAGTTCCTCTGCTGAACTGCGGACCCACAAGGGCTAGGGAGGAATCATCCAGGGATCTGAGGAGTGGGATCTCCTGGGAGGAAAAGTGCACAATTTTACCTTGGGTGAGGGAAAGGGCGCTAGGTGCAAGCGATCCACCCGGTCAGTCCGTCAGCGAGTTACCGAGTTCTACCGGCTTGGACCTGAGAAAACACGGGACGAAACTAACACAACCCGGAGATTATAGGATCTCACAAAGGTATTAGGTTTTGCCCAACCCGCTGCTCTACATATATCTGCTAGGGAGGTGCCCCTGGCCAGTGCCCGAGAGGACGCAACACTCCTTATTGAGTGAGCTTGGACCCGCGGGGGGGGGGGGGGGGGGTCATGGCCTGGGTGTGATAGGCCAATGAAATGGCGTCCACGACCCAGTGGGAAAGCCTCTGTTTGGAGATAGCATTCCCTCTCCGCTGTCCGCCAAAGCAGACAAAGAGCTGCTCAGGCATCTGCTTCCTGCGGGGTGCTCAATGCTGGGGCTGAGAGCTGGGCCTGGGTTGAGGCAGAGCAGGGTGTGTCTTAGCCGCAGAAAGACGTCCTCGGTGAGCAGACAGGGCATAGCCCATGGCGGCAGGCTTGCGGCGGGGCAGGATGTGAGAGATGGCCTCTGTCTGCTTCTTCACCGCGGAGAACTGCTGGGTGAAGTCCTCGACGTGTCGCCAAAGAGGCCGAACTGGGAGACAGGGGCATTGAGGAAGCAAGCCTTGTCGGTCTCACGCATCTCGACCAAGTTCAGCCACAGATGACGTTCCTGGACCACGAGCGTGGCTATTGCCTGCCCGAGTGACTGCGCTGTGACCTTTGTGGCTCTGAGGGTGAGGTCGGTCGCTGAGCGCATCTTTGAGCGCCTTGGCCTGGTGGACTTGCAGGAGGGCCATAGCATGCAGGGCAGAAGCAGCATGTCCGGCAGCGCTGTAGGCTTTTGCGGTCAGCGAGGATGTTGTCCTACAGGCCTTGGAAGGGAGCACAGGGTGACCCTGCCAGGTTGTAGGGTTTCCGGGACACAGGTGGAGCGCAACAGCCCTATCCACCTGGGAAATTGCCATGTACCCATGGGCCGCTCTGCCGTCGAGGGTAGTGAGAGCGGATGAGCGAGTGGCTTTGTGATGGGTGGAGAGGGGTGCTCTCCACGATGACGTCAGCTCATCATGCACCTCCGGGAAAAACGGGACCGGGGGGCTCAAGGCTGTGAGCGGCGCCAGACCCCAAGAACCAGTCATCCAACCGCGATGGCTGTGGGGAGGACGGAGGATTCCAGTCCATTTATACCCATATGTCCGGGGGCGGGGTATGCAAATACTGTCTGCCAACTTCTCATTGGCCTTTTTTCATAGATCAGAGGCATATTCAGTGCTCAACAGAGAACCCTAGTGTCGCTTCTTTGACACACCGTCAAAGTGAGCAACAGACGGGGAACTATAGCTAAGTACACACATACACACATACCAGAGAAGGTTGGTGTAAACAGTCCAGCAAAGTCAGATGTGAAATATCTGCCCTCTTAAGCGCTCAGACTGAACTTGAAAAGAAACAAAACTCACTTTCAGCTGCAGTGTGTGTTCAAAATTTTACATGTGTGTGAACGTACCCTTCATTCTGGTGCAGGTATTTGGCCAAACTCCAGCTACTGATAATGAGCAGTGGGACTCCTGTGGGAACAAAAATCAAGCATTACTACATGTATGTTCAGGCAGGTTATGCTAGTCAAGATTGCAATCATCTATCTGCAAATACAATTCAGACACAATTCAGACAAATATTAGAGTGGCTATTTTTAAGACATTCATTCATTCATTCATTCATTCATTCATTCATTCATACCAGCTGCACTTAATACCCTTCTCCATCCCCAGCTCCACGTCATGTATGACAGCTCTTCGCCTTTAGTTCTCTTAACCCTCCTGTTGTCTTAGTGTCATTTTTGTCCCAGGGACAGGTAAAGAATAAATTATAAATACTGCATAGTTTTTGGTACCAGAAACGAATGTTTTGATTTTGTCAAGACCATCAAAATAAACTAAATAAAAATATATTTTTTAAGATAAATAATAATTTACTAGTGAAATAACCATATATTTTTTAATCTTATTTCCATGGTCTTAATGGGTAAATTTTGACCCGAATGGGAAAAAGCAGTTGTGACCTTTCACCTTTGTACTTTTGGGATCTTATGCAGCTTTAAATTTCTTATTTTTTTTTTTTGTACATCAAAAAATCATATTTGACCTAAACATATTTCAAATGTTCTCAAATTTAGCTCCTAGCCTCACACTGTTCTCTAGTTCCCCCACCTGTTTCACTATGTTCTGCATCTTTCCCACAAATAGCATTCTTTTCTCTCAAACACACACACGCACGCACACACACACACACACACACACACACACACACACACACACACACACAATATTTTTAACAGTTTTGAGCAGGTAATATATAGTAAATACCTTTACTAACATGATTTTATTATGAAAGTGTACAGTGGGGCTAAAGACCCCCCGATGTAAAAAGTCCATTGAATTGAAGTTTCTCCAAAAACAATTGATGGCAGACAGAACTGTTACAGCACCTTCCTAAACCCCAGTAACTCTACAACAAATTGTTTTACATTAGTGGGAAGGAATCTATTCCTTCAATGGACGTGCAAAGTTTGCCATTTTGACTGCTGGAAAAGGCAATAGAGATTCATTTGTGAAATATGCATGTACTAAAATTCTAACTCAAAAATGTACACTGGTGAGTTTCTACAATTAAGAAATTGTTGTCAGATAGTCAAGATATAATAAAATGCCAAAAGTGATTGAAATCAATGGAAATTGAGACTTGGCCAATGTTTGTCAAGTTCTTTATTTATTTTATATATATATATATATATATATATCAACTTAAACAAAAGACAAAACACACACATGACGGACATATCCATAAACAATCTCTCTCTCTTGCACCAACCTCTGCAGTCGGCCTTTGTCCCTCTAATACAGGACCGGGTGTGTAGGATCAATACGTATAAATATAAATCATACAGTTTTTAGAACCACTTCATGGTCAGAATGGCGACCTTTTGAATCATGCTCGTGCCAGAGAATTATTGCACCCCGACCTGTAATTGGCCAAAATTCTCAGTTTGACTTTTCCGAGACCCTCTAGAGTAGACCCTCTACTCTACTGCGTAATCACGCCCGCTAAATCACACACATCTGAATGATCATTCGTGACGTTCATGTCTTGAGTTCAAAACGCACTTAAAAACACCAACAAGTGATTGAAATAACATTCGACTTGGAATGAAGCAGAATTACATTCATTATTGAGTTATATGTGATGCTCTTACTCATACTAATCACTTTCATACTAAATATTCTTTATACTAAAACAAATACCAGAGACCAATTAGACAAATGTTTCATGTGCTGAGAATGTACTAATGTGCCAACCATATAAATATAAATCATAAAAGTTTAAGAACCACTTCATGGTCAGAATGGCGACCTTTAGAATCACGCTCGCGCCAGAGAATTATTGCACCTCGATATGTAATTGGCCAAAATGCTCTGTTTGACTTCTCCGAGACCCTCTACTCTTCCCTGTGGAACACGGAAGCTTGACCTCTGACCCACTTTCTGTAGATCTGAATTTTTAATATTGAATTTGGTGTCCTGAATTTCTTCTCCATCTTGAAAACTTGAAGCTGTATTTTTTAAAACGGGATATTTACAGTGTAAGAATTCAGAATCAAAAATGTGCTGTTTGAAAATACATATTTATAAAATTGTGCCATAAAATAAAACAATTCAATTTGGTTAAATATGAAATGTCCAGGATTGGAGTTTTAAAAAATTCTAATTAAAACCTGTTTAAAATACAACGTAATATTAAATTTGGCAAAATCACACTTATAATTCAAATTCAAAAGTCTATAATTCAAATTTACACAATTCTAATTCAAATTGTTTGGCCTATTTCTGGCTCCATAAACAAGAGGGTGCAGTTTCTTAAGACAATAGGAGAGTTTAAATTTGTCTTGTAAATCTGTACTCTTAGGAATTCCAGACCGGCAGTCTATTGTAAACACATCTTCAATGTGTTATTGTGCCTTGGTAAAATGTTTCAATTAATATCAAGTGTCGTTTATTGTACATCATGCAAATTAATCGATTTGTAACATGCTGTAATGAATTCTGCTGGATCTGTTCAATTACCCTTGTGGGGTTTGATTCGCTGCTCTCCCTTGAAATGAGCTTTAATTGTATATTTGAGACTGGTTGCAACAAACCCTTTAAAGCTGCACTATGGAATATTATTTGGTTAAAAAATTAACAAAATGCCATTATTGATTGAGTACATAAACAAACAGTGTTCAAAGCAATGTCCTTACCTTAACCCGATTCACTAACTGCCGGGTTCAATTTGGCATGGAATCAGAGGTTTATGTCATTCATCCTTACGTCATTACGTCATGTCCATAAACACAGAAAAGAATTACTGGCTGTCATATGTTCCGGCTGGGGAAACTATGCTGTTCAATTCAGTCAGTCACACACACACACATATTTCAGGACAACATTGCTGCAGTCTGGATGGATGTTCATCTATCCATTTGGCAAAGTTCTTTACTTGCTATAATGCTTGGATGTGTTGTCTGGTAGGGCTGTTGCAGATTATATTGCTTGTCATACTCTTATAAATCAAACAATACTTGTGCGTTAACTGAACGCGATGTATCTACATTGTCTGTTGAAATTGCTGTAACAAGTTTACTATTATTCATGACCTCTGGGTATTTTATAACTTTGCTATAGTTCCCATGTTCCTTATGAGTGCTGCGTTTTTCTAATTTCTTTTGCCCCAGTTGCAGTAATGCACAAGCTATCACTTATTGTCCTTTAAGCAGATTGTCTCTTTACAAGTCTGTTTTAAAGCCACTAGGTATAAGTTAATACAAGGTAGTTCCCCATGAAATATATACTATAATCATGTATAATCATGTCAAGTTGTTTAAAATCAACAGAACTTTCATTATATGTTTTTCTTTTGTAGACTAACAAGAATGTTTTTTTAAATCTGTGGGAAATGTTAATTTTAGCAAACTTAGTTTTACATAAGTGGATCCATCTATTGGCTTGAAACAAAAACTTGAAATAAGTTCTATATCCAGTAATGGTGATGATTTCGATTAATCTCAGTGACAAGTGTTTTTAATCTGTTCAACAAAAATATTTCTTCCGATTAGTTCATTGATACGTTCATTGTCCATTTTTGCAAATTACGCTTTTGCGCCAGTAGATAGCACCAAATTACCGTCTTTTAGACTTGAACAAGGACAAGGCAGAGTTATTCGTGATCAGAAAGAGTCTAATTATCATTTATAAAAATGTGCGTCTCAACAATTCTACTGAGACTTCAGCACTGCAGTGTTTAAGCATCATAATAATTTCCCCACAAATGAAAACAAAGCATATCTATCATACCATTAACTGCTGAGCATTACTTTTTATCAAGCAATACAAAAAAAAAGACAATACTACCCTAAAAACAATTATTATGAGTTTCAATAAGGTCTGTATGCCACTGTAATAAATTGTTTATCAATCCATTTTATTCATAATACATCTGGCCCATTTTCATGTTGAACGAGATTGTTGAATTTAGCAAACGACTTGCCTCCTCTCATTTAGTTGTTCAACAGATCTTCGTTAATGATGACTGATTCATGCATTTTGTTCGCGAACAAGTGTACTAGAACATTCAGTTCCTTCATGAACGACCGACACAAACTTCAGTGAAGAGGCGTATTCGTTCAGTGGGTGAAACCAATTATATGCTCCTTAACAGCCCTCAATTCAATGCTATTGGCTCACGCTATATTCAGTCTTCAAGACATGAAAAGTCACCAAAGCACTCCAGAGCGGGCTGGTCAAAACTTGTGACAGGCATGGTTCCGCAGGCCAATCAAAACATTTTGGAGGGCTGTATTTTATAACTGATTTTTCTTTACTTTACTTAAGGGGATTGATGCAAATGGCTGATGATATTTGCATGAGAACTGAAAAACTGATCGATAACAATGGGTGGTCACACTAGAATTTGTGTTACATTTACTTTCCTACATATGCATGCAAACAAATGCATAACATTGTTTTGTCAACCTGGAGGAAACTCTAATTTAAGTGGTTTAGTTTAAAAGTTTAAAATAATATAAATATCAAAGAGACACTTTATAGTTTGCAATGTTGTGGGGAACTGAAGAAGAGTTTTTTTATCTCACAGGTATTGTAGGTCCTTCAGGGTGTCTTGGAGGGAAGTGGTGTCTAAGTCTCCCCAACTAGTTACTGGGGTACCTCAGGGTTCAGTACTTGGGCCCCCTCCTCTTCTCCATATACATGTCAACTCTGGGATCTGTCATTCAGGCGCATGGTTTTTCCTATCATGGCTACGCTGATGACACACAACTCTACCTCTCATTCCAGTGTGATGATCCTACGGTAGCTGCATGGATCTCAGCATGCCTGTTAGGCATCTCGTGTTGGATGAAAGAACATCACCTCCAACTCAACATCTCTAAAATCGAGCTTCTTGTGATTCCAGTGAGCCCAGCAGTTCAGCACAATTTCACAATTCAACTAGACTCGTCAACAATCACACCATCCAAGACAGCTACAAATCTTGGGGTTGTGTTTGACGATTGTTTAAACTTCACTGACCATATCGCAAGGACTGCTTGATCGAGCAGAGTTGCTCTGTACAACATCAGGAAAATCTGGCCCTTCATATCTGAGCATGCTACACTTCTCCTCATCCAGGTGCTTGTGCTGTCTAGGCTGGACTACTGCAATGTTCTTCTGGCAGGCATTCCTGCATGTACAGTCAAACCTCTGCAATTGATCCAGAATGCAGCAGCGTGACTGGTCTTCAACTAGCGCAAACAAGTACACATCACACCTCTCTTCATCAAACTGCCCTGGCTGCCAATGGTTGCTTGCTTTAAGTTCAAGGTATTGATGCTTGCTTACAGAACTACCACCGGCTCTGCACCAATCCCCCCCCCCCCCCCCCCCCATCTATACTCACTACTTCAGGTCTATGTGCCCTCCAGAAGTTTGTGTTCGGAGGTTGAACGGCGCCTCGTAGTGCCATTTCAAAGAAGCAAAAAATCACTGTCCAGGACTTACATTTCAACTGTTCCTCGCTGGTGGAATGACGTGTCAAACTTCACCCGAGCAGCTGGTTCTCTAACATCTGTCAAAAAGCATCTAAAGACACAGCTCCTCTGTGAGCACTTGACCCAACCCTTTTAGTGCACCATCTTCTTATTTATTTAATAAATTAAAAAATGATAAATAAAAATAAACTCTTCTCTAACTTCTCTAATTCTCTAAACAATTTTGACATTTGTATAACAGCACTTGTGTTACTACTGCCTCCCTAGGTTGAATTGCTTCTGCTGTTCTCCTCATTTGTAAGTCACTTTGGATAAAAGCATCTGCTAAAATAATAAATGTAAATGTAAAATTTGTATACTTATGTATTATAATTCTTTCTTTTTCACACAAGTTATGGAGCGTAACATCATACCCTGTAGGCTATATTTCTTTGTGGGGGCAGAAATAATTTAGCATGCTTAAAATCTAGTGTGACCTCTCCAAAGCATGAGAAAGTTTGACCAAAGAAGATTCATCCTTTCAGGTGCTCATCCTTTACATCATCAAACAACAAACCGATATCTACAGTATGTCCAGTAGAGAGAGAGGAACCTACCCCAGCCGAGCAGGATGTACCAGTGCAAGCGTTTCTTCTGTGAACGCAGTGAGAGGTTAATGAGGCAATGTAGATAATGACCCTCCACCAGCAGCCAGCTGTAATTTGCCAGGATGCAGTAATTAGACAAGAACAGCGCCACTTTGCAGCCAGGCTGAGAAAAACACAGGAAACACATCAGTTCAAAGAGGTTATCTGTGTGTTTATAATGTACAATGACTCCAATAAGTATTTCAACACTTAGAAATGTATGAACATCATTCCATAAGACAACAAAATACAGTATGTAACCAAGTGGCATTTGTCTTTAAGAAAGATAGCACAAGCACATTTTTCAAGCAAAACATTTTTTTAAGATATAAAACAAATATATATAAGAAATTATTTAGACACTTTCTGGTTATCATGTTCATTGTTAAAATGAAAAATCTCAAATTTTTCACTAACCCTGATGCCATCTCAGATGTGCATGACTGTCTTTCTTCAGCAGAACGAAAATACAGATTTTTAGAAAATAGAGCTCTGTCAGGTCTTTATAGTGAAAGTAAATGGGTGCCAGCACTTTGACAGACCAAAAGTCACATTTAGGCAGCATAAAAGTAATCTATGCAACTTCAGTCAATCAATGAATGTCTTCTGAATCAAATCAATACGTTTGAGTAAAATCTAAATCATTATCAATAATGAATTAATTAAAATGTTATTAACTTTTAAAAGGCATTTCCTGCCAGTAGTTGACGCATCACATACTGTAGCATGATGTAAGTGTGTTGGCGAGTTCACGTGAGAATTCGGAAGCAATGCTTATTTACAACAGAAGAACGAACGTCAAGCGAGAGTTTGGCCATTTCAAACAGCATCAGAGCCTTGGATGGAAGTGCCGATTTGAAGTTAAAAAAACATTTTAATTATCTATTTGTTTATTAAATAAACCTATCGATTTACTTCAGAATACATTTACTGATTGGATGACTTTTATGCTGCCTAAATGTGACTTTTGGACCATCAAAGTCCTGGCACCTATGTAGTTGCATTATAAGGACCTGACAGAGCTCTATCTTCTTCTAAAAATCTTCATTTATGTTCTGCTGAAGAAAGACTGTCATACACATCTGAGATGGCATTAGGGTAAGTGAATAATGAGAGATTCCTAACTATTCCTTTAATATAAGTGAATTCCACCTGTGGTTACTCTGCTAGGACACCTGTGTGAATTTGAGGGGAACTGACTTCATACTGTATGTGCATTAAAACTCACACTGAGCACACTGAGGACTTCATGTGAATGTTGCACCGTTACACATAATTCCAGATTGGTTTTCACCCTGCAAAGTTTCAATGCTTGATAAATGGTGTGGAGTCAATAATTACACAAGATAAATGCTAAAGCATTTAAAAATAAAAGCATCCCAAAAAGGCTGATGAACCACAGCCGTGTAACTCCATATAACAATACCAATGTTCGCTGCCTCATGGAAATGTGAATCTGCCCAGGCAGAACAAATATCAGTTATAAGAATACTATATTGCAGGCAGAGACAGTTTGATTATTTTAGTTTGACTTTATTTGAGAAATTTTATAAATTGAAGATGTGCTATTTAAGATCATAGCTCACTGTGCACTATGTTCCCTGCGTTTTTGAGTAGTGTTTGATGCATTTCTCTTGCAATAAACATTCTTTATTATGCTTTTTTATTCCTGAGTCCAGACTCCCAACAAATAACCGCAGAGCCATTCGTGAACCACTTGCAGTAATCCGAAAATTAAAAATCTGAAAATTAAGTGCACATCCCTAGTGTTTACATGTATGATCTTACACCTATTATGCTGTATAAAAAACTGCTGTTCACTTTTTTATTTGTTGAAGCCCCATTCAAAAACGGTATGGTTTATCAAAATTCAATGAAAATGCCTCTAGATGATACAGGCCAATTTTCATGCAAATCAGACAAACAGCCTAGGACGAGTTCGAAAAAGTATGTTTTTCAGAAAATTCAAAATGGCATAAAACTTTTCATGATGGAAAATGACGTCATATGGTGCAATCGAATTGTCTTGAGCCAAGGAATCAGAAGAAAAAATAATTGCGTTTCTAGGATTCACGATTTCTACAATCCTTCCAACAGGTCAAAGTGCACGGGGTGCTGGTCCACAATCATAACAGTCTCACCTATTCGTAGATTGTACTTCTTTGACATTCATTTCTGTCTGGTTTGGAGATTAGGTAGGTAGTTATGGATGAATTGTCTCCAAAAGTGATCAGCTAGCAGCTGACTATGCCTCCATCTCCGTCGGCTCAGGAGTTCGGGATCTTGGTATGTTGCTTGTGAAAGTGAGGCATCTTGCTACCCCGTCAACAGGATGTTGGGTGTAACTGGATCTGGGTCAGTGATGTCTGAAGATATGTAGCTAGGGCTTGGCATTAAGTATTCCCTCTATTTCAATAAGAACAGATCGCAATACTTCTTCAGTGACTGTCTGTGCTCTGAGGGTCACTTGCAGGGATGTTTTCAAAGATCGAATTTCCTGCTCCCAGCATCCACAAAAATGGGGTGCATTGGGTGGATTGAACGTGAACCTAATCTGCTGGCTTGCAAGTTGAGCCTGGAGCTCAGGCTGAAGAGCTGCAAAGGCATCGCAAATTTCTCTATCCTCACCTTTGAAATTTGTTCCTTTATCTGATAGGATTTCAAAGGGTTTCCGTCACCAAGCAATGAAGTGACGAAGGGCCATCAGGAATGAATCACTGTCCATAATTCGAGGAGACCAATACGAACTGTGCGGGTGGTCATACATTTGAAAATAATCCCCCATCTTTTCTCATTTCTGCGTCCCACCTTGCTTGTCCCAAGCAATCTATCCCAGTTGAATAGAAAACTGGCTGGTGAATTCTAAATCTGGCAGATGATTCTTGGATGATGCGATTGGCCTGCCATTTTTGGCATTCAGTGCATTGCCGCTGATGATGTCTGACTGCTGCTCATCATCTTAATGCCCAATATTTCCTCCTGAGCTCTGCCAACACACTCTCTGTTCCAGGGTGATGCAAATGATCATCATAGTCTTTGATGATCAGCTTGGTGAGTGGCTGATGTGGGTCAAGGACATTGGGATGAATGGTATCTTCTTCTAGTTCACTGATCTGTCAGAGCTGACCACCAACACGTATGAGATTTGTACTGGTATCTAGTTCAGGGGCTAGGCACAGCAGTCGACTGTTGCTTGGCAGAGCTTTACCAGATATCAAATGGGACACCTCTTCAGGAAATGACTGATCTTGGATCCGACAGAGGGCTGTGGGTTCAGCTTCTTTATAATCCTCTGCAGTTGCAATGTATGGATAGCTCCCATTGGATGGTTGTATAAAGGCCTTTAGGTAGTCTGTGAAGGTATGAAATTGCTGAGGATCTGGCAGTGACAGAGCAGAGGTTAACAGTCCACAGAGGGTTGACATTTTAAGTATTATATTCACTGTCTTGCGAGCTAATGGTAGCATCTCTGGCCAGCTGTCTGTTGTTTCTCTGAGGAATGCTGGGCCTTGGTTACATCTGCTCTCTCTGTTGAGATCAGAGGGAGACTTCCCTCTTGTAATGGCATCTGCAGGGTTGTAGCCTGACTTTACATAATGGCAGGAGTCAGATTCAGTTCAGAGTAAGTCGTGTATATCTGCCACTCTGGTACCCACAAACACCTTAATCTGAAAAAAGCGAGATCAATATTGTAGTGGCATCAGGCCACAGAGTGACTGTTAGCTCTGCATTCTGGACTTCAGCAAGTTATGCCCCTGTGAGTGCTGAACACAGCTCAAGACGAGGAATGCTCTGTTGTTTCTTGGGAGCAACACGGGACCTAGCTGTTTCAAAGGCTGCCTCCACTTTACCTTGAGGGTTCTCGGTTATTAAGTAAGCCACAGATCCATAAGCCTTCTCTGAGACATCAAAAAAGATGTGAAGCTGTCTAATACAAGTAGAGCAGTCCAGTTCTTTGCTGCAATAACACCTGGGCAAAGTGATGTGCTGCAGGTCTTTCAACTTACTCTCCCAGTGTTTCCAAGTGTCTAGTAGGTCTTCTGGCAGCCGTGTGTCATCCCATTCCCTCTTTTTCTCCCACAACCTCTGTACTAATACCTTAGCTCAAGTGATGAATGGTACAATGTAGTCAAGGTGATCATATTGGCTAGCAAGTATTTGATAGATGCTTTGCATTGTGGGCACTTGACAGTGGTTTGCATCAATGCATGCAAGGGTGTCAGATTGACCATTCCAATGTAGGCCAAGAGTTGATTCCTGTGCCTCTTGGTGACCTTCACAGAGCCAGAGGATGCTGCTCTGAGATTGAATATCAGCAGGCAGATGGCTGATAACTGAAGGGTAATTGCTAGCCCACTGTCATAGCTAAAAGCCACCAGACTCTAGAAAGCTGTGGAGTTGTCAACATGATTCTTGGCCATGACATGGGTAGCGAAGATCTAAAGACAATTGTCCACATTTAATTTTAATTTAATTTAATTGCCCAATTGTCACACATTATACATACATTTCTGCATATATACAGTGAAATTATTTATTTTTCACATATCCCAGCTATGCTGGGGTCAGAGTGCAGGGTCAGCCATGATTCGGCGCCCCTGGAGCAGATAGGATCAAGGGCCTTGCTCAAGGGCCACACAGTGGTGTCTTGGCGGTGCTGGGGCTTGAACCCCCAACCTTCTGGTCAGTAATCCAGAGCCTTAACCGCTGAGCCACCACTGCCCTAAAATGACCTCCACTGAAAGCCATGTGTCCTCTCCAGGCTGACTGTAATCTAGAACATGCTTCTGTAAAGTAAACAAGGCACAGCATGGACTGCACGTAGTCCCGAAAGGCAGTACCTGCCATTCGTAGACATCGGGAATTCTGTCTCTTTGCATATCTCTCCAGATGTATCTCAGCAGTGGTTTATCCTTTGGCAAGAGGCGTACCTGATGGAACATGCCAATGATGTCACTACTGATGGCAATAGAGTGCTTCTGGAAATGCAGAAGAACTGCCAGGAGTGACGGACTAAGTGTTGCACCAGATAGTAGGAGCTTGTTCAGGTTGTTCCCTTATTATGAGAATGAACATTTAAAGACCACCCTATTCTTCCCATTATGTTGCACCATATGGTGCGGGATATACCAGGCCTCTCTGGTACTATCTACCTGCTCCTGGCTAAGCTTCAATATATAACCAGCTTGCACTAGCTTGGCCAGCTCCTCTTGGTATGCTGCAGCTAAATCAGGGTCTCTTTCTAGCCGTTTCTCAATTCCCCTTAGCTGTGTTAAGACAGCTTCATTACGTGCATGGAGATGAGGCATGTACCTGGCATGAAGCAGAGTTGGGGACACAGTAAAGGTCACAGCCGCCACATGAATGACCTGGGTATCTTGTCTCAAGTACAAGGTTCTTTGGCTCTCCCACAAGTCTTAATTGTCAGAGGTTGGCGGCGACATACAAGACTGCACTGGAAGGAACTGCACTCTGCTGAGGTGGCTTGCCTTGGTCATTGACGTCATGCAGTACCAAAAGGTGCTTCTTGTTACACGTTGGGCAGAGAGTCTTCAGTGTGCAGTGGGCTGCTTGAGGTCCACAACAACAATGCCAGCATCGTTTTTTTGTCTGTATCCAGTCTGCCTTCTGGTCTTTGCTTATTATTGTCGCAATATGGACAAAAAGCTCTTACCTTCTCTTCTCTGACTGTACAGTAACTCGTTTAGAAGTGGCTGATGACATAGGAGTGGGCTGTGACTTTTCAGTTACAGGTGGGTGTACCACTTAAAACTAGACCTGAGGTCATGTGGCAGTTTACTCAGGAGTCGAGACATATGTGATCTACATTCCAGCTCTACGCTATCTTTGTGGCCCAGTTGTTGCAACATAATGACAAGAGAGCGCACCTGCAGCCCAAACATCCTGAAGGCTATTACATCTCCACTGCATATGTTAGGTCCATCCATCAGCTCAGCAATTTGTTGCTGGGCTAATTGGTGAGGTTGACAACACATTTTATTAAGAACTTTCATGGTGTTTGTGAAAGGAAACCTTGCATTGCTGTAATAATCTGCAATCAGGAGGGCCTCCTCCAGTTTCAGATGGTCTGTGAGGATTTGACATTTGAAGTGTTCTGTGGCATTGTCTGGCAGGATGTTCTCCAAAGCGATTCTCAGCCTTGAAAACTCCCTAGGGTCAGGAGACGTAAAGAAGGGGATGGTAAGGGCTGGACCTCTATAGGTTTTCTCATGGGTAGATGAGGGTTAGAGATGTTCTAAACTGTATTCTGCGTGGGCTGGCCTCCTCCAGTCCTGTGATGGGACCACAAACTCAGGCAGCAGAGGTGGCAGAGAATACAGGGTAGAGTTGCCATACCTGATCTGAGGTGAGTCACTATACTGTGGTGTAAAGAGAACTCTCTCATGTGAGGAGGAAGAAATGTTCATGTTTCTTAGATCCTCGATAAGCTCTGGGCTCTGGGCTTTCCTCTGACACAGCTGGGCATAGCTGCCTCTTTGTGGCAGGTGGTGGCAGCCTGGAGCGTGGGGTGGTATGGCTGTGGAATCTGAATGTGGACTGCTGGAGAGTGAGAGCATGGTGATGGCATCGGTTAAGTGACTGGCTCAGGTGGAGCTCTCCGCTCAGATTTCAGGCTTTGAAGCTCATGACAAAGTGTAGCATTCTGTTGACGCATCTCATGGAATGCTAAGATGATCTCAGGGAGCTGGCTGGCTTGTCGCTGCAATGCAGCATTCTCCTCTCTCAGCTTTTCAGAAGTGCTGTCCCATTGGTCAGTCAATATCCATTCTGAACACTCTGATGCTTGGCTGATTGCTGAAGTGGATCTGGAATGACCTGTAGCGTTTGGTGGTTCAACCTCCAGTACACCCTGGTAGGTAGGCGACTGTGGTTGCTGTCGATGAGGCATTGTCTCCTTCGTCGAAGCAGGGGCTTCTCTTTCTGGGTGAGACATGTCTGTAACAGTCCACTCATCCGGCTCGAAGGACCATGTAAAAAAACTGCTGTTCACTTTTTTATCTAACTCTTGTTTGGAGTAATTGAACAGCTACAGGATGTCCGATTAAAACATTACGTCTCACACCAGGGTGTACTTGTAGATGATTAATTGTGCAAATTTGTAAGCATCTGTAAGCATAAAACAATATACAAAATATAACGTCTTGGTTACGGATGTAACCTCCGTTCCTGTCTGTCGCTCACTTCAACGTTGTATCGAAGAAGCAACACTAGGGGTCTCTCTTGAGCACAAAATATGCCTCTGATCTATGAAAAAAGGCCAATGAGAAGTTGGCAGACATAATTTTCATGTCCCGCCCCCGGACATAGGGGTATAAAGGCAGGTAAATACGTCTGTTCCATTCAGGATTTTTCTGAGGAGCCGGAAATGGTCCAGCCACAACAGGCTCAGCGATGTGGCCGGGAGAACACAACGTCTCGTTCCCTCCATCAGGGAACGGAGGTTTCATCCATAACCTAGACGTTCCCCGTTTGTTGCTCACTTCAACGTTGTGTCGAAGAAGCGACACAAGGGGTCCAATTTAAATGATACCATGCACTGAGCCGTGTACATATACTGCTGACACAGGAGCGGGCAGGTACTTGACGTGCCAAAATGACCAGCTGTATCAGACTGCACGTACCCTTCCCCAATGCCCCACAAATTCGTCGAAATCCTTATAGTTACCCTAGACAGGGGAACAAGGCGAAGCTTCCCAACCTGGCAATGGGCCGAGGGGAGCCTCTGTTCGGGCATACCAGAGCGGGCAGTGGGAGGTCTCCTGGGAGCCGAACAGGTCTACCTGAGCCTTGCCGAACCATGCCCAAATCAGCTGGACTGACTGGGGGTGAAGCCTCCACTCTCCACTGGGCAAGCATTGTCGTGATAGCGCGTCCACCATCACATTGAGGTTGCCGGGGATGTGAGTGCCGCGCAGTGACTTGAGTCCCCCGCGGCTGCATGCCCATTGCACACGGCGGCCCAACCCAGTTTGGAGGCGTCGGTCATGACCAAGACGTGTAGGAACACATGCTGCAAGAGGACTCCTGCCCGCAGAAAGCAGAGGTCTGTCCAGGGTTTGAATGTTTGGCGGGGGTGACCACACGGTGTGTGCCATGGCGCCATGCTCGTCTAGGGACTCGAGCCTGGAGCCAGTGTTGAAGCGGTCTCATATGCATCAACCCCAGCGGCGCGACCGCCACGGAGGACGCCATATGCCCCAGGAGTCTCTGGAAAACTTTTAAGGGTCCGCAGTGCCTAGCCTGAAGGCGGCGAGGCAATCCAGCACTGACTGCACATGCTCGTTGCTTAGGCACGCTGACATTGAGACTAAGTCTAACTCCATGCTGAGAAAAGAGATGCTCTGAACCGGGACGAGCTTGTTCTTTTCCCAGTTGACCTGAAGCCCTAAACGGCTGAGGTGCCTGAGCACCTGGTCCCTGTGGGCGCATAGTAACTCTCAGGAGTGGGCCAGGATGAGCCAGTTGTCGAGGTAGTTGAGTATACAGATGCCGACTTCTCGGAGTGAAGCCCACATTCAAGCACATTTACACATCCTCTCTCCATATCATCTTGTTTTCCAACTCCCCGGAAAATTTTTGAACAATCCAAATCACAAACAGAGGCGGGGGAGTTTGGAAGAGTCCATTTCCAGAGGGTGGCCTTTTTTACAAGCCAGAAACATGTGTGGTCATGTAAATTAATTAAGTGTTTTTCCTTTGTCGGTGTAAGAGTTACCCTGGTGACCAATAGATGTTGCTGTATTAGATGTATTTGTTTATTGTTCACTTCTTGTCTTTTGTTTGCTTGTGGGTTTTGAAGTTATTTTCCTTGTCTTTGTTCATTGGTTTTTGTGGTTAATAGTTCCAGGTGTTCCTTGTTTTCTCATGAGATCCTTGTGTATTTAATCCCTGTGCTCCCCAGTGTTATTTGTAAGTTCTTGTCCTTCATGGATGTAATGTTTTTTTGTGTATCTAGTGTTTGCTTTGCATTTTGTTTTAGTTTTTTTTTAAATTATAGCTGTGTTTAGATCCTGTGCTGTTGTATCATCTCTCCACAACTTTACAGAAGAACTGCCTGAAAATATGGTTCTAGCAGCTGAATTTGGCAAGATATGTCAGGTAGTGATGGCAGAAACTGAGCTTTCTGAAACTTTGAGTCAATTCAACCAATTGTAATGTGCTCATGCTGCTGAGGACATTTGCTGGTCACATGTGTGTAAATGCAGTGGGAAGACTAGAGTAAAAAGCAGCTGCAATTATTAATACATTGGAAATTATTTACTTTTCTGTTTTTGTAATATTTTCCATGGTTGTAAAATGTCTGTACAATATCCTGAAATAAAAAAAAAATCTGAATATTTGGAGAATATGTATTACCTTCATGTATAAGTTGGCCTTTTTATCATTTCTGTTATAAAGTTATTTAAAATTTTTATATATATATATATATATATATATATATATATATAATTATACAACAGTTGGTTCCGGTCCTCTAATCTGATTGGATGAGAAACATTCCATGAGTACTGATGGTCTCACACCATCAGCACTCGGACGCTTCACTGTGTGTATCACTCTGCTTGTGTTAGTGTAGAAGAATGGGAGAAACTGCCCAAAAATAGGTGTGCCAAGCTTGTAGCATCATACACAAAAAGTCTTGAGGCTGTAATTGGTGCCAAAGGTGCTTCAACAAAGTATTGAGCAAAGGCTGTGAATACTTATGTACATGTGCTTTTTTTCGTTTTTTATTTTTAATACATTTGAAAAGATTTCAAACAAACTTCTTTCACATTGTCATTATGGGGTATTGTTTGTAGAATTTTGAGGAAAATAAGGAATTTAATCCATTTTGGAATAAGGCTGTAAAATAACAAAATGTGGAAAAAGTGAAGCGCTGTGAATACTTCTGGAAATGCAGAAGAACTGCCAGGAGTGACGGACTAAGTGTTGCACCAGATAGTAGGAGCTTGTTCAGGTTGTTCCCTTATTATGAGATGCACTGTATATGGCCCTAAATCAGCACTGCTGTGATTACTTATGACACGAGGCCACTGCAGCCGAATCTCAGCAGTGCTGATGTAGGGCCATATCGCACTCTTGCTCTTATGATATTGCTTAAATCAAACACTTATATATACACACATATAATTATAAAAAAAAAAATAAAAAAAAAGCACATTGTTTTGTATTACATTTGTGCAAATATTTATTATTGTCAGGTTTTGGCTACAGAAGAAACCATTTGCAGATTTGAATAAAAATACCTGATTAAAAAAAGCAACACAACTGGGCACAGAGAAAAACTGAAGACTAGACTACAGCTAACAGGGCTGGAAAACACAAACAACCTGTGGTAGGGCAAAACATAAAACACAAACAAACTAAATAAATAACCATACATGGGAAAAACCAAACAGGGACTACTGGACCAGAATCTGGCAGAGAGACCAGAAAAGAGTACTAAACCGTCTGGAAGCAGAGAAAATGACAACGATCCAACACAGACAAGAAAACACTCCTTTAATCAAAGAGGAGGCTTCAGGAAGGGTCCAGGATCTGACGGCCTGGGAGGAGGCTTCAGGAAGTGGGCAGGTTCTGCTGGCCGATGAAGAGTCATCAGGAACAGAAATTGGATGAGGTCAGGCAGCCTCAGGACAGGGTCAGACGTGGCAATGGCCATCCGGCAGCCAAGGCAGAGGATCCAAGAAGGGGACGAGGTCCAGTGGCCGATGAAGAGACTTCAGGAACAGAAATTGGAGGAGGTCAGACATCCTCGGGACGGGGATATCGTCAGGCAGCCTCGGCCACCTCCTTGCGGTCAGTAGCGGGCACGGCTGCCTGCTTGGCAGATGATTCAGCAGGAAGAAGAGATGGTGAAATTAATCTCCTCCTTTCCCTCTTCTCACGATGGTCTGGCTGCCTGAACCAGGATCCCCAGGGACATCAAGGACCTTGGATATGGAGTCAGTAGAGTTGGGACCTCAACAATATCTCCATCTCACTGAGGTGACAAATGTGGTCTACAATGTCCCAATAGGGCCAGTAGAAGATTCCTCTCAGCTCCTCCCAATCCATCAGAAAACCCAGAAAAGAAAACATAAGGGGAATATAAAAGGAAAGAAATAAGGAGGGTTATGAGGAAATGCAGGTGAAACTGTGTGGCAGCGGGGGCGTGGTCAAGCGCCCTTACCGCTCCCCCTCTCCGGACAGGCGCTTGACCACGCCCCCGCTGCCACAAACTGATATACAGATGAGGCAAACGAGGGGGCAGAGTTACACTCAAGACACGACTGCACATGGCAATGAGAAAACATAAAACCAAGTGCACTCACACAACACTAGTGTCAGGATCCAGCTACAAAACTACAAACCAGTCCAACTGAAGAGGCAGGATTCTGATACAAGAAACACAAGACTGAGATAACACAGTAAAGCAGGTGAAAGGATCCAGACACAAAAAAAACTCAACTAAAGAGTCGGGATCCTGACAATGCTTTGACAAATTTTACAATAAACATTTGAAAACAAAATGTTGACTTATGGAACAATGACAGGCGAAATATGGACAGACTGTACAGTGTGTTGGCCACCGTCGCTCACCTCCATGTTTATTTTGTTTCTTTTTTCTTTATTTTTATGTATTTATACTCACACTAGCCAGTGACATTGGGTTTACGATCGCCAAACTCTACTTCACATTCAATTGTTCGTTATGGAGCTTTCCAACAGCAGAAATTGTTTCTTTTACCCTCATGCGTGTTCACTCGAAGTACACTCGAATGGATGTGCATTCTGTTAGAAAAAGCGCAGTCCGAAATGTGGCATAAGAGGTGGTGTCTCCATGAGAATGAGGAGAAACCTGGATGCTTCACCGTTCATGCACTGGAGCCTTGTTAAGGATGTCCTGGCGAGGATCTGGGCTCAGAGACTCATGTATCTTCTATCTGTTGTCCCGGCTCTGTGGACTCCGACACCATGAATCATCGTTGTAAAAACACAGGATTGCACCAGAGGTGTGAATTCAAACAAACTACACTACCTTAAAATGGTAGGAGCTTATGGTGGCTCATCCGGTGATTTTCTGGCTTACAGTTCAGTAAAGATTGCATTGGTTAATGCACAATCTCTTTAGAACAAAACATTTATTTTAAATGACTTCTTTTTATCCCATAAATTGGACTTTTTATTCATCTCAGAAACTTGACTTAATACTAGTGAATTTAGTCCCCTTGATGAACTTTCTCCAAATGAATGTGACTTTTTTAGCACCCCTAAGACTGCTGGTCGGGGTGCTGGACTAGCAACAGTTTTTAAACATCAGTTTAAGTGCCATCTTTTGCCGACTGTTAGCAATCAGACTTCTGAAGCCCAATTCATGATGATTAATTTACAGAAGTCTGTGCTGTGTGTGGTTGTATACAGACCTCCCAAGTATGACAAAGATTTTATTCAGGAGTTTCCTGATTTTTTTGTCATATATTCTACCTATTTCAGAAAACATTTCAATTCTTGGGGATTTTAACATTCATGTTTGTAGCCCTGAAAAGCCCGTGGTTGCTGAGTTTTTAGATTTAATAGACTCATTTAATTTTACTTACTTTGTTACTGGCCCCATCCATGAGAATGTTCACACATTTTATTTATTGTTTTATCATAAAGTCTTCTAATCTGTGAAGTAGATATTAGTAACTTCTGAGTGTGCTAACTTTGTCAGATCACATGCCTGTGACATTTAATGTTACTGTTTCATGTGGACCTCCTAGTTTTCAGCCTTCTTCTTCTGGTTCTTGCTTAATCACTTCATCCACAGCTACGGACTTTGCTTTTATAGCCTCCTCTTTTACAGCTTTTATTGAGTCAGTAGGTTCAGAGGAGTTAGTTACTGTGTTTAACTCTGTTTGTTCTGATATTCTTTACTCTGTTGCTCTGTACAAAGTTAGGAGACTTTAAGTTAAAACCCAGCCATGGATAATTCATGCTTGTGCTCTCAGACAGGAGTGCAGAAAGGCAAAACGGAAATAGATGAAAGATAAGCTGCATGTCTCTCTAAGTTTTGAGGGAAGATCTGTCTAAGTATCAAAGAACAGTGAAAGATGCCAGAGCTAATTATGTTTCTAATAGTATCTCCCTTCACTCTAACTCTCCTAGGTAGATGGTAATACCATTAACAAACTACTTAATTCAACTACAGCATGCTTAAATCCCTCCAAGAATACCTGTGAACTGTTTTGGATTACCTAATTCCATTGATTTTATATTAAAATAAATAAATAAAGTTTTTCTCCTTTGATTCATGATCCTCTAGTGGCTACTATAAGTGATGAAATCTTTGATCAGCTTGAACCAGTTTCTCTCTTGGATGTGAAAGACATTATTGTTTATCCAAGGCCTTCGGCTTGCCCCTGGACATTGTTCCCTGACACCTGTTTGGCGAGATAGTAGATATACTCAGTCCTACTATTATGTCTATTATTAATAGCCGTCTAATAGCCATCTTTCTGTTGGGACAGTCCCTCTATGCTTTAAGCGTCTTCTGTTCAGCCTCTTATTAAGAAGACTAGCTCAGACCCTCTGGATCATAAAACATACCAATTTCTAAACTACACTGTTTATCCAAAATTTTGGAGGAAATAGTGCTTACTCAGTTGACATCTGTTCTAGCTAAGAATAATGTTTAGGGTCAATTTCAGCTTTAGGGCTGGCCACTGTACTGAGTCAGCACTGCTAAGGTTGCCAATGACCTTTTACTTATTGGTGATTTGGGTAATCATTCTGCTTTAATTATATTGGACCTCAGTGCAGCATTTGACATAATGTGCCTTGAGATTCTCATAAGTCGCTTAAGGCAGGTTGTGGGATTCAAGGTACAGTCTTAAGGTAGTTTTCATCCTACCATGGGGGTTTTTCTTCTTCCTCAGATCCCATTATTTGTGGAATACCCCAGGGATAAATTTTTGGGACCTATTTTATTTTCATACTGTATATGCTCCCCCTTGGTTTGATTTTTAAAAAAATATTTTTTTTTACCATTTTTATGCTAATGAAACAGATTTACCTCCCTCTGAAACCTGGAGACATGCTATTGTTTATTTATCTAGTGAAAGTGATAGGTGCGTTATCATATACAATAGTCGAAATTCCAGATTCACCTTTTAAAACAAATAAATGTCTTTAAATATCAAAAAATATCTATATTTCTCTAAAATGTTTTTCTCATAAACACAACATTCAGATGTTCCCCCCTTTGGGAACACAACTAATGATAGATGATAGACAGGGAAATTAAAATTACTAAATTAAAATCAGCAACTCTTGTTTGAATCTGTCTGATTTTATAGACCTTATCTATTGCTGAACTGACTCAAGATCAGTCACAGCCAGCATTTAACATTTATTCAGGGTTTCTCTGTGGGAGCAACGCCCCCCAGCATAACCACGAAACATTTCTTAATGTTTCGGTACAGTTTCGAAACAGTATGACATAACAAAGCCTTGTTTGACTTGGCCAATTTGATACACGCTCTGAAGCATTGGTTTGAAAAATATGATTCATAAAGGTTTCCAAGCTGTGTTTCGAAAGTGCCCATCACTAATGTAGGGCAGGACTCCCGTTCTGGGAATATTCTGCACACTTTTACGCCATTGTGAGCCACTCTAACTGGGAAGACTCCCACCTCACATCAATTTTCTTGATAGGTCCTAATTATTATGGCAATGGAGATTGGCCAGAAATGGGAAGACCTCACATGGAGGGAGTCCATAAAAATAATTCTGGAGAAAGTATGCCCTTTATGTGAGCATAATCCCCGGCTGCTTTAACCACTCGTCCCTGGCCGCCCTGGCCGTTGCAGTCCCCTAGTGCTGTGCTATCTGAGTCCCCTAGTGCCTTGCTCTCTGATTCCCCTAGTGCCTTTCCCTCTGAGTCCCCAAGTGCCTTGCTCTCGGAGTTCCCTAGTGACTTACTCTCAGAATCCCCTACTTTCTTACTCTCTGAGTACCCTAGTGACTTTTGAATCCCATAGTGCCTTGACGTTTGAGTCCTCTAGTGTCATGCTTTCTGAGTCCCCAAGTGCCTTGCTCTCTGAGTCCCCAAGTGCCTTGCTCTATGAGTTCACAATTGCCTTGTTCTCTGAGTCCCCAAGTGACTTGCTCTCTGATTCCCCTAGTACCTTGCTCTCTGAGTCCCCTAGTGACTTGCTCTCTGAGTCCTCTACTTCCTTACTCTCTGAGTACCCTAGTGCCTTAACTTTTGAATCCCATAATGGCTTGACTTTTGAGTCCTCTAGTGCCATGCTTTCTGAGTCCCCAAGTGACTTGCTCACTAATGCCCCTAGTACCTAGCTCTCTGAGTCCCCTAGTGACTTGCTCTCTGAGTCCTCTACTTCCTTACTCTATGAGTACCATAGTGCCTTGCTCTCTGAGTCCCCTTCTTCCTTACTTTCTGAGTACCATTGTGCCTTGCTCTCTGAGTACTCTAGAGCCTTGAATTTTGAATCCCATAATGCCTTTACTTTTGAGTCCTCTAGTGCAATGCTTTCTGACTCCCCAAGTGCCTTGAACTTTGAGTCCTCTGAGTCCCCAGCTACCTTGATCTCTGAGCCCTCTGAGTCCCATTTTGCCTTAACCTCTGAGCCACATGTGGCCTTAACATCTGGGTCCCCTGTTGACTTGACCTCTGGGTCCCCTGTTGCCCTGACCTCTGACCCCTCTGAGTCCCCAGCTGCTCTGACCTCTGAGCACTCTGAGACCCCTGTTGCCTGGACCTCGCCAAAAACTCCTGTAATTTGGACCCTGGCAGACTCTCATGGCCCTCTGCTGGGTTCCTGGTGTTCACCTGCTGCCTTGCCTGGTCTACCCTGGTCTCCTGGCCATCTGCCTGATCTACCCTGGTCTCCTGTTCATCCTGTAAGTGTTACCGTGGTGAACACTAGGGGTCGCTATATATGTTTATTGTTCCTCTGGAGGCGATTTTGTGATGGCAGCGAGCTCGGTTTTACCAGATAGATCCTCACAAACCACCCACCCGTTGACTCCTCTCTGGGCTTGAGGTGAGAGCAGCTCGACTCATGGCCAGTCTGTTTACTCCCTCGAGCCCCCCGAGCTGGATGGCGAAATTTGCCACTGCATCGGAGAGTGTTCTGGTGTATAACGCGGAAGACTCGACTGGACTGCCATCTTTGGGTTGGCACGCCCAGTCTGAGGCTGACGCCCAGATTGCCGACATGCTTGCTCGGGCCGCCGTCAGCGTGGGGTTGGACTGGAACCTGCCGTCCTCCCCACAGCCCTCACGGTTAGATGATTGGTTCCTCGGGTCCGCGTGCCACTCACAGCCACTCCCCACCATTCCCTGCCC
This sequence comes from Moxostoma hubbsi, assembly GCA_032164185.1. Lineage (NCBI taxonomy): Eukaryota > Metazoa > Chordata > Actinopteri > Cypriniformes > Catostomidae > Moxostoma > Moxostoma hubbsi. Next base: position 35,792,469 of record JAVLUX010000011.1, read on the forward strand.
GGTCCCGGAGGTGCATGATGAGCTGACGAGGTCGTGGAGGGCACCTATCACTGCCCGCAGCCTACCTCCTTGCTCATATGCTCTCAGTACCCTCGATGGAGGGGCGCCGGAGGTCCCCCAGGTGGACAGTGCATTTGTGATCCACCTATGTCCTGAAAACGCAGCCACCTGGTGGGATCTCCCGGTGCTCACCTCCAAGGCCTGTAGGATGATGTCGTCACTGAACGCCAAAGCCTACAGCACCACCAGACAAGCCACCTCCGCTCTGCATGCCATGGCCCTCCTGCAGGTTTACCAGGCCAAGGCACTCAAAGATCTCCACATCGTGAGTCCTGACCCCAACGTGTTGCAGGAACTGCGCTTCACGACCGACCTCACCCTCCGGTCCATGAAGGTCACAGCGCGGACACTCTGGCAGGCGATGGCCACCCTCGTGGTCCAGGAATGTCACTTATGGCTGAACCCGGTAGAGATGCGGGAGGTAGACAAAGCCTGCTTTCTCAACGTCCCCATCTCCCAGCTCGGCCTATTCCCACATCATGCCCTGCTGCCTTTCCAGTGCGGGCCTTGCTCTGTCTGCTCAACGAGGGCATCCCCCTGTGGCTCCCAAATGACAGGCAGCTCTGCCTAAACCTGGGCTAAGCTCTCAGCCCCAGAATCGAGCGCCCCACAGGAAGCACATGCCCCTCGTCTCTCAAATGTCCTCGAGGTCCTGGAAGGCTCCCAAGCATTCTTGAGACGGACGACCCAGGGAATGAGACGTTTGCTCAGGAGCTGGTAAGCAGACCACTCCGTCCTCCGGTGGAGGGCCGGGAGGAGAATTCTTGTTGGAAGTTATTTCCTTTACCGCACTCGCTTTGGGTACCCACATTCTCAATAGAAGAGCGATTTCCTAATGTCCTGGGTCATATGCAACGCAAATGCTGTTCTCACGGAAACCCGGTACCACACTGCGGCAGTCCCGGCACCCAGGACGCGGATCCATCGCCTCCAGACACACGACTGCTGCCCCCCTGGCTGGCCGGTTCTGACGAGTCTAGAGGACGCCTGCACGGAACCTCCTCCTCAGTCACTAACCCGCCTCCTGCCGGGTGTGCGGAGCAAGGTTAGGGCTTCGAGCCTTCTCTCAACACCAAAGCCTCGGGATGCGCTTTTGCATCCCGACGTGACACTACCTGCTTCGCTACAATGCCTCACCAGTTACGTCAAAAGTGATCATCCCACTAGTGCCCCTCGCACGGAGCTTGGACGCGTGGCTTTCACTTCCCAACCCGTCACGCTGGTTGGCCAGGACCATCCGACTCAGCATACGTGACTCAGTTTGCCAGGCCTCCGCCCACTTTCGTCAGCGTCCGCTTTACCTTGGTGCATGGCAAAGACGCCAACACCCTACGTGTGGAGATCGCGACCCTTTTACTCAATGACGCGATAGAGCCTGTCCCTCCAGCCGAGGTGAAGAAGGGTTTTTACAGCCCTTACTTCATCGTACCCAAGAAAGGCGGCGGCTTGCGACCGATCTTGGACTTGCAAGTTTTCAACCGGGCCTTGCACAAACTCCTGTTCAAAATGCTCACGCAAAGACACATTCAAACTTGCGTTCGGCATCAAGATTGGTTCACAGTGGGCGGATTTTGGGCATTATTGTAAATAGTTGTAATCACAAAATGTTTAATAAATAAAGAATCACAAAAAAAGATTGGTTCACAGTGGTAAACCTGAAGGAGGTTTACTTCCACATCAATGCCTCAACACCGACCCTTCCTACAGTTCGCGTTCAACAGCCAGGCGTACCAGTTTAAGGTCCTCCCCTTCGGCATGTCCCTGTCCCCTCATGTCTTCACGAAGGTCGCAGAGGCAGCCCTTGCCCCACTAAGGGAAGTGGGCGTCTGCATACTCAATTACCTTGATGACTGGCTCATCCTAGCCCACTCTCTCAACAGTCAATGTGCGCCCACAGGAACCAGGTGCTCAGGCACCTCAGCCGTCTAGGCCTTTGGGTCAACTGGGAAAAGGGCAAGCTCGCCCCGGTTCAGAGCATCTCTTTTCTCTGCATTGAGTTAGACTCAATGAAAGTACGCCTCACCAACGAGCGTGCACAGTCAGTGCTGAAATGCCACAGTTGCACGATTCCCTCCTTTTATACCCGTATGTCCGGGGGATGGACATGCAAATTCTGTCTCAGAGTCGCTTCATTCGACACAACGTCTCATTCCCTCAATCAGGGAATGGAGGTTACAACAGTAACCTAGACGTTCTTGTCCTTCACGGATGTTTTGTTTGTTGTTTTCCCATGTCTCTAGTGTTTGTTTTGCATTTCTTTAATTAAATGCTGCATTTAGATCCTGTGCTCTCAAATCATCCCTCCACAACATTACAGTTGTGGTAAAGTCCTATACGGCTTAAGAATAAACCATTCAGCTCTCACTGAATTTTGTCCATTACCCTGATTTTGCGTCACATGTAAACACCTTTACCGGTATTTTACTATATTATCCAATGTGCGCAAGTGTTGTGCGCATGACTGTTTACATTTTGAATCAAAAGAAAATAATAATCGGATTGTTTCAAATTACACATAAACAGTTTTCTTGCGTTATCTGATTTTTGGTAGTTATCCACATATTTTTGTGAATGTAAAAAGCTTATTGACTAGGGAAGTTTGTTAAAAGCAATTGCAAAAATGTCTCAGTAAAGGAAGTTCTGAGAAAACGTCTAGCATCATTTGATTGCAAATGCCACATTATATGATATTTTATATGATATGTTAAAGAGTGACTTAGTTGATATTTTTGATGGACAATGTGTACAATACAGCGCATAAGGATAAGTGTGTCTATGTACATGCAGTGCCGTTTCGCATGATTATTTTAACCCTGGTTTGGGAGCAGCTTACGATTTACCCCCTTCAGCTGGTGGTTCGGCTATGCCAAAAAATGGCCCTGTGTACATGTGCTGTGTTTTTTTTGTTTTGTATAATATTGCAAGAGTGAGCATGAGAGTTTGAGGGTGTGTGCTTGTTTACCGGATGAGAGTTGCAGTGGTAGTACTCCTGTGAGTAATGCAGTGCAGCATCTCTAATGAAGATGAAGATGGCTCTTAGAATGAAGGACAAAAAAAGCTGCATGTGGATAAAATTACGAGTGCAGTGGAGCTTCCTGTAGTTGAAACAGATATATAGAGAGATAGGATGAGGTCTACAGTATATAGCCAATAAAACATACAACATATGTCAATAAAAATGGCCTCTATTCAATTTGGTATGTTGAATTTTTCTAGTGAATGTCAAAACTGTATACATTTGTATAATCACCAATCCAGCCTGTACAAACTAACTGCATCATGAGACTTTGAATAGAAATGGCAGAATTCTTTGGCTGATGTCACGAGTACAACAAAACTATGGTTTAGGCTAAGTGGTATGTAACTTTTACAACATTTATACACAAACTCAAAGCAATGTTTTAATTTTAAGTTCTTCTCAGATGATTTGTGCCTGTTAACACTAACAGAATATGCACTGGAGAGGTTTCTGACTTTGAGGCTGAATTTTCTGACTTTTTGGTAGAGCTGGGCAGTAAATAAGAATTCAGTGAAAAATTAAAGCATGTTTATCTTCCAGAAGAAAGGGGGTGGGGGGCTAATGTTTCAGGAAACTTTAATATACTATATGAGAGCCCAGGAATTGTGTCTCACACAGTAAAGTTTTTAAGTCAAATAAATTCTTATTTTCTTCAGCGGTAGTTTAGTATGCTGGTTTTCAACTGTCTTTAATTAAAATATACTTAATACATTTTTATAGTATATAGTCATATTTTTGTAACAAGTGAAAACAATAAAACTACACATACATTTAGGCAAGGGTCAACTATATAATGAAAGTAGATTTTATCAGAAAATGTATTTGACATAAATATAAGGTCGAGCCAGGCTGTCATATCTGTTTTATATATTGTAAATTTATGTTTAATTATTTACAATTTCTATTGTCCTAAACAATGGTTTAACATTTTTGCATGTTACCTTGTCCATTTTTGTTGTTTCATTAATTATTTTACCATCTACATATTGCTGAAATACTTTATAATTCAAATTATAGCCTAAAAACACTCTAAATACAGATTTGTTGTGGAAAAAGTTTCCAAGTTTCAAAAAAAGTTTCAGTGGCAATGAACAGCAGGTTCCCAATAAGACTACCTCAAATATGTGACAACAGGTCCTGCTATAGATTTTGTGACATGCCCTTTTCACACAAGGCTATCATGTGTTAAATTAACTGTATCTTTTCTTTTGGGCAATAATGATAGTAATGTTTAAGTCATTTTTTTTTTTGTTAGATTTGGTTTTTTGCTCAGTATTATTACATCTATGCAAATTAAACACACGTGTGAACACACACACACACACTGGTGATCTGTTACCTGAAAACACACAGCACCATGAAAGCAATGCTGAGTGAGACAAGAGAGATGGTGTATCCAACAGAATACATAATCCTCACATAAAAGAAATATTCGTGTGAGACAAGCACCTAGAAGAGAGAGGAATTGCCCATCTGATTTACACAAGCCATAGTTATTGTTATGCAGTTACTTTGTGCCCTGTATTTTATTACTTGTTTCTGTCATTATTTTGTTTATCTGTTGTCCCAATGGGACATTTAATGTTTGTTAATTTTTACAAAAGAAAATGAAAATAGAAATGAAACAGTACAATTAATATTACCGCATCAGTGGGAAAATGAAAGCTGTCATTGAGTGCATGGCCGCAGGCCAGCTCGTAAGGGGGAAATGTTTCTGTCCAGCCATTCTCAGAGCAGTTTCTCATCACAACTCCTGTAGACAAGAGATATGAGATAAAGAGTGAGCAACAAATTTAATGACCTGTACCACATTCTGATGCCTCCACCTCAAACTTCTACACACTAATTAGAACAGTACAAGAAAATACAGTCTGATATTGTTTTGCAAAATGCTAGGAAAGGCACTGAGGCTGATGCCGCATTAAAGTCGGATGAGGGATATTCCTCCCCCATAAAAATCTCAGATCTCCATCCATAAAGGCATTCCACTGCCCAATGCTTAGAGTATTACGAATAAGGAAAAAAACTGCAATGGTCCCAATGGCAGCTATTTTTCTATGTCAACTATAAGTATGACATTCATGGGTTAACCTCCCACCAAAAATGTAAACACTGAGCCTCCCAGGCAATATAAAAACACTGATGTTTATATTTTGAGTGGCCCGCACAGCTCCACCCATCCCTTTTCGTCTAAGCCTATAGCATGAGTTTGGGATGTGGCGACTTGTAGTAAACAATTCAACCAGGGGAATATGAATGTCCATGGCACTCATGTTACGGAGTGAACATTTACAAGGTGGAGAACTTTGAGGGAATTTTTGGGGTTCGATTATTAGTATCGTTAAGCTTCCTAGTTACCAAGAACTATCCTACCTCTTGTGCCAAATCCCCCATACACCAGCTTCTGTTCAATCTGGCGATGTTATCAGATGGGCCTATTCCCCTGTGTTTATGTTATAGTGGTCTTGTTTATTATGACATTAAATGTGTATCACCTTTTATTAAGTATGGCCTATCTGTTTATAAATCGCCACGAACCAGCTTGACATGAGACTGGCTCGCCTCACGGCCAGTCTGATGTCTCCATTGGTGCCATGGAGCAGGATGATGACATCGCTGCTGCATCGGAGAGAGTCGCGGCATCTAACGCTGAGGACTCAGCTGGGCTGCCACCTTTAGGCTTGCCCACTCAGTTTGAGGCTGATGCTCAGATGTCCGATATGCTTGCCCGGGCCACCGTGACTGTGGGCTGGACTGGAACCCTCCGTCCTCCCCTCAACCCTCACGGCTAGACAATTGGTTCCTCGAGTCAGGGCACCGCTTAATTCCGTGGTTCTTGTGGGCCTCCAGAAAACCCCCTTCGAGCCTCTAGAATCAGTCGAGTTAAGTTTCTGTGCCTCTCCCAGACGATGGACCTCCTGATTGCACTCGCTTCCATCAAGAGGGTCGGAGACCTGTAAGCGTTCTATGTCAGCGACACTTGCCTGAAGTTCGGTCCAGCAAATGCTCATGTCATCCTAAGACCTCGACCGGGCTATGTGCCCAAGGTTCCTACGACCCCTTTGAGGGACCAGGTAGTGAATCTGCAAGCACTGCCCCAGGAGGCTAGCGTTTGTTCTACAGGTGTATGATTATCAAAAAAGAGTGGCGGGGGAGGAGTGTGACAAGGAGGAGGGCATGACCGGGCAGTGGATCATGGAGCATCAGCTGATCAGCAGGAGAGTGACATAAGGGGCAGCCGGAGACGCCGATTAAGTAGAGAGATGCACGCGGCCGTGCTGCACATGTGTGTGTGTTTTATGTTAAGTTTGACATTAAAACTTTGTTTACTGTTCAGCCATTTCCCGCCTCCTCCTTTCCCATCCTTGAACCGTTACACTGGTGCCGAAACCCGGGAAGGAGGAGGGATGCACTGTCATGGAGTCCTCGCCATGGCCATCTGTCTGGGTAGGGAGGGGTCGCTGCCAGCCGATGAGAGCCGGAGGAACCGCGGCTGTCTGCCGAGAAGGGGAGGAGCGTTTCCATCCAACAGGGGCTAGAGGACTCGCTGCACACACTCAACTGATCACTCTCTCTCTCTTTCTCAAACACACACATCCTTGTTTCTCCAATAACTTGTTAGAAACAGCCCAAACCATCATAAATTTTTAAAATTATATATTTCTTTTCTGTGCAATGCTAGCATTTGTTCTACAGGTGTACAATTATCAAAAAAGACAGTGTGACGAGGAGGAGGGTGTGGCCGGACCATGATGGAGCACGACCGACACTGAATCTGCTGATCAGCAGGAGAGCGAGATAAGGGGCAGCCGGAGAAACCGGTTCGAGAGAGAGATGCACATGGCCGTGTTGCATGTGTGTCCATTTCCTTATGTTTTATGTTGATTTAAGTTAATTTATGCGGAGTGATGGTGGCGTAGTTGGCTAAAGCACATAACTGTTATCAGAAGGTTGCTGGTTCGATCCCCACTGCTACCACCATTGTGTCCTTGAGCGAGGCACTTAACTCCTGGTTGGTCTGGGGGAATTGTCCCTGAAATAAGTGGACTGTAAGTTACTTTGTATAAAAGTGTCTGCCAAATGCATAAATGTCAAAAATGTTTGTGGATGTCTAATGTTCAGCTGGTTCCCACCTCCTTCTTGCCCGTTCTTAGACTGTTACAGTGGTGCTGAAACCCGGGAGGGAGGAGTCCTTGCTGCTGCCATCCACCAGGGGTTGCGGCCAAGAGCTGGAGGAACTGCGGCTGTCTGCCGAGAAGGGGAGGAGCATTTCCATCTGCCAGGGGCCAGAGGACTCGCTGCCGTCCGCTGGGGGAGGACTGAGCTGGTGTCCGCCAAAGGGTGAAGGAGCGGTCGAGGACCCGGTGACAGCATGTCCGGGAGCAGACGAGCAAGTTTTCTCTCTCTCTCTCTGTGTGTGTCTCCGCTTGCCCAATCCCTCGTCTCTCCCACAGGTTCACAGGAGGTGGGGTGGACCACTGGTTGACAGAATGGTCGGAAGGGCCCCCCCCCCCAGAGATAAACCACAGGCTGGCAGAACAGCTGGAAGGGCAGTGCCCCCACAGGGATGTTGCAGGGGAGGAGTGTGACAAGAAGGGGGGCATGGCTGGGCTGGGATTGAGCATGGCTGGTGCTGAATCAGCTGATCAGCAGGAGAGTGAGGTAAGGGAGCAGCTGGAAATGCCAGTTCGAGAGAGAGGGAGACCACATGGTCACGTTGCATGTATGTCTATGTCCTTACGTTTTATGTTGTTTTAAGTTAATTTATATCATTCAAGTTTATGTTTACTTTACTTAAAGTTTATGAAAAGGCATCCCCTATGGGATTTGTCATTATCGTCTCAGCTACAACAGGAAAGTTGACAATGCACCTTCATCTTAGCAAAATCGTTTTTTGAGGATATCCACACTAGTTTTCAAATTTAAAAATGTCAAATTTCAACTTCAATTAGCATTCTATTGCACTTTTCCTAGAAGGAAATTGTAAATTCTTACTGACCGAGTTGAATGGAACTCAGCATGGTGCGTCATGTTGGAATTACCGTAATTACTGCAAACATTTTTACGTCTTCGTAGATCATGTCATTACAAGTTGCAAACTCAGAATTCTTAAAGCTTGACATTCGTGACTCGTGACGTTATGTAAAAAGAACCAATATGGCAGCGGTGTCAACAGTTAAATTTAGGTAAACATATTTTAGCTTGACTTGACATTTTATCATGCAATTGTTACCTGGAGTGTTTTCTTTTTCTTAAACATTTTGCATCAACGTATAGGTAAATGAAAGAAATAATGAAGTGATACATTTATCGGCTCCCTTGATTCGATAAACGGGACACAGTGTTTCAGACGAGTGCTTTTTGCTTAATTTTGCTCCATTGAGCGCCATTGAGCATCACTTCAGAATATCACTGTAGCACAGTGAAACTACACAAAGAAATTACAAAATAAGTGCACAAATAAAAATACAAATAAAAAGTGATTTAATCAAATCAATGCATATTCACAGTGTCACAGAATGTAAATAAATGTGCCCTCAGGTGGTATGCAGCATGACCCAGTATATTTACATAAAAACCTTTTTTTAAATAATTGTATTAAAATGTTTTCTATGTTTTATTTCTAATGTATGATTACAATTGTAATATATCTTTAACACATTTTCATGAAATGTAACGTTCTTGTTGCCTGTGGCCATGCTGATTTCTTGGTGCACACACCACAATATTATTCCCATGCAGAAAACAGAACAGCAAAAATGGATGCGATTGAGGCAAGATATCATTCTGTTTATTTTACACTTTCTCAGAATTCCTTAAAGTCTAAAATAGTGTTTTTGACTCAAAGACACTGGGTTGTATTTGGCAGAGTTTTGTTTTTGATTTCACTGAAAGATTGCTCGGATGAGGGACAGAGAAATGAAGTGCGTGTCTGACAGCTATGCGCAAGGCACAGCTATGTGACGAACTTTGCCGGTGTGTCAACTATGGCCATGTCCGCTTATGACTAGAGGAATGGAAAATACATTGACCAGTTTTAAAGTTAATGAATGGTAAGGGCATGATTCATAGTAAAATTAACTCAGATAGCTTACTGCAGCCACTGTTTTCATAGATTACATGCACATTATCACATGCGTTTAAGGATGATGCTAGCTGCATAATTTTAGGGGGGGCTGAGATGAAAAACGGTCAAGCAAAAAATACACACTCTTGCTGATTGTGTAAACTAGAGAAATATTGATATTGACATTAAATATTACATTGGATATTGATAATCAAATATGGCATTGTGTATGTTGCTCACAATCCTTAAGACTATGCAAAAAAATATATATTTGCTGAATGCTGAAAAAATATTTGAGTGAACATTGGTGGTGACTAGGTGGTACTTGAACGTTCTGATTTCATCAAAGGTGGTACTTGACCTAAAAAGCTGGAGAAGCACTGATTTAGACCATTTCAAAAACGTGCATAGATCATTAACACAAAAAAAACTTCAAACCACAATTAAATAAATAAAGAAACAATAGAGAATACATACCTCGCTCCACTTGCCAATGTGTGCTAAGTTACATTCTACATATTTGAAGCAGAATTCTGAAATCAGGAACATGTGGAGCTGCTTCACTTTGCTATGATGTAATTAATTTGCATTCCCCCTTGTTAGCATAGGTACATAATAAATATTTGACTGTAATCAAAAATAAAGCTATTTTGGCTCTCCCAAGGTCTGAGGACATGAACAGCTCCGAGAAGGACATGCAAGATGCCAACTCGTAAATACAGCAATTCCGACACAACCTGAACACAGCATTAGCTCTGAATATGTACTGACGCTTGCCCACACACTGTGCTCCCATCATCTGATTTGCTCTGGATTAATCAAGGTGTTCTTTACTTAACAAAAGACTTCAGGAAATATTTGCACCTAACCTTTGACCCTAAGGATCTTTGGGCATGGCTGTGACACGGTTTCTCCAAACTCAGCATGAGGCCAACAGTTCAGATGATCCCAAAATCCACTGCAACCTGTTTGGAGGGATGCAAATGGAAGTTAGACAGAATTACATGATATTTATGCAAGTGTCAAAATAAACTGTTACCATATCTAAATCCAATGGCTTTAAAAGTTTACAGGTTTTACAGTTTGACTTTTGTCTTCATTCCAAAGTTTCCCAATATTGCATAATCTTTCTATCACCACCAGTTGAAGTACAAATGTTCACATTATCTCATTAAACATTTGTAAATGGAAAATTCACAAAACCATGAATAAGAGAGTTGAAAGTCAACAAATTTTACTTCAGTAATGTGACTTATTTCCAAATGAAACAGGATATTAAATAAAAAGAAAGTCGGACAAGACTTGACTTTATATATCTGGAGATGACTGAATGGTGAGAAGTGGGATTTCTGTACCAGAATGGAGCCTGCTTGAATGTGAATTTACAGTGGATTGTGAAGGACTACTTCCCACTAATGAGGAGGTTTTTTTGCCCAGGACATGGAAGCTGAAGGTTCTTTTACAAATATTACATTTTCATTTAAGGATTTGACATATATCAGATTGGATAGAAAAGGGAATAACAATACATATTATACACTGAAAAAAACAACATTAAACAAAAAATTGAGGTTCAAAAAAGGTTCAAGTCAAAAATATGTTTTATCATCACTGAATCAACATGAATGCATGTTGGCCTGGGTAGCTCAGTGGTAAAGATCACTAGTTTGAATCCCAGGGCATGCTGAGTGACTCCAGCCAGGTCTCCTAAGCAACCAAATTGGCCTGGTTGCTAGGGAGGGTAGAGTCACATGGTGTAACCTCCTCGTGGTCGCTATAATTTGGTTCGTTCTTGGTGGGGCGCATGGTGAGTTGAGCGTGGATGCCGTGGTGGATGGTGTGAAGCCTCCACATGCGCTATGTCTCCATGACAACATGCTCAACAAGGTTGACGGTCTCAGATGCGGAGGCAGCTGGGATTCGTCCTCCACCACCCGGCTTAAGGTGAATCACTATGCGACCACGAGGACTTAAAAGCACATTGGGAATTGAGCATGCAAAATTGGGAGAAAAAGGGGAAAATAATTTTAATAATTTATTTGGGTGGCAGGGCGGAGGGCGGGGCCAGGTCATGATCGTACACACACGGTCCCGTATTAGGCTAATCAAGCCTCCGAGAGGGATAAAGGCAGACTGCAGAGGAAGGTGCGAGAGAGAGAGATCATTAACGCACATGTCTGTCATGTGTGTGTGTCCTTTGTTTTAAGTTTACTATTAAAATACTATTTATATCGTCCAGCCGGTTCTCGCCTCCTCCTTGCCCATCTGAACCCTTTACAATTTGCTATTACTTCTGTAACCTTTTTTAAATGAATGTTAATGGCATTACATTACTGGGTAAAACTTACAATAATGTTGCATTCATTTAAACAAATTAATGCATTAGGCTTTGTGATACAATGTACATGAAATAACAATGAACAATGATTTTTATTGCATTTATTATTACACTGCCTGGCAAAAATGTAGTCTTTTGGATTTAAGGCCGTGTTATGATCTGGGGTTGCTGCTGTGTTATGCGGAAATAAAATAAAGTCAGCTGACTACCTGAATGTACGAATGACCAGGTTATCACATTAATGGATTTTTTCAGAAATGAAAAATTCCTCTATTGTTTCCTCAATTGTGCCAAGATTCATCTGGCTTAAATTGTGAGAGTGGTCAGGGAGAATGAGGAATAATTTTCACACATGAACTAGCCACCACAGAGTCCCGAACTTAACCCCATTTAAAGTTTTTGGGATGTGTTGAAGAAGACTTTACAGAGTGGTTCGACTCTCCTGTCGTCAATACATGATCTCGACCAAAAATTTTTGTAACTCTGGAAGGAAATAAATGTTGTGACATTACATAAGTTTTCCTAAACAATGCTACAATGAATGTGCGCAATAATCAATGCTAAAGGCGGGCCAATGGAATATTAGTGAATGCAACTTTTTTTGGGCCAGGCAGTGTATTATTATTATTTATTTTTTATCATTAGTTTTATTATTATTAATTTACAATTATACTGTTGTGCGTTGTTCATGTCAGTTCATAATGCATTAACTAAAGTTAATGCAACTTCTAACAACTTTTAATAAAAATGTGTTTGTATATATAGAAATTAATATTTACCAAGATTAAAAATAAAGGTTGTAAAAGTATTGTTCATTGTTATTTCATATAAACAATTGTGAATCATTTTTAAGAATACAACCTTATTGTCAAGTGTTACCAATTACTGCATTAAATATTGGCAAGATTTAAGAAGGTCTGCATTACCCGTAACAGTAGAATAAAATAATACCTAAATAACATTAACAATAACCACTAGAATGAGTGCCCTAAGTGATGTTGTTTCAGAGGCAGAGCAAGTCTCATTTTGATGAAAGTTTCTCAATTTCATTCAATTCACTTCTTTAGGAGTAAATTTTTTAATCAGAAGAAAATTAACGAATGCACTTTTAACTAATGACAGAACAGCAGAGTCCCAAGACCCACATTCGGTCCATTGAGCAGCTGCGGTTAACCTTTGCAATGATGCCAAACTTTCTTTGTATTGCTTAATAAAGTCGATTTATGATGTCCTATATGTCTATAAAACATACAGTATACTCCATGTGTGCCAGGCTTTGAATCTGAGATGTGAAGTGTAAATTTCCATGAATGTAACAGAATAAATCAACAGAACAGCCCTTAGAGCAACTAGAGAAAGCTCTGACAGAGCATTTGATGGATAGGAATGCCTAGGATGCATTTTGAGGGTGTGGAAAAGCCGTGTCAGTTTGAAATCAAGCAGATGTACAGCGATTTCCGAAAGACCAACTGGGCCCGTCTCTCTGGAGTTCTCAATGACCCATAGATACCTACGCCAGAGTGTACATAATGTTGTCAGATATTGGTTGCATGACAGCTTGCCACTTTCACAAACCCTTGCCAATAGAATTACTCTATTTGTCAATATTGTTTATTCGCTCTCTCCATTACCCTTCTTTTTGCATTCTTAATTTAATAGTTTTTTGTTTTGTTCACATTCTGTTTATCTCTCTGCTCTCACTCTCTGATGAATGGCACAGTCTGTCTCTCTGCTTTTGCCCCTTATGCTGTCTCCCTCTCTCAGTCTGATGAAAAGTGTTGCAGGTTTGTAAATGTTTCTCTCAGTACTCTCTTGTATGAAATATGTAGAAAAAGAGTAATGATAGAGCAGATAGGGTGAGTGGAAAAAAAGAGTGGAGAGTGGAGTGTATGGGAGGAGAGGGTGTGAGGAGTAAAGGAGATCTGCACAGCGTTTCCATGTTAATGTGATCTGCCTGTGTTGACAGCCCTGTATTGAATGTTTCCTGTGGATGTAAAGGACTGATGACTTTTTAAGACAGAAATTCTGCTTACTGCATGAGAAACCTTCATCCCTGTTCACACTGACAGTGATTTTATTGCTGGAGGTTTCAGAGTTGTCGTGTTGATGATTGCTATTAGGCGTTCTGCTAAATGCCCTAATGTTATTGGTGGGCTTCATAGCCTATCACAGTATCAGGGTACATTGCTGATATAAATAAGATTTAATTCTATTTTTACAAAAAAATTCCAGAGAGTATTTTCACATTTTGTTATGTTTCAGCCTTATGCTAAAATGCTTTAAAAAAAAAAATCACATCAATTTACACTCCATACCCCCATAATGGCAAAGCAAAGAACTGATTTTTGATAACTTTGCAAATTTATAAAACATTTAAAAAAACATCTAGGTTACTTATGTAACCTCCGTTCCGTGTCGAAGAAGCGAAACTAGGGGTCTCTCTTGAGCGCCGAATATGCCTCTGATGCATGAAAAAAGGCCAATGAGAAGTTGGCAGACAGTATTTGCATACCCCGCCCCCGGACATATGGGTATAAAGGTGAGGAAATACTATGAGTTCATTCAGGATTTTTCTGAGGAGCCGGGAGTGTCCAGCCACCTCAGTGGCTCAGCTCAGCGACATGGCCGGGAGGACACAATGTCTCGTTCCCTCCATCAGGCAACGGAGGTTAAATATGTAACCTACACGTTCCCCGTCTGTCACTCACTTCGACGTTGTGTCGAAGAAGTGAAGCTAGGGGTCCACTTCAAATCACGCCATGTGCTGAGCCGTGTACGTGTACTGCTGACACAGGAGCGAGCAGGTATTTCACGAGCCAGGACAACCAGCTGTGTCAGACTGCACGTACCCTTCCCCAATGCCCCATAAAAGACGTCGGAATCCTTCTAGTTACCCAAGCAGGGGAACAAGGCGACGCTTGCCAACCTGGGATGGGCCGAGCCTAGACGGGCCTCTTTTCTCTCTATGTTTCTCTCATAGAGCCAAACGGCTGGGGCCCTTACACGCATCGTGGGAAAACACCCTGCGGAGACCACACCTGTCCAGGAAGGGGGAGGTAACATGGCAAAATACATCACATGGGCCCCTTCAGTCACATGTGGGAAAGAATAGCGTGGTGGTGGATCCAACATCGAGGAGGGGCTACAACACGGCAACCGGAGGGCAGCAGGAAATGCCTGGATTTGCTCGTAAGGGGACCGTACCGCGGAAAATACACACAGGAGGAGTCCACGAGGACGCAACACTCCTTTTTGAGTGTGCTCGGACCCGCGGGGGGGCACAGCCTGGGTGTGGTAGGCCAACAGGATGGCATCCACCAGCCAGTGGGAGAGCCTCTGTTCGGAGACAGCGTTCCCTTTCCGCTGTCCGCCAAAGCAGACAAAGAGCTCCTCAGAATGCCTGAAGTCGTGCGTGCGGTCCACGTAGGTGTGTGAGGCAAGTACCGGGCACAGCAACGAAGGGGCTGGGCCTGCCTCCTCCCGGGGCAGCGTTTGCAGGTTCACTACCTGGTCTCTAAAGGGTGTGGTAGGAACCTTGGGCACATAGCCCGGTCGCGGTCTTAGGAGCACATGTGTGTCTGCCGGACCGAACTCCAGGCAAGTGTCGCTGACAGAGAACACTTGCAGGTCCCCGACCCTCTTGATGGAGGCGAGCGTGATCAGCAGGGCCGTCTTTAGGGAGAGGGCCCTGAGTCCGGCTGATTCTAGAAGCTCGAAGGGGGATCTCTGAAGACCGGCGAGAACCACCAAGAGATCCCAGGAGGGGAACAGGCTTGGCCGGGAGGGATTTAACCTCCGGGCGCCTCTTAGGAACCTAATAACTAAGCTGTGCTTAACCAGAGACTTGCCGTCTACTGGGTCGTGGTGAGCTGTGATAGCGGCAACATACACCTTTAAGGTGGAAGGGGACAGCCTCCCTTCCAACTTCTCCTGTAGGAATAAGAGCACTGACCTAACTGCGCACCTCTGTGGGTCTTCAGTCCGGGAAGGACACCAATTTGCGAACAGGTGCCACTTTAGGGCGTAAAGTTGCCTGGTAGAAGGGGCCCTGGCTTGGATGATCGTGTCTACGACGGTAGGTGGTAGACCAGCTAGATCTTCTGCGTCCCGTCCAGGGGCCAGACATGGAGGTTCCAGAGGTCTGGGCGCAGATGCCAGAGTGTGCCCCGTCCCTGAGAAAGAAGGTCGTTCCTCAGGGGAATTCTCCAGGGAGGGGCTGTCGAGAGGTGTACGAGGTCCAAGAACCAGGCCTGGGTGGGCCAGTAAGGAGCTACTAGGGTGACTTGTTCCTCGTCCTCCCTGACCTTGCACAGCACCTGTGCAAGAAGGCTCACTGGGGGAAATGCGTACTTACGCAGCCCAGAGGGCCAGCTGTGTGCCAGTGCGTCTGCCCCAAGGGGAGCCTCTGTTTGGGCATACCAGAGCGGGCAGTGGGAGGTCTCTCGGGAGGCAAAAGGTCTACCTGGGCCTTGCCAAACCGATTCCAAATCAGCTGTATCCCCTGGGGGTGGAGCCTCCACTCTCCGCCAGGCATGCGTTGTCTTGACAGCACGTCTGCTACCACATTGAGGTTGACGGGAATGTGAGTGGTGTGCAGCGACCTGAGTCGGTGCTGCTCCAAGGGAGGAGACGACAGGCGAGTCGTGACATGTGGCGGGAGCGTACGCCACCGTGGCGATTTATGTACGCTACCGCGGTGGTGCTGTCTGACCTGATTAAGACGTGTTTGTCCTGAACTAACGGGAGAAACTTCCGCAGGGCAAAGAAAACAGTCAGCAACTCTAGGCAATTGATATGCCAGTGCAGCGGGGCCCCTTTCCGATGGCCCGCAGCTGCGTGCCCATTGCACACGGTGCCCCAACCCAATTTGGAGGCATCGGTCATGACAAGGACGTGTCGGGACACCTGCTGCAAGGGTACTCTTGCCCGAAGAAAGCAGAGGTCTGTCCAGGGTTTGAGTGTTCGGCGGCAGGCGGGGGTGACTATCGCATGGTGTGTGCCGCGGCGCCATGCTCGTCTCGGGACTCAAGTCTGAAGCCAGTGCTGAATTGGTCTCATATGCATCAACTCCAGCGGTGTGACCGCCGTGTAGGATACCATATGCCCCAAGGAACTGCTGCGCCCGGCCTGAAGGAGGCGAGGCATTTCAACACTGACTGAGCATGCTTGTTTGTGAGTCGCGCCGACATTGAGACCGAGTCTAACTCCATGCCGAGAAAAGAGATGCTCTGAACCGGGGTGAGCTTGCTCTTTTCCCAGTTGACCTGAAGCCCCAAACGGCTGAGGTGCCTGAGCACCTGGTCTCTGTGAGCGCATAATAACTCTCGGGAGTGGGCCAGGATGAGCCAGACATACCAATCTAGATGCTGGACACAAGTTAAGATGTGTTTTTGCGTGAGCATTTTGAACGGGTGTTTGTGCAAAGCCTGGTTGAAAACTCTCAAGTCCAAGATCGGTCGTAAGACGCCGCCTTTCTTGGGTACAATGAAGTAAGGGCTGTAGAGACCCTTCTTCATTTTGATTGAAGGGACAGGCTCTATCGTGTCTTTGAGTAAAAGGGTAGCAATCTCCGTGCACAGGGATTTGGCAAGCGGACGCCTGTGAAGGGGGGCGGAGGCCTGGCAAACTGAATTGCATAACCGAGTCGGATGGTCCGGGCCAGCCAGCGTGACGGATTGGGAAGTGAAAGCCACGCATCCAAGCTGCATGCTAGGGACACCAAGGGGACGATTATTTTTGACGTATCCGGTGGGGCTTCGCAGTGAGGTGGAGCAGGGGTTACGGCGTCAGGAGGCGATGACGCGTCCCGAGGCTCTGGTGCTGAGAAAAGACTCGAAGCACTTACCTTGCTCCGCGCACCCGGCAGGGGACGGGTTCATGACTGAGGAGGAGGGCTGGTAGAGGCGTCCTCTGGACTCGTCAGAACCGGCCAGCCCGGGAAACTGTTGTGGGGCTGAGGGCGGAGGGTCCGCATCCAGCATGCCGGGACTGTTGAGGTGTGGCGGCAGAGTGCCGTGAGAACGGAATTTGCGGGCCCAGAGACAAAGGAAATAGCTCTGTTATTGAGAATGTGGGTAGCGGCAAATTAAATAAATTCAACAAAGGATTCTCCTACCGGCCCTCCACCGGGGAACAGATTGGTCTGCTTACCAGCTCCGGAGCTAACGTCTTGGTCCCTGGGTCGTCCATCTCAGGAATGCCTGGGAGCCTTCTGGGTCCTCGAGGGGGTCCTTGCGACGGGGGGCATCTGCTTCCTGCGGGGCGCTTGACGCGTGGGCTGAGAGCTGGGCCCAGGTTGATGCGGAGCAGCCTGGTGTTTCTTCACAGGGGAACGCCCTCGGCGAGCAGACGGGGCATGGCCCCTGGCATCAGGCTTGTGGTTGGGCAGGATGTGAAAGTTCGCCTCCATCTGTTTCTTCACTGCGGAGAACTGCTGGGTAAAGTCCTTGATGGTGTCGCCGAAAAAGCCGAACTGGTAGACAGCGGCGTTGAGAAAGCGAGTCTTGTTGGTTTCACGCATCTCGACCAAGTTCAGCCATTGATGACGTTCCTGGACCACGAGCATGGCCATCGACTGCCCGAGTGACTGCGCTGTGACCTTCGTGCCCCTGATGGCAAGGTCGGTCGCTGAGCGCAGTTCCTGCAGCACATCAGGGTCAGGGTTACCCACATGCAGATCTTTAAGCGCCTTGGCCTAGTGCACTGTCAAAGCGCCCAGGGGCAAACTGCACTGCCGTGCAGAGAAGGAGGCAAGCCCCTGATGTGCACCGTAGATCCAACAGCAAGCAAAGCATCAGAGGAACAGGAACAGGTGTGTAACTCGCAGCTGACTGCTGACACGACCAAGGCTTCGAAGAAAATTTCTGAATGAATAGTATTGCCTCGCCTTTATACCCATATGTCCGGGGGCGGGGTATGCAAATACTGTCTGCCAACTTCTCATTGGCCTTTTTTCATGCATCAGAGGCATATTCGGCACTCAAGAGAGACCCCTAGTGTTGCTTCTAAACACGACGTCGAAGTGAGCGACAGACGGGGAACTAAAATATCACATTGACATAAGTATTCAGACATTTAACTCAGTAATAAATTGAAGCAGCTTTGACAGCAATTACAGCCTCAAGTCTTTTTGGGTATGATGCGACATGCTTTGCACACCTGGATTTGGGTATTTTCTGCCATTCTTCTCTGTCAGGTTGGATGGGGACTGTACATTTTCAGGTCTCTCCAGTGTTCAGATGTTCAATTGTGTTCAAGTCCGGGCTCTGGCTGGGCATTTCAAGTTGTCCCTAAGCCACTCTTGCGTTGTCTTGAGTGTGTGCTTAGGATCAATGTCCTGTTGGAAGGTGAACCTTCGGCCCAGCCTGAGTTCCTGAGTGCTCTGGACCAGGTTTTCATTAAGGATATCTCTGTATTATGCTGTATTCAGTTCCTGCCGCTGAAAAAGACCTCCACAGCATGATGCTACCACCACAATGCTTCATGATTTGGATGATATTGCGCAGGTGATGAGCGGTGCCTGGATTCCTCCAGACATGATGCTTGGAATTGAGGCCAAACAGTTCAATCTTCATTTCATCAGACCAGAGAATCTTGTTTCTCACAGTCTGAGAGTCCTTTTGGTTCTTTTTTGCAAATTACAAGCAGGCTTTCATGTGTCTTGCACTGAGGAGAGGCTCCGTCTGGCCACTCTGCCATAAATCCCAGATCAGTGGAGTGTTGCAGTGCTGTTTGTCCTTCTGCAAGTTTCTCCCATCTCCACACATGATCTCTGGAGCTCAACTAAATTGACCATCGGGTTCTTGGTCACCTCTCTTACCAAATCCCTTCTCCCCCGATTGTTCAGTTTGGCCGGGCGGCCAGCTCTAGGAAGAGTCCTGGTTGTTCCAATCTTCTTCTATTTAAGAATTATGGAGGCCACTGTGTTATTGGGCACCTTCAATGGAGCCAAAAAAAATGTGTAACCTTCCTCAGATCTGTGCCTCAACACAATCCTGTCTCTGAGCATGCAGGCAGTTCCTTTGACCTCACGGCTTGGTTTTTGCTCTGATATGCATTTTCAGCTGTGAAACCTTATATAGACTATATAGTTATATAGTTATATAGTTGCGAGTCTTTCCAAATAATGCCCAATCAATGGAATTTGCCAAAGGTGGACTATAATCAAAGTGTAGATACATATTAAAGATGATCATGAGGAATTGGATGCACCTGAGCTAAATTTCAAGTGTCATAGCAAAGTGTCTGAATACTTATGTCAATGTGATTGTGATGAGGTTGAGGGCATAGCCGGGCCATAAGGATGGATGCCTGGCACTGAGTTACTGAGTTTTTTTTGTTTGTTTTTTTATCTAATTTTAGCACAGCTGATTGACAGGTAAGGGGTGTCTCTGTTTGTTTGTTTGACTGGCCAATCCAGCCCGACACAGCAACATTGACTCTGGACTGTCAATAATAATTTTTGCAATCCTGTATGGCAATACTAGTGGGGCACAAATACACACTTCAGCTTTAAAAAAGCATTACAGTGTGTATCCTGAGTGGGCATTAGGCCGGCAATTGTGTGTGAACTCACTGCGCTGGAGGGCATTATATGTATAATCCGATAAGTGTGTGATTTATGTTTGAGTGTTGTGATCATGGAAGCCATTCTCCAAACTTCCCCATGATATCACATTACACCTCTTAGGAGCACACATAACACTAATCATTGTGTTTGTCCACAAGGTTGCACACACACATACAAGCACAAGTATAATTTCATTAGGTGCCCAGATTTGTACAAGGCAGGCTTGCGGAAACCACTCTAGGCATATCGAAAATAACTGCCCTCTATATGAACTCAATTTTCTCATTAGGAAAGTGTGTGTGTCTGTGAGAGAGAGAGAGAGAGAGAGAGAGAGAGAGAGTAATGGCTTGCCAGAATATGTGGGCCCAGTCTCCGTCAGGTTCTCTTGGTGGATGATACTGTAGCAGTTTTCCTCCTCTTTGAGAAGCACAAAGTCTGGATCACATTCTGGAGGTATGGCACAAACCTAAACACACACACACACACACACACACACACACATTTTGATGCAGCTATCCTTATGAGCACTCTCCACAGACATAATGATTTTTAAACTTTATGAACTATAGATTCTATCCCCTAACCTACCCACACACACACATTGATATCAAACACAGACTGAAAATATGAAAATATTACAAAATATTTAATTTATACTGAAAATAAACTTTATTGTTACCTTTAATAATATACTATTTGCATCTCATGACTGTATACGGAAGATCGGGGCTAGTTGTCACATGGGGAAGTTGTCAATAGGGCTATACACAGATAAGCCACAACATTAAAACCACCTGCCTAATATTGTGTAGGTCCAACTTGCATCTCAGAACAGCATTCTGAGATGATATTCTTCTCACCACAATTGTACAGAGCGGTTATCTGAGTTACTGTAGACTTTGTCAGTTTGAACCAGTCTGGCCATTCTCTGTTGACCTCTCTCATCAACAAAGCATTTCCATCCACAGAGCTGCCGCTCACTGGATGTTTTTCATTTTTTGCACCATTCTGAGTAAATTCAAGAGACTAATGTGTGTGAAAATCCCAGATCAGCAGTTACAGAAATACTCAAACCAGCCCATCTGGCACCAACAATCATGCCAAGCTCCAAATCACCGAGGTCACATTTTTCCACATTCTGATGGTTGATGTGAACATTAACTGAAGCTCCTGACCCATATCTGCATGATTTTATGCATTGCACTGCTTCAACATGATTGGCTGATTAGATAATCGCATGGATGATTGTTGGTGCCAGATGGGCTGGTTTGAGTATTTCTGTAACTGTTGATCTCCGAGAATCACACACAACAGTCCCTAGAATTAACTCAGAATGGTGCTAAAAACAAAAAGCATCCAGTGAGCGGCAGTTCTGTGGACAGAAACACCATGTTGATGAGAGAGGTCAACAGAGAATGACCAGACTGGTTTGAACTGATAAAGTCTACAGTAACTCAGATAACCGCTCTGTACAATTGTGGTGAGAAGAATATCATCTCAGAATGCTGTTCTTGGTGCTGTTTTGGTGGCACCAGGGAGTCCTACACAATATTAGGCATGCCGTTTTAATGTTGTGGCTGATCAGTGTATGTCAGTGTCTCCGTAAGGTTTTGAGTCCAGTTGCAGAAATATGATTCACTGGGATATATTAAGGCATTCTTAAACAGTATTATGAAGGAAGATTTTAACTGATAGGTTGAGCTGTGTAACCTACTCAGCAAAGGGGTATTCATCATAAATGTAATTAAGGGGCAAGTTGTCACATTTTATTGGTGCTAGATATCCAATGTGATTTATATGTTCTGATTTTACACAATTTATTCATTATAATTTCAGGTTGCAATTGTTTGATATTTTTGTAAGTTACGTTTACTTTTTTTTTTTTTTTTGACTGTATTATTAATTATTTTGTGTTTCATAATTGTTTAACTGTTAAAAAAAAGAAACATACTAGACTGTTTAAATTCATGTTCCCCCTTGTGACAACTTACCACATTTTGTCCCTGCTTAAAGAAAAACAAAACAATAGAAAGTCTAATAGTTTCCACTGCAATTTCTATTGCAAACCATCAGCTGATTACAATTCAAATTACACTAGACATAACATCCAACCGTTTGAAGCCAACACATAACCAGTAGGATAGTAGCCTACTAGAGACCCACATGGACCATTAGTTTCCTTAAAACCTATACAATTCCCATTATAAATATTACAATCAATAGGATTTATCTGAGGGTTTTTATACTGACATCATTTAAAACATAGCCTACATTAAACTGTCGCATAGCGCTTTTTTCTGGGCAAAACCGTTTAAACTGTTCAACTGCTTTTTGTAGCCAAGACATTAATGTATTTTCAAATCAGAAAATGACTTTCAAAAATGAATCTCCCCTGAGAAATAATAATTGAAATAAACGCTCAGGTCTCCCCTACAGAAAGCAGGAACATTAAACCCACAGGATAAAAAGTGCAAAAGTTTAAGTCGAATCACAAATATGAAACGATTTATAACAAGAAACAAACATATTAAATAGATTTGCATCATACGGAACATTAATATATTCAGTATTTCACCTGTTTATCAAATGCTGCGGTATGAACTCACGTGATAAAAGATGTGGAGCAAAGCCGCGAGAGCAACTTGGTGTAAATGGGCAGAAATCCTCATTTAAAGTCTGCGGGATTTGACGGTGGAACTGGATAAAACCAAGATTTCTTTCTCCTCTTAACGGAAACACTTCAAGCGCTCGGTCTGTCTGAAGGAAAGTTTCATCTCCTCTCGCGCATTCCTTGACGCACGAGCGCAATAAGCATAACTGGGCGAGCGACGCGTCCAGTTTGAACAAATCCAGTTTGAGAACAAAGACAGTATGCTCTCATCTCATCTAAACATCTGTCTGACTGCAATTAAACAGCTGTCCAACTGCGCCTCTTCTCCACCACACACTCTGATTTACTCAGAATCTGTTGGTTACATGCTGGCGCTACACTTGTCTGAATATTTTTATTTTTATTTATTTTTTGAAAATAATATAATCCGATTTCATTTTACAGACCACCACATTGGGAAACTCGAAGAACAAATATTAAATAAATAAAACAACACACACAGGCCTTTAATCACAGTTATTAAAAATAATAATAAACACTAATCATTAATCACAATGACCTGACCATTGAGTCTATAATTATTTATTTATTTATTTTTACCCAAAGTTAAGCAACGTTTCACACTTTAAATTTTCCAATTTTAAAAATTAGGCTCAGCAAATAACTTTTACTCATCCAAGCCACTTTCATTTTGTTTGCTTAATTTAGTTTCAAAAAGTTTCGGACGACTTGAACGGATAGTTCAACCAGAAATTTAAAATCCTCTCATCATTTACGCACCCTCATGATATCCCAGATGTGTATGACTTTCGAACAAATATTTTCAAAGATGAATATTTCAGCTCTGTAGGTCCATTCAATGCAAGTGAATTGTGATCAAAACTTTGAAGTCCCAAAAAGCACTTAAAGGAAACATAAAAGTAATCCATACAACTCCAGTGTTTAAATCCATGTCTTCTGAAGCGATTCAAATGGTTTTGGGTGAGAACAGACCAAAATATAACCCCTTCTTCCACTATAAACATAACATCAGCAGCCTTCCTGGAGTCTTCCAGTCTTCCTAGCACCATCTAGCTCTCTGCACATGCGTCAAGCACTGGGAAGTTTAATCAAGCTTGAAATCATGATTGTGTCCAGAGATTGCAATGGAAAGATGTACAGTGAAAAAGGAGGTATATTTTGGTCTGTTCTCACTCACAACCAATTGGATCACCTCAAAAGACATTGATTACACTACTGAAGATGTATGGATTATTTGTATGCTGCCTTTGTGTGCTTTTTGGAGCTTCAAAGTTTTAGTCACCATTCACCATACACACATTTTATGGATCAACAGAGCTGAGATATTCTTCTTAAAATCTTTGTTTGTGTTCAGCAGAAGAAAGCGAGTCATACACATCTGGGATGAAATGAGGTTGAGAACATGATGAGAGAATTTTCATGTTGGGGTAAACTATTTCTTTAAGACAACCAGAGTACAGTACGTTTATTTGGTGGCATTACCACTGATGGAATATAAGTTATTAAACAGGTTACATGCTGTACTTGTCCTAACAATGTTATTAACATTGTAAATATGAAAATAGGAACATTAACCCAAACCATAAACCAAAGTACCCAGGATTATTTACCAACCCAGGGTAAAGTATGAACAGTATAGACAATAACCCAGGATTTCAATAAAATCTGCAAAATTGATACGCTCATATGCATTTTACCCTACACGTTTAAATTTACAATGATTAAAAAACGACAGGCACGTGCACACATAGACATCAAAGAGGCCTTGAGCACCTGCTCTTTTTCTTCCTCGAGAGAAAATGCTCTTTTTTTTCTGGGGTGTTTTTTTTTCAGCCCCTCCCAGCTCCTATCCCAGTTGTGTTTTTCTTGGCTTGTGTGGAGGTGAGTGGTGATGAACAAAAGACTAAGCTACCAGTGCCTCTTTACAACTAATTATCCAAAAGACAAATATAGTTAACTTGTGTCTTGCTAACATGCATGACTCATGAGCTACTAACTAAAGTAATAAGTTAGCTAAAGTTTAGCTAAGGCAATATATAATGGCCATACAGGCTAATGCACTGTGCTTCATGGAGACACTACAGGTGAATACAGTAAAATTTGTGTCTGTTTTGTGAAATTTGTGATTATCACAATCACCACACTGATATGCAAATTAGGCGTTAACAAATTAAAATGTGCTAATTTGCATACATTTGACAAGGCACTGCAGGTGAATAGGATAAACAAAATAACTAAAGCATATCACCACAGAACTTCCCCAGTTAATGACTTACATCAAGAGTATTTTCACTGAAATGGTATGTTAAAATATGTAGATTAGCTTGTTAATTTAGAAGAAATCTACAGATGCAAACAGACGAAGGGTAGTCAGCTTAAAACAAACACCATCTAAATGTGTATTTTGGAAGTTTTCTTTCCATTAGTATAAAAGAAGACATGGAAGCAACATAGACCAAAATCTCAAAATTGACCATTACATGAAAAAAGTGTCCTGCCTTAAACCTAACTTCATCATTTTGATCGTAGGCTAATAACTATCTACTAACTATCCTCATCTAATAACTATCCATTCTATTAGTTTGATGTATGCTTATAGATCTTTACATGATACAGAGAGCCCTCCCCCAAATGTGAAACTAAGTCCTTGTCACCATCAGTTATTGTGTGTGTGTGTGTGTGTGTGTGTGGGGGGGGGTGTGTGTGTGTGTGTGTGTGTGTGTGTGTGTGTGTGTGTGTGTGTGTGTGTGTGTGTGTGCATGGTAAGTGTAATTATAATAGAGATAATAATAATAATGTATTTGATCAATACATTAATGTATTCAGGCAATTCTGTATTCTGTTGTTCTGTAATCGCTAAATGAATTACAGAACAATAAAAAAATATATATATTTTTTTTTTTTTTTTTAATAAATAATTATGAGAAGTGCCCTTTTTTCCACTTGAGCCCCTGCCCCCCAAAATGTCTATGCACGTCCCTGAAACACGATAAGGTGTGAGCAACGAGCACTGTAAATTACAAAAAAAATTAAATGATCCAATTCAAATTTCTTCTCTAATATTGTAATCGGATTACTGACTTATTACTGACAGATTCCCTGATCTAAAAAGTAATCAAACTGCTTATTACTTTTACGCTACTTTCTAAAACACTTTTCACATAAAAAATTTTCTTTTTCTCGTCAACAAATTCAAAATAACGTCCATATTTTTCCCTTGTTCATTGTCACAAGGAAGTCATAAACACTTAGCACCACGTGTTTCTCCCTTACAATGACAAAATAGACGTGCAGTACATATAAACATAATTCATGCTTTAAACATATTCTGCATCAATAATATTATTTTAGAAATATGTGAAACCCAAGTAATGTACTTAAAGTAATTAACTTAATGGAAAGTCTGTAACTGGAATCTGATGACAAGAATTGAAAATTGTGGCACGGTGGAGGGCGGGACCGGCGCGTGATTACGCACGCCCGGTCCCGTATTAGGCTAATTAAGCCGTCAAGAGGGATAAAGGCCACTCGCAGACGGCGATCGAGAGAGAGAGCTTAATCACGGACATGTCCGTTGTCCTATGTGTTTGTCTTTTGAGTTTTACATTAAACCTTTAAGTTATTTGTCAAGCCGGTTTCTCGCCTCTTCCTTGCCCATGAACTTGAACTGTTTTACATTGGTGCTGAAACCCGGGAGGGAAGGAGGGATGCCCATCGCAGAGTCCTCGACACTGCCGTCCACCCCGGGGAGCGCCGCTGCCTTCTGCCGGGTGACGGAGTAGCCCGACCGCCCGGATGCGGGAAACGGCCGCCGCCGCGGGGCGAGTGGGGACTGGATTCCCCGATTGCCTGGAGCGAAGGAGCCGCTGCCGGGGGCGGAGGAGTGCCCTGCCGTCCCCAGAGACGCGGAGGGGTCGAGGGAAGACCGCCGTCCGCGAGGGGAGGAGGGAAGAAACTCCCCGACTGCCCGGAGCGGTAGGGCCGCTGCCAGGGGCCGAGGATTGCCTCCACTCGTCGCCAGGGAAGCGGAGGGGCGTTCGGTCCGCTGGGGGTCGGAGGTTGACTCCGGTTCGCCCGGAGAGGAGCGGCTGTCGTCCGCCGGAGAGTGTGAAGGAGCGCTCGAGGACCACGCGATGGTGCATCAGAGAACCGGTGAGTGAGCCTTTCCTCTCTCCTCTCTCTCTCGCTCTTTCGCACCGTGTTGGCCTTTTCCCTCGCCTATATTTTTTTGTTGTTGTTTTCCCCTCCTGTCTCCTCCCAGGTCGAGGAAGGCGGGGATAACCAGCCGGCAGACAGGTCGTAAAGCACGCTCCTCCCCAGGGAAAGAGGGGGCGGGGATGTACGTCATGCCGGTGGCGCCCGGCCTGAGGTAACGCCGGGAGGAGTGTGGAGTGGAGGGGGGCGGGGCCGGGCTGGAATGTTGCACGCCCCGGTCCCCAATCGGCCTGATGGGGCGTGCGAGGGATAAAGGCGGCCAGTGACGACAGTTCGAGAGAGAGAGCTTAATCACGGACATGTCCGTTGTCCTATGTGTTTGTTTGTGCTTTTGTTTTAAGTTCTTCATTAAAATATTATTTATATTGACAAGCCGGTTCTCGCCTCCTCCTTGCCCATCATAACCGCGCGTTACAAAAATGTAATGTGTTAAATTACTTTTTGTACCAGAAAAGTAATTAGATTACAGTACAAATGAAGTAGAAATTTGTGATCAGAGTACTCCCAACACTGAGTGAGTTTGTAGCATGATGCTCTCCTGTTCAACACCGCTCAGCACTTCATTTCCTGTATGTGATGAGTTTCATGAAAGCGCTCAATATCCACGCATACAATTTAAGTACTGCTCAAAGACAATATGCGATAACTTATATGGTGAGAGCTTAAACAACCACATCCTGTAAATTAATGATTAAACAATCTCGCTCTTTCTCTCCTAATACTGTATTTTAAAAAGTGGTGAGTTACTAATATATCGACCCCATTTATGCAGATCGAGATAAAACCTTATTGCCGTTTATAGCCTTTAATAAAAAGCCCTGTTTTCCAATATTCAGAAACAGCAAACAGTGGATTATATTGACAGCTGTGAGCTGTGCTGCAGTATGAGTTGATGTTCCATTGGCCATATTTGGTATTACAGACACATCTTTCTAAAGCATCTGAAAAACTGTACATAACAGATTTGTATTTTGCACTGTACATAACAGATAACAGATTTGTATTAGATTTGCACTGCGTGTGTGTATGTGTGGATGTATGTACTGTATGTGTCTGTCTGTGTGTGTAAGTACGCATGTGTATAATAATTTTTTATTATTATCTATGTCTTGCTGCTGTTTTCTTGTATTGTTTTTGTATTGCTGTGCACTGGAAGCTCCTGTCACCAAGACAAAAGCCTTGTATGTGTAAGCATACTTGGCAATAAAGCTGATTCTGATTCTGATAGGAAGATGTTTGTTCAAGCTCTCAATAAGCAGCACAGCTTTGTCTCCAAACTGCATGGCAACAAAACCTGGTGATGTTTAACTGGAGTTCAACTGATGTCCTTGATAGAGAAAAGCCCCATCACACTACACTTCACTCTCCATTCATTCACATTCAAACGCATCCAAACTCGGAAGACAGGAAACACAAGCTTGTGCAAAGAAATGTTGCAATTCACTGGGTAAAAAAGTTCAAATATGGTGAACTCTGACCTGCGAATCTGGATGAAGAGAAGATGTCTGACCAATAGAAAATGGAAATGTCACACACTGACCTCTTGGCTCAATTCAAAGGATACTGCATGTTTTAGTTGCAGGAAGGTGAGTAGATGGTACAGTATATTTTCAAATTTCTATTTGTGATTTATTTGTTAAGATCAGAAGTCCTTATGAATAGCATCATATCCTGGTCTGCGTTGCGCTGTCTGAAACAAATATTGCACGCTCAAAACCTTGTGTGATCGCCCCTTAACTTTTTAGACCAAAAACTCCTGTTTGATTGTAATCAATTCTTGATTGTACCAAGAATTGATTGTGCCCATTGCCCCACCAAAGAGAAACTTCTGATGCCCCAACCCTGACCGACAGTAAAACGGTACATTGCCCCGTAGACTGACGGCGAAATGATCAACATCCCCAAGTCATACAATATTTTACGATTTCGCCATCACATACAAATTGTCATGTGACTATATTTCAGTTGTTCATTGTCACTGTATCTTTTAGCTTGCTTACAGGGAAGTTTATAATTCACTATTCGTTGTAAAGCTGCTGTGGAACAATAGGTAATGTGGAAAGTGTTGTACAAATTAAATGAATTGATTTTGATAGACAGACTTTTACCTGATAAACATTTTCCATTTTCATTGTCTTATAGGCTCTTCCCAGGACTCATCTAAAACACACTCACACACACACACACACACACACACACACACACACACACACACACGGGCCTGCAGTATGCGGAAGTCTGTCGATTCAATGTGCGCTGTTGCTTATGTAAACTGACATGCTGTCTCACTTTGATCAATGAGGTGCTCTTTTTTATTGACTTGATAACAAGATTATTCTCACCAGACAAGAGTGTGTGTGTGCATGACCTTACACTCACATGGAAAAAGAAGAGTACTGGTCACTATGGTAACATTGTCATCTACACAGGTGTGTAAAAGTGCAATCCATCAGCGTTTGTGAAGTGATATGGGGTCGACTCCCCTTTCCGCCCTTTGAATTGTCCAAAACAAAGCTCCAAACCACATAGCACACACAAATACATACGCACAAGCTGACAAACACAAACATCATGATGATGTTGTCAGATCGGAGGATTCAATTTATGGTGCGGTAATTTCCACAGACAAGATGAGCTCTCAGTGTAAACCTTGTTGAAGCCATAGCCATAAATGTCATACCTGCTTAACCTAACAAAGTTTCTTAAGGGCATCTATATTTAGTCAAGCAGACATAAAAGGAAGAATTGAGACGTTGCAAGGGAACCATGGACATGATAGAACAGCAAGCCAAAGGAAATTACAACTAGTGTCGAAAGTAAAGAAACATTTTGTCAATGAATCACAAACACACACACACACACACACACACAGTGATTCACAGCTTGGTTAATAGCTCTCCAGGTTTTAAGTTGGGTCTGCAACGGCTCAACTTTACATGCTACACCGTAACTACTGTACACAGTGAGAAAAACTCAGCATGTCTCACACAACACAGTCACATTTCATCAACTATCATATATTCAGGTTATAATTATATATATAACCTACACTACAATTTGATCATTATTATGTATCTTTTTTAGTCAGTTCAATTGAAGTTATTAGGTGAAAGTAACACAATTTTAATTTCAAATATGAGATGTCTGCGTACTTGAAGGTTTACTTCTCTGAAACGTTCACTCATTATGAGACCACATAAGGTAAACTTGATGACACAAGATTTGAAATAGATTATTTGTCTACTTTAATACATTGTGGCAATAAATGCAATCATATTCTTTGCGTATGTCAACTTAGGGTTGTTGTGAAATATGCTTTAACTTAACAGACACTGAGTTCTTGCAGCCAGTGTCATAAAACCTGGAATGCGTGTCCTGATGTTTATGGTCTCTTATGCAAAATCTCTAAATACATCTCGGCAAATCAGGGTTAGAAATAAACAAGTGCTCCGGGCAAAAGTGCCACTGAAAGTGGCAAAAATACCTAGGAAATGGAAAATGTGAGGCAAAACAAGTCTCTTGATGAATTCTTCTTTTTTAATTGTGATATCTGATATATTTCTTAATATTCTATTTTAGAATATTAAGAATTCTGAACTCAGTGGTTAAGGCTCTGGGTTACTGACCGAAAGGTTGGGGGTTCAAGCCCCAGCACCGTCAAGATACCACTGTTGGGCCCTTGAGCAAGGCCCTTGACCCTATCTGTTCCAGGGGCGCTGTTTCATGGCTAACCCTGCGCTCTGTCCCAGCTTAGTTGGGATATGTGAAAACAACTCCATTTCATTGGCTCTGCACAATGACAATAAAGTTGAATCTTAATTTAAATGTATTGACAACAGCTTATGTGATTATTTGAATAGTATTTCAATAATTTGGAATGTATTTCAATTAATTGACCTTAATTGATCTGACATAAAACAATGGGCTTATTATGTCATAATTTGTATGCTTAGAAAAAAATGTGCTCTAAAAACTTGATAAAACAACTCAATTATTATTATTTGACCTTTATTTAACCAGGAAGAAACATCACTGAGATGGAAAATATATTTTACAGGAATTTCCTGGCCAAGATGAGCTGCCAAGTACAGTGAAAAAAGTCACAAATAACACAATTAAAAACAAAATATAACCACTAATTGATTAAATGTAAAAGCATCAAAATCACAATGGAAACCAACATTTAACATACAGATATTGCCTTTTAATGGGAGGGTTCATTTTAGCTACAGATCAATACAGTGATTCCAGTATATCACTCTGTTCTGTTAAATTATTCAATGCAGTTTTTGCTTTATTCTTTAACCCAAAACTTTTCTGACTCCTGTGTGTATGCACTAAACAGATATTTCCAA
Organism: Moxostoma hubbsi; assembly: GCA_032164185.1. Lineage (NCBI taxonomy): Eukaryota > Metazoa > Chordata > Actinopteri > Cypriniformes > Catostomidae > Moxostoma > Moxostoma hubbsi. The sequence continues at coordinate 35,823,724 of JAVLUX010000011.1, forward strand.
GCTTTCTATAGAGACCTGACAGAAAGTAGTTCTGATGAGTGCAGCATGTGAAAACCCCTTTGTCATTCTCTGAGCACAAAATAAATCAACCTCACTAATCTGAGGATCACATGACACACTTTTATTGAGAGCAACTGTCGCAAGTACAGTATGACACTAAACAACTGTCTCTCTATAGAGGCTGTGCGAGGTAGTAGGTAACACAATTTTTAGGATCTTTAGTAAAAATGGTTAACATTTTGCTCTTGTTTGCCAAGAGTGACATCAAAATGAAACATATTTTACTAAATAGATTGATTATTAAGTTACAAGTTAATTTTAAACTAACCACTTGCAGAGTAGAATAAAAGCATTGACTGCTTGTAATAAATCCTGGCTTGTGTGCATGTAAACATGGTTTTCAGTGATTCTTACTTCTTACGACAGTATTATGGTCTATTTAGAAATAGACTGTAATAACAATTGGCTTAAGATATAACAATGACTATAAATTGTATATCACATAAATTTGATGGGATCTTTATTATAGTGTATATTCCTCTCTCTAGCTGTGAGTTTTGTGTCCGAGTCCAAAAGGGGTCAGAATCAAGACCGAGTCGATAACAGGTCGAATTAATCTGTTCATGAATCTGAATTAAAATTGTAACCGTAAACTCAACATCTTATTTTAATCTTCACAACTAAGAAAAATATTTTGTCAATAGAAATATAATAAAAATACATCTGTTGCATTTCATATATACATTTAATGATTAGTATCCTGCTGAACAAACATCTAAGTAGTTTCAGAATGAAAGCAAATGCTTTAGGTGCAGTGGCGCCTTCAGCTGTACGGCTGTGCTCACTGTGTGTACCATGAGTGCACAGACTGACCTGAGAAACATTTGCTCTCAGAGTATTTCATCAATCATAAAGTGTTTCCAGTATTTCTGTTGGCTGTTTAAAAGAACTTGTGTTGCCCAATTAGCGAATTAATAATGATTTTGAGTTGGTTCTTTTCAGTGAATTGGCCAAAAGGGCTTGCAAAACGTTCTGAATCGATTCGGGATTCAGCACAATTAATTCAGAGCGCTCTCTCGCTGAATCATTTAGAGTGGCTTCTCATTCATTAAAACATGTAACAGAATCTAAGTATTCTTATGATGTGTTTCATTCATACGAGCCGACAGAGAAGTAAGTTTGAAATAAGTTTGGAGGAGAAGAAATAGAAATAAACCTTGTGTAAATTGTCAGCTTTATGCTAAGCTATTTAGAATATCAAGTAGCTAAATGCTAAATGCTATTTCTTGCCATTTTACATGCACGTTACCGACACGATCATATTTTTTTATCAAGAAAATTCACATTGGATCATCATTTTTTTGATATAAGTAAAAATATAAAAAAAAATAAAAGAGATCAATTTGATTTATCTTGTTTTAGAAACAACACTGTGTAAGATATTTAGGTTTATCAGAGAATGTATTTTTAACATGTGTATTTTGTCTTACTGTACTGGCAGAGTTTTTATAGTCAAAACAAGTGAAAAAAATCTTCCAGTACTGAAGAAGTAATCCAAAGTATTTAGAATACATTACTGACCTTGAGTAATCTTATGGAATACATTACAGATTACATTTTACAGCATATATTTTGTAATCTGTAGTGGAATACATTTCAAAATTAACCCTCCCAACCCTGCTTTTTAATAGGTAACTTTGAGAAACTTCAGCTAGTGCTGTGTCATATGAACAAGGGGCTGTCAAAATTCAGAACTTCTTAAACTTCTTCAAAGTGTTCTCATCAAAACAATCCTCCTCGTGCAGCAATAACAGCTTTGCAGATCGTTGACATTCTAGCTGTCAGATACTCAGGTGACATTTCACCCCACACTTCCTGTAGCACTTGACATAGATGTGACTGTCTTGTCGGGTACTTCTCACATACCTTACAGTCTAGCTGATCCCACAAAAGCTCAATGTGGTTAAGATCCAGAACACTCTTTTCCAATTATCTGTTGTCCAATGTCTGTGTTTCTTTGCCCACTCTAAACTTTTATTTTTGTTTTTCTGTTTCTCTTTACTGTTGTTTACTGTTGATATATATATATATATATATATATATATATATATATATATATATATGTTTAGCAATTAACACTTTTTATTGATTCTTAATATATTACAGAAAATGAATTACAATATACATGAACAGAACCATACAATTATCCCCTTTTAAAGCCCAAAATCTGCCATCACCCAAACCTCAACAACATCCCATGCTCAAGCCTGAGTCAAACACATATGTACACACAAAAGAAAAAATAACTGAAAACAAAAAACAATATATAAAATTCAACAAATAAAGTGAGAAAAGGAGAAAAGAAAAATTCCACAAAGGATACAATTTACATTTTCAACCACAAACAGGGTCCTCATTGAGAGCCCTCCAGAAAGGTAAAGTATTTGTCCCATTTCTTCCCATACACATAAAGTCTACCAAGCTGTTCATAAGACATTTTTTCAAATGCTGCCAACCTGCCTAATTTGGTGGACCATTTTTTAAATGACGAGTGCATTTTGACTTTAATCCTCTAAGAATAATCTGTCTGCCAATAATTACACAAGTTTGGACCCGGCCCGTCATCAGAGAGGGTCACAGGTTAAAGATGACACCGGCCCAGGGGGGCCCCATGCAAAGGTCTATAGATTACCGTTAATGGGATCAAGTACAACAATTTACTTACTGACTTATATGACTGAAAATAGAATGCATATTGATAAATGATAACTACATAAATTGTAATCATTAAAACACATTTCAACTTGTCATCTGATTCTGATACCCCATCCCCCGCTGTTATTGTGAAAATGGTTCAGTCGAAACACCTGGTCAATCAGATGTGCGGAACACATGCAATGTTCATTGTGCAAAGCAGGGACTGACTAGACAGTCAAAATGCCTCACCAAAGGCTAAAATCAGAATCAGAATCAGCTTTATTGCCAAGTATGCTTACACATACAAGGAATTTGTTTTGGTGACAGGAGCTTCCAGTGTACAACAATACAAAAACAGCAGCGAGACATAGATAATAATAAAAAAAAAAATTATAATAATACAAATAAATAATTATACATATAGGTACATACACTCAGACATACACCTTCATACATAACCACATACACACACATAGTGCAAATCTATTACAAATCCGTTATATAAAGAACACAAATACAGTATATTATGTACAGTGCAATGTATGTAATGGCAGAAGTGGATATGTTAGATAATATAAATGGACTTAACTGTTTATTGCACATAATTATTGCTCAATGGGGCAATTTTAACTGTTCATGAGATGGATAGCCTGAGGGAAAAAACTGTTTGTGTGCCTGACGGTTCTGGTGCTCAGAGCTCTGAATGTTGGCCAGAAGGCAACAGTTCATAAAGGTAGTGGGCAGAGTGAGTGGGGTCCAGAGTGATTTTACCAGCCTTTTTTCCTCACTCTGGAAGTGTATAGTTCTTGAAGGGGGGCAAGGGGCAACCAATAATCCTCTCAGCAGACCGAACTGTCCTCTGTAGCCTTCTGATGTCCGATTTTGTAGCTGCACAAAACCAGACAGTTATTGAAGTGCAGAGGACAGACTCAGTGACTGCTGAGTAGAACTGTATCAGCAGCACCTGTGGCAGGTTGAACTTCCTCAGCTGGCGAAGGAAGTACAACTTCTGCTGGGCCTTTTTCACAATGGAGTCAATGTGTGTCTCCCACTTCAGGTCCTGTGAGATGGTAGTGCCCAGGAACCTGAATGACTCCACTGCTGCCACAGTACTGTTTAGAATGGTGAGGGGGGACAATGTTGGGGTGTTCCTCCTAAAGTCCACAATCATCTCCACCGTTTTGAGCGTGTTCAGCTCCAGGTTGTTTTGAATGCACCAGACAGCCAGCCGTTCAACCTCCTTTCTATATGCAGACTCAACGTCATCTCGGATGAGGCCGATGACAGTGGTGTCGTCTTCAAATTTCAGGAGCTTGACTGAGGGATCCATGGTGGTGCAGTAATTGGTGTAGAGGGAGAAGAGTAGTGGGAAGAGCACACATCCCTGGGGGGCACCAGTGCTGATGGTACAGGAGGTGGAAGGGAATTTTTCCTGTCTTACAAGCTGCTGCCTGTCCATCAGAAAGCTGGTAATCCACTGAGAGATAGACATGGGAACAGGGAGTTGGTTTAACTTAGTCCAGAGAATAGCTGGGATGATGGTGTTGCAAGCCGAGCTGAAGTCCTCAACATCTGTCCAGGTGTTGCAGGACATGATGCAATCCCATGTTGACTGCATCATCCACAGACCTGTTTGCTTGATAACCAAATTGAAGGGGATCTAGAAAGGGTCCAGTGATATCCCTCAGATGGGCCAACACCATTCTCTCAAATGAATTCATGACCATAGATATCAAGGCAACAGGTCTGTAGACATTAAGTCCTGTGATTTTTTGGTTTCTTAGGGACAGGGATAATAATTGAGCGTTTGAAGCAGCATGGGACTACACACTGCTCCAGTGATCTATTGAAGATCTGTGTGAAGATGGGGGCAAGTTGGTTAGCACAGGAATTAAGGCATGCTGGTGAGACACCATCTGGGCCTGAAGCCTTCCTTTACCTTTGCTTCTGAAAGACATGGCACACATTGTCTTCACAGATCTTGAGTGCAGGTTGTGTAGCAGGAGGGGGGAGGAGGGGGGTTGCAGGAGGTGTAAATGTTTGTGTGAAGTGAAGGTCCGATTGTGTGTGGGGTGTGAGATTGTGCCTTTCGAATCTGCAGTAGAACACATTCAGGTCATCAGCCAGTCATTGGTCCACCACAAGGTTGGGGGTAGGAGTCTTTGTGGTGGAAAAATAACTGGCTAACGACCTGAATGTGTTCTACTTGTAGAAGTTGTTTTTGGCCACTCCACACTGATGCAGGGTCGCTAGCTGAAAACTTGTTTTTCAGCTTCTCAGAGTAACATCTTTTAGCCACTCTGATTTCTTTATTCAGTGTGTTCCTGGCCTGATTGTACAAGACTTTATCCCCACCACTGTAAGCACCCTATTTGGCATGACGAAGCTGTCTGAGTTTACCTGTAAACCATGGTTTATCATTGTTGAATGATAAAAAATGTCCTAGTAGGGATGCACATGTCCTCACAGAAACTGATGTATGATGTAACAGTATCTGTGAGCTCATCCAGGTCTGTAGCTGCAGCTTCAAAAACACTCCAATCAGTACAGTTAAAGCAGGCTTGTAGTTCCAGCTCTGCTTTATTAGTCCATTTCTTTACAGTCCTTACAACTGGCTTTGTTGATTTTAATTTCTGCCTGTAGGTCGGAAGAAGATGAACCAGACAGTGATCAGAGAGTCCCAAAGCTGCACGTGGGACAGAGCGATATGCATCCTTTATTGTTGTGTAGCAGTGATCCAGTATATTCCTGTCTCTGGTGGGGCATGTAATGTGCTGTCTGTATTTGGAAAGTTCACGTATGAGATTTGCTTTGTTAAAGTACCCAAGAAAAATAATAACAGAGTCCGGGTATTGTTGTTCTGTGTCTGTGATTTGATCAGCCAGCTGTTTCTCGCTGTGTTCCCGCCCACGTTTGGAGGAATGTACACACACACCAGAATAAACGAAGAAAACTCCAGTGGCGAGTAGAATGGCTTACAGTTAATAAAGAGCGCTTCCAGATTAGGACAGCACATCCTCTTTAACATTGTTACATCTGTACACCAACTTTTGTTGATGTAAAAGCATGTTCCACCGCCTCTCATTTTCCCCGTTAACTTTGCAATTCGATCCGCTCTGAACAGCTGGAAGCCCAGCAGATGTAATGCGCTGTCCAGAATGGCTTCACTCAGCCAGGTTTCTGTGAAGCACTGTGCAGCAGAGTTTGAGAAGTTCTTATTAGTACGTGTGAGGAGATGTAGTTCTTCAGTTTTGTTGGGAAGAGAGCGGAGATTCACTAGACGAATGCTCGGCAGTGCTGTTCGAACATCGCACTGATGGAGTTTAAACAGCGTGCCAGCTCATTACCCTCGCCTGCGTCTTGTAGCGCGTTTAAACAACACAGCTGCGCCTCCGACTAAAATGTCCAGCAAAACGTCCAAATATTAAAAAAATGGGAAAAGATTATCTTGTACACTCACCTAAAGGATTATTAGGAACACCTGTTCAATTTCTCATTAATGCAATTATCTAATCAACCAATCACATGGCAGTTGCTTCAATGCATTTAGGGGTGTGGTCATGGTCAAGACAATCTCCTGAACTCCAAACTGAATGTCAGAATGGGAAAGAAAGGTGATTTAAGCAATTTTGAGCGTGGCATGGTTGTTGGTGCCAGACGGGCCGGTCTGAGTATTTCACAATCTGCTCAGTTACTGGGATTTTCACGCACAACCATTTCTAGGGTTTACAAAGAATGGTGTGAAAAGGGAAAAACATCCAGTATGCGGCAGTCCTGTGGGCGAAAATGCCTTGTTGATGCTAGAGGTCAGAGGAGAATGGGCCGACTGATTCAAGCTGATAGAAGAGCAACTTTGACTGAAATAACCACTCGTTACAACCGAGGTATGCAGCAAAGCATTTGTGAAGCCACAACACGCACAACCTTGAGGCGGATGGGCTACAACAGCAGAAGACCCCACCGGGTACCACTCATCTCCACTACAAATAGGAAAAAGAGGCTACAATTTGCAAGAGCTCACCAAAATTGGACAGTTGAAGACTGGAAAAATGTTGCCTGGTCTGATGAGTCTCGATTTCTGTTGAGACATTCAGATGGTAGAGTCAGAATTTGGCGTAAACAGAATGAGAACATGGATCCATCATGCCTTGTTACCACTGTGCAGGCTGGTGGTGGTGGTGTAATGGTGTGGGGGATGTTTTCTTGGCACACTTTAGGCCCCTTAGTGCCAATTGGGCATCGTTTAAATGCCACGGCCTACCTGAGCATTGTTTCTGACCATGTCCATCCCTTTATGGCCACCATGTACCCATCCTCTGATGGCTACTTCCAGCAGGATAATGCACCATGTCACAAAGCTCGAATCATTTCAAATTGGTTTCTTGAACATGACAATGAGTTCACTGTACTAAAATGGCCCCCACAGTCACCAGATTTCAACCCAATAGAGCATCTTTGGGATGTGGTGGAACGGGAGCTTCGTTCCCTGGATGTGCATCCCACAAATCTCCATCAACTGCAAGATGCTATCCTATCAATATGGGCCAACATTTCTAAAGAATGCTTTCAGCACCTTGTTGAATCAATGCCACGTAGAATTAAGGCAGTTCTGAAGGCGAAAGGGGGTCAAACACAGTATTAGTATGGTGTTCCTAATAATCCTTTAAGTGAGTGTATGTGCTGCTGAATGTTCAGCAGTTCATCCCTGGTAAAACTGACTGGGAAAAGATTACTAAACACAGGACAAACAAATAAAAACAACAAAAGAATTGGAGAGCTCCACACTGATGCGGCTATCTGCAGCGCCATCGTAGATATGAATTTTTCAGGGGCACAAAATAGAAATGCGAGCAAACAGAGAGCAAAAGGGAATGAAAGAAGCAGAGAGGCGATGGGCAAATTTCTTGCCACGCATGAAGCACTAGGTATGACAGTCGAAGCTGAACATGGCAAAAGCGAGGAGCTAGTGTAGACTAGCAAATAAAACTGCAGCTAGCTAGCTTAACCTTTAAATATCATTAGCATGTTCACCTAACTGGATTAGATATAAAAATAATAGATAGATATAAATGTCCTTATAAGTAGGTATGGGTACCAAAACCCGGTATTAAACAGGCCCCTGTGCTAAATTATTTAACACTGTAGTATTGATAAGTTCCGACATCACAGTTCATTTTAACATTTTGGTGTAATTTATAATCATGCTGCTGCAGCCTCTCTACCTTGTTTCGGAGCTGCGCTCCACACACACACTAGGGGTGGCCAGATCAGAGTAGCTATGTTAATGTGGGACACGTTGCCAATGCTGAGAAGTCAAATTTTCGTATTTTATTATAAACAGTTCAATTTTCCACGGCGCTATGTAGGCAGCAAAGACGGTGACAGGTCCACCTGCACTTGAACCACATGTGCGCAGTTTGATTAACATCAAACACAGCCCCTTGATGACAGCCTTCCCTGCTTTCCCATCAGCCATTGGATACAATTATTTTATTGACATTTCCAGTGAAATATTGAGTTTATATAGTGACTTTGCTGTTGTAAACATTACTGTTGCTACTCTAGAAACAACACTCTTTTATTTATTAATTGATAAAAAACAAACCGATAAGGAATATCGATCAGAGTAATAGTATTGATAAAATTCTAAAAATACCATCCCTACTTATAAGGCAATTTATATTGTAACCTGCTGGAATTACTAAAGCTTGCAATTAGCTCATTTTTAGGCCTGAAGTCAGCAAGAAAATAATCAGACTCTTCCTATGATATCACCCTCTATCAGAAACTGAAGGAGTGACGAGCATCCCAAGCAGGTCCACTGAGGGAGAGACTAGCATCCCTAAACAGTGAATGAGTGAGTAACACAAGGATTGGTGGGTGGTGGGAGCGTAAATAAAACAAAAATCATTAAGAGTAAGAAAACGCTCTTTATTAGAATATTAGTTTTTATTATTCAGGTTGGCAATGCACATGTACAAGCAGCGTACAAGCACTCTGCACAGTCAAAGTCTGTCGCATCTCTGTTCAAGAGCTGTTAAGGCTCCATTACCCAGACTCTGAATCAATGAGGAGTAATACACTGACGATTCATGACCCTGTCCAAAGGCTGTGAGCACCATACAAAGAGCGTCAGCAGCCTTAGGGTGCTGTGTACTACCACCAAAAATAGTACAAATTAAATGGCACAGCTGTAAATACCTGAAAAATTGAGACCTATAAATCCCAAATTGCTGCGTTATATTTTCAAATGATCTCAAATCTCCATTTTCATAAAGGTAGCAAGTGTAGCAATGCCCGTAGCCGAGCGGTTGTTCGATCAGCGAGCTGAGATCACTTCTGTTCAATTCACCTCTGTAGAGCTCTTCGTTGAACATCGATGGCTCCTCTGTGGAGATCGTCAAGAGGACCAAATTCCTTGGTGTTCACCTGGCGGAGAACCTCACCTGGTCCCTCAACACCAGCTCTATTGCCAAAAAAGCCCAGCAGCGTCTCTGCTTTCTTTGAAGACTGAGGAAAGCACATCTTCCATCCCCCATCCTCTTTACATTCTATAGAGGGACTATTGAGAGCATCCTGAGCAGCTGTATCACTGCCTGGTTTGGGACTTGCACCGTTTCGGACTGCAAAGCCCTGTAAAGGATATTGAGGGCAGCTGAAAAGATCATCAGGGTCTTCTTCCCCTAAGCCATCAGACTCCTCAATACTCAGAGACTGGACTGACACACACACACACACACACACATGTCCTGAGTTGCACTTTAATTATAGTCACTTTATACCTGGCTGCTACCTCAATAACTGCTATGTCCATAGAACACTATCTCATAGTATGTTATGTTTACATTTGGCATTTTTAGAAACTGTCCTCTTTTTGCGCTACTGTGTACTGGTCGGCGCTGCACTGTCTCTCACTGTGCCTATTGTCCTGTTCATTTTTAGTAATTTATTGTACTGTCCCATACTTTTTGCACACGTTTACACGTGCACTTTATGTAGAAATGTTATTTAGTTTGTGTAGTCTCATGTGGTTCTGTGTTTGTCCTATGTTGTTTTATGTAGCACCATGGTCCTGGAGGAACGTTGTCTTGTTTCAATGTATACTGTACTAACTGTATATGGTTGAACGACAATAAAAACCACTTGACTTGACTTGACTATTGGATCTACGGCGCATATCAGCAGCTTTCTCCTTCTCTGCACGTCAGTGTAGCTTTACCACTAGGTTCTTCGACAGCATTTCTAAAAGAGAGTATTTTCCTAAAAGAGTTTATTTCTCTATGGTCATAGACACTGCCTCATGTGTCTAGGCCGCGATCATACAGAGGCGCCGTTTGTGGATGGTTCATGTTCTCACTGCAAGAACTTAACCAAGTTGTGGTCGCGGCTTTCCTTCCTAAAAAGGAACACCACTCCAGCCTCCCCCCCCCCCCCCCCCCCGTGTCGTTCCTTCTTCCCACTGGATTGAGGATGACCCGGCTGGTGATTGTGTTGATTTGGGTATGGCAGCGGGCTCAGTTTCGTCGGGTAGATCCCCACGAACAACCCGCCCTCGGCAAGCTCGTTGACTTCTGTTTCAAGGTGAGAGTGGCTCGCCTCACGGCCAGTCTGTTTACTCCCTTGGACCTGCTGAGCTTGATGATGAATTCGCCGCTACATTGGAGAGCGTCCCGGCGTCTGACGTGGAAGACTCGACTGGACTGCCACCTTCGGGTTGGCATGCCCAGTCTGAGGCTGATGCCTAGATGGTTGACATGCTTGCCTGGGCCATCGTGAGTGTGGGGTTTGACTGGAGCCCTCCATCCTCCCGGCAGCCCTTACGGCTAGATGATTGGTTCCTCAGGTCTGGGTGCAGCTCACAGCTCACCCCCCTCCCCACCTTGGTCCCTTTCTTCCCAGAGGTGCACGATGAGCTGGCGAGGTCATGGAAGGCACCTTTCACTGCCCGAAACTGACCTCCTCGCTCAACCGCTCTCACTACCATCGACGAAGGGGCAACCCATGGGTACTCAGAGGTCCCCCAGGTTGATAGAGCGGTTGCGATCCACCTATGTCCAGAAATCACCTGGTGCTCCCCTCCAAGGCCTGTAGGATGACCGCCAAAGCCTACAGTGCCACCGGACAGGCCGCCTCCACCCTGCATGCCATGGCCCTCCTGCAATTTCACCAGGCCAAGGCACTTAAAGATCTGCACTTGGGCAGTCCTGACCCCAACGTGTTGCAGGAACTGGACTCTGCAATTGACCTCGCCCTCCGGGCCACGAAGGTCACAGTGCAGACACTCGGTCAGGCTATGGCCACCATTGTGGTCCAGGACGGAGGTGGTCCACCCAGCAGTTTTTGCCAGTGAACAAACTGATGGAAGCCATTTCCCACGTCATGCCACGCCACCGTTCCAGCACGGGCTGTGCTCCATCTGCTCGCCCAGAGCATCCCCCTGTGGCTTCCAAACTCCAGGCAGCTCAACCTGGGCCCCATCTCTCACTCACAGCGTCGAGCACCCCACAGGAAGCGCACGCCCCCATCTCTCGGACGTCTTTGAGGACCCGGAAGGCTCCCAAGTGCTCCTGAGACGGACAACCCAGGGAACGAGATGTTTGCTCTGGAGCTGGTAAACAGACCACTCTGTCCCCCGGTGGAGGCCTGGGAGGAGAATCGTTATTTAGCCTTATTTCCTTTGCCACCCACATTCTCAATAAAAGAGTGATTTTCTCATTCCCTGGGTCATCTGGCCCACAAATGCTATTCTCATGCCAACCCAGTGCCACACTCTGGCAGTCCTGGCACCCTGAATGAGGACTCCTCGCCTCTGGACTTACGACTGCTGTCTCCCGGCCGGCTGGTTCTGACGAGTCCAGAGGACACCTACATGGGACCTCCTCCTCAGTCACTAACCCGCCACCTGCCGGGTGCGCAGAGCAAGTCTTCTCTTAGCACCAAAGCCTCAGGACACACTTTTGCCTCCCGACATGACACGACACTACCTGCTCCACTCCGCTGCTCTGCCCCACTAGGTATGTCAAAAACAATCATCCCCCTAGTGCCCCTCACACAGAGCTTGGATGCATGGCTTTCACTTCCCAATCCATCACGCTGGCTGACCAGAATCATCCGACTCGGCTATGCAATCCATTTCACCAGGCCCCCACCCCCTCGGTGCACGGCGAAGACACCAACACCCTACATGGAGAAATCACAACCCTTTTACTCAAAGACGTGATGGATCCTGTCCCTCCAGCCGAGATGAAGAAGGGTTTCTACAGCCCTTACTTCATCGTACCCAAGAAAGGCAGCGGCTTACGACCGATCCTGGACTTGTGAGTTTTCAACCGGGCCTTGCACAAACTCCCGTTCAAGATGCACACGCAAAGACACATTTTAACATGCGTCCAGCATCAGGATTGGTTCGCCTGAAGGCCTGAAGGATGCATACTTCCACGTCTCTATCTTGCCTAGACACTGACCCTTCCTGCGGTTCACGTTCGACGGCCATGCGTATCAGTACTAGATTCACCCCTTCGGTCTGTCCCTGTCCCCTCTTGTCTTCACGAAGGTCGCAGAGGCAGCCCTTGCCCAGCTAAAGGAAGTGTACTCGCATACTCAGTTACCTCAATGACTGGCTCATCCTAGCCCACACTCAAGAGTCACTGTGCGCCCACAGGGACAAGGTAATCAGGCAACTCAGCCGTCTAGGTCTTCAGGCCAACTGGGAAAAGAGCAAGCTCGCCCCGGTTCAGAGCATCTCTTTTCTTAGCATGGAGTTGGCATGGAGACTCAGTCTCAATGACAGCGTGCCTCACCAACGAGTGTGTGCAGTCGGTGCTGAAATGCCTCACCTTATTCAAGCCAGGCACAGTGGTTTCTCTAAAACAATTCCAGAGTTTCCTGGGGCATATGTCATCCTCCACTGCGGTCACACCACTGGAGTTGATGCATATGAGACCGCTTCAGCACTGGCTTCAGACTCGAGCCTTCCTGGATTAATCCCCCTGTGTGTAATTTTCGCGGTATGGTCCCCCTACTGGGGAACCGCGTCTCCCTTAGACAGTCCCCGCTGCCCCCCTGGTCGCTGTGTTTGTTGACAGTAAGTCCCTAGAGAAGCACGATCTGATCACCAGGTTCTTTAGAGGCGCCCAGAGGTTGAACCCTTCCAGGCCATGCCTGTTCCCCTCATGGGATCTCTCCGTGGTCCTTTGTTTGTGTTTGACACAACATCCGTGTTTGTATTCGACATAACATCTCATTACCTCCATCAGGGAACGGAGGTTACAACAGTAACCTAGACGATTGGTCTGATGTCGGATTCCAATAAAATAGCTGAAGGTTTCTGCATTGTTCTGTCTTTTCTGAGTGCTGGCAAAAACACTTATTAATTTGCACTTTATAAATTGACTTTTATTAATTTTATCTGACTCCAATTTTATATTAATCTGACTCCAATTTAAGTTGAACATCTAATTTATATTTAAGCTATAATTGATTTCTGATCATTCTTTTAATTTAATCTTTTTTTTATTGACTACTCTGAATCATCCTAACTTTCATTATCCTTTCTTTCGGTTGTCGCTCAGAGTCATATGCTGGCCGATTAATTACATGGATCTCACGGACACAAAATTTCCAGTCCTGTTCATTGTCACCAGTTGCAGGTTTTACTAATATCATCTAGTTCGGCCGCCTACTGCTTGCTCATATAATACTAGTTTTATTTAGTCACATTTCATACAACTTGCTAAGATGGTGATAAGCAGTGACTGGTAGTCTTATGTGGTTTTCTCCTATTCATAAGCTCCAGTAATGATCATTATCCTGGACATAACAAAATGTTGGAGTGCATCGGACCCCTGGCGATCACCCGTGCACCGTCCATACCTGGTATGAGGCGGTGGGGGCCTGACTTTCCTGGGTTTTAAGGAGCCCGTCTCCCATACTATGTGGCATGTTAGCCAGTTTGTGGTAACAAAAGGTATCACTCAAATCTACCGGTGATATATTATTTAATAGGAATACAGAATAAATCAAAAAGTAACAATTTATTTGCCAGATAGGATTTAAAACATAAATTACAAAATGATCAGAATAAACAAACATTCCTAAAAATAAAAAACAAGTCAATGTAACATACATGGCAATAGAAAATGACACGCAGCTATAAGTGTTTGATATCTGACCACAGACTCCCTGATTCCTTTGTCATCTCTACTTAAATACCAAACATTTCTATTGTTATTTCAGATGTGTTTGTTTGACGTTATTCAAGATTTGGTTTACAATTTTGGGGTTTGATGGTAGACCTTTTAAACTTGTGACTGAGTAGGTTGTTTGATGTTTACAAAGAATGCACCTAATCTGCATACAGCATCTGGTCCCTGTGAGAGATCTGGGAGAGGCATATCCCTGATAGAATACAATATTTTACTAAGTTCTCAAATCTTACTTCTGATTTTATTTTGCTGAAATGGATGAGACAGTATTACCAGATGCACTGAGACTTCTTGAATAATACCAAACATGTATGATAAGAAAACCTTTTACATTACAGAACAGGATAAGTCATAACTTAGTTTTTTGTGACCCTAAAGTAACCTGAGGTGAGAGAGGGGGAAGATGTTTGTGAGATTTACGTTTTATGGTCCTTACTTAGTAGGGTGTGTTGCCTCAGGTGGATATGCTCTTCTGTGTGAGAGTTTTATGACGTTGGCACTCACAGAGCCTTTTGGGTGTAGACATCCTGGTGCCAGCCTTACAGTATCAGAATTGCGAGAAACCTTTGTCCATACTGAATGTAAATGTGAAATAATAGAATGCATTTTTGCTTCTCTTGGCATTTTAATATAAAGAATTTTTAATGGTGAGATTGGGGCAAGGACTGCTTTTTCAGTGTTTTACCAGGGAAGGGCTCTCTCTAGTGGAAGAGACCAATGGGCCAGGTGTCTAAGATTGAAATTATATTAATAAAACAAAATTTTTGGCAGACCTAAACCTCCTTTGTAAATTGGTCTATGCAACTTACTGAAATGCAACCGGGTTCATTTACCATTCCAAATAAAAGACTTTGATATTCTATCAAATTTTTTAAAATAAGAAAGAGGAACTTCTAGAGTGAGATATTGCAGTTGATAATTGAGTTTGTGGATACAATTAATTTTTATAACACTGACCTTCCCAGCCATAGACAAATGTAGTGAAGCCAAACTATCAACATCACATGAGAAACTTTTCATTAATGGGTTGAAATTAACTCAAACTAAATCTATCAAATTTGCTGGAAATAAAATGCCTAAATACCAAATGTCTTGTTTAGGCCGTTGAAAGGTGCCAGGTTGGAAAGCTATGGCAGGGCAATATGCTGTCAGAGCAAGAGCTTCCAATTTAGTTCATCCCGTATCCTAAAATCTGGAGAAAGAATTAACAATTCTATGGAGGGTAGACATAACTCTTATAGGGTCGGAGACAAATAATAATATATCATACATCTGCATAGAGTTTAAGTTTATGCACCACACCTCCTGCAACAACACCAGGAAAATCATCTTCTTTTCTTATTGCGGCTGCTAATGTTAGCCTTGCCGGGTTCTCCTACCAAGAGAAAAATTATCTGAAATGAATTCATTACTTTGCACTGCCACTAATGTTTGTTTATAAAATACCTTAATCCATCCAATAATTGTTACCTCAAACCCGTATATCTCCAAAATCTTAAAAAAATAGTCCCATACTTCTCTATTAAATGCATACTCGTCATCAAGTGAGATGGAAGCAATCAGGGTTTGATCATTCGCTACTGACCACATAATATTTATAAAACATATAATATTATCAGAGGAACTATGATTACGAATAAACCCCACTTGATCTATTTGTTTAAGATATGTAATTACCCTTTTTAAACAATTAGCTAAAATTTTAGACAATATTGTAACATCTAATTGGATCAGTGAAATTAGACAATTACATGAATGTAATTAATCTTTATCTTTTTTATGAATGAGACCGATCAGGGCTTGCATTATGGTTGGCGGTAGTTCAGCTTTCTTTAATATGTGGAGCCAGTTCTGTGACATAAAATCGAAATAATTCTGCAGCAAAATCATCTGGTCCAGGCTACTCTATCAAGCTGGCTGCCCGCTGTGTCAATCAAATTTGGAATAAGCCTGTCCAAAAACTTCACCATAGCCTGACCTTCCTTTCCATCTGGGATTCCAACAATCCATCCATCTTCAACCGCTTATCCGAAGTCGGATCGTGGGGGCAGCAGCTCCAGCAGGGGGCCCCAAACTTCCCTATCCCGAGCCACATTAACCAGCTCTGACTGGGGGACCCTGAGGCGTTCCCAGGCCAGTGTAGAGATGTAATTTCCCCAACGCCTCCTCCCAGATGGACGTGCCTGAAACACCACCCTAGGGAGGCACCCAGGGGGAGTCCTTACCAGATGCTCAAACCACCTCAACTGGAGGAGCAGCGGCTCTACTCCGAGCTCCTCAAGGATGACTGAGCTCCTCTGAGCTCCTCAGCCTATCTCTAAGGGAGAAGCCCACCATCCTTCTGAGGAAACCCATTTTGGCCGCTTGTACTCGTTCTTTCAGTGGTAACCCAGCCTTCATGACCATAGGTGAGGGTAGTAATGAAAATTGACCGGTAGATTGAGAGCTTTGCCTTCCGGCTCAGCTCTCTTTTCGTGACAAAGGTGCGAGTGCAATACCGCCCCCGCTGACCCGATTCTCTGGCCAACCTCCCACTCCATTGTCCCCTCACTCGTGAACAAGACCCCAAGGTACTTGAACTCCTTCACTTGGGGCAATACCTCCTTCCCTACCCGGAGTACGCACTCCATCGGTTTCCTGCTCAGATTTAGAGGTGCTAATCCTCATCCCAAGTGATCCATTGAGAGCTGAAGGTCACAGACCGATGATGACATGAATACCACATCATCTGCAAAAAGCAGCGATGAGATCCCCTGCCCACCGAACATCACCCCTTCCCCACCTATGCCTCGATATCCTGTCCATGAATATCACAAACAGGACTGGTGACTAAGCGCAGCCCTCCAGCTGCATTCCAACAAAATAAACATTATTATGCCTGCTCTGATTTTCCAGTTTTTCCAACACCCATTCCACATCAGCCTTGGTAGCAGGCGGTTTATCCTGTAGCTCTCTTTTGGCCGACTCCAGAAACTCGACCAGTATTTCAACATTGTACATTTTTGTGATCAGGGTGGAAATTTTAGCCTCCATAGATGACTCTACGTATTTCTGCGAGGCCATCCATGTTGGTCGAGATTTTTGTCAGCGCTGCATAAATGTTCGAGATATCCCGACCTACATCATTGAAGCTTGCTGTCACTACCAACAGGACCTCTGCCTTCTTGATCCAGGGAGGCGTCTGACGTGTGAAAACGTGAGTGCTTTTTAAAGTCCCCACTTGCTGACGATTTTACATTTTTCAACATCCTGAACTCCTAGCACAGTTTAGCAAACATAACTATTACTGTTCTCATCAGTTAATATTGCTTAAAAGGATAATTGTAGCAAAGTCTAAGCGGAGCTCGCCTTTAGGCAATCAAAACTAGTGTCACGTGACTCCTTAGTCACTTTTAATTTTTAATAATTCAACCCCTTTCTCTCCTTGTTAAACAACATTGCCGAACTAAATGAGCAACATCCTTGCTTTCAATCAGTCATCATAAGATGCTGATTTTCACTTGCTCATGAATTGAATGAAGAAATGGGGCATATTCATTCAATGGCTCATACCAATGATATGCTCCTTCACGGCCCACACTGCAATGCTATTGCCTCACTCTACAGTCAGTCTTTACAGGTGGAAAAAGCCACCAAAGAGCCTCATGATTCAAACAAGTGCAGCATTACGGGTGCTGCTGTTTAAAACACTTACTTGTTACGCCTATAGTCAACACAGTAGTAATTAGCACTTGCTGAGAAGTTACACCTCACGATTTAACTGCAAATGCTACATACAAAAACACTGGAAAAGACAACTGCTAATATTAGGTCTATGTCATTACAGATATGATTTTCCAGTTAATTAAAGGGAAACTGCACAATGCAGGGCAGTTTCACACTCTGCTTGTGCACGTAAAACCCTGATGTGTCCGTGTGCCTCTTGCAACCGCTGCTACAGAGGATAAAAAAAATGAAATCTTTAAATAGTTGACAAAGAACATTTCACTGAGCACTTCTTGAACCTCAAAAAACATGGAGAATAATAATAATGAGTCATACATTTAACAGAATTGTCCTTCAAAAGTTTCAAAGATTAAAAAAAATACGTGCATAAGTTACCCTGAAGTTCAAAATAAAAATAAAATAACATTTTAAAATACAAACATCAAAACTAATTAAATTTAACTCATTACATGAAGTTCAGTTTCAAACACAAACTCTGCCATCGATTTTATGTCCATAATTAAAATATAAACAAAACATTTCACTGCCCCAAATATCCTAATATGTTACTGTTCATGGCTGAATGTTGTGAATGGTGGACAAATGCTGTAAAACAATGTATTTTAAGCAGTTCTTCAATGCTTTGAAAATATTCAATCAATAATAAATAGGTGCTGTTTATCTGTTCAGAGTTGCTCTACAGATTCTGGCTATATCTATGACATCAGGGGGTGCTACAGCTGCATGCAGACAGTGATGTGTTCATTTATTTTGGTTTGTTATTTTTTTAATTATTGTTTGTCTCATTGCATCACAAATGAAATGGACTTAAAATAAGAGTCCCAAATGCTAGAGTCTGAGTCAAATAAAAATCACTAAGTCCGTAACGAGTCCATTAAAATTGGACTTGTGACTCTGTAACTGTTGGTAATATAATTTACATTTATTTGTGTACGCATGGTGCCTTTAAAATACTAACCTTTCTCATTTGCATATTACATGTTGACTGCGGTGTGTGCACTTAGTATACGTACACAGGTAATGGTGACAGATCTGCCCTGCTGTACTGATGTACCCAATGTATCTTGACTTCTTTATTTTGTAATGCTCAGAGTGTTATATTTTGCTCTTCTATCTGCCTCATGTATGAGGTGAGTGTGCAGTCGTAAACCAGCCATTAAATGTGTGGATTACTGACACTTCCTAAATGGCTCTGTGCTTCACTAAGTTAATCAACTCATTAAAATTCTCATATCTCCAGGATGAGCATTACGAGTGGTGCCCGAACAACTGGATCTGGACCTGTTGCCTACAAGACCTTGCACCGGAACGAACCTGCATCAAATACAAGACTTAAGCATTCTTACGTGGCTGTTAAATCATCGTGACCAGATCTGAACTAGTAAGATTGACTTGTTAATACTGGGGAACATGTTACGGACACACTAGGCAGTCTATTTGGAGAATGGTGTGTGTCAATCGCTTGCAATATATCTGGAATACAAAGCGGTGAACTATTGATAATAACTAGTCTTTTTGCCATTCTTTCTCACATCTTCGGACATTCTCTATGTGGGTTACAAACTGCACCGAGTTTGTGAGGCAAACCCTGATCGGACCAGAGGATTGGTGCTTATAGACTTTATATTTAAAGCCTTTCTTGCACTCTTCTGATGGTCAAATGTGGATTATGAGTGCAATGGACTGAGCTTGTTGAAAAAGCAAATGGTACTTTTTCAGGATTTGTTACTCATTTTCTACAATTGAACTGTCTTTTTCTTTTTTTTTTTTTTTACTTATTTTTCAAAGGGATAAAAAGCAAATGTGCTGGTATTTTTTTTTTTCTCTAGTGCTCCGTAGGGCACTCCTCATTAGGACTGCTGGTGAATGGAAAAAGCGGGGTAAATCCAAACTATAGGCTAATATGTTTGAATTTAAACATATTCTTATTGAGTGAATATTTCAGAATTTCCTATGTGATTTACATTACTGTGTTACGTAAAAGTGGGTAATATCACTTAAAGAAAGAAAAAAAAACTGTATGCATTTGAACTGCTACAAACTATTCAAAATGAGTTTAATTCTATTGGATTTTGTTGCATTTAAGCTGCATTTGATACATTTAAGCTACTTGTGACATACATTGTATCACTACTGCTATTTCACTGTTTGTGTGCATGCATGTGCAAAATGGCTACCCACACTGACTTTCAGACTGACTGTACTTACATGTTGGCAGACTCTGACTCTGAACACAGACAGTGGTTATTAGCACAGCATGCTGCTGGGGGTCTGGAGGCTCAAGTACAACTTCTACAAGCCAAAGTTCAGTGCTACAGCAGTGCCCCCATGATTCACATGATTTAAAGAGAAACATATTGAGACGCATTGGACATGCTGAGGTTGACACCCCTGCTGCACCACATGTACAGTCATACCTGTCCCCTTAGTGCCCCTAGCTCGGAGTTTGGACACGTGGCTTTCACTTCCCAATCCGTCAAGCTGGCTGGCCAGGACCATTCGACTCAGTTATGCAATTCAGTTTGCCAGGCCCCGCTTTACCGCAGTACACAGCGAAAATGCCAAATCCCTGCACATGGAAATCTCGACCGTCTTACTCAAAGACGTGATAGAGCCTGTCCCTCCAACCGATATGAAGAAGGGTTTCTACAGCCCTTACTTCATCGTACCCAAGAAAGGCAGTGTCTTGGACTTGCGAGTTTTCAACCGGGCCTTGCACAAACTCCTGTTCAAAATGCTCACGCAAAGACACATTTTAAATTGCGTCCGGCATCTAGATTGGTTCGCAGCGGTAGATTTGAAGGACACGTACTTCCACGTCTCAATATTGCCTTGACATTGACCCTTCCTACAGTTCGCGTTCAATGGCCAGGTGTATCAGTACAAGGTCCTCCCCTTCGGCATGTCCCTGTCCCCTTACGTCTTTAAGAAGGTTGCAGAGGCAGCCCTTGCCCCGCTTCGGGATGCGGTCGTCCACATTCTCAACCACCTCGACGACTGGCTCATCCTGACCCACTCCCGAGAGTTACTATGCGTCCAAAGGGATCAGGTGCTCAGGCACCTCAGCCGTTTAGGGCTTCAGGTCAACTGGGAAAAAAGTAAGCTCACCCCAGTTCAGAGCATCACTTTTCTCGGCATGGAGTTAGACTCAGTCGTAGTGTCATCATGCCTTACCAATGAGCACGCGCAGTCAAGTGCTGAAATGCCTCGCCACCTTCAGGCCGGGCACAGTGGTCCCTTTAAAACTTTTCCAGAGGCTTCTGGGGCATATGGCGTCCTCTGCGACGGTCGCACCGCTGGGGTTGATGCATATGAGACCACTTCAGCACTGGCTTCAGACTCGAGTCCTGAGATGAGCATGGCACCACAGCACGCACCGTGTGATCAACACCCCCGCCTGCCACCAAACGTTCAAACCCTGGACATACCTCTGCTTTCTGCGGACAGGAGTCCCCTTGCAGCAGGTGTTCTGACATGTCCTAGTCACTACCGACGCCTCCAAATTGGGTTGGGACGCCATGTGCAATGGGCACGCAGCCGTGGGCCGTTGGAAAGGGGCCCCGCTGCGCTGGCACATCAACTGCCTAGAGTCGTTGGCTGTATTCTTTGCCCTGTGGAGGTTTCTCACGCTAGTTCAGGGCAAACACGTCTTGATCCGATCAGACAGCACCACTACGGTAGCATACATAAATCGCCAAGGCAGTGTACGCTCCCACCACATGTCACAATTCGCCTGTCGTTCTCAAGTCGACTCAAGTCGCTGCGTGCCACTCACATCCCGGGCAACCTCAACGTGGTGGCGGACATGCTATCACAACAATGCTTGCCCAGTGGAGAGTGGAGGCTTCACCCTCAGTCGGTGCAGCTGATTTGGGAACGGTTCGGCAAGGCTCAGGTAGACCTGTTCGCCTCCTGAGATACTTCCCACTGCCCACTCTGGTACGCCCAAACGGAGGCTTCCCTCGGGGCAGATGCACTGGCACACAGCTGGCCCACGGGGCTGCGCAAGTAAGCATTTCCCCCAGTGAGCCTTCTTGCACAAGTCAATCTAGTGGACTTGGTTCTCGGATCTCGTACTCCTAGCGACAGCCCCTCCCTGGCAAATTCCCCTGAGGAAGGACCTTCTTTCTCAGGGACGGGGCACGCTCTGGCATCTGCACCCAGACCTCTGGAACCTCCATGTCTGGCCCCTGGACGGGATGAGGAAGATCTAGCTGATCTACCACCTGTCGTCGAAGACACGATCAACCAACCAGAGCCGCTTCTACAAGGCAACTTTACACCCTGAAGTGGTGCTTGTTCGCAAATTGGTGTTCTTCCCGGGCTGAAGACCCACAGAGGTGCACAGTTAGGTCAGTGCTCTTATTACTGCAGGAGAGGCTGGAGGGGAGGCTGTCCCCTTCCACCCTAAATGTGTATGTAGCCGCTATCGCGGCCCACCATGACACAGTAGACGGCAAGTCTTTGGGTAAGCACGACTTAATTATCAGGTTCCTAAGAGGTGCCCAGAGGTTAAATCCCTCCCGGGCCAAGCCTGTTCCCCTCCTAGGATCTCTCAGTGGTCCTCTCGGGCCTTCAGAGACCCCCCCTCCGAGCCGCTAGAATCTGTTGGACACCCTGAAGAGGGTTGGGGACCTGCAAACATTCTCTGTCAGCGACACTTGCCTGGAGTTCGGTCCGACAGACACTCATGTGATCCTAAGACCACAACTTTGTGCCCAAGGTTCCTACCACCCCCTTCAGAGACCAAGTAGTGAACCTGCAAGCGCTGCCCCGGGAGGAGGCAGGCCCAGCCCATTCGTTGCTGTATCTGGTACGTGCGGAAAGGGAACGCTGTGTCCATACAGAGACTTTCCCACTGGGTAGTGGAGGCCATTACATTGGCTTATCACACCCAGGCCAATTGTTGAAACAATTCGTACAAATGTATTTATACATTCGTAGCAGCTGGTATGACGTTTTCATGAGAGTATGCCCTGGTAAGCTGTTAGCCCTTTTTAAGTTTGTTTCAGTGGTTCGTAAAGGCCCCGGCACACTCATGGCGAAGAGCTTCTTTGTTCAGAGCCAAAAAGAAGTTTGAAAAAGATGAGCACAGCAGCAACACACTGTTTGTGAATATTCAGACATGGGCCACACCGCTGGAGGAGGCCTTTAAATATAGAGTTACATTTAAATATAAGGATGCTTAAGCTTACATCAACTAATATGACATTAAATAAATAAATAAATATTTTATATATGACTTCATACCTCCCCGATAGTTGAAATGAGCAAAGTACAAATAAACTAGGAAAGCCGAGCTTCCACATAACTGAGAAACAAAATAGACACAAGGGTCAAGAAAGGAAGGATAACACTTAGCTTAAGAGCTGGTCATTGGAGGCACTGGAGGCAAGGTACATAGGCTCAAGACTGAACACTTTGGCAAGAAATAAACAGACTTATATAGGCCTAGACACAGGTGAAGAGAATGAGGGTTAATGAGCAGGAAGTTGAACAGGGTTAGGGGTGTTGGTGCCATCTGCAGGACTGGAAGGAGGATGGTAAGGGAGGATCAAGGCAAGCACCCCTCTGCTGGTCTGGAGGGTAACAGCACCCCAAAGAGGAAATCCTTTACACCCTTATATTACATTATTACTTAGTATTAAAATATTACACTGAGATATTTGTTTAATATAGCTTAGCTTTTAAAAATAGTCCTTGTTTTATCATTTTTGAGAATTTCACAGAATATTGTTTTAACAATGTACTCCTCACTAAAATGTGCTCCTCATTTTAACATCTCCGTTGTACATAATTGCCATGGGGTGAATTATTTGTATTTGTATATTATCATGCAGTGGTCAAACATACTTGTGACACTTTAAAGTGAAATTAAAGTGAATCTGGAGTGCTTTAAAAATTATATGCTCAGAACACGGAACCTAATGGAGCACATCTGTATCTCTGAGCACGAAATGGAGTTATGGAGCACAGACCCACTCTGAATACACTGTGATAATGCTTATATGCAATACAGACAGGACAGAGCAGCGTGCATAGACTTTGAAGCAAACAGCTTGATTTATCTATTCATTTAATTAGATCGTCGTAGCCCTTAATTAGAGTTTAAATAATCGCACATTGTGATACATATAATTTAGTTAATTGTGCAGCCCTAATATATAAATGTGTGTGTGTGTGTGTGTGTGTGCGTGTGTTATAGAAATATATACTGTATTAATTACTGTTAAGTATGCAACAGTAATAAAACAAAACATTAAAATGTGAATACGCATGCGCATTAAAACATCCACTATGTCACTAAAATCCAAAACGCATGGGATTATATCCACTACATCATCGTGCTACAGTCTCCAGCGTGGAGTACTTGCACATGTGAGCTCCATTTTCTGGGTGTATTGTCCACGGAAAGGGTGCCAAAAGCAAGTTGTTTTCAGTGATACAGGCTGCAATACAGTGAGGGGACTACATATTTTATAAACTGAACCTTGGCCTTGACAAGATAAAAAGTCAAACTTAAGGGTTACACTGAAAAAGCCAATTGCATCCAAATTGTTAATTAACAACTCAGAGAGAAATATGAACAGTGTGAAGCATGGAACAAGTTAACCCAGGCAGTGGCGGATTCAGGCATGGATGACATGGGCAGCTTCTCAGGGTGGCATCTTGCGGGAGGGTTGCATGAGTTAATGAAAGAATCCATAGATTGTAGCACAAGACAATCGCCAAATCGCAGCTGCTTCGGCTTGCCACATTGACGCCCGGATTTCCTGGATCGCTGCAACTTCACAAAGACATCATTCAGCTTCTATTCTGGTTTCAGCATCTGCCAGCAGTTTATGTAGTAGTAATACCTTGCAGTCAGACAAGCAGGTAACATCATCAGTTTACCCTTAACAAGTGAGTTTTTCTGTACTATTACCCCATCATGAATTCTTTAATGCATGCCGTAATATTTAAGTTAATTTACAGTCACAGCAGATGCACTGGAGGACAGTTTATAAATACACTCACCTAAAGGATTATTAGGAACACCTGTTCAATTTCTCATTAATGCAATTATCTAATCAACCAATCACATGGCAGTTGCATCAATGCATTTAGGGGTGTGGTCATGGTCAAGACAATCTCCTGAACTCCAAACTGAATGTCAGAATGGGAAAGAAAGGTGATTTAAGCAATTTTGAGCGTGGCATAGTTGTTGGTGCCAGATGGGCCGGTCTGAGTATTTCACAATCTGCTCAATTACTGGGATTTTCACGCACAACCATTTCTAGGGTTTACACAGAATGGTGTGTAAAGGGAAAAACATCCAGTATGCGGCAGTCCTGTGGGCGAAAATGCCTTGTTGATGCTAGAGGTCAGAGGAGAATGGGCCGACTGATTCAAGCTGATAGAAGAGCAACTTTGACTGAAATAACCACTCGTTACAACCGAGGTATGCAGCAAAGCATTTGTGAAGCCACAACACGCACAACCTTGAGGCGGATGGGCTACAACAGCAGAAGACCCCACCGAGTACCACTCATCTCCACTACAAATAGGAAAAAGAGGCTACAATTTGCAAGAGCTCACCAAAATTGGACAGTTGAAGACTGGAAAAATGTTGCCTGGTCTGATGAGTCTCGATTTCTGTTGAGACATTCAGATGGTAGAGTCAGAATTTGGCGTAAACCGAATGAGAACATGGATCCATCATGCCTTGTTACCACTGTGCAGGCTGGTGGTGGTGGTGTAATGGTGTGGGGGATGTTTTCTTGGCACACTTTAGGCCCCTTAGTGCCAATTGGGCATCGTTTAAATGCCACGGCCTACCTGAGCATTGTTTCTGACCATGTCCATCCCTTTATGGCCACTATGTACCCATCCTCTGATGGCTACTTCCAGCAGGATAATGCATCATGTCACAAAGCTTGAATCATTTCAAATTGGTTTCTTGAACATGACAATGAGTTCACTGTACTAAAATGGCCCCCACAGTCACCAGATCTCAACCCAATAGAGCATCTTTGGGATGTGGTGGAACGGGAGCTTCGTGCCCTGGATGAGCATCCTACAAATCTCCATCAACTGCAAGATGCTATCCTATCAATATGGGCCAACATTTCTAAAGAATGCTTTCAGCACCTTGTTGAATCAATGCCACATAGAATTAAGGCAGTTCTGAAGGCGAAAGGGGGTCAAACACAGTATTAGTATGGTGTTCCTAATAATCCTTTAGGTGAGTGTATATTCAAACATACCACGTCAATTAGATGTTTACAAGGATTGATTATGAGGCATTCTGCTATCGCATCGTGTGGCCAGTCATGCATGCCACAATGTTTGTTTTCCTTGCAATGCAGCATGGGACTTAAAGCAGAAGGTCTAGCGGCTAGCTTTCACTTCCCAGACGCGGAGTGGTGAGAATGAGTGACAGACAGAATGGAAGGCTCAAGTGGACTAATTATTATGTATTGTACTTTTTATGTATGGGGAAGAAGTGGTCTTTAACATATTGCAAGTATTTGAATGTTTGTACATAAATTATGTATTGTGACACTGAAAGATTATAAGCAGCTATCATTTGACAAATGCTTTATTCCCCTGGCTGGTAACTGCAGCACAAATATTAGATCACACAGGATGATTGTACGCCTGAGCCCAGTTAGTGTAATCTCACCAGGTTACATATTACAGTGCCATCTGGATAATAGACTGGCTCAGAATGCATTGTTTGAATCTGTCTTCTAAGGAGTGTGACACCAGGCTCTAAAGTCACCTAGCTTTGGAGTGCATAGAGATACATCGTTTTCTACCATTTTTACAACAGGTGGCACAGAATCTGCATCTGAAGTGGCATTTGGTTTTTGACATCAATCTGATCAGTGCAGGCATGAATGCATTTACAGAGCAGTACAATACAATTTGAGATAATATTTAAATTATGAATATAGATTTGTGAATATTCTAAAGTTAACCTTGAAATATGATAATAACTTATGAAATGGGCAAACAACTGTTTAAAACAAACTGTTTTACCTAAATCTGTATTTCATTTAAACAGAACCAAAAGTTTTCACCTTGACGTTGCATTTTACACAAATCTGATGATGCACAGAGCAGGCTACTTGGACGTGAAAAGGTGCTTTAGACAATTTTCAGCTCTCATTTCCAAATTCACCGTATCATGCTATTCATGCATATCTGGGCTTGCTTAAATGTTTGGGCAGTTTAAAATAATGATTCATTTTATTAGTCCTTCCCCAGTTAAAGATGCAGCTCTTTTGGCAGGTTGGATATTCAAAATTAAGCGGTCTACAGACAGGCCACCAAATAATTCTATAATAAATAATAATTGTGTGTCTTGTGGGGCGAGGTATGTCAAGGCATCACAGTGTAGGAGTGGTGGTGGCGTAGTGGCTAGAGCACAGGGCTGCTAATCAGAAGGTCACTGGTTCAAACCCCACTGCCATCACCATTGTGCCCTTGAGCAAGGCACTTAACTCCAGGTTGCTCCAGGGGGATTGTCCCTGTAATAAGGGCACTGTAAGTCGCTTTGGATAAAAGCGTCTGACAAATATGTAAATGTAAGGCAACTGATCATCTACTATGTGATGTTCAAGCATTAGTCAATATTGTTTTAAATGTTACCTTTTGATACCTATCAATAGCTCAACTCAGCTGGTCTGCATTTTTTACTTCATTTTATCTACAAAATCAGATTAATAATATTAGATCACTGGCACCTCTTTTTTCTATTCATGAATACTGTTGACAAAATATGAGGTCATGGATGGCTAAATCCACACTCTTATGGCAAGCCTGAGCTATTCCTATCCTCTGTGCTGGTTTTGTCTGTCCCTGCTCTTCCAACAACTGTCATTATATTTGCATGTAGCCATTTGTTTTAACTTGTAATATGCAACCAACTCTTCACCCTCCCTAGCAGGCACTCATTTCCATCTATGACTAAAAGATCCCAACATCATTAGTTTTGCCATCCGTCATCTGGCATTCCTGAATTTGAGGAATTCCTCAAAAGCAAAGCTAAACATTTAGCTCTCTCTCTGCATAAGATGTGCATCTTTCAAGGTCTGGTGTTCTTGATGATCACACAACAGTGCTAAGTTTAGTTTTCCTCATAGCTTCAAGGGTTTTAAGGTCTGGATAATGCACATGTAAACTCTTTCATTCATCCTACTTTAGACCTCATACAAATATTCCTGACTACTATAAATGTGCTGTCTTCCTCTTAGCATTCATAAACAGACAGGGCATGGTTATCAATTTTTATACCCCGTACTACCATAGATTATGTCCTATCCCGCATTTCCCAATACCTGTGATCCTGGTATTCCACCTTACCTTGGATCCTCTCTTCCTTCCAGTGATGGGAACCTATGACGAGTTGGTAGTCATCCTCAAGCTAAGCAGTCATATTTAACCAAAGATTTGATCCAGAAGCATACACCAGCACTCCTCCAGGAGCGGAGCAGCAACTACTGCAGCACCCAAGGTTCCCTCGGCCACAAATAATAGGAGTCTGACTCAGTCACTGTACTATTTCTCAGGTGGTTGCTGGAGTGTCCTGTGCTCTTTTAAAAATAATAGTTTATTAATATTTAATAGTTAAATAATAGTTAAATAATATTTAAATATAATCCAATTAGTCAATTATTTTAATCAACCTTACACTTAGTCATTAAGGTCACTAGGTAAACCCATCAGGAACACATAACCAACACACTCAGGGATACATTCCAAGTCGCATGCCACTGAAATGCATCTCAATGCAGCTCACAAATCTGGCCATCAGATCTGAAAAATAAAGAAATAAATATCAAGCAGCTGTATTATCTATCTTTAAATATAGCTGTTTTTGGGCTTTATCTTGATGTGGTGCCGTAGCAGCAGTGTAACGTTACTGGCAAAGACAGGCTGATGAAGTTAGAACCCAGGTGCAGTTTATTTACATAAATGAAATCCAACAACCATAAATACAAATGTAAAACAAAACATAAACTTGACTTGACTGAAAGGCGGAGCCTTGAGAGACTTGAAGGGCGACACCAGGGAACTTGGTACCCAGAGAGTAGATGAAGACTCAAAGGGCCAGGGTGGAGCCGATGGCAGCGAGGACCAAGGCAGTGCTGGAGGCTCGGAGGAGCAAGGCGGAGTTGGGGGACCGGAAGACTGATGCGGATCCGGTGGGACGAGGCGCAGCCAGAGTATCGGAGAGCCAATCTGGAGCCAGGTGACCGACAGACCAAGGAGGAGCTAGAGGGACCCCGGCAAAGCCGACAGGCTGAAGGAACGTAGTGGAGCTGAGGGAACGCAGTGCTGAGGTGATGTCGAGGGACCAACAGGCCAAGGAGACTTGGAGGTTCCAGGCGGGGTCAGAGGGATGAATCTTGCCTGCTCAGGAGAACTAAGGGTGGGTACAAGGGTGGGAACCACCATCTAATAGCTCAGATGTGGCTATGACAAGGCTGTGATGTGATTTGACATGGAGCAGTCTCAGGCGTGTTTGTGACATGGCATGGATCAGGTTGAAGCGTTGCTGTGACATGGCATTGAGCAGGCTGAGGCCTTGCTGTGACATGGCATGAAGTAGGCTGAGGATCCAGGGCAAAAGATGGCACTAGCTCAGTGACCATGACGAGGAACTCTGGTTTGGCAGCCATGACGTGGAACTCTGGCTTGGCAGCCATGACGTGGAACTCTGGCTTGGCGGCCATGATGTGGAAATCTGGCTTGGCGGCCATGACGTGAATCTCTGGCTTGGCGGCCATGATGTGAATCTCTGGCTTGGCAGCCATGATATGGATCTCTGGCTTTTCGGCCATGAAGTGGGACTCCGGCTCGGCATCCACTTCCCCTACAGTGAACGTAGAGCCAATAATCTTCAGGGCAAGGTCAATATATTGAGCCAGGCTGTGGGTACTCTGACCGCCTTGCATCAGTGAAGAGATTGGCTCATTTAATCCAAAATGGAAAATGACTTTGAGGGCAACCTCTTAAAATCCACATGGCGTGCATGTAATCCTCCAGTGGATGATACCCCTGATGATGGCGGAGGAGCTGGATTGCTGGGTTCATAGTTGTCGGTTAGGTATTCTGTAACGTTTGCTGCTTTAACGTTGGTGCTGGCAATGACAAAGACAATGATGATGGAGTGAAGAACCCAAGTACAATTTATTTAACAAAACATGAAATCCAAAAACCCTAACTATACACGTGAACTAAACATGAACTTGACTTAAACAATCCAATAATATTACACAATACCTGACAGGGGACAATGGAAAACATGAGGGCTTAATTACTAGACATGGGAGAAAATATGACAAAGATGACCAATGAACAGACAGAACTGATAACAAGATAAAAAGATGATAACCCATTGAAAACAAGACACATGAACATGGAGGGAAACAGGAATCACATGACAAGGGAACACATGACATGAAACAGGAAATAAACTTTCAGAATAAAAGACATGAAAAACATGAATCAACAAAATACACATGACAAACAGCATGTCTCTTCTGTCTCAGCAGCATCATGTTTTTGCCCAACAGCAGCAGCATTGACTCATGTCAAGTAGCAGCAGATGTAAGCAGACTGAATATTAAGATCAAGCCTACTCCACTGCCTTGCATCAACTTAAATCTTTAACCTAAATGACAATTACTCTACAGGGCGCAAATTGCTCACTCAAACACATAGTTTGGGTCACTAGATAAAAATATCGAGAACCCATTTAGGGATACGTGGCAAGCTACACGCGACTGAAATCCACCTCACTGCAGCCCACATCTGATGATCTGATCTGCTTGGGGTAGAGGGAAGACAGAGGAGACCTTGATGTTTGCTTGTATTATCTATCTTTAAATTAAGCTGTTGGGGGGCTTTATCTTGATGTAGGTACAGCAGCAGCAGCTTGTCTCTTCTGTCTCAGCAGCATCATGTTTTCGTGCCAAAAGCAGCAGCATATTGACTCATGTCAAGCAACAGCCGCAGCATATTGACTCATGTCAAGCAGCAGCAGCAGCATATTGACTCATGTCAAGCAGAAGCAGCAGCAGCAGCAGTAGTATACGTAAAGCAGATCCAGTCCGCCAAGTCTAAGCTTACTCCACTGTTATTATAATCAATAAAAATCTTTAATCTTTCTCCGAGAGTTGTCCTAACTGAAATGACAGTAAGTTCAGTTAGAAAATGCTACATGCACAGCTGATAGGTTGAACAGGTCTACCTCATCCTATGTACCCAATTGGAAGCTTTCCCTTGTGTTAAAATATATAAAGCTGCTACTCACCTCACACAATGCTCCAGGAAATCACTACAGCAGTGCAGTATGTGTAGCGTTATCCCTCCACCTCACCAGCACAACATGCATAGATCTGCTTTACGGGGGCTTTATCTGAATGTAAGTACAGCAGCAGAAGCATGTCTCTTCTGTATAAGCAGCTACATGTTTTTGTGCCAACAGCAGCAACATATTGACTCGTGTCAAGCAGCAGCAGAAGCATGCGTAAAACAGATCTAGTCCGCCAATACTAAACTTTCTCCACTGTCAGTATAATCAGTTTAAATCTTTCATCTATCGCAGAGAGATGTCCTAACTGAAAGGCAGTTAAATCTGAAGGCAGCATAATCGGCGAGGAAATTTTGTTGATTAACGAAATGTGAAACCATTGCAAAAATCTAATTGTTTGCATTGGGCTTTACATAAACAAACATACACTCCTCCAACAGCAACACATAACTGCATAACCTGATAGAAAACATCAGGTCACCACACATCAGAACCTGTAAATGCTCTGCTCTCAAATGCACCATACACACACACACAGAATGGCAGCCAGATTGACCAGCATAATGCTGCCTGAAATCCCCTTTTATTTGTATATTATTAAGTATTTGCCATGACAAATTGTCTACCCATTGTTGCAGTAAATATTGGCAGAATATAGATGTTATGACCTTGACAGTAACATTGGCTTAAGATCCATGTGTTGATGTTTTTAATTAGGAAAAAAACTGATGGAAATCCAGAGCAATCAATCAAAAGTGAAATTCCAGGAAATACAGCAAGTTATTCACATGAACGGAACAGTTCATAAAAGTCAGTTAACAAATATAAATCACTGATCCAGCTATACAAGTCCAACCAGGCAAGGGAAATAATATTTAAACATTCGGAATTGCAGGAATTGTTACTGGCATAACTTCATACTGTGTAAATTATTCAATATGACCATTACGTGATACAGAGGAAATTACGACCAGGTGTGATTCATTGAACTGACAGTTCTTAATTCAGGAGATGATGACCACTTGCAGTGAGTAGAATTGCAGGCGCTGTGGTTCACTGCTGAGAATACCAGCTTAGAACAACATGACATTACATGCTAGACCAAAAAATTTTAAAAAAAACAAGCTGTTTTTCTGCTGAGAAGTGGTTATAGGACACTTTTTAGCTGGAAAGGCTGGGAGACTAGCTGGCCTTGCAGCTAAACCAGCTTTGCACCAACTTGACCTTGCTGGGAAACCAGTTAAACCAGCTTGGCTAGGCTGGGTGACCATCTTAAACCATTTTAAACCAGCTAAGACCAGCCAACCAGCATAGGTTGGTTATATTTTTATTTGATTTATTTTTGGGCTGGGCTATGCTGGTTTGGTGCTGGCAATAAACTTTAGACTAGATACTTTAGACTAAAGACTAGATTGTTGAAAGTAATTGGGGAAAATGGCTCAGAAGAGAAGTTCGTTCTTGGAAAATACCTAGCATAATTTATTTGAAGATTACACTTGGTTTGATATTTTGTTAACTAATGTAAGATCATATGCTCAAATACTAAGAGAAGCATCCCCTCTCTGTGTTTTAAATTCAACTTTAATATGAAAACCACTCAACAACAACAACAGACAGCAGAAATATCAGTATCTACTACCCTGCAGCCAGGATACAGAAGTTAATTTAATCTAGAAAGTGAAATGTAAGTTAAATTGAAAATTCACTTTGAGACTGATGATCCCTGTAAGCCAAATAAAGGTTCTTACACTCTGAGTCCTGGGTTTCTGCAGTGAAGCCAGGTGTTATGCATTGAACTTGGTCCACTGTGTTGTGTTTCACACTCTTCTGTGTTTTCCCTAATATATTTTATTTGGGACACCCATCCCAGTGCTCTCGTGTGCACTCTGCCTCCATAGTATGTGCTTCTTTCTCCATTACTTGAATGGACTGCCCAACAAACCTCCATGCTTCCATACATTCCTTAATGGCAGAATCCCAGCTCAACCCTGAAGACCAGCAAAGCTACAATCCCATATAATTTGAGGAGAATCTGTCCAACCAATACTGGCATTGAATATGTTTGATTCACAGTATTGTCTACAACAGGGATGTCAAACTTGGTTCCTGGAGGGCCACAATCCAGCAGAGGTTGGTGCAGCTATCCTTATGAGGACTCCCCATAGAAATAATTATTTTTATACTGTACAAACTATAGATTATATCCCCTAACCCTACCCCTAAATCTAACTCTCACAAAAAACTTTATTTAATTTTTTTTTATTTGTACATTTTCAATAAAACATAGTTTAGTATGTTTTTTAAGCGTTTACAATTATGGGGACACTAGAAATGTCCTCATAAACCACATTTATACCATAATACCCTTGTAATTAACAGTTTGTAACCTAAATACATTTCCTCATAAACAACCCAAACCCACACAAACACAGAAACTGTATAGTCTATTTCCTTCACAAAACAACTGTAACATTGTAAGAAATGTAATATAGAATTTATCTCATTGCTTGAGCTGGAATTTTTCAAAACAAACTGAGTATGTGTGTATACTGTGGCTCCACAAGTATATAGAAACTTAATATAATATTTCACCAAAAATGTAATTTTTTCAAAATTCTGTCATTAATTACTCACCCTAATGTTGCCCGATCCATATGACTTTCTTTCTTCCATCTAACATAAAATGTGAATTTTTAAAAAGTCTTCACATGGTTTATTTTCAATAATGTAAACAAATAGTGAATGTGGTCTTTCAAGCTAAAAAAAAAAAAAAAAACACAATAAAGGTAATGGATATGACGAAGGCACATATTCCAAGTCTTCTAAAGCTGTGCAATCACTTTGTGCAATATCATCAGATTTTGAGGTTATGTCGACAAAAACATTTCTTAAACCATAACGTTTGGTCAAAAAGACCAAATTAGGGTTGCCAACTGTCCCGTATTTTGGCCAAAATGAAGACTCTCTCCAGTTCCTTCTCTGTAGCCCTCATTATTAGACATTAGCCACAGGATTTTGTACTGCAACAAATTTGGAATTAAAATTCACACATTTATCACTTTTGCATGGCATCAGAGTAACAGATTAATTCTCTGGAGACAGCTGCAGTTTATTTGATTCCTGCCAGGAACCTTTGCACTGCGGACACTAATAAATGGCCAGTATTCACTTAATGTAACTTTATAGAGTAGCACAGTTTAAGAAAGATGGAAAATCCTCAAAGTGAATGAAACATGAGTAAACACAGACAGACAGACCTTTCACCCACCTGTCTTGTGCTCACTGTAGGTTTTACAATCTGCCTTGTTTTTCTTCCCTCACCTTCAGTTCGGTTTCAGTGACTGTTTAGTTTTCCCCTTGTTCATGGACTACATTTCCCAGTATGCACCTTTTTAATTACACTCACCTGCACTCCATTTTCCACATTCTATTGGAACAGCTATTCCACAGCTGTTCCCTGTTCCCTCATTATTCATCTGTGTGTACGTATGTATGTATATATATATATACCCTCTTGTTTCCTTCACTCATGGTTCTTGTTTGTTCACTTGTAAGCATGGTAGTGTTTGAATGTTACTTACATATTTAGCCAGCAAACATTTACACAAGTGCAACTGTATGTGAAAGTCTTGGATGCAGTTCTGAGCAACATAGCTGTCATGACATGTCAGTTGGGATACATGTGCAGCTTTATTAACAGTAAACGTAGTAATATAGACAGGCAGGGGCCAATCTCCAGCAATAGCAGTATCCAAGGTAAATCAGAGGGATAGTCACAAGATCAGGGCAGGCAGCAGGCAATCACAGATAATATCCAGGTAAACAATGTAATAATAGTAGGCAGGCAGCAAAGGGTCAAGACAGGATAAACAATCCAGGATCACTCACAGGTTAGGCAGAAAATACAAATAATGCTCAGAAATGTTAGCCAGGGCAAAACAAGACTTCGCAATGATAGTGAGTGAGAGTGAGGCTTAAGTAACTGAGTAGATGAGGAATAGGTGATCAGGTAATCAGAGCCAGGTATTATGGGAAATGGAGTTCAGAGTGTCAAAGTCAATACAAAGGTGATGGGCCTACTGGTGGTGAGTGGAAGGAACTACAGAGGTGGAATTTGTGACAAATTCCCTCCCCCCGCGAGCGACTCAAGGAGGCTGGTGATGCCAGGGCCTTCCTCAGGGTCGAGAGGCCAGTCTAAGTGGGTGAGTCCTATGAAACTCTGCAATGAGTGTGGGGTTGAGAATATCTTCAGAACTGAAAACAGTGTTGTGTTATGACATTAGCTTAGCTGTACTGTGTTTACAATTTGGCGTCGGCAGGTTGCGCATGCACGGTAGATTGCACCAGAAGAGTCTCTTTAGGACTTTCCATGAACTTTCGTCGCCAAAGCATTCAACACCAGTGATTTGTTATCTGAGTCAACACTAATAAAAACAGTTTCATCGATGCATATGAACGTCAACGTGTTCTACAATGCACAAATAAACAGTAATCAGTTAAAGTGACCATATTCTCATACCAATGTATGTAGCTAATTTGGTATGCTAAATGTACACCTTACGGGTTAAAGTACATTACCATTATTTGTAAGGGAAACAGTATGTGTGAGCTTGGAATTAAATTAAACA
Source organism: Moxostoma hubbsi (assembly GCA_032164185.1). NCBI lineage: Eukaryota > Metazoa > Chordata > Actinopteri > Cypriniformes > Catostomidae > Moxostoma > Moxostoma hubbsi. The sequence continues at coordinate 35,859,285 of JAVLUX010000011.1, forward strand.
GTGCTTTTTCTACATTACTATGTAAGGAAATGTATAATGGAATCAGTCACAACTGTTATAATTTATATAAATGACAAATAACTTGATTATTTGTCTGAATAAATTCTCCACCATTAAAATCGTAATACCACATCTCATTGTATCAGCTCACAATTTCTACTGTAGGGAATTAGCTTTAATAAGAGAATTATGATTAATTGGAGTAATATTATCATCATGGCTTATTAACAATAATATTACACATATAGGTATAGCTTTGAAGTGAAATCTTTTAGAAACAGGGATGAGATTATTAATCAAAATATACCACAGTCAGCACATCATTAAAATGGAAACATAAATAATTAATCATAACTCGTTATGATTAATTATGAACATTTGGATCGGTTAATAGTATCAAATTGAGGTAGCTGAATTAACATTACAATCAATTTATCTGTTTTTCCAGTGAACACTCAGTATTGATTGTCTATCAATTCTCAGAAAGGATATTTTTTGTGGCCACACATCCACTCTTAGCATGGAGCTGAGATCGAATCGTTACCTTTATGCTGATTTACAAGCAGACCAGAATCAACTTGCAAGAATGTACACAAAAGTTTATTTAACGAACACATAACTAATCTAAACAAAAACATATACACAAATCACTCATACATGGGAAAGGGAAAAATTTAAATAAAATGAAACCGGAACAGAATAAGGGAAATGCAGTTTTGAAAAGAGTCATTTTGACCATCTGAGAGAACCATTGAGCTCTTAATTTAAAAGCACCTTTGTTACACTGCGGTTTTCATCTTATACTAAACTATGTTCAGTTAGTTACTGGTACAATACTTGCAATTGCCTTGGCTGTTGAGAGAGCCTGGATGCAGTCGCAGGACAACGTCTTGATGGTTCCTCGAGTTGATGGTATTCAAGTTGCAATCAATTTCTTCCGTGTTGAATGAAGAAATTAGGATAAACTTTGGTGTTCAGTGACTCTATGGTCCAGGTAGTTGAACAAGGCTTGAGGTGTTGAGGCCTGCCAGCCTGCAACCTCATGGTCAGCACGACCATGCAGCAGAGGGTCAGGGGAAAAGCCAGGGGAACAAGAAAGAGAGTAAGAGGCTGGACGTGTCTTTTAACTCCTGATGGAGGTCCCTCCTCTCTCAATAATTTTACATTAGCTGGTAGTCCTGTCATAAGTCATGCATTAAACAGTATACAGTACAAAAACACTTTACAAGACAGTAATGATCCTATACACATTGTCCTGGGGATATACATGTGAAATTGTAGACAGTTTGTCTATAATTTAAATTAAGAAATGTCTGTTGTTTGTGCTTTGAGTCTATTTCTTATGGGGGACAGGAGTGAACCATGCTTTCTGCATTATTTTGGTATTGTAGTGTCCTGCCCTGGCATCTGGCATCCAAGAGATCTCATAACTGATACGCCTCCGCGCCATCCACAATGGTGTATGGAGGGCCCTGGTTCCCGACCTCCTCTTCCCCTCTTGGATGAACAACGGGCTTGAGCAAAGAGACATGGAAAGTGGGGGTGATTCAGTAAGTGGGAGGCAAGGCAAGGCGGTATGAGACAAGAGTTATTTGTCTAAGTATTTTGAATGGACCAACGTACCTGAGATCTGAGATCATGAGTAGAAAGCCAGACCCACTGACTGGGGTTGTATCAGGATTGGGCGACAATGACGATTGGTTTGATTGAAGGACAGTTGGCTAATAAGAGTCAAAAGATGGCGCCGAGTATGGCTGCTGCGTCGCGAGCTCCGTCAAAACACTGCAGTTTATTGTTTGTTTTGTTTACAGTTTTGTGTTTTTTTGTCTTGGATGTTGTCTGCCTTATTGTGTACGACAGACAAACGCTTTTTGACATTGGTTCGGCAATCACACACCGAAAACCGGACTTCACATTCCTCAATGCCGACCCGCGGTTTACAAACACGCCAGCGGAGCCCTTTATTTGGGCTGCCCGGCCGCGGAAACGCAGAAGGAAAAGAGGAAAAAGAGCCGGCGTTCTCATCAGATTAAGACGTCGCGCAAATCGCCCCCCGCTACCCAGTATACTACTGGCAAATGTTCAGTCTCTGGACAACAAGCTCTGCGAGCTGAGAGCGCGGATCTCCTTCCAACGAGAGACGAGAGAATGCTGCGTTATCTGTCTTACGGAAACCTGGATGTCCGCGGAGATTCCAGACTCGGCCATCGAACCCACGGGTTTCTCCGTGCACCGAGCGGACAGAGCGAAAGACCTCTCAGGTAAAAGCAGAGGTGGAGGTGTATGTTTTATGATCAACAAATCATGGTGTGATCAGAGGAATGTACATTTTATCAGGTCTTTCTGCTCTCCTGATCTGGAATATCTCATGCTTCTGTGTCGACCATTCTGGCTACCAAGGGAATTCATAGCGGTCATTATAACAGCTGTGTACATCCCCCCACAAGCCGACACAGACCGGGCACTCAAGGAACTGTATGGGAGTATAAGTGAGCAGGAAACCGCATACCCTGAGGCTGCGTTCATTGTTGCCGGGGACTTCAACAAAGCCAACTTTAAAACAATAGCACCAAAATACCACCAACATATCAGCTTCAACACACGAGGGGACCGGGTTTTGGATCATTGCTATTCTCCTTTCCGGGATGGCTACAAATCCCTCCCCCGCCCACCATTTGGCAAATCCGACCACTCCTCCGTTCTGCTTCTTCCCGCTTACAGGCAGAAACTGAAACGGGAAGCACCCGCCCTCAGAACGATCCAGTGCTGGTCGGACCAATCAGACTCTATGCTACAGGACTGTTTTGATCACGCGGACTGGGAGATGTTCCGGTCTGCCTCCGATGACGACATCGAGGTTTACGCTGATAGCGTAACGTGTTTCATCAGGAAGTGCGTAGAGGACGTTGTTCCGACAAAAACTATACGGATCAACCCCAACCAGAAACCCTGGGTTAACGGCGATGTTCGCGCAGCACTTACTGTGCGGACCACCGCTTTTAATTCCGGGAACGCGGAGGAGCGTAAACAAGCCAGTTATGCCCTCCGTAACTCCATCAGTACAGCCAAACACCAGTACAGGCACAAAATTGAAGGACAGTTCAACACCACTGACTCCAGAAGTATGTGGCAGGGAATTAACACCATCACGGACTATAAACGGAATAAAAACTCCGCCATGAACACTGCTGCCTCTCTCCCGGACAAGCTTAATACTTTTTATGCTCGTTTCGAGGACAACAACAACACCGCCCTCGCGGAGAGAGCACTCGCGGCCGATACTACAGAGGTTGGTTCACTCTCCGTCTCTGTTGCGGATGTAACCCGATCCTTTTGACGGGTGAATATCCACAAAGCCGCGGGTCCAGACGGCATTCCGGGCCGCGTCATCAGAGCATGCGCAAACCAACTGGCTGGTGTTTTTACGGACATTTTCAACCTGTCCCTCTCCCTGTCTGTAGTCCCCACATGCTTCAAAACATCAACCATTGTGCCTGTACCGAAGCAATCAAAAATCACTTGCTTAAATGACTGGCGTCCTGTTGCCCTCACCCCCATCATCAGCAAATGCTTTGAGAGGTTGATCAGAGATCACATCTGCTCTGTTCTGCCCACCTTTCTGGACCCATTGCAGTTTGCCTACCGTAACAACCGCTCCACTGATGATGCCATTGCATCTACAATACACACTGCTCTATCCCACCTGGAAAAAAGGAACACGTATGTGAGAATGCTGTTTGTAGACTACAGCTCAGCATTTAACACCATAGTGCCCTCCAAGCTTGATGTGAAACTCCGGGCTCTGGGCTTAAACAGCTCGCTGTGCAGCTGGATCCTGGATTTCCTGTCAGGCAGACATCAGGTGGTTAGAATGGGCAACATCTCCTCATCACTGACCCTCAACACTGGAGCCCCGCAGGGCTGTGTTCTCAGCCCACTCCTGTATTCCCTTTACACACATGACTGTGTGGCGACACATAGCTCCAATGCCATCATTAAGTTTGCTGACGATACAACGGTTGTAGGTCTGATCACTGACAATGATGAAACAGCCTACAGAGAGGAGGTGCACACTCTGACGCGCTGGTGTCAGGAGCACAACCTCTCCCTCAACGTCAGTAAAACCAAGGAGCTTGTGGTGGACTTCAGGAAGAAAGACAGAGAACACAGCCCCATCACCATTAATGGAGCACCGGTGGAGAGAGTCAGCAGCTTCAAGTTCCTCGGTGTCCACATTACTGAGGAACTCACATGGTCCGTCCACACTGAGGCCGTTGTGAAGAAGGCTCACCAGCGCCTCTTCTTCCTGAGACGCAGAGGAAGTTTGGAATGAACCAACACATCCTCACACGGTTCTACACCAGCACTGTAGAGAGCATCCTGACTGGCTGCATCACAGCCTGGTACGGCAATAGCACCGCCCAAAACCGCAAAGACCTGCAAAGGGTGGTGCGAACTGCCAGAAACATCATCGGAGGTGAGCTTCCCTCCCTCCAGGATATATATAACAGACGGTGTGTGAATAAAGCTCGGAGGATCATCAGAGACTCCAGCCACCCGAGTCATGGTCTGCTCTCACTGCTTCCATCAGGCAGGCGGTATCGCAGCATCAGGACCCGCACCACCCGACTACATGACAGCTTCTTCCCACAAGCAATAAGACTTTTGAACACATGATCTCTCACGATCTACAATCAGCACTGCACTTTATTAATCTTCATTCTGTCAAATATATTCTCGCTCCCAATTCAGTTAGTGTATATATATATTTATACCCTTATCTAGTGTATGTGTATTCTACATTGTGTGTATTGTGTACATTTGATATGTAAATTGTTGTGTAAGTATGTGTACATTTGTTATGTAAATTGTGTTGTGTTAATATGTTGTTTATTGTAAAGTGGTTTATGTCTCGTCACTGTCATTACTGCAATGTTGCTCGGAACTGCACACAAGACTTTCACCTACTGTTGCACTCATGTACACAGTAGTGTGACAATAAAGTGATTTGATTTTGATTTGATTTGATAATCAGAAAGGCATGACCTAGATTCATATTGGCCGGTGCTGGTTGTGAAATCTGTTTTCCACTCGTCCCCCTCATGAATACGGATGAGATTATAAGCACTGCGAAGATCGAGTTTGGTGAAATACTTGGCAGTGTGGAGTTGTTCAAGGGCAGCAAGAACCAAAGGCAGGGAATAACGAAATTTTACAGAGATTTTATTGAGACCATGATAATCAATGCATGGGTGAAGCACTCCTTCTTATTTACTCACAAAGAAGAATCTGGCTGATGTAGGTGAAGTTGAGGGTCGGATAAATCCCTTGGCTAGTTCCTCACACAAGAACGGAAAAGACGTTCAATGTCAATGTGTGTGCTCTTTTAAGAAATATATTCTTTTAGTAGAAAATATAATCTTTACTAGCACTGTCAAAGTGCCCAGGGTCGAAACTGCAGTTGGCATGCAGAAGGAGAGAAAGCCGCTGGAATGCGCTGTATATCCAACAGCATAAGCTTCTGTAGAAGTGAATGGAACAGCAGTAGTATTCAGCTCGCTGATAGTACAACTGCTAGGCTCTGAAGAAAAAATCTGATTGAATCCTGCATTCCAGCTCCCTTATATACCCGTATGTCCAGGGGAGTGGCATGCAAATTCCACTCAACAATCCTCATCTGCCTTTTCTCAAAGATCCATGGTGATCGGGGCTCTCAAGATCGACCCCTAGTGTCACTACATCGACACAACGTTGAGTGAGTGACAGAAGGGAACTACAGTTTCCAGAAATGTCCCTAGAGGGGCTCCAAATGTGTGTTATAAGGTTATTTTCAGTAGTAAATTATGCAATACAGTGAAAAGGAATGCAAATTGTATTAACTCTACTGTACCCCCTTTCCCAAACCTAAGACTAACTGTCAGTGGAGTAAAAATATAAACATAGAGGTAAAATGCAATCACTGAATCATGCTCATTATTAATTATGTGAAGGTGATAGCTTCTTGGTTTCAACACAGAACGAAAGCCCAGGTATGTGACGCTGTTGATGGAATGTGCTATTAATTGGCCACAGGAAAAGGTAAACACAACTGAACTGATGCATGAACATCTGGTGGGATATGACAGTTGTCAGTAACTCTGCATGATGGAGTTGAAAAATCTAATTTAGGTTGAGCTCATAATTTAATGCCAATCATAACTGAATGTGTTTTAATAAGGGACTAAAAATGAATCAAGGAACGGAAACACAATTTTTAGAAGAACATAACCGAAAACTGGAACCGGTTATAACCAGTTAATTTTGTTTTCCGATATGTTTTTCATGGAACTAAAGACCAAAGGGTTTATCATAGTAAGTCTTTGAAACTACACTATTTCAAGTTGAAATGAAGACCTGTAGAACTATGTATAAATACTACATATACATGCACAGTTAATCCAGATACAAAAAAAACATTACTACAGGGATAAATTACCTTTCTCAGTTGTTTCCAAGTCTTCACTTTTTTATTGTTAGATATGATGCATTAAGGCAGATTTGATGCTTTCAGGTTTTGATTCAGAAGTAGATCTGTAAATAAAATTATACTTAACTGTATATTAACTGTATGCTTATAATGATTTCTATGCCGAAAAATCCACCACACAAGGAAAAAAAATTATTGCTTATTTTCACCTATTTTGGTGAGGTAAGTGGCTTATTTTGGGCTTGTTTTTCCACACCACGTTGCTTTTTCTCTTGCGAGATCTGGCAACACTGTAATTGGTATTTCACCCACCCCTTTGCGCAGAGTACTTTAGTTGCGGAACTTCTGATCCAGAACAAAAAATATTGTTTGTGCTCAGAACGAACCGAAATGAAAAACATTTTGTATTAGTCCTTGGTTTTGAGCATAGATTTTGATGATAGGCAAAGGCGTTGCTAGACCTTATTTTGGGGGGCATCAAGAAGCAAAAAGAATTATGAATAAAAGTGTCTGAGGATATTACAGTGACTTCAGGCTGTAATTGAATCATAATAATTTTTAGGCTAATATTGTTGTCTTTTTGTATAGTCATGCACAGCAGTTCGAAAAATTATAGATATCCTTTTATGTCATTTGAGGGGACACTTGTGATGCTAAAACACTGCTGACATCTCTGAGTATATTTGTAGATTTGTATGTGTTAATTATAATTAGAGTTGTTTTGACTGTGAACATCTCTGTGCTTTATCAATGGTTTAATGACTCACTCAAAACAGATAAAATAAGTTAATTTGTTGTGCACCCTCTTGTGCACCTGAAGATGTTATTTACAAAAATGGTCACAAAATGAATCAATGAATGAACAATTCAAAAGTCAGGATGCTGTCACTTTGGTCATGTTTATTGTGTGTTGACAGGATCCTGACCCATGTTCTGTTCTTTGAGCACATGGCATAGTGTTTAACAGGGGTGTAAAGTAACAAATTACAAATACTCACATTACTGTAATTAAGTAGTTTTTCCAAGGAATTGTACTTTAAGTAGTTTAAAAAAATTATACTTTTACTTCTACTTGAGTACATTTAAAGTGCTGTAACTTTTAATGTGCTATTTTCCCACTGTCTGTATTTGCTACTTTCCTGTCCTAAATTTTATTTTTATCTATCAACATGATTGTCTAGGGAGAGTCTCCTGAATCCTGTCAAATCACACATAAAAAACTTGAATGGCAGCTGTAGATCAGGCACCAACTGTTATGGCAACATGCTGGTTATGGATGTGAAGCATGCCTCAAACACAGTTCAACACCTGAACATACCGGCCGCACATAAAAGGGATTTTCGCAGTGAAAAAGGCCAATTGCTTGATCGTGTCATGTAAGTTTAATTTGCTCAAGCCAGATATCAGCATTAAACCTGCCTCTAATTTTAAGAAACATATCAAGGTAAATGTAATATTTCTGCTTACTTGATTCTGTATCTATAACGTGGCCTGAAATTTAGCTATCTATCACTGAGATTATTGGGTTGATGTGAGTGATTTAGGCAATGTTATCAATAGGGCTGGGCGATAAAATAATATTGATGTTTATCTGAAAAAAAATAGAGTTGTCCTCGATATTGATGATAATCTTTTGAGTAACTTTCTATTATTAGCCTATGTTCTACATCTAGACCATGGGCGTTCATTACATCGATCATTATAGCAAGACAACCACTGGTTGGTTGATCTTGATAAAATATAAAAGAAGCATAGCTGCTTCACTGCAGCCCCCCTGGAAGCACCCGCCCAGGACACTGCCATGCCCCTGGAGGTGCTTGTCCTGGCTGCTGCCAGACTGCAGGAGGTGCCCACCCTGGCCACTGCAGTCTGCCTGGAGGCACCCACCTCCTCCGCTGCTGACCGCCAGGAGACACCATCCTCATCTGCTACTGACTGCTAGGAGGTGCCCGATCCCGCTGCTGACCACCAGGAGGCATCCACAGCTGACCATCAGGAGGCAGCCGAAGAGCCTGCGGCTGTCTGCCACGAGGCTGTTGACTGCTAGGAGGTGGCTGAGCCCGCAGCTGAGTGCTTGGAGGCAGCCGAGCATGCAGCTGACTACCAGGAGGTGGCCGAACATGCAGCTCCTGACAATCAGGAGGCAGCCAAAGCCACAGCTGACCACCAGGAGGCGGATGAGCCTGCAGCTGACCACCAGGAGGCATCCGGGCTTTCGTTAGACTCTGTCCTGCTCCCAGTGGCCACAGCTTACCGCCAGGAGGCAGTCGAAGCCACAGCTGACTACCAGAAGGAGCCAAGCCCGCAGCTGACCGCTGGGAGGCAGCCAAGCTCTCGTTAGACCCTATCTGCTCCCAGTGGCCGCAGCTGACTGCCAGGAGGCAGCCGAAGCCGCAGCTGAGTGCCAGCATGCGGCCAGGACCACAAATGACCACCGGGACTGCAGATGACCTCCGGGAAGAAGCCGAGCACATAGTTTCTCAAACACAGACGCTGCACTCTAGTCTGGCTCTCTCTCCCCCTCTGGGAGTGATGTGGCCATTTATATGATGCTCTCCCCATGCTCACTGGAATTAGAGACAGGTGTTAGACATAATTTAGCTCAGGTGCAGGCGTCTTTACTGCCTTCCCTCTCCGTACGGCCGCCTGACCACGCCCCCGCTACCACAGTGTCATCCTCCAGGTCTTTATAATTTGACAGTCTGGATGTAATGTATCAGTAAGTTTTATTTTATTTTGAAAAGTCTTGGCAGCTGATGACAAGCAATTAATGTCCGTTAGCCACAGATGATATAAAATACATTATATAAAATTGTTGAATTAATTATGTTATCTATTCTATGCACCAATTATTTCATGTGAGGAAGTATAATGTCAAACTCACCTTTCATAAAGTTTCTCATGCAGAAATATAACACATTGTTAATATTACAGAATTCAGCAGTGCTGGTGTAGCATGTGGACAGCAGTCTTGAAGAAGATGGCATGCTGGACATCTCAAATACTAATCTTCCTTGTGAAATTTGTGTCCCCGCAAGGACTGACAGACATTGTTGAAGGCTGGAACCCTCATCCCCAAATGTGACTAGCTGAGGGGACTATGCCTCTTTCACAATTGCTTCAAATCAGCATTACAGGGGGAAAAACACACTCAGTGAACAGCTTTATTGAAGTCTTAATGTCTTTAAAAATGTGGGAGGTTGGCAGAACAGAATCACAAATATTTAAGCTACTGTAGACCCTACAACTTCATAAGACTCCATACGATGTGGTCAAAAGATCTATTATGTTATAGGTTTGTGTAAATATTAATGTGTTGTCCTTTGCACTTCAATATTTAACAGATGACAACAAAACTATTCTACTCACAAATATTCTCTACTTTTACATTTCTACAGAATGTTACACATAAAACTACAGTGCAGTGTTTTCTTTGACATTTTTACAAGTTTTGACAGCTTCAGTTCCAAAAAACGATTTCTTGCAGATGGTTCATGAGAGCAACCGCCACCTGTTCTCTATATTAGCTCTTCTCATTGAACGCTGCCTGGCAAATTTTTATTAGAAAGTCTGCATCTGCCTGGTACTAAAAAAATGTTTATATAAAATAGAAATAAATGGTATAGAAGATGTTAATTTTATCGCTGGAGTTGTATCAATGACATTTATGTTGACTGTCTGTGATTTTTGGAGCTTCAAAAGTCAGAATACCATCCACTTGCATTTTAAGGACTTACTGAGCTTAAATATTTTTCTTCAAATGTGTTCTGTTGAAAAAAGAAAGTCATACATACCTGGGATATCATGAGGGTGAGTAAATAATGAGAGCATTTTCATTTTGGGGTGAACTATCCCTTTAAGAGTGCTTCATCTGGAAACTTCATAAACATCTTAAAAAGAGTGGATTTACATACATTCTAAATCAAAAACGTCTCAAAAAACATCTGCTGGATGTCCTTTTGACATCAGAGAGGAAACATCTTATAGATGTATTACAAATGAGCAAGCAATCTAAACATAAGATGTAAACACATGCATTAAACAGACATCTGGGTAATGTATGTGTGTTTTCAGGGTATCCTGAATTGTACACTGATGGTTGTTATAATATCTGAAAAGCATCCTAATTATTTTATAAAAAGAATATTTAATTGCTGGCCAATTTTCTTTCCCCCATCAGTTTAAATGGGCAGTTAACAGATCTGTGGACAATTGCAAAAAAACTTAGTGATAATACCTTTGAAATTATAAGTAAGTGTTTTCTTAAAGATGATGTGTGTAATTTTATGGATGTTCAAATACTTACTTATATCTCAGCTTAATATGCAGAAACAATTAGAAGTAAACCATTCGTATCTTGATTTTCCTGAAAAGTGTAAACACTGTCTCTGTGGCACTCTTGAACATTCGTCTGTTTGTTTAACCAGCCTGTCCAGGCTAACATAACAACATTGGCTCAACCAATAGTGTGGTTATATGTTAGTTTGACCAATGGCAGATGATGAATTCAGCTTCAGAATAAGAAATAGGTGAGAAATAACCAGATGACCAACTACATCTGGAGAGATTCTGAAGTGTGCTTCCACTGGACTCTGTATATCCCATAATGCCTAGGGAGCTAAGGAGACATCATAGTCAAAATACTGGATAAAAAAAATGGTAGAGAACCGCAAGTCAAGGTTTTATATATATATATATATATATATGATTATTTTCATACGTCATATTTTCAGGTCACAGTGGGGCCTGAATTTGCCTCCTCTGACTGTCTGTCTGTCGGCCTCATCTGTGTGTCATGTCTGCTTGTTTCTCTGTGTGTTGCTCTTCCTCTTGTGTTTGCAGGTGCCACGTGCTGAATGCTAGCCCTGTTACCATGACATCGCCAATTACACTCATGAGCTCATCAGCGTGTCACCTGTCTCTCATTATGTGTTCCCCTATATAAGTTCTCCTCATGTCTGTGTCCTTTGTCACATGTAGATGAAATTGATAATAAATGTAGAAAGGCCTTAAATGTGATGAGGGCAATAGCTGGCAGAGCAGAAAGAATAGGATTGTTGAAGATATATCGAGCTATGATTAGATCTGTGTTGAATTATGGCTGTATGATATATGGTGCCGCATCAATAACATTATTATAGCGATTGGATATGCTTAGGAGCAGTGAAATCAACACCTATTAATGCTCTACTGGTTGAGGCAAATTAAATGCCACTGAATTTGCTCGGAGTATAATTATCACTGATATACTGGAAATATATGAAGAGTTATGCTGGAAATCACATCACTACTGAGGTATTAAATAACTGTTGGGAATATAAAAACAAAAAAAGAAGGGGATTTGGATGGAACATAAGCCCCTTAACAGAAAAATAGCAGATTGCAGAGACTGAGTGTAATATGTAACCTGTATGGGAAGAGGTACCGGCATGGACTTTTCCTGAGGTTGAAATTGATCTGGAGATATTGGGAGGAAATGGGCATGATAAAATCTAATGTAAAAAGCATTTTCAGGGAACATTTGATGAAAGTCTACAAATATATACAGATGGATCAAAAGATCCAACCACAGGAATAAGAGTGTATATTCCAGTAATAAGTGTAGAAATGTAGAATTCAGCATGTCGAAAATAGCTAATTTATCTATATATTCTGTACAGATAACTTCCATCATAATAGGTTTAACTTGAGTAGAAGAAACAAGGCCTGACAGAGTAGTTATATGTTCTGATTCAGCATCAGTATTAACATCATTAGCTACCCGAAGGTCATCCAGAGAAGATTTGATAAATGAAATATTCATGCTCTTGTATCGTATTCAAAGGAAAGGAGGGACAGTCGGATTCTGTGGGGTACCAGCCCATAAAGGGATTCATGGAATGAAGCTGCTGATGAGTTTGCGAAGAAATGAAGAGGATATTTGAGTATCACTAGGTAAGGGGGAATTCAAATCTATTATTAAAAATATATTAAGAAAGAGGGGCAAGAAATATGGAATAAGGACAAGAAGGGAAGACATTTATATACAATTAAAAAATGGGTAGAAATGACTAAAATTATATGTGGCAGAATCTGGAAGGAAGAGGTTATAATAACTAGATTAAGGCTTGGTCATACAGGATTGAACTCTTCATTGGCTTTAATAGGAATTCTAGGAAATGATTTATGCGAATATTGTAGAGAAAAAGAGCATGACATATTTGATTGTAGAAGGTATTTACAGGAGAGAAGGGAATTAATACAATATTTAAACAATAATGGACATAAAGATAGGGAGTTGGAGTATCTCTTAGGAATAGAGGTTAATAGAGATAGGTTAGGATATAGGGTTTTAATACAATACATGTATAGGACAAGTTTGAGTGATAGAATTTAAATATATCAAAGAACAGATTTGTGTTACAATGCGTCAGTCTGGATCCAGAGGGACTCGGTGTGTAAGCTGGAGGAGTTGAACGCAGCGCCAGCTGACACCTGGGTCATGATGGATCTAGACTTGGGGTAAACGAAACATTTTGTATTTTTTTTTATGTATTACGAGAAAGGCATAGAATACAATGCATTAAACTGAACAATAGGTGTCGGCATGTGCTCATGATACCAGTCTCTGCCATTAAAATAAAAGAAGAAGTGTCCTTTGTCAACATTTTTTTTTGTTATTTGTGGTATGTGTATCCAATAGTTTTTTCCTGGTCCTGTTTCTCACTGTTTCGTTTTTTGTCAGTTTATGTTCATCTTCCCCTCCACATTAAGAGGTTTTTGTTGTATTTTGGTGTGACGAGGAGGGTGCGGCGGTGCTGAACCCGCCCAATCAGTGGGAGAGGGATAAAGAGGAGCCGGGGACACCAGCTCGAGAGAGACGCACGCGACCGCTGTGTGTGTGTGTGTGTGTGTGTGTGTGTGTACGTGTACAATGCATGCATTAAAAGTTGGCTAAATAAAGCCCTTATCCCTGCCTCACTACATTTAGGTCCTGCATTGCTCAATTTGATCGTGACAGTGCCCAAATTTAGGATGAAGTATGAATGTATTAATACTACTTGCCTGCATACCTAAAGAATATATTTTTATATTGCCTGTGAAGTAACCCACAGTATGTACGATTTCGGACACAGCAAATATTTATTTTTGCAATACATTTCAGTGGTGCAAGTGGTACTTTATTCACCACACCACTCATCACCCCATCAGTACCATAACTCAATCTTTTATTTAGAGGCATTTTATTTAATCTCATATATGCATATTTTCTTTCTAAACAGGAGTGTTAATGCATAAAATCCAATATCAAATGCCTTTTAAAATTGTGCAATTGCTTAAACTTAAAATTATAGAGTAACACTAAGATATACATTATCCTTTGCACTACCACTATTGGACTTGATCAGATCAACATGTGAAAGCTCTGAGATGATAAAAACTCAATTCAAATGAAACACATCAGACATATGCATCCATACTGTGAAACCCTTTGGAAGGTTTGCTGGAATACAGTTTCCCATTTGCTCTGTCAGGGATGGGAGATGGTGGAGTGTCTGTTTTTTTATCTTGTTTAGAGAGAGGAGAGTTCTCATGGGTCTTTGAGCTGAAATCACACACACATGATTTACATGCATTTTTTTAGTTGCAAGAAAATTATTATAGAAAAGTTCACCAGCAATTTATGCACACATTAATCAATTTATGAAATGAGGTTTGTCAATATATGAAATTATTTGAAATTTTCTATACAACATATTACATAACTTGCAAAACTGTACATAACTGTTTAACTTCTAATCCATAATTTCCAAATGAACAGCTGTTGCCAATTTAGTGTATTTTCTAAATAGACCAGCTGGGTGTAATGTCAATAAAAGGATGAAGTAATGAAAGAAATAAAAGACACTAGAGAGTGAGAGAAAAATACTATTGTTTCTTTTTGTATATAATTAACAAATATTTATATTTTCACTGTTGTTACTGTTACAATTGTTTAAAAAAAAAAAGTTAAATTGCTGATTTATGAATTAACTCACAGGCCATTTGTTTGATCATCACAGAATTATTAAATGAGTATTTGTCCTCAGACATCATCAGACAAGCTGGGGAGGATTTAATTAAATATTGCGCTCAGTATGAATCTGCTATTTTGAATCATACTATACTGTCTGCCGGTGAAATAAAAGAATAAACAACAAAACATGCAAATCATTTGTTATGAACAGTGAGAAGATAGTTGTTTTTAGTATGCATTTCATTTGTGGTTTAAGGAACATATTATGAGGTTTGATACCTGGACTGGCAGCCCTCCTTCCCCGCAAAGATGCTGTAAATGAGTCCTCCAACAATGAGCAGTGCCGAGCCACCCCATCCTATATACAATGCCATTCCAAGCTCAAACCTGTTGTGGCATCAAAGCAGTGTTTCAATCTTTGATCGGGTATTGTTCACATTTCTTATTTCATCTTATCATTTGCAGTTTAGAAAGTGAAGTAAATGTGTATTCACTTTTTAGCTTTGTAATTGGGATCCATAAACTCGGATATAACTTTGTTGGCATACCAGCTGTAAGCAAACATAGCACAGAGACCTAAAGCAGAGATTTAAAGAATTCATGTTTTAGAGGACCACACACTTTCAAGATATAGTACCCATGCATACTGGTGAAGTGCAATTATTTACCTGATAAACTGTAATTGATTCCGGCAGTAAAGGTGATTCTTGCATTCACAATTTCAGATCCACCAAGTTTTGTGCACTTCATCCCGACCAAAGCCAGAACAGCTCCGAAGAATCCCAGAATGATGGAAATGATGATCAAAGATCGGCACAAATGAATGTAGGCTGTTCAACAGAATGTAGAGTTTAGGAGGTTACACCATAGGTGTATACAGTATAGAGATACATAGATAAAGTAGGGTTTAGTACAAGGAAATGTGACAGCAATGATCATTTTTTTGCATCATGGAACAGTGTTGGCTAAATTTGGCTAAATAAATCATTAGATTACAGTAACTCATTGCTTTGTAATCAGATTATATCAACACTGGTTGTTCATAATATGTAATAACGGATATAACACATATCAACTACCGTAATAACGTCATTTTAAAGACAAAATGTGGGCTTTCTCTAGCATGTGATAGCATGCATGTAGCATGTGGGCTTTCTATGTATGTTGGTTTCAAAACCCATGTTCAAAATCCACCTAAGCCATCTTTACAATGAAAAGTGGCAAAGGACTTGCATCTGATTTGGCATTTAGGTGTTTTTACACAGACTTCTCAGAGGTGGCATAAATGCATTTACACAGCAATTACAATTTCTTAAATAATGTCATTTTTTAATGTTTTAAATATTGTTAATATAGAAATATGAAATGAAGGGAAATTATGAACCGTATACTCTATCATGACAACAGAAAGAAAAAAGTTTAAAGAAGCCCTATTATGCTTTTTGGGAGTTTACCTTTCCTTTAATGTGTAATATAGATGTTTGTGCATGTAAAAGTCAACGCAAAAGGGAGTTGTTCTCTCCCACAGGCAACACTGCTCCTGAACTACACGAAATGCCTAGTTTGTAGTCCAGCCATTTCTTCCATGAAGTATCTACATCACAATGCCTACCTAAGGCTACTTTGGCCCACCCTCAAACAAACTTAGTTATAGCCGAGGCCAGAAGGAGTTGGGTTAGTGTTGTCGCCATGTCAAGTAGATGCTGTTTTCTTCACTGCCAAAGCAAAACCTCTTTGGTTGGACTTCAAAAGGCAGACAAATTGAAGAATCAGTGGTTAAAATGTATTTTTACCACTATTTCTCAGTAGTACAACCACAACCAATGCCAGGTTTCAAGGCGGTTACTCCTGAAAAATGGTGCAGTTCCCACTTTGTTGGGACAATCTGGTGCTTCAGGATCACAACCTGTAAGTATGTTTGATTATTTGTGGAATTATCTGCTACAGAGGGTTCAAATGTGGAGTTTTGTGTTGTAGCTACGGTGTACACCCAATCCACAGCTGTAGGCCTCTGCTAACCTGTTATTGTGTTGACATAGTTTTGCTAATCAGCTGCAGGCCCACTTTTACCTACAATTGTGTAGAATTGTGCAGATTGTTTGTTGTTCTTACTATCATGAATAGTGATCAAGTGTGGAGATGGATTTACTTTTAAAAACAGTAATTTATGTCTGCAATCCATGGTAGTGCTTGGCTAACTTGCTATTGTAACCGGCAGATTAGTCACTGTCGGGGTGAAGTTTGTCCCTCTGCAGTTACGGTAGTCTGCTGACGTCAAGTTTGTCCCTTTGCCGCTACGGTAGTCCGCTGACGTCATGGTGCCCAGCTAGCCGCTGAGTGGCTAACCATTCATTGGCGGCTAAGTCAGTTGCTATAAAACAGGTTTCACGGTCAGACTAAGAGAGAATCCCGGTGTCCAGATAAACATTGTTTTTGTTATTGTGGAAGTGGTTCGCGTGTACAACTAAGGGGTTAGACTGATTGCCAGACGCTTCCGGGTAGTCACATTGGTTACTGCCGAAGGTCCTGAGCAAGGCACCCACTGGTAGCTGTATATAGATCAAGACGTGATACCTAAAAGGATTTTGGAAGACTGGTGTAAGGGTGGCTTTTCCACCGGGTCATTTGATGTGTCACATTGAGACTGTTCCTGCTGCTTTGCCTTGCCTAAATTATGTGTATTAATAGTTTTGTCTTTATATTTTTTCTTTCTTTGTTTCGTTTGTTGGGTTGCGCAGCGGTGGCCTCCACCTGTTGTTCCGTCTGATCGAGGCGGTATTGGCTGTTCCAGTATTTTAGGATCTGGTCCAACTGAAACTATTCTGCTGGCGATAATAACTTTTCTGTCCCTGTCTCCTCCCGCCAGAGTACCAGGGTGGCTGTTCACGGAGAGGTTCCTGGGTCCGTTTTCGCACACTGCACTGAGTATTGCATTGGTAAACTGCACTTCACCATATTGATTGACTCACTATTTGCAGTGGTGGTGCCTATGTATGTGTGTGTGTAGTTGACTTTAGGCACCAGAGTTCAGAGCACGGTTGGTGAGTTCCACGCTTATTCTGGACAGGTAACCAGGTGACAGCAAACCAGTATTTTATTGTTAATTCCTATATCATCTCTGGTAACAGCCAATACTAGTCCGGGTCTTCCCCTTTTGAGGCCAAGCCCCTCCGCTTATACTTTCCATGCCCATATGATGATGTGATTTTTACTTTTTATATGATAGATCAATAAAGCATTGTTACTTTTTTTACAAAAGCACGTCTCTGTATAGTTTCATCTTGGGTGCATAATCATGAACCTGTTTGCCTTATATTAGGGATTTAGCAGTTAAGGTACAAAAATATATATCCTGGTGTGAGAGGCACCAGGTGGCGTAGTCTGGAACCGTTAAGTTAGATCGGTTCGAAGTCAGCCACTCAAGGGTCACACTATGTAACGTTATTGTTTTGGTAAAGGTTTACTATTCAGAAGTCGGTCGGCTTTTACCTAAAACTGTGTAACAGAATGGTCAATCTCAAGAGTCTTATATAATTACAAGCTGTAATGTTAAGGCTGCTATCCATGGTAGTCCACTGCTATCTTGCTCACTAACTCTCTAATACCCTCGGCAATGTCCAGCCAGGAGTAAGTATTTGTTCTCCATTCATAGCTCTGGTGAAAAAAGTTTGGCTTTTTCGTGTCTTTTCGTGTCTTTTACTTGAAGCTTTGTTAGGTTCACAATAATCAACAGTGTACTTGTAAGAATGCTACAACATTAAAAACCACTGTGAAACACCCTGCTCAATTTGTGCTTGTGAAGGTGGTTCTAGTCGATCAGCTTGTTCTTCAAACATTCATTTTCAAACTCGGGCTCGAACTGGTACGGCAAAAAAATTACGCCACTGTTACCATAGTTATAACAGTGTTACAACTGCTCGGGAAACCTGAAACTCGGTTATGGTAAGGGCCGTTACATTCCTGAAACATGCTCTAAGTTGTTGACAAGTCACAAAAGACTGGGCCAGCTGACCAATCAGAGCAGACTGGGCTTTTTGGAAAGGGGGGCTTTAAAGTGACAGGAGCTACAAAAAATTGTTTCAGCCAGAGGGTGAAAAGAGGGGCTGCAGCAATATATGGTATGAGAAAATAATGTGTCTTTGAACATTAAAGCATGTAAACATATTCTAGTAGACCCCCAAAATAAAATTATGAACCTGTATATTAGGATAATATGGGCTCTTTAAGGCTGCCCGGTGGTTGGTCAGGAAAACTGTGGATACTCCATGCTAAAATTTCAATATTATCATATATGTGTAATATCTCAAACTATGAAATTATTAGCTGTTGGGTTAACAATAAACCACAATGAAATATGTTAAGGCAAGAGTTAACTAGATACTGAAGTTAGCTTTTAACCCAGTGGTTGCATTCTCAGGACAAGAGTAATTTCCCTATCGATTCAGTACATGCTACATTGCAGTGAATGCTTTGGGGTATTTCTTTTTCCACTACCTAGTTGAAGCTCTTGTATCACAATGACAATCTTTTGATTGGCAATGGTGTTTGAGCCCTGCCCTTTTAGGCGTGCATTTGTCCTATATAAGCGGGCTTTCAAACAACATTTCTTCAGAATTTCCTTCCTTCAAGACGACATTGGCTTGTCTTGAGTACAACAATCATCTCATCTTGATCAGCCCTCTCTTCGCCGTTGACGGACACCCATCAGCGCACGGGATTCCCTGCAGACGCATCAGGACATTCTTTACCTGACTCTTAGCACCTGCCACGAAAGATTCACCCGTCTCCTCTAGTGTTCCGATGAAGAACTTTCTCCGCCTCGCAGCTTGATCAGATTCTTCGCTCAGCAAGGCATCTACCCGCTTCCCGCAGCATCCAGGCAGGAGCTGTATCCTTTCATACATTATATATATATATATATATATATATATACTGGTGGCCAAAAGTTTGGAATAATGTACAGATTTTGCCCTTAAGGAAAGAAATTGGTACTTTTATTCACCAAAGTGGCATTCAACTGATCACAATGTAGTCAGGACATTAATAACATTAAAAAAAATTATATTATAATTTGAAAAAAAAAAATTCAGAACTTTTTAAACTACTTCAAAGAGTTCTCATCAAAAAAATCCTCCATGTGCAGCAATGACAGCTTAACAGATCTTGGTATTCCAGCCGTCAGTTTGTCCAGATACTCAGGTGACATTTCACTCCACACTTCCTGTAGCACTTGCCATAGATGTGTCTGTCTTGTGGGGCACTTCTCACACATCTTACAGTCTAGCTGATCCCACAAAAGCTCAATTGGGTTAAGATCCAGAACACTCTTTTCCAATTACTTGTAGTCCCATGTCTGTTTCTTTGCCATCAAAGATGTATCTGAGTTTCTTTCTTCATCAAACAGAATTTATGATTTCATTTCAGGCCTCCTCCTTTAAACAATGCAAGTGAATGTACTCACGCTACATTTTTTTGATGGTTCAAAATGCATAATTAGGGTGCATCAAAATAATCCACACGACTCCAGTCGACAAATACAGTTCTTCTGAACCCAAACGATTGATTATTTTTAGAAACAAAACAATACTTAAATATACTTTTTAACTACAAATGTTTGCTTTCATACATCTCTGTGATATGTGCTCATGAGAGGGATGACGTGAGCTCGTTGGTAAGGTCACGTGTCACATGGAGGAGGAGGCAGGAAGCGCGTCATTGTTTACAAGAGAAGGAGCGCTGTACAAAAGTTTACTTGATTTGCTGTAGATTAGTATTTGTATAAGTGTATTGTTCAGAATGGTTGTTTGGTGTGTGTATCCTGGATGCTTCAACCTTCAGAACCCCCAAAGAAAATGCACACTGGGAAAAATATCAGCTTTTCAACGATTGCTTATACATGATCATGAGCGATTGAAGCTCTGGCTTATCATGCTAAACCTGGAAATCAGTACACCCATTCTTTCAAATATTGGAGGGTGTGCAGTGAACATTTTAACCAAGAGGATTTCAGACCGTCGAAATAAACAAATGGTCGATATCCATGTTCCGATGAAGCTGAATTCATCAGCTGTGCCTGTGCTGTTTTTCCAGCAAACTCATGTATGAGTGAAAACATTGTCATTGTCACACCTCCCTCAGCGATCTGCTCCTCATCACCCGATTTCTAATTCACCGCACCTACACTCAATTCACTTGCTCATCAATGCCTGCAAAAATAACACACCTTCACGCCACTTCACTGTCAAGTCTCACACAAAGGACTCGCAGTGTTTATTTACCTGTCTGTATTTGCTGCTTCGCCTGTTACCTCTTCATCAGTTTGTGAAGCTTCTCATCTGTGATAATTCCTGCACCATTGATCTCAATGTGTAAACCCTTTAAATCCTGTGAATCTCAGTAAATGCTTGTGCACTTGGTTTCTCTAACTACAACTTCTGTGACTTGAATTCCTGACAGTCATATAGCCTATATATTTCTGCTAAAGAAAAAGCACAAGTAGATAACGCAACAGCATTGCTCTGAAATAAAGGATTGTTATTTACTGCAGTATTTTATTTTTATTATTATTTGAAATAATTTTGTATTTTATTTCTATATTGTTTTGAAATTGCTTTGGTTTATGAACGGCGCTTGGTCTGTGCAAGTTTCTCTTGTAAACAATGATGTGCTTCCTCCTGCCTCCTCCTCCATGTGACAAGTGATCTTACCAACAAGCTTAGGTCATCCATCTCATGAGCATATTTGTAGATAAAAAGTATACAAGTATTGTTTTGTTTCTAAAAAATAATCAATCGTTTGCATTCAGAAGAACTTTATTTGTCGACTGGAGTCGTGTGGATTATTTTGATGCATCCTAAATCTGCATTTTGAACTATCAAAAAATGGAGTACATTCACTTGAATTGTTTGAAGGAGGAGGCCTGAATTGAAATCGTGAAAATCTTAAATTCTAATTTGGTCAAGAAAAAAATTCAGATACAAAAAAATTCAGAAATCGGATGGCCTGAGGGTGAGTAAATTATCAGCAAATGGAAATTTTTGGGTGAATGTGACAGGGCAGAGGGCGGGGCCGGGTCGTGATTCTACACACCCTGCCCCTTATCAGGCTAATCAAGCCTCCAAGAGGGATAAAGGCTGACTGCGGACAGTGGTGCGACAGAGAGAGAGCGTTTATGGGCAGCTGTCTTACTCCATCAACACATAAGGTCTATGTAATGACCATCTCAGCATTTCACGCCCCAGAAGCTGGCTCTTCTATAGGCAGATATGATCTAATCATAAAGTTCCTTATGGGAGCGAGGTGCTTGAACCCCCCCTCGCCCTGCTACAGTTCCATTAAGGGACATAAATCTGGTGCTGAGGGCACTCGCAAGCCCCCCCCGTTCAAACCATTGGAATCCATTGAGTTATATGTCCTCCCTTTAAAGACGGCACTGATTTTGGCTCTGGCCTCAGTCAAACAGGTTGGTGAAATACAGGCACTGTCTGTTGACAGTTCATGTTTGGAATTTGGCCTGGGGCTGTCAAAAGCCACCATCAAACCCAAAAAAGCTAAGTACCTAAGGTGCTTTCCACGCCCTTTAGAGCACAGATAGTGCACCTACAAGCTTGCACCGTCTAATTGCGCAGTCTAATTCTGATGAGAAGAAGTTAGCGCATTTATTATGCCCCGTGTGGGCATTGCACACGTAAGTGGAGTACAATCAAAATAGAAACAAATGGAATGTCAGATCAGCTCTTTTTCTGTTATTGAGGATGCACAAAAGGCATGTCCATCTTCAAACTAAGGCTCTCTCACTAGATCGTTGATGCGATCGCCCTCGCTTTTGATTCATAGTGTGTGAGATGCCCTATTACCGTAAAGGCACATTCAACTAGAGGCATGGCTTCCTCATGGGCATGGAAAAACGGTATATCCCTACAGTATATATGCTCTGCAGCAGGATGGTCTTCGCAGAACATTTAGGTTTTATAGCCTAGACGTGGTGTCCATTGCTTCGTGAGTCCTCTCTGTCTAGTGAGCTTATTATTCCAACACCCAGCAGAAGTCACAAGCACTTTCAATAGAATAAAACCTCCTTCCCTACCTCTGGTTATGAAGGGGTTAAATTATTCTGTGTGTATTATATACTCATATAGATCCTCAGATTAATATTAAATTCCTGTCTGGTTTTCACCATGTTGGGTTATTCATTTTCATGAGTAACCTAAGACGTTTTCATCAATGCCAGGTTGGGTAGGGTTTCATATTTCGCTATTTATTTATTTTTTTAAATTTACACCTTTGTTGTTTTATGAATTGTTTTGTGTTTCATAATTGTTTTTGTTTAGATATTGCTGAAAAACCTTTCGTGCCTAGTTCCCATTCAACAGTTGTTTCGTTTTTTTATTGGGCAATACTATACCGGTCATTCAAATTTTACAAGATGACGAAATTGTAAGAAAACAAAAGAGTTGCCTCGAAATAAACATTCAACTTTTATTTACATTGAGAAAAAATAAAAAACCAATGAACGATAATGTAACAATTTTTAACAGTGGAAATGTTCAATAGCATTTTTATAGATTTTAATGTATGTGTTTATGCAGAAATCGACTCCTAAAACTAAACCTCCACACTCTGTACACTAGTACAGTAAACCTCCACACTAGTGCAGTAAATGTATGTGTGTATATATTACCTTAAAGTACATTAAAATATGTTGCACAGGGGGCATGGGTAGCTCAGTGAGTAAAGACGCTAACTACCACCCCTGGAATCACAGATCTCCTAAGCAACCAAATTGGCCCGTTTGCTAGGGATGGTAGAGTCACATGGCTTAACCTCCTCGTGGTCACTATAATGTGGTTCGTTCTCAGTGGCGTGCATGGTGAGTTGTGCGTGGATGCCGCGGAGGATAGCGTGAAGCCTACAAAAAAAACTTTGCACTTTTGTGACAACTTACCCCAATAGTGAGGCACACAGAATGGGGTGAGTTGTCACAATGGAAATTGCTATTAAACCAGTGGTGTAAATTTCTTGTGAACATAGATAAAAAATATAAACAAAATCTACGATTCTCTTTAAATCTACACCTGCATTAAACAGCTGATTTAAGACATTTCAGCTAAATGTAAAAAGTAAAATAATTTTGAGCTACAAAACAGTTCATCAAACAACAAAACTGGAAAAGTTTAAATACATTTCATACAAAATACTTTCATAAAGATTATCTTTGTCCTAGGAACACATATAAACTATTAAGTAAAAATCTGCTTTCATTATATAGTTAACCTTTCCCTTAATGTACAGGTATGCCAGCATTGTTTGATTATGTTCACTTGCTTAAAAACTATTACAACAATGTAATGACATTATTTAGATTCTACCCTTTAATTAGGGTAGAATTCACAAAATTCAAGGTTTGAACTAGGTGTTTGAAATCAACATACAAAAGCACTGCTAGAGAAAACACACATTTGCAGACAGTTGGACTTTTGTCTTCATATCTTATTGTTACTGGTAACCCTTGTGACAACTTCACTGTGTGACAACTAGCCCCGGTTTCCCCTATATATGTATCATATGTTTGTGCTGTGATTGGTTATTACTTACTCTGCAAAGCCAGCAAAGAGGGAAAGTCTTTGCAGTCAGAAACACCAGTGGAGTCAGTCAGACAGTCTTTCCAGAGGTTTGAGAAATAGTGAGAAGACGTGAGAACCAAACTATGTACTTCTGAGTAAGTCCAGTACTCCGTTGGCATGGTGGAACAAACCAAGATCCATCCACAAACACATGTTACAAAGCAGCCTATTTCAGTGTACATCATCACTGTTCTGTACTGCATACTGAGTTGAGCCTGATGTAGCTACAGCTGGAGACTAGAGAATATATGGCATATATAATCTATTCTATAGGTCTTTGAAAGATCTACTCAGCAAGAATATAAACGCACCTTCTTGAAGCTGTGCCGTGTGGATTTAGCCATCTCACTGGCTTGTTGGGAGGTAGAGATTAAGTGTATTTATGGTGTCATCATTCAGTCATAGTGTGTTTATTATGTACATAAAGGTTAGAACAACCTGCATGCAGGACAGCCTCGTAACTAATGCATCACTATAGTGACTTTTTATGCCTGAACCATGAAAATATATGTATCTCACACTGTGAATTCAGCAACAAGAGGTTGAAAGTTTTGCTGCTGAAATTGGTCTGTGATTATTTCAAATCACAGCCCCCACTGGCCGAAGCTGGAACTGTTGTTGACCAGTTTTTGAGTGAAATGTCCACAAGGTGGCACTAAAAAGTGAGTTGTATTTTAAGTTTTAAATTATATAGTACAGTCAACAGGAATGCATATTTTATTAGGCTAACTCTACCCCTAACCAAAACCCCAACCATAAACCTAGCCATCAGTGAAGTAAAATAAAGTAAAAATGCAATATTATAGAGTGAAAATGCAACCTCTAAATCTCACTCGCCATTGTTTATGAGAACACAATTACTTCCTTGTGTCCATGGGACCAGAACCCATGTCTCTGATAATGCTCTCGCAACACATTATCAGTAGCACCACAGGGAAAGGTAAAGATGATTGAATTGATACAAAAATGTCAGATGGGTGGCAGACAGAACAATCTCCCTTCAGTTCGGACCATTCCACCACAGTCTTCAAATTATCTTCTGCAATCTTTGAATATTATCGTGTTACACTGCAACGTTTTATTTTACATATATAAATATATTAATGTAGTTATATTCGAGGCCTGATATTAACATTTTGGACAACCAGCAACTGTGGCTAGTGTTCCAAAGTCACTAGCCACTTAGCATTTTCACAAGCCAAAATCCCCCACCCCACAAAAAGTGATAAAGGTAACTGGAGATAGCTGCAACATTTGTTTGGACATATTCTTTGAACAAGATAGATAAGAGTTTACCATTGTTTTTCCATAGTTTATCAGTGGCATTTGTGGCACTTTAGTAAGGGTGATAATGTGTAGTTTAAAAAGTTCTGTAATTTGATGGAGCATGGCTCAGTGTTGTCTCCTCGTCAGTGCTGTTTATAATGTAGACACTGTCTAGTCATTTGAGAGGTTTGACTTTCTCTAAAGCACTGTAATGTATTACAATCTGTGCAGAATTCAAATGGGTTGCATAAATTGCACTCGGTTGAAGAAAGCCTGGTTAAATACTGCAAGTGATCTGCAATGCTCGTTAGTTGTGGATTCTATGTCATCTGGATTACAGAATCAAGTACTTCTAATTATTTTAAATTACATTTTAAAATACTCACAATCAGATTTTAGTTACTTTTCATGGATTACATGGTAAATGATAAATGGTCTGCACTTATAAAGCGCTTTTTTTTTTAACCTTAGAGGTTACCAAAGTGCTTTAAACTGTGTCCCATTCCCCATTCACACACACATTCACACTCATACACCTATGGCGGCACAGCTGACATGCAAGGCGCTAGCCTGCCATTGGGAGCAATTTATACTACATGTTAGTATATTTATCAGGCAACTGCAGCAAATTGTTTATAATATATAGATCAATCTAATTCTTTTTCTTTTAAATATTTATATTTTTCACTCTAAATCCTGATACGAGGCATCAGCCAGGTTGTTATAATTGCATTCTAAATGGAATGATAATCCACAAATAAATGCCAAAACCGAGTGCATTAGTGCAGTAAAGTTAGTTTTAGTTTTGAAAATAGCTTTTTTTATTCATCTTCATATGTGTAAATGAATGGGCTTTTGCTTTTGTGACAACTTTTGAAATGTTTTATTTTTTTATTACATTTTTTGTGATGTTGATTCACAAATATAACTGGTCTAATCTGTTAGCACAAATAAATGGCATTTGTAATGCCAAGATTGCCAGAGTATGAACATTTTAAGTGCCTTTTTTCACTCAGGTAAATAGTGAGAAAATATATACTCACACACACATAAAAACATGTAAAATCTCATATTTTGATCCATTAAGAGTTCTTTAATTGCATTCAAGCAACAAGTTTGTCAAAATGGTACCAGTTTATCCTACTCTAATAGCATATGACATCAAATAAACAAGAATTAGTTCAGAAGTAATCCACAAGTAATCTAAAAGCATTCAAGATTAGATTACCTATAAATTTAGTTACTGACTTCAATTTTAGTCATGTAATTTGTAATCAGTACCACATAACAATTTAGAGGTAATCTAAGTATCTGCTATCCTCTCTATGGTGTGCACTGCTGTAAATGCTACAATATTTATTGTGAAACATCCGATAAAAAAAAAATATAAAAATGATCTTCAGATTAATTCATCTAAAATAAATCTAATAGTGGGTAATACAAATACTTAATAATAATACAGAGTGTAAATTGTATGGATAGTACTTTAATCACTTATTTTTGCTTTAGTGCAATGACAATATAAAAGCCAGTTGTTTCATGTAGCAAACAATGCCTACTTGTGTTGATTTTGCCTTTGTTTTCACAAACTGTTCACACTTGCTCCTCTCACACAATATAAATGTTTGTTTTTGTTTGTTTGTTTGTTTTTAGTTGACTTTATATTTTTGGAATGGGGGTCAGTCGTAAACTGATCATTATTTTGAGGGGTCTGTGACATCAAAATGTTTAAAACCCTGATAAAATATTTTACAACAGTTAGTTTTGAGTCCTTTAAACTGATTTGACAAGTGGAATTCCAAGAGTGCTGATATTTATTATAACAGCACTGAGATGCTTTACTGTGTTAGTATCAAGTACCTTTCATGGAGGGAATGTTCAGGAAGCAAAAATTAACAAAATAATTGGCCATGTTGTGGTAAAAATGTAAGTTAATCTGTGTTAACTTCTGGTTTCTGGAGCAGTTGTATAAAAGCCATACCTCACTTGCAGTAATGCTGTTGCTTTACTTTAATAACTTTATTTCCAATACTTTACGAATGACATACTTGATGCATTACTGTGAATTATGACTTTAATCAATGTTTTGAATTAATTAACATGTGAGCAGGTTTCTCATTTTTTAACTCATCTTCAAAAAATAGATATGAACAGTAGCAGTATAAATTTTATTGCTCCTTTACTGTTTCTACAGTTCATACAAAAGTATCTCTGGCAGATATTTTATCCTCTGTGAAGTTTGATATTCGAGAGATGTGAGAGCTGCTCGACTGGCTGGGATCTCTGGAGGGTCTTGATACTGCATAGTAGGCACTACTATACAGTGTTTTACGTGCTGTCCGCTGGCCACGTGACTTAGAGGCTGTTGATGTTTTTGGTGCAAATGCATTCATCAATCTACAAAGGAGAATTGTAGAGGACATAATATTTCTATTTCTTTTGTCATGTCTGCTTCCTCTCTGGTATAAACACTGTAGATCTGCACTTACTTTTGTAAATAAAACTATACGTGTATAGTTTTGTTTAGACTTTTCAAGAGCATCTGTTGTACAAATATGTAGGCCTACATAGACCAATAATTAAAAATAGCACAGACAGAATGCAAGAAAACATTCTGTGAGAACAGAACACATCAATTCAATTGCAAAATGTTTTGATGTGGATTGTAGGAAAGTGATATGCTTCTGTTTTATAATATGGCGATAAAACAAACAATAGATTGTCTCCTAAAGCCAATATTGTAAAGACAATTGCAATTAATTTGATGAATTAATCTTTATGTCATTTAATTCATTTGTTTACAAATTTTAATCGGTTGACAGCCCGAATATATACAAACAGTGTATTAAACAGACTATATATATATTTACCTTTTTGGAATGACTGTCACAGCATACAAAATAGATCCAAGAATAATTAAGAAACTTCCAACCAATCCAAGGAATATTGGAGTTCCTATTCCATACCTGCATAAAAGAATAATAATAATACAGGAATAGAAAAATAATAACAGTAATACATAGAATGTTACATTTTTTTGTATAACTCCAATTTAAATTTTGAACTAAGAAATATAATGAATTACTATATTGTGTTAATGTTTACAAAAATAGTGCAAAAGAGAGAAGAGAGTGCATAACACTGACTTATTTTTATCAGTTCGTCAGTTTACGTACATATGTAGTCGTTATTTACCTTATTATACTTCTGTCAACAGCGGGTGCAAATGCAGAACTGGCCACTCTATTTGTGTATAAACAATATGCAGCAAGAGCTGACAAACCTATGAGAACAAAAATCTAAATTACCTCTATTTATATTTCTGCACTTTATTATGTATATAATAAAACATCATATAAAGTTGGATTTATTTTAAATATAGCACAAACATTAAAGCATTACACAAAATAAGTTATCTTTTAGATCACATTGAATCAATTTGTTTTGTTTTTGTTTTTCATATAATGACATTTCTACATTTGTAACTATGTAACCGAGTTGTCCAAAAGTGGCCAAAACGGATTTAGGTATATGGGTGGATAAAAAAAGGACAGACGTACAGCATACACTATACAGGGTGTGTTGAAAGATATACTATGAATGCATAAATATGCTTCAAAAAGTAAATTGCTCACCGCCAACAAAATGAAATACTGCTCCAGAGAGTAAGACTTTATCCTTGATTTTCACACTTCCACCAATGTAAGTACAGTCCATCCCAATAAAGCAGAGTATGGCAGAGACAAACCCCAGGCTCATCCCTATCATCAGCAGCCCTCGAACACCCTGAACATACGCTATTCAACAGATACAAAAGATGTGAATCAACACAAGTGAAATACACACTGAGAAAATGTTCATGAATCAACAGAACCGAGACCCAACAGAACTTACGTGTAACTGCCCACATCACATCATAATCTCTACAGTTAATTACAGATGTTGTGTCTGTTATGCAATCCTTCCACAAGTTTGACCAATACCACAACGCTTTGATCACCCAGCTGCCCCCTTTGCCTCCTACATAAGTGCTTCTCCAGTTGTCCATGGCGATCGTGCAGCTGACAAACATCCAGCCAAGAGTAGAGATCAGGAATCCAAACACCTGTATGAGACTTTTCTTCATTTTACTGTCAGAAGAGTGCAAATATGCTGTCAATCAAAAAGGGATCATTCTTCAGCAAAGAATAGCGGTCTGTATGCTCACCTCGTCTGTATGACAAATGTAAATGTGTGTTTGCGTTTAGGAAACTGTCCTGAGGGAATGGATAGGGAGGTGTGTGTGCTGCCCTCTTACTCATATAATGACGGTTGAATACTGTAAATATTATGAAGTGTGTCTGTCAGAGAGAGCAGATAGATCTTTGGTTCATTATGTATTTGAGTCATGCTGACCCTCATAGTGAAATGGACTTTCTGGTAGTTTGTTGACATTTATTGCCATCTGAGGGATCTGGGAGCTCAGGTAAAAGGCAGTTCTCCCACTGATGAGGATTTCACCTCTCAGGCCTCACCCTTGAATTAACCCTTCCTTCTGCCCATGGTTAACCCTTTACCCTTGTCCATAGATATCCAGGAGGAGGAGAGGTAAGTCAGAGTCTCCTGTCCCAGTCACCTCAATTTCTGATGGACCCCTCCTGTGGTCCAGGCTCCACCAGCAACATTAGGGTCTACTGCTCCAAAAGTGCCCCACTGGTCTGTTCCTTCTGCATGGACTTTGTCTGCTGTGCCAGCAACCCCTTGGTCTGCCCCACTCAATCAGCCACCCTTTACCATTTGTCTACAGGTCCATCTGCTACCCTGTGGTCTTGGCTTTCCCATGGTGGTCCATCCATTCAGCCCCACCCTAGTCCATCTTGCAACTTTGAGAGTAGCACTGCCTTTGGTTCCCAGTGTCTGTGCTGGGGGCTGTTCCATAAAAGCCGCTTAGAAAAGCGGGGATTAAAGTCCAAAACCTGACTTGAATGAGCCGAGCTAAACATCCGCGCTTAAATTGGTTCCATAACAGTAAGTTGAGGATCATATGATCTTACTAATTTGAGTCAGGTTTAAATAGTCTAGATAATTGCGCGTGCACAGCATTGTTTAAAAGTCCTGAAAAGTCGAGCATGGGTCAATCGATTTACTGTGGGCTACCATGGCAACAAAAGGAAAAGATAGAGCAGCGATGTTCACGGCAACGGAACAGCGTTTGCTATTGGAAACATATGAAGAATTTAAAGATGTCATCACCAAAAAAGGCAATACAGCGGCAATAAATAAAGCAAGAGAGAAAGGTTGGCAGGAAATTGCTGATCGTCTCAATGCGTAAGTAGCGGTGTAAACTATTTAAAATACTTTATCAATATTGAATGTGTGTCACAATATATTGCAAAGTTTGTGTGTGAATAACGGTAATGTTAATTGCTTTCACGCAGCAGCAACTTAAGTGAAGGAAAAGAACCTGGCAGCAGGTGAAAATAAAATATAAAAATATAGTTCAGAATGGTAAGTAAATCTAATGGTATGTAGATATGTAATCAATGCCAGCTTGAAGTTACAACTATTCAGTTTTTTTTTTTTTTTTAATTGCAGCGACCAAAAAGAAGACTGAGGTTGCTGGCACTGGGGGAGGGCCACCACCAGCCAGCTTCACTCCTGCAGAGGAGCTGGCTTTGGAAATTAATAAAGGGAGGCCCGTCCTTGAGGGAATAGAGGGGGGGACATCATCTAAAATGATATCACGTAGTATAAGGAGTGAGTATATAAAAGGTGTGTGTGTGTGTGTGTGTGTTTTATTATCATTATTCCTTCCTGACTAACTGATTTCCTCCTTCCTTAGGCATTGTAAGCCTAAGTACATCATAGCAGTAATGTCACGTAGAGGTACTTGTGCTACTGTAATGGTGCATTTTGGTAAAAAAAAAAATTTTTTTTCTATCAAGATTCTGTATGCCATATGGACCCACCAGACATCATGTTTCCTGTGAGTATGAGACCTTTTAAATCAGTCATGTAAGCTAATGAGTTTAACTGAGTTTAATCAGTGGTCACAGGGAGAAGGCTCATCAGTTGAGGAGGATGAGGAGACTGTGTCTGTATGTTCAAGGAGGCCTGAGGTACTCACAGGTTCCATGCTATACTGTATTGAATATTAAAAAGTGTACTTGTGTGATAAAATGATCATAATGTGTTTTCAGGATGCTGACACTGTTCTAGAGCCCTCTCAGTCTGGGACCACATGTGACAAAGTGAGTATTAAGAAATGAAAACAATGTGACAAGAGTATTCAATGAAATAACTTAAATCTATGTTGCTACAGAACCCAGAAAACATAAAAGGAGTGTATAAACGCTACCTCCTTAAACAAATGGAAGCGATTGATATCGACATCCAGTATAAAAAACTGAAGATGAGGAAGTTGGAGCTGGAAATTCAACAGCTACAGAAAAATGCAAGTAGAACTACCATTTTTAAAAAAGAAAAAGAAAAAAAAAACATTACCTTTTTGATCACTTTCCACAACATTTATTTGTGTGTTTTCACCCCTAACAGGCAGATTCACTCTGAATAAAGACAAATCACATTAAATACTTTGACTTCTGTGTGTTTGTTCAACTAAGGAGAAAGTTGAGGGGCCAGTGGAAAATTTTAAAGGCCACACATGGTTTAGACCATATTAAGCAAAATAATTATTTGCATATGTGTCTCGTATAAGTCTGCCTGTTTCGTTTTCTTCCAATACTGCTTCATTGCCCCAGTCTTCCTCTTCAACAATCCTTGGTTGCCTCTCTCTCCTCAGACAAGCAATGTTATGGAGCACTACACAAGCAACTACAATGTCACATGCCCTAGGTGGAGTCACTCTGAGGTGCTTCAGGCACTGAAACCTTGACTTTATCAGCCCAAATGCCATCTCTATACGACCTCTTGTGCGTGCATGGGCAATGTTGTAGCGGTGCTGTGCCTCAGTCTGGCGCTCCTGATAGGGAGTCAAGAGGGAAGGCAGGCATGGGTATCCCTTGTCTCCCAGCAAATCTCCTGAGAATTCTCCTGCATAGACAGAATGAATATATAGATATAATGTAGTTTTTTTTTTTTTTTTTAAGACTTTTTGCGATTTAAGTGATTACTAGCATACCTCTTGCTAGTTGCTGGTAGAGAGATAAGGCTCTAAAGATTCTGGAGTCATGCACAGAGCCTGGCCATTTGGCCTCTACATTTGTGATGATGCAATCTGCATCACTAATCATCTAAAATAAATTAAACCTGTAGGTCACTACATTTTAATTGCAATGAACTAAACACTGTTGCCCAGCTTAGTACAGAACACTCAGTGCTAGAGCATAGCCTTCAATATCATCTCAGTGGGACCGTACCTGTACATTGATGCTGTGTACTGATTTCCTATTCACAAAGTCCGCTTCATGTGGACCAGACGGACACTTAATACGCACATGGGTGCAGTCCAATGCACCGATAACATTTGGGAAACCTAGGAAAATTATTTGTTTGTTTTAAATATGTCCCATGTAAAATCAACAGTCAAGAAATATTTCCATGTTTTATAGTTATTTGAACTTACCAGCTATTCCATAAAAGGCATGTTTAATGGTACGAATAGCTTTGTGGCCAGGGAATGTGATGAACACATTGAGTAGTCTTTTTAAAGAAAGGTACACAGTTCGTACAGAGCGGCAAACTGATGCTTTGCTGATATTCTCTGCATCTCCAACTGTGTACAAAATTTTCCACTGGCAAAAAAGCGAAGTGCAATGCACACCGTCTGTGGGACTGTGAGCGCTCTGTTGCGGCGTGTATTATTTGCAATGTGTGGGCTTAGTAATCTACAAATATATGCAATCCCATCTCTTGAGAACCTATATCGCTCATACAGGTAGCTGTCATTAAAAGCCAATGGGTCTGACCTGTCTCTGAAAGTTCTCTCTCTTTGAAATGCCCTCCACAAGACTATTGCTCCCTCATCCACCACCTCATCTGTGAAAGGACACGCCATGGTTAAGTTTGGAAATGAGTTCAGCTCCCTATTTATATACTTTTAATTAATGAATTACCAAACTCATTAACCAAACTCACCAATTAAACACAAGTTTTGAACATTTCTTAGTGTATTTATACCTTATAATTTCTTACATTTATTAGTAAAGTACATTTTCTTATTTATTTATTTATTTTAAAAAAATTGTATTAATAGTGGTTAAGTAAAATAAAATGACATCGAAATACCAGCAGGTGAGTATAAATGGTATGCTCGTTAAGCCTGAACTCAGACTTAGCCTGACAGTTAGCCTGCCCCGGACCAGGTTAATTTGCCAGCATAAGTTGCCGGGGTAACTGAGTTTGAACTTTTTTAAGTTTGATTTATGAAACCGAATCTACCAAAAATAAGCCTGACTAACCAAAATAAGCCTGGCTTATACTCTAATCTTGGTTTATGGAACAGCCCCCTGGTTCTGTTCCCCTTGTTTCTTTGTTTTTATTATCTTGCCTGTGTTTTATTTTTGGGTCTGATCCCCTTTTATTCCTTTTTTCCTTCTTCTTTTTGGGTCAGTTCCCCTTTTGCCATTTGTTAATAAATGAAAGTCTGTGCCTGTAAATATGATACAATGTTAAGTCTGGTGGTCCATATACTTGCTGGAGCTTTTTTTCCCTCTACATGTATGCAAAATATTTTGGAAGTCGGTACTAGCCAGAATAAACGGATATGTGTGTGTCAGGTAGGTATCACTTGTATCAGATTCACTGATGGCATGTAGATCAGATTTCTGGTCCAGCACTGGAATTGGTTGACGCAGTTCAGTTTTAAGAGTTAATGTGCAATGGTGGTGAAACAACAGTAAGAAATGTCACTAGCTTCCAAAATCAACAACAATCCTTAAGGCAGGATTCATCCAAATGGTTCGTGTGTCGAGGCCAAAGACAAATGGTGCATTTCAGACAACTCAGAACTCTAAATTTTCCCACCATTTACTTAATGACTGGAACACTGCTCAAAGTCAGACATTTGACTTTTGAAGTCAGGAACTTCAGCAAGAAGCATCTGTTGGCATCATTTCCATGATGCCAGTAACCAAAGATCATAATGCTGAGCTGAGTTTTGTAATACGCAAAACAAACATTTAAGTATTTTAACTGCACAAATTTCATGAACATGCAATATACAAGAACGCAAGTATTTTGTGTTCATGTTTTTTAAGTTTTTGCCATAATTGAGAGTTCTTGTTGAGTCATAGTGCCATCTTGTGCTGTGTGACTAGAACGCATTGTGGTCAGAAGTGGGAAAGTTAAACTTGGGTATTCCCACCTCCAACTTTGTCTGTCTCCAGCTGTAGTATAAAAATTGGAACCTGATATTAATCCTGAGTATATTGTGTCGTGTATTATAAAAATTTTAGTGACACATAGACCAATCAGTTTTATTTATGCACAGTGTAGCACAGTCCACCTTGACAATCCCAAACCCTGACAGCCACACCCAGACATCCACACTCTCATGTGTTAGACACATTTTTTATTAGATTGATTTTTTTATTCAAGATCAATCATCAATACATTAACAACCAAGTTATGTCAGAATATAGCATATATATATATTAAAAATGAAAATAAAATATTTTTTTCACATTAATGGAGTGGTAACAAAACAAGGTTATCTTTATTCAAAATTCTGGCTATATTGAAATTAAAATCTGTATAGAGTTGTAAAGCATAATTTAGCCAGTGTTGTAATCAGGATCTTACGGGCCCCAGTGCAAAAACATTTACTACTTACACTAACTACTGTATAAAGGCTTATGATGTCTTTACCAGTCACTTTTAGCTGATAGTATCTACACACATTTGGGTCTGACCTATTTCAAAATAGTATTGCTGCACAGTACTGCAAGAATGTGTCAACTCAAAATAGAATCCTGCTCATCCACAATATCCTGTGATGAATTAAAATAAATCATCCACACTAGTCCAAAAGAACTTAATTATCAACAGATGACATAATCTCATGCAATGCTGTTGTGTAAACATAAACATGGTGCTGAATTTGCATTAGATGTGCTTTAGATCTGTGGTTCTCAACTATCTGCCAATGCTAAATGCAAATATTAAAATGCAACTATCCAAATAATAGTTTCTGCCACAGTTCCTTTCCTTATGCTAGGCTGGTACATTACAATTTATACATTTACAGAATTGTCAGTTTTCCTATTTAGACTAATATTCAGTAAAAATACATTTTTGTTTACTTTTGTGAGATTTTGCTACTGTGTTGAGCCACTTCATGATGACACTATAAAATTTGGGACCTAAAACAAAATTAGTAGAGAAGCACTGCTCTAGAGTCTTGAATATTACCTAATGCTCAAATCATAATCCTGACCAAAACTTTTAATTACAGCCACTAGAGTCAGGTGAAACATCTGATACACAACAAAAATTAATGATTCTTGGCCATTTAAAGGTTCTCACATAACAAACCTTTTTGCAATCCAACAAGAATAAGAGAAGACAGCAGTGTGTGTACGTATGTGTAGGTGTTATACATAGGCGTTTTTGTCGAAGTGTTTTGAGGTTCTGCTGTAATCTGGTGGAGG
Organism: Moxostoma hubbsi; assembly: GCA_032164185.1. Taxonomy (NCBI): domain Eukaryota; kingdom Metazoa; phylum Chordata; class Actinopteri; order Cypriniformes; family Catostomidae; genus Moxostoma; species Moxostoma hubbsi. The sequence continues at coordinate 35,895,225 of JAVLUX010000011.1, forward strand.
TCTCCTGACGTGTGAGGACTGACTCTGAGGAACCGCTTGTACCGACATTAAAGATGCTCCACTGTTGACAAAAGCTCTTCTGTCCGAATGATATGAACTGCTTAAAGGGGAAAGAGCATCAAATAAAGTGGTAATGTTACAATAAGTTTGTATGCCTATGATATAGTGGTTTATGTTCATTTCTGTGTACTACTACAGTTTAAATATTGAAAGTTGTACATGTTAACAATAACCACATTTACATGCATTTAAGAAAATGGTTTAAAGCAAAAATTGGCATTCTTAAACGTCATGTAAACATAATATATAAGATATATAAGAGGCATTCTGATGGGTGTTGGAAGAGTGCGCGTGTGTGGAATAGAACGGCATAACCAACGCCATAGGATGGAGCCCAACATCATGTCAACACAGTGGATAGAATTCAATATTTCTTGGAGTACAGTGGGAAAATCACATATATTATATTCTATACCCATTTATACACACACCAATGTAAAATATCAACTGTCCCTAATGTCCGTTCATACATTGTGGGAGTCAAAGAGTTTTATGTAAGAGGGAAACCCCCAATAATGCATTGCAATTCAGCTGTAGGTCGTGATAGTAAGTTAAAGAAACAAACACAGCAACAACTCTTGAATATCTGGAAGTAAAGCAAATCAACATAGTAAAATAGTGGTCTTCCTCAGATGCTCTGTGTGCAATTCTGTGTGAAAATTACATTGCTGTAGAAAAATCTGCTTACTGACTGAGCCGCATTTATACAGGATTAAAGAGTACACCGCTTAAACAGTGCATGTAAACAGAAACGCTGTTTTCTCGCAATAACCCGCTTTCTGGTGTCCTTGTAACCGCAGTCAAATTAGTGCATTATGAACTAGCATTAATTTACAATGGACAACAGCATCTTTATAATTTAACATTAACCAAGACTAATAAATGCAGAAAAAAAATACTGTTCATTGTTAGTTCCTGATATCCAATGATTTTAACCTCTTCAGCTCTGCATTACTCTCCAGACCTGTAGGTGTGGTCAGAAGATTATGTTTCAAATTTAAAAGTCCCTGGATACATAAATAGTCACATGTCACATTTAAAAGCTTAGATTTTTTAACAGAACCTCATTATTTTTGAATTTATGTTAGATAAAATTGCACAGGGTAACAAATAAGTGCTGGCCTGTGATGTAGAAATATGAATATAATTATAAAGTTTTTCAAATATTTTGTTGCCATAACATCACAGTTCAGTTGGTTATCAGAACAATCATGAGTGAAACATAATCTCTGTTTCAATAACAAAATACAAACGTCTCATGTCTGCTCCAATCACTGCTTCTGTAAGCCCCAAGTAGAGACATACTCTATATCTGCTCTTACCTTAGGTTGTCTTCTTCAAAATGAGCAACTTTCTACTTGTCTGTATGCTTGCTTGGGTAAATAATTCAATGTACAAAATATACAGTCCAGTACAAAAAGCAAGATAAAAAAAACTAATCACCCTAAAAAAAATGTCCTCCTATATTATTTTATACATGGTTGCAAAAACAAGGACCTCAGTTTTACAATGACACATAGATTAAGCTTCTAGTCCACTCAGGGGCCGAGATATTTAAAGAAACATTGGGGTAGGTGCATGGGATCGCAAAATAGTCTGAGTGTCTATGGACAAGCACATGGCAAGTGCTCAGCTACATCAGAGTGCCACCTGCAGTTCAAATCTGTATATTGTAAGGGAATGTGATGGAGGAAAATTTATTTTTTCTTGCAGCTGTCTAGTGGAATGAAATAAGACTTTTTGCAGGGACATAGAGCAAACCATGGGCATCTCTAGGATATAAAAACATAAGGAGCAACATCCAAAACATCAGGAGATAAGGTAGAGGTCTGCACGGGACCTAAAATGAAACCCAAACCTGACCCGTACCCAAAATCACTTACTATCTAATTTCTTCTCCTAGCAAGTACTGTTGCAATAGGCTGTTTTTTATGTGAGCATATAGGCAACATTTGTATTGGTACTGAGACAATTAACATACACAATTTTAGCAAGGCACAGCAGTCCCTTAGTACACTACAAAGAGCAGAAGGGGGGAAAGCATTGCCTTACTGTTTATTTGCTGAAGCTTCACTTGGTGCAGAACAATCTGGAATAAAATGGAACAATGTAACAGTCCCCTCTTGGTGCAGAACAATCTGGAATAATATTAAACAATTCAACAGGCCTCTATGCAGCCTGAACTTGTTTAGAACGATAAATCTTTGTGACAACTGCTTTAAAAACAATCTAGACACAGTGCAAAGAATGAAACAGAGCGCAGGTGTCTCAACAGGCGTTTTTGTCAGTTTTGAAGTTCTTTTAACTTGACATGTTGTTTAAAATGTACCGGTCCTGCACGAGACACTGAAAAAAAAACGAGATGTGTTGCAAATGTCAAAGACATATTTCCAGCATATGTTTGCATAGGAAAACAATGGGGAAACAGAACACAACAGATTAGCGCAAAAACACGTTCGGTGTGAGCTGCCACTAACTCGTCCGTTCGCACGTATCTGAGTGAGAGCGCAGGTATGAAACAAGTTCAGTAAGCCTGTTTATTTTTTCATTCATTACAAATCCAACTCAAACCCGGAGTCCTATTTGAAAAACTGACCCGAATCTGGCCCGAAACCCGTCGGGCCCAGGTGGGGTTGCAGACCTCTAGGCTAAGGGTGAGGGCTGTCTAGCTGCTGAAGAGTTTTGATTTCTTCAGCTTTAAATTCTTCAGAATATTCTTTGCTTTCTTAAAACACATGTTCCCCTTCTGTCACTCACTCGACGTTGTGTCGCTGTAGTGACAATAGGCGTCGCCCCCGAACACCTCAGAGTGGAATTTTCATGTCACTCCCCCGGACATACAGGTATAAAAGGAGCTGGAATGCAATTCCATTCAGATTTTTTCTTCAGAGCAGAGCAGTTGTACTATCCGTGAGCTGAACTCTATGAATGGAACACTGATGTTCCATTCAACTCTTAAGAAGAGTATGATGTTGGATAAATGGCGGCTTTCTCTCCTTCTGCACATCGAGTGCAGATTTCGGCACTGGGCACTTCGACAGAATATATTCCTGCTAAAGAGTATATTTTCTCTATTAGAGCACATTGACGTTGAATGTCTTTTTAGAGATACGTCTTTATAAAGATGCCTTTCTGTCTTTGTGTGATGGGCAGCAATCACACTGAGGCAACGTTTGTGGAATGGTTCTTGTTCTCATTGCGAGAATGTGACCATGCCAACGTTGCGGCTTTCCTTTTTCCGCGGGAAAACTTAATTATCACTGTTCATTCCAGTTCATTTCTGTTTATTGCTGTTGGTTGTACTGATATTTTATATTAATTTATTCTGTTGATTTATTGAATTGGGATGTTTGAAATGATAGAAAACAAAAATGCTACACTAAGTCTTTTCTTTGTAACGCCATGATTTGTGTGGCATCATTGCAAAAACTGAGACTTCAAAACACCTCAAACCAAAAATAAATGCTAAACTTTGACAAAAATAATATTTAATGCCTTTGAGAATATATAAATACTGTATATACAGTTTCTGTGGAGGCGGGGGCATGGTTGTGTGACGCTCTGTGGAGAGTGAGGTCGGGAGAGGGATACAGTAAGGATCATCACCAGTCAGTGTTCATTTGTAACACCTGTTTCTTGTTGCAGTGAGAGCTCTCACAATATCCAAATGCAGAACATATGATAAGATTAATAAGAAATCTGTTTGTGATAACCAGGTAAATAAGAGGACCTCTGCAGCAATCTACTGGTTATAATTGGATCATTTCAGGTCATTTTAATTTAATTTTTTTTTTTTTTTAAATCCAGAAATGTAGATCTTCACTGAAATAAATTTGACATAAAATGTTATTATTTTATATAAAATTAATGGTGTAGTTTAGTAATTCAGAGGTAAATAAGGTAAAAAAATTAAAAATAAAATTTAAATACCACAACCTCCACAAAAACTGCACAACTTGAGAGTTTTAAATGAGTGAAGTTAGTGTTATTGCATTTGTTTATGAAAATTCCATGATTACGGTACAAAATTACATGGTTTTTGTTTGGGGTGCACAAGGGTTAACTTCTTTATTTGAGTTCTTCTCAACACCAGGGTTGATCAGAACAAAAAGCATTCGGGGCTAGACTCCAATCATCCGGGGCTCAAGCACCGATTTTTTGCCCTAGCGAAGCCCCTGGAGCAAACTAAACCTAAATCACAGGCTTTCAAAGAAAGGATAAATCATAATATTTGTAAACATTTGCAATATTGTTCAGGAATTATTTGAATCTAATTTTTCTGTTAAAAAAAGGATTTCGATTACAGGGGTTTTCTATAAAATGTGAACATATTTTGAAATTAGTCCACTGTATGTGTGTCAGGTGAGCTTTTCAATTTGGATGTGAAAAATGTAGGTGGCAGCCAATATGCAGCAGAGCTGAGGAGGTTAAGTTATAAAACACTTTATGATGCAAGCTATTTGGTCCTTTGACATCTGTTAGCCACTTGGCTCACTTACTCCATGGGAAAGCTGATACGTCTCCGACTTATCAGTCAGTCGACTCCCTTCTTTATTTAGCACAGTAGTTTTCAACTCCAGTACTTGAGGGCCATCATCCTACAAAGTTTTCAGTTGTGCTCTTACACACATGCCTGAAATTTTCAACTTATTGCTAAGACCTTGATTAACTTGTTCAGGCATGTTTGTTTATGGTTGGAGCTAAGCTCTGCAGGGTGGTGTACTTTAACCCTCCTATTGTCTTAAGAAACTGCACCTTCCTTTTGTCCTTCGGGTCAATTTTGACCCATACTGAAAACTATATATAATGTATAAATTCTTGATTACTGTTTGTGGAGTGGAGGGGGGCGGGGCCGGGCCGGGCTGGAATGTTGCACGCCCGGTCCCCAATCGGCCTGATGGGGCGTGCGAGGGATAAAGGCGGCTGGTGACGACGGTTCGAGAGAGAGAGAGCAATCCCGGACATGTCCGTTGTGTGTTTGTTTATGCTTTTGTTTTAAGTTCTTCATTAAAATATTATTTATATTGACAAGCCGGTTCTCGCCTCCTCCTTGCCCATCCTAACCCACGTTACATTGGTGCCAAAACCCAGGAGGGAGGAGGGATGCCCATCGCAGAGTCCTCGACACTGCCGGGTGACGGAGTAGCCCGACCGCCCGGATGCGGGAAACGGCCGCCGTCCGCAGGGCGAGTGGGGACTGGATTACCGGACTGCCTGGAGCGAAGGAGCCGCTGCCAGGGGCAGATGAGTGCCCTGCCGTCCCCAGAGACGCGGAGGGGTCAAGGGAAGACCACCATCCGCGAGGGGAGGAGGGAAGAAACTCCCCGACTGCCCGGAGCGGTAGGGCCGCTGCCAGGGGCAGAGGATTGACTCGTCGCCAGGAAAGCGGAGGGGCGTTCTGTCTGCTGGGGGTCGGAGGTTGACTCCGGTTCGCCCGGAGATGAGCGGCTGTTGTCCGCCGGAGAGCGTGGAGGAGTGCTCGAGGACCACGCGATGGCTCATCAGAGAACCGGTGAGTGAGCCTTTTCTCTCTTTCCTCTCTCTCTTGCTCTTTCGCACCATGTTGTGCGTAATCACGCCCCGGTCCCGCCCTCCACCGTGCCACACTGTACAATGCCACAAAAGAACCCCTAGTGAAAATCTGTTTCCAAAGTAATAATAATGATTCCCCTATAATGATTGGGGAAAAGGGTTACAGTCTGAATGTTAATGAATTAACTTAGAATTAAAAAATAAATACAAATTGCAATAAATCCATTCCTTCCTACTAACGTCAAACAATCTGTTGCAGTGTTACAGGGGTTTAGGAAGGTGCTGTAACAGTTCTTTTCTGCCATCTAATGTTTTCAGGTGTTTGCTGGTGAGCCAGTCTTAATGCATTGTGCTACAAGAGTTTTCTCACTGAAACCCTCCTGCTCCCCAGCACCGCAGGTCTAGATCTGCTTCACAGGGATTGTATGTATGTCTAATTGTGCATTAGCAGCATGTTCTACATGCTCAACACAGCATTTATGTAAATGTTCTTAGCGGTAGCAAATCTTTCTGCTGTAGCAGCAGCATAAGCAGATCTACTCCACCAAGATCAATCCTACTTACTTGTCATATCCCTTTTGCCTGAACTAAAGGATACAACCTTATTGTAAAGTGAAGCTGTAAGAAATAAATGTTTTTCTTAAATCTGATTCCTTCTGCCTAATGTTTAAAACACAGATTGATATTTGGGGGGACTGGGGCAGTTGTCACAAGGGCTATACCTCAGTAACTTTGGACTAAAAGGTTTTAGTCCAATTACACTAATGTATATTTTTTTTCTAGCAGTGGTTTTGTATGTAGATTTAAAAAAACTAGTTTAAACCCCTCTTATTATTTTTCTTATTGTTATTATTGTACCCTTCAAATAAAATGTCAAATTCATCCTATTTTGTTCTAGCTGTTGGAAAAACAAGTGAACACAATAAAACCACATTATTAATTCAGAGATGTGTTAACTATATACAGTAATGTATTGTCTATAATGGTTGAACTGTGAACAATGATATTTTTCATAAATTTCAGAACAGTAAGTTTTCACATGACGTATATGTGTTAATTAATTTTTATACAATTCATTAAAATATCTGTTGATAAATTTATTTTTGTATGTTACTTTTTCCATTGTTATTTTGTGGATTGTTTTGTGTTCCATAATTATTTTTCAGTTTAAATTTAGCTGAAAATTCTATAATATTCACTGGAATAAAAAGTGTGACAAACAGCCCCAGTCTCCTCTTTATATTAAAGTAGTTTGATATATTTGATCTTTACCTTTTGTTCATGCTATCAGACAGTGACAGGCAAAAAATCAGCCCGCCTAAGATACAGAGTGCTGATCCTGCCCATCCGATGAACAGTGCGGCTCCCAATTCATACCTGAGGAAAACAGGACATGAAATAACTAACCTCAGCCCCTTGATCATTACAGTCATCCTTATAGCACTTGTGTAAATGTTTTTGGAGAAAAAAAATCATACTTTTGTTCAACAAAAAAGGGGTCAAAAAACTCTGATGTGATTCTGTGAGCGTACAGGGAGCAGGCGCTGAGAGAACACAGACCTATCACAGATAAACATGATGAACACAATAAAGAATTACAAAGTAGATTATAGTAATTTTATGAATAATTAACAACACATATGTCCAACTGTAGAGAACTAGTGTTCTTTATAAGACACAGAGAAAGATAGGTGTAAATAAAAATAAAAATAAACAAGAAAAAAAAATACTCACCAGTAATAATAAAGTTGAGTCCAGCAAAGCAGACGATTCTGGCTTTGGTTTGATCAAGTCCTCCAATTTTTGTACATTTCATGCCAATCAGAGCAAAAATAGATCCAAAGAAACCAAGACAAACAGATGAAATCATTAAACCCCGACACACCTGGATATAACCTGAGAAACAAGAGAAAACATAAAAACACAAAATACTTTATAATCATTCAATAAATCTATCTATCTGTCTGTCTTCGTGTCTGTCTGTCCATCCATATATGGATAAAAATATATATTTACATATTTTATCCATACAACATATGAAAAGATTCAGTTCACATGAATCACTTTGAATTGAAAATGTTATTGAATAAAATTTTATTTGAAAGTTCATGAAACTTATTTAATTACAAGCCTTTTCAATAGTTCTTTAAGTAAGAACAGGCTCTTTCTCTGATTATGTATGTTTGTCCTTGAATCATGCTCTAGAAATTTGGTATCCATGCACATCATGGCAGACTGGCCTTCTAGCTGTTCTCTGGGCAAATATTAGCTTGCTAGTTAAAACCCAAAAGAAACTAAATGTTGGAAAACAGCCTGGAGATAAAAGCCATCTAATTTATTGCCCTTAGCTTCCTGAAAAGTGCTAAATATTGACATGTTGGAAGGTAAAGAGTCATTTCACTGCTTTAAGATATTAGAGTAATTATAAACATTATATATACAACAGTTAGTTCCAGTCCTCGAATTTGAATTGATGAGAGACGTTCTATGAGTCAATTTCTACTTATGGTCTGACACCATCAGCACTCACTGTTTGACTCCGCTTGTGTGTGTGTGCTGTTCTAAACTAAAGTGTAAGAGCAGTGTATATGTTCTAAGAGCTATGTCTCTCTTTACATAAAATGTATTGACATTACATATTTTAGACAGCAGTTAGCAGCAAAAGACAATTTTTGTGTGTAATATAAGCCAGGTGATGTGAAATGAGTCAGCGTCAGTCAGTGTTTTCTTCCATCAGCACTAAGTGATCACTCGTTTTACTACTACACTACTTAAGCTAGGAAATAGCTTTAAATGGCTTTAAACTAACAACTTCAGCATTAAGGCGCATTACAGCTGAGAGACACAGCAGACTGATTAATTACACAAACTCAAGGCGCTTACCTCTTACCGGAGTTTCCACACTGGAGAGGACATAATGTTCAAAATGGCGGAGGAGATTGCTGTTTCTATAGTGAATGACTCTTGAGCACCAGCTACAGCTAAATAGGGAGGAATACCTCTGCTTAGACGACTATTTTTCCACTGAGAAAATAGGATGAATTTGAACTAAATGACATTTCTTCAGAAAGCTGACTAACACACTACAGCATCTCTGCTTGGGAGTTTTTACCTGTGATTACCTACGGTACTTGGCCTATGGGCGAATCACAGCAGTGCTGATGTAGGGCCTTATCCCGGGCTGGACTGGTAATCTGGCCTACCTGCATTTTCACGGTTGGCTGATGCACTTTGGGGCCGATCAGGGGTGGAATGGCCTTCGGGGGAACCAAGCGGGCTGGTGGGTCGGCCGCGAAATGTGCCTCATGGGCCGCGATAAGCAAAAATGAGCCACCACTTAATGCAGAAAGGACCACAAAATGTCACCGCGATATGCATAAAAGGACAGCGAAACTTATTTTGCATCCCCTAGGTCCCCGTGGTGGTGCGGTTACTCACCTCAATCTGGGTGGCGGTGGACTAGTCTCAGTTGCCTCCACTTCTGAGACCGTCAATCTGCGCATCTTATCACGTGGCTCATTGTGCATGACACCACGGAGACTCCGCATGTGGAGGCTCATGCTACCCTCCGCGATCCACGCACAACTAACCACGCGCCCCATTGAGAGCGAGAGCCACTAACATCAACCACGAGGAGGTTACCCCATGTGACTCTACCCTCCCTAACAACTGGGCCAATTTAGTTGCTTAGGAGACCTGGCTGGAGTCACTCAGTTCACCCTCTATTCAAACTCAAATTAAGATGACAGTCCCAAGGGTACATTCAGAATTTGAAAAAAAAAGCTTTTTCATTTTATGCTCCTTGGGCATGGAATGAATTGCAAAATGTGATCAATTTAAATATACTTCCCACTTTGAGCAATTTTAAAGATCTTTTACAAACAGTTTTAACAGAAAATTGTAATTGTTTTTATTGATCTGACTGTGTAAATATCTTATACATATCTAATATCAAATATGGTACAACAGCAACCTTCTTGGGTGTGGAAGAAAGCAAAACTTCACCAAGGGAAATGTTGACTCCAGTTGACTGAATATTCAAGAAGATATTAGGAAAGAACTGTGGAGTCCTGGAAGTTTTATGGACATATGATACTAAACTCAAAATGAGCTCAGAATGTCCTGAGTAAGAAAGGCAAGGTGATGACAAGAGCTATACCTTCCCCACAGTCAAACATGGAGGCGGGTCAGTCCTGTTATGGGGGTGTTTTGCGGCTGCAGGAGATGGATATCTTGACTATGTGACTGACGGCATGGATTCTTTCTGTTATGAGGCCATTTTGACAAAAATGTGATGCCTTCAGTGTGTAAACTGAAGCTTTGTGATCACTGGACTTTCCAGCAAGACAGTAACACCAAGGATACATCAAAGTTGTCCAAAATCTGGTTCAGGGATGGGTCGTGGAATGTCCTTGAATGGCCCTTTCTGTCCATCATTAAAGTCATATTAAAAATATTTGTTTGGATTTCAAGGAAGCAGTGGGAGCAGAGAAACTAAAGAATGTCAATGAACTTTAAGCTTTTGCTCATGAGAAATGTGTACAATTCCAAGAGTGGTGTCCGAAGCCTGACAACACTTACCTGAAACATTTATTTGCTGTTATTAAGGGTAAATTATGCTCCACAAATGATTGACTTTGGGGGTTATATATTTTTTACAAGACATTTGTGGAGAGAATGTTATTTTTTTTTATTTAAAAATTTGGGTAAACTGAACTCTTTGTTATCAAAATCACTCAAATGTGTATTAAAAACTTGGAGGCAAGGACGTGGTTGAGCGTTCATCTGGAAATCTTTGCAGTTGGAGACACCTGTGGAATCAGTCACACGTTTTCTAAGCGAACGTGTTTTTGTGTGAAGAATAAAATTACCTTTGAGTTGGATTCACCATCTCCCGCTTCCTCATTCCTCTAACCTATTACACTCACTTCGACAGTTTACTGAGGTTTTAGTTTGTGTTTTAATTCACATCACCAGGGCGTATTGCTGTTCAGGGGTGTTGAATAATATTTATTGCAACTGTATGTATATATATATATATATATATATATATATATATATATATATATATATATATACATATAATTTTTATAACTACTTTAATATCTTGAAGCAGTTACCTGGTATTTATATAAAAACAATTATTGCATAATATGAATGAGTCAAGTGTCATTGGTTCACACCATGAATATTATTTCTAGGAACAATAATCTCAATAAAGCTAAGTAAACACACAATATATATTATTATTATTATTATTATTATTATTAGGACTGTCAATTTAACGTGTGATAAATTGTAAAACATGTTCAGAACAGTAATACTATTAATCATGCGCCTGACTGTACAAGAATAAAAGTTTTCCTTCCAATGGAGTTAGTCTGAAGGACCGACTTTATGTTTGTGCAAGCAGCAGTCAGCAAGGGGCAGCCAGTACAACTCCAATTTAAACATCTCGCCACTACAATACGGGAAGTCTTCATTTTGGCCAAATTACAACACGTCCAGGCTAATATGGGACATTTGGCAACCATAAGGCTGGTCGGAGCAGCAGGTTTGATTTGATTTGGTTTTTTATTTGATTTGATATTTGATTATTATAATTATAAATATACACTAAGGGTAAAAAGTTTTGAAACACTTGACTGAAATTTTCCTCATGATCTTAAAAATCTTTTGATCTGAAGGCATAGATTTAAATGTTTGAAATTAGTTTTGTAGACAAAAATATAATTGTGCAACTATATTAATTTATTTCAGTATAAAACAAACATTTTATTTAAGAAGTAGTTTTAGAAATTGATGACTTGGACCAAATAATAAAGAAAAGCAGCCAATGAGTGCCCAACATTGATGGGAACTCCTTCAATACTGTTTAAAAAGCAACCCAAGATGTCAAGAGTACATGTCTGTAAATTCTAGGCAAAGGGTGACTTCTTTGAAGATGCTAAAATATAACAGAGTTTTTATTTATTTGGGATTTTGTTTAGTAACAACATATTTCCATAGTTTTGATGATTTTACTATTATCATTAAATGTGAAGATTTTTTTAAATAAATAATGAGTGTGTTTCAAAACTTTTGACCTGTAGTATATATATAGAGAGAGAGAGAGAGAGAGAGAGAGAGAGAGAGAGAGATTCAAATGTAACATCAAAACACACAAATGTAACCAATTAGTAAAATTAAAATTAATTTGGACAATATTGAAGGAAAAATAAACTAAGTCAGATGTGTCAAAACTTTTGACTATTGGTGTACGTATAAACATACAAGCAGTATGAGAAAAAAAACATCATGTCTGACCGTCCAGAGCGAGCATTGAAGGGAAATCTTTGCAGTTGGAGACACCAGTGGAATCAGTCACACATGTTTTCCACAGGTTGGACCAGAATGTTGCCGTGGTGATCACTGTGCCATCAATTGAAGACACCTTCCAGTAGTCTGTAGGTAAAGTGGAGGACACCAGCACCCAGCCAGAGGTAGTGAGTATAAATGCCAGGATCTCTCTCACCATGTTGCTCGCCATGTCCTCAGAAGTTCTCCAGCCAAACCTGAGCTTGAGTAGGACCTCCACAACGTGCTTCTCTGGGTTTAGTGAGTGAATTTGATGACATGGTTAATTTATTCTCATTGAACTCTGCACAGGAGGGAGTGCCAGACTCAATGACTTGAGCAGAATATTGAATGCAGCCAGAGAAGGAGGCAGAGAGGCTGAAGCTGAGAAACATCAGTACTTTACAAGTACCCAGGAATATTTTGACCTTTTCAAGACATTGAATGTCCTTTAATTCATGTTCAGCTTCTAGAAATTAAACTTCACAGAGGAATGGGAAAATTAAATGATGGACAATGTCTCTAACAGCTTTATTAAATTAATTATTGTATATATTTCTATTTGTTTAAAGGTACACCCTGTATTGTTTTTCTCAGAAAAAAAGTTTTACTACTAAAGAAAAGAATAGTCCTTTTGAAACGTGCATAAAATCATGAGCACTCACATGAGATGAGGACTCTAGTATATCAGTAATATTATAAAAGCTGTTTTATTCTACATGGAGAGGGTCCACACATGGCAATGTTTTAATCACATGACCATCTGAATACTACTACTAGATACATAATCTCAGTAAACATCTTGTCATTGGACACTTTCACTCTTGGATTAAATGAATCATGGCTGATTGTAAATAGTGAATTTCTACAATGGCATCTGTAACTGAAAACTGTTGACTTTGAATGATGCTGCATCCAGGACACTAGGTGTCACTGTAAGTACAAGATGACAAAAACAAAATATTACTGCACTGTAAATATAAGGCAAAGTACATAAAGTGCTTTAAATTCGGACCTCCAAGACTTATGACATCAACAACAAAACTAATGTCACTTGATACATGCACTTATTTGAAAACCATGAATAAAACTATGCAAGATATAAGAAAATGCGACCCAGGCTAAATTAAATACAGTTTACGTTTTTTACTTGGGTCGCCACTTGATGTCCAATGTTCCACTCATTTATTATGGATGGTTGCAATGCAAAGCCTTAAAAGATGTGTGACAAAGTTTACCCCTTGCAGGACCGAGGTTAATAATGATTCTAAGAATTAGGTTACTTATTTAGAGTTTGCCATTTCTCTAGTAATGACCTAAAAAGGTCGCGTGTTTGACCTCACCACCACCAGTGCAGTTTAAGAATTAATTTTCCTTTGTTGTGGAAAAATGCTTTCCACAACAGATTACAGGGTACATTTCTACAGGGCTGCAAGGCTTTAATTTTTTTGGTCATTTTGCAAAACCGACAGAAATCAGTTTCATCATTCTTTGGGTTTTTCATAATAGTTAAATATTTACATTTGATTTTTGAGGTTAGCTAAATATGTCAACTTATATTTGTCAAAGCAGCAAGTGTGAACAAACCTGTCAGGGGTTGACAAGGCTTTGACTGAACAGTCTTTTTTGTTTTGGTTAAGGTTGATGTTCTCTAGAAACCAGCATGAGCAGAATTTAATTAGATGTAAATGCGCTGTGTTAAGAGATCACAAACAAACCTGGAGAATTAATTTTAGATGGGGAGATTTTCAACTGTGAGGTCAGAGGTCATTCTCCCCTCAGAAGATAGAACTGAACACTGTGTAGAAGAAAAGCCTTGTCTGACACTCACATTTCTTTCTTTATGTCCAGTCTTCTTTGCAAACCAGGAAAGATGTTTTTTTGCCACTGCACATTCATTTGTCACAATGTTCATTCTAGTCTTTGGAGAGGGTCCACAATGTGCAGTCAGTTGCAAGCTGAAAGAAACTGATCTTTTCATTTGTGCAAAATTTGAAAATATAATTTAAGTGTTTTGTTGTCACTGTAAATGTTCATTTTCTGATGTACACAGAGGTAGAATAAATCAGACTTTGCTGGTCACTATCAGACAAATACTTACAAAGCACTTTTTTTCATAATGACATCACTTAAATTGTCGTTTTTACGGCCGTTTTATTGTTATTGGGTTGACAGTGTTACATTGTCATGGCAACAAAGTTGCGAAGGTGGCTATAACTTTTCACAGAAAAGGTTAATAAGTTATTTTATTACTCCAAAAACATATTGTTTACATCTTGTGGCTATACTTTTGAAAAAGTGAACATTTTAATGTTTACGAATTGGCCCCCATTCACTTTTATTGTAAGTGCCTCACTGGAACCCAGATGTCCGGAGCATGGTGTCTGGATCCCTTATTTTTGTCGCCTGGTCGCCTGGTTTTTGCCTCGCAATGTATGCTCAGGTTTTGTTTAGTGTGAGAATGCGTGGCATCGCTTTGTTTGGCATTACTACACATTCTCTCATCTTGTTTATCGGTTGGTATGAGTGAATTTTGCCTTATTGTTTTGGCGATGTGTGTTCATGCCATTCGGATGTTTTGTTGTCTTGTGAAAGCATGTGGCTTTGCTTTGTTTCTGTATCACTGAGTGTCTCTTTGTCTGACGTCATACCCCGCCTCCTTGTTTGCCCATTATCCGTTTATTGGTCTCACCTGCCCTGTCTCATTAACCTGTTGATTTCTCTTCCTATTTTAGTCTCCTTGTGTGTGCTGTCCAGTACCAGTTTGTCTTGTGTGTAGTCCAGTCAGATAATCAGCCTTGCTTCCTGTCTCGTCTCGGTCCTGTATCCTGTGCCATGTTTTCCCCCTCGTGGGATTTTTGGTTTGTTTTTTGCCCTTTTTGTTATATATTTTTTCACTCTGCATTTGGGTCCTGAGACTCTCATTCCTACACTCTGATCATGACAGAGACAAGTTGAAATTTTATTTTGTGGTTGTGACAGGGTGGAGGGCGGGGCCAGGTCATGATTATACACACCCGGTCCCTTATCAGGCTAATTAAGCCTCTGAGAGGGATAAAGGCCGACTGCGGAAGGTGGTGCAATGAGAGAGAGATAGTTTACGGTCAGCTGAACGTCATGTGTGTGTTTGTTTCGTTGGTTTAAGTTTCTCATTAAACTACTATTTATATTGTCAAGCTGGTTCTTGCCTCCTCCTTGCCTGTCTAAATCCCTTTACACTGGTGCCGAAGACCCGGGAAGGAGGAGGGATATGCTGTAGTAGAGTTCTGGCCGCTACCATCCACCCAAATGGAGCAACTGGAGCCCGGCCACCTGGAAGCGGAGGAAGGTCCGCTGACCACGAGGGGAGAAGGGGCTCCTAACCGACTGCCAGGAGTGGTCAGGGCCGCTGCCAGAGGCGAAAGAGTCCCCTACCAGCCACTGAAATGCAGCGGGGTCTGAGACCGCCGACCGCCAGCGGGGAGTGGCTCGCTGCCGACCGCCTGGAGTGGGAGAACCGCTGCCAGGGGCGGGGGAGACTCCTACTGTTCCCTGAGAATGCGGTGGGGCGTTCCGTCCGCCAGGGGCTGGAGGACTGCCTCCGATCCGCTCGGGGAGGCACGGCTGTCATCCATTAGAGGGTGGAGAGGTGGCCGAGGACCAAGATACGGCGTATCGGAGAACTGGCGAGTAAGTTTTTTATTTATTTTTTATCTCTCTCTCCTCTCTCTTTCTCTCACTGCCGCTCCGCATTGGCCATTTCTCCTTCTTTTAAAAAAAATTTTTTTTTAGGGGGTACTACACTGTTACAGGAAGTACCCCCCATTTATTTATTTCTGTTTCCCTCCCCTTGTCCCCTCCCTCATCCAGGTAGACGGGGATGACCTGCCAGCAGACAGGGCAGACAGGGCAGAAGGCACGCCCCTCCCCAGGAAAAGGGGGGGGTGTACGTCATGCCGGGGGCTCCCCAGCCTGAGAGAACGAGGGAGGAATGCGACTGGGTGGAGGGTGGCATGGGTCATGATTATACACACCCGGTCCCTTATCAGGCTAATTAAGCATCCGAGAGGGATAAAGGCCGACTGTGGAAGGTGGTCCATCGAGAGAGATCGTTTATGGTCAGCTAACCGTCATGTGTGTGTTTGTGTCGTTGGTTTAAGTTTCACATTAAACTACTATTTATATTGTCAAGTTGGTTCTCGCCTATTCCTTGCCCGTCTTTATCCCTTTACAGTGGTAATCAACATTATGCCACAAATGCTGTTGATTAGTATTGAACCCAGAATTATCCTTTAAATGTTAGAGGCAGAATTTAATTGAAAATTTTAGGTTCCATTGTTGTGGATTTTGTGTTAAAATGTGTACCTGAAATTTTAAGCTCTGAAAAATGATATCATTATATTACAAGCAATATTACACTTTGATAAGTGATCAAAAGAGCTAAATTTGATGGCATACAATGTTTTGAGGGACAGATTAATTTTTCCAGAATACAATTGACTGAAGGTCAGAGGGCCGAGTGCCAAGGCATTTGCTGCTTAGCTGCAAACAATGAAAATAATCCATGAACTAAATTAACATTTATACAAAAATAACATATGGAAAAACACAAACAGCTTTGGTTAAAAACTATTTATTTTTCAAAATATATTTTTATTGCAATTATTTGTTTTTAAATATAAATAACTGAAATGTAAATATACAATAGATATTAAAATTGTTTAATAAAAGTTATGAATACATTAATGAGAGGGAAAGGATAGGGAGGAATTATTTCCACTGACCCACTCAGTCATTATCCGGGGGTTTCTGGAGAGGGATTGAGTGAGGGAGCAACAACAGGCCAAGCTAGGCACTGGAGGGCCTTACAGTTTCTATGTAAAATCCAGGGCTGATTTCTTTTCCCCGTCCGCCCCTGCCTGTATCCCAGCCAACCAACCAACATTGCAGTCTAGAGGACTGAACTCCTTAGCCTGGGGTCTGATAGCAGAGTGGTGCAACCTGAGCTAAATCTAATCTAAATTAAATGTCAAGCACCTCAGAGCGCGGCGGCAATTAGTTTAAAAAAATGTATTTTGGTCGCCGAAGATGCGCATGAAAACGTGTTTAGCGGGAGACGCTGAGAAAACAGTCCACGGTTGCCAACCATTGTTGCCCCGTGCGGAAAGGTTTCCACCCCATTTACCTAGTAGAACACTCCAGAGCGAGCAAGTCCTGACCCGAAGAAAAGCAAACCTGAGGAAAAATGGGCTTTATGTAACTGAAAGATATTCCATCTCAAATTCCAAGCTTTATGATGTCGCAAAGGGGCAGGGATTCCAAATTAGGTTACAGCTATGACGCCATAGTAGAAGTGGTGCACAAATAAGTGTGCACATGTGAGCATGGTTGGTATAAGAGGTTAAGGATTTATTTATAGGATTAAAGCAATATTCCAGGTTCAATACAAGTTAAGCTCAATCAATAGCGTTGTAGCATATTGTTGATTACCACAAACATTTATTTCAACGCATCCCTTGTTTATTCACAAAAAAATAAAAAAGAGGTTACAGAACATGGCACTTACAATGGAAGTGAATAGGGTCGGTGCATACATATGAGGAGCCGTGTAGGCCATACTTGCTGAAAAGCTTCTTACAAACACTAGTGAAATTAAGATATTGATACAAAATGAGTGAAATTAATTCATATATATTATTGAAAATCTTACAAATTTTGCCAAGTGGAGAAATGTCATGTTCTTTAACTCTAGTCATAAATTGGATGTGGCATTTAAGACCAGAGTTTTACCACACCGGACTTTTGTGACACCTGCTTTCCGGCACTCTCGTGTTAGAGACGTGAGAAGAGACGTTGTGCAAGAGAGCTCCCTGTTTTGTTCATTGTTTGAGAATGACTTGTGCAAATATCAAATTTCACACAAAATACTTGCATTAAATATGTGTTAAGAGGAGTTATATGTTGGAATTGAGTGTTTGTTGTGGATAATTTTTGAAGGATGCACATGGTTTGCATGTGTGGAGTTTGACCACATTCTATGCACATTCTATTCTATGTGAGAATTGGGTATGTAAATTTAGTATTAATAATATCTTATTTAATGATTTTCAGCACAGAGTGTTTTCCAGTTTAGTGAATATGTGTAATATGTGTTTCTGTATATTCTGTATAGTGTTCTTAAAGCCTGTTTAATAATGCATGAAATGCTTTGAGTGATTTAAGCATGTGTTAAATGCACAAAATACCATGAGTATTTAAGCAAACGCTTAAATGCATAAAATGCTGTATGATATAAGTATGTATTAAGATGATGTATGCTGAAGTCTATGGGTAAGCTAATTCCCTGTTTTTTCTTTGATTTGGACATTAGCCTTTACCATTGTATCTCGTTTAATTTCCGTATTCCATTTATTTATTCCTTTTTTCTTTTATCTATGTATAATATGGCCCCATCAACTGCTGTTTTTTCCCCTTTTTAATAAACAGTCGTCAGAATAAAACAGGATAAAAATCCTGTGGTGATTAATTTCAAATCACCGGCTACACAAACTCAAATTAAATTCTACATTGATATAAATATTAGTGAAATGTATTTATATGCATTATTAAAAATCTTACAAACACTAGTGAAATTACTACATTGATATAACAGTGAAATTTATTCATTATTGCCGCCACCACCTTGTGCCGCAAACTCCACAAGATGAATCTGCCACTGCATATGCCTCACATAAGTTCTATAAGAGCCAGTTTCACAGGTTGATGAAAGACGATTTCAGTAGTTGATGAGAGCTAATTTCACTGGAAAAGAAAGCCATGTGCCCACTTCCTGTTGAATTCGGTGCGTGTAGTGCAGGGAGTCGAAGTTAGCTGATCGGCATTTTCCTGTTAGCCCCTGCTGTGCTACCCTAATTCCCTAGCAACCACCCAGAACACCCTGCTGTTGATGCTAGTAAAACCTGTAAGTGGTTTTATTTAACATGTAGGCTACAATATTTCTTTTTTGTGAATACACTTTTAAAAATGTTTGAACAGTATATTAATGTTTATGGACTGGCCCCTTTCACGTCCATAAGATTTTTGCCTAAATGAGGAACGATTCAAAATTATTTTCTATGGTAATCCACATTTTGCTTTGGAAATAGCTTAACTAATATTGAATCTGAAATATCTGTTTAATTTTATAGTCTATTCTGCGACCGAGATGATGCTGGCAGAGGTCAGTGATGTGTGCCTCACAGTCTGGCTGGAGGCTGATGGCAGTTCATTTCTGGTTAATTTCATCCTAAGACCGAGGTTCAGCCAGTGGACAGTAATCCCTTGTTGTTCGGTTGAAGTTGGCAACAGTTCATCCTCTGAGAAGTCCATCGTTAATAGTTTGAAGTGATGCAGATAGTGATCTTCAAAGTGCTTCTCACTGTCTGGTCAGCACAGGCTGCAGTTAGTGTTCATCTCTCAGGAACACATAGCGGTAAGAGTGAGACATCAGGCTGGACTGAAGCTGGATCTGGCATTACTTTGTACTTAAGTGTGTTTAATGCACTTTTGGATGGGAGAGACCGTGTCAAAACATAAGGCTTGTGTCCCAGTTTTTTATCAAGTCTCTGGTCACCCAGTGCAGCATGCTAGTTGTAATATATTTTAATAATCTATAAAATAAAGTTCCTTTATTGCCTTGGGAAGTTTTTGGTCTGTTCTTCGTAAGCTCTGAAGTACTGCCAGTGCTCATGTCCTCATTGAAGAGGTTTAGTGTGTACTTTTCTTCATTGTTGAAATACTTTTTTCTATCCAACCTCAATATTCAGAATCAGCTTTAAGCTAGTTATGTTGATTTCAACTAAAAGTGTAACACTGACTCTGTGGTGCTATCAAAGCATTGAGCTGCCCATCTAGTCTGACAGCAACATTGACGCAACCATGGAACAGATGAGGGTGTTCATAATTTTTGGAGATAAGAGCTTATTCATAGTTGCAAAATCCATCATTTTTGACAGGAAAGTAAACAAGGCTGTGACAGATAGACTTATGGTCTCTTCAGTGGTGTTTTGCATCTTTATGCCCAATTATTATTTTTTTATATAGAAGATGTGACAAATTAGATGTGATTTCAGGAGCGTTGTACAACTTCAAACAGCAATCTATTTATCCCTTAGAGCCTCATTTTCATTATAAAAAAAACTAAAGGTAGCACTGCTGTGAATAAAGTCTATTCCATCACTAAAATCCTGAAGAAGACAAGCTTTAGTAAGTGACAGACAATAACCCACTGATTAGCTTTAACAGACTCTTGGTAACAAACAATTTAGGCAACTTTTTCCAAGTTCTCCAGGATTATATTTTCAGCCTTTGGAACAAGACTGTAGGCAATTGAAAGAAATCCACACACACACAAAAAACATACGACAAATAGTAGCTCTCTGTTGTATGAAACAAAGTACATCCATTCTTTTTAAGAATAAATATGCAGAATAATGGACATTATAACGAGTTAATTAAGAAAACAGAGGATTTGTTTTATTCTGTTACATTGTATTAAAGTATTGATATAAAGAAACTTTTATCACATTCATGAGGAAGCCTCGAGACAAATCTTCCAGGACTCTATTCTCATCAGGACATGTACAGTTTCTTTCATGTTAAGCATTTACTCACTAGACAGTTTGACATTCTCATGTGTACTATATATGATTCTGCACAAACTGTATGTCGTTCTTTTTCTGCCACGTGTTTTATGGTAGATTTGAGTTTTTAAATAAGCATCCTCGTTTACTCATTAGACCCTTGTGAAGATCCATTTGAAACACTGAAACATTCTAAAGATCCAAAGAAGTAAAGCCACCTCAACGAAGGGCAAATGTCTTAGATGTTTAAAGTGAGTTAAAATGTTTTGAGGAAAAATAACCATGAGAAAATTTTAAAACTGAACATAAAATATATTTTCACAAATGTGATGAGCCATTAAAGGCCATTTGAGTCTAGCTGTCCACTGTTTTCAACTGAGACTTTAATACACCATTTCAATTTGAAGAACAATTTTGACGTTTTTTTTTTTTTTTTTTTTAATTATTATTATTATTTTAAAAGAAATCTGCAGCTTTGTTTCTTCTCATGAGAGCTGGCGATGAGGTCTTCAAAACTCCAGACTTTGGTGTCCTCTTGGGGTCAAACGGCACACGCGACTGACCGGCAGGACTCGCCAGTGAGCTTTGGTCCATTTTCCTGAACTCTTAACATTTAGAAAGGAGAGAGAGGACAGACTTTAGACAAGACCATATTCCTTTATACTGTGGTGCTTGGTGGGCAACCTTACTAACAGATTTCCTTTTAATATTCTTTAACAAAAACTGAAACGGATTCGATTTTACTTGTGCATGTATTCATTCGGCAGAAGCAACTGCATGTATTTAAGGTATGCATTAACTTAGTCTGCCTGACATGGAAACCCATGACTCTGTCTCAAATAAATCATGTCTGTTTTTCCTTCATTTGCTTCAAAGTTTTATCAACGACCAGCTCATTTTCTCAATAGAATGTACACATACCCATCGTTTTATTATTCTTGAGTCCGAAAGTGACCTTCTTTGATTCTGACATTGAAGTCTGCAAAAACTGCAAATAAATAAAGAACATTTAAAAACTATTATACACAAGACACTATGCAGTCATATAAAACACTTGTGTAATGTTTTGTGACAAGGGCCTTACAACATCACTGCTTTCTCGACTTAATGAAAGTTCATCCAAAAATGAAAATTCTCGTCACCTTTATATTTTACGTTTATCTTTCCTCCGTGGAACAAAAATCGAGATATTTTGATGGAAATATGAGGTGTTTTTACCAATACTACACAAATCAATGAAATCCAGTCTTTTAAGCTCCAAAAAGGACATAAAGGCAGCATAAAGGAAATCTATACAACTGTACTCATGCTCTGTGTATTTTTAAGCACTAGGAACTGTGATTGTGTTTCATGATCATGGCTCAAACTAGGCATATGGCAGGATTTATAGTGAAAAAGGAGTACTATCTTTGGTCTGTTTTCACCCAAAACTGATCGCATCACTTCAGAAGACATGAATTAAACCATTGGAGTTTATGCATTTCCCTTATGCTGATTTAATGTGCTATTTGAAGCTTGGAGATCAAAGACCCCATAGACTTGTATTGCATGAATTTATTCACATCATATCTCCATTAAAATTGTTTATGTTAAGGGGAAGTCATACAAGCATGAAATGGCATAATGGTACATAAATGATGAGGATTATAATTTTTGAGTGAACTATTCCTTTAAGCTAATGACATAATGATGCCACCACCGTTATCTTTATGATAAATACAATGAGTTCAGTATGTATACAGGCTGCTGTGTGCTTAGTACCTGTTTTCTAGACACAGGTGTGCTGAATCCTGCAGCTTTACAGAAGAGGGGAGTGGGAGTTTTCTTCTGACAAAACACAAACCCTTTATTTTTCTTGTTTTCAGGGAGTGAAGACTCTTGTGCCTCCTAAGAAAAAAAGAAAAATATATTTCAGTAACATTGATGGTTTAACTGCTCCCTTCCCTTGCCTGCTGTTCACAAGTCAATTGTGCAGAATTTAGTTCAACTAGGGTGCTTGGAGTAAAACCAAAACCACAGAATTTGCCATAGTTTTACTACAATAACTATATTTTAAACTCATGATATTTGTGGTAAAACCAAATTATATAGGAAAATCAAAACTACAGTAAAAATTAATTATTCATTTTAAATAATTCTGGGGGAAAAATGTCCTATTTTTGCTATAGTAACCCCTTGGTTCATTTGTGGTACATGTACCGTCTTTTTTAAAAACTTTGTTCTTGCTACATCAGTGTTACTATTCTGAATCCATGGTACTTGAGCCACAAATTAATCATGGTGTTACTACAGTAAAAGAATTGTTTTTTTTCTTCATAAAATAATGATTTTTATTTGGTTTTCCTGTATTATTAAATGTTTTTACTACAAATTTCATAGTTGAAATATGGTTACTGAAGTAAAACCATGGTCTATTTTCGTACGGGATGGATAAAGCTATGGCTGGAGTGCATAAAACGTATTGCCAAGAAATGCAAAACTATTGCGAGGGAATGCAAACGTTATTGTAAGAGAGTGCAAATTATTGTGGGGGACTGCAAAACAACAATATTTTAATACTAAAAATAATTGATAAAAATGAATAGAAATGTTGATTTCGTCGCAGTGAAGTGTTACGGTGACTGTGAGGGAGCTTAGAGAAGGATTTGATCCGGAGGCAGGGTCTGATGATCGCACTCGTTCCAGCATGAAACCATGGTGACTGCTGTAAAACCAAGGTTGAAACTAAGGTTGAATTGTTTAAGAACATGCAGCACTACATTTAGCTTAAAAAGGGCACCCAATACCAACATGAAAACATCATCCAATGGTGAAGTACGGTTGAGGGAGCATCATGATTTGGGACTGCTTTGCTGCTTCGGGGCCTGGACCGCTTTCAATTATTATTGAGGGAAAAATGAATTCCCAAGTTTATCAAAACATCCTACAGGATATTTTCAAGGTTATTGCTCCAGCTGAAGCTCAGCAGAAGAATGACTCTATACATTGAAGCAAAAAGGGAAAATCCATCTTTTGGAGTGGCCCAATCACAGCCCACACCTTAATCCAATAGAGATGCCGTGGAATGACCTCAAAGTTAAAAACCAAGATTATTTTTTCAAAGGTAAAGTTAAGGTTAGGTTTAGGAGTAGAGGTTAATATAGTGTTTGTAGGACTCAAAAATATTATTGAAATAATATCTTCCACTATTTGCACTGAGGTGTAAATAGCATATACCATTATTAACATCAGGGTGCAAATAGCATCTGCCTATTTAGAATCAACATTTCTCTTGACTCATCTGCCATGTTGAATGATTTTTTCCTGTCAGCTTGTCAAAATTCCTTATTTGTGAAGTACACATGAAATATTGCCTTAATATTTGGCCAGAAGAATGTATCTTGGAGGGAAATGCCTTTTCATCAGAACCATGTCTATGATGATGGCACTTTCCACCTATAAAAAAAAAAACCGTCTTTCTTCTGCGCTAGCCTCTATACTCCTCTAGCTACTGTTGGAATAGGTAGTGCAATACTGCAGGAATTGCTGACTTTTTAGTGTTTCTAGACTTTCTGACTAAGGTTTAAGTAACCTTTAACTCTTGAATTGAAAGTCACGTCTTGCCATGATTTTAAGCTCGATTACACTTCCTAGTGCTTGACACATGCACAGTGTGCTAGATGGCACTATAGGAAGTGTAATCAAGTTTGAAATCATTATCGGCAATGAGACTGCTGATGTCAAGATTTATAGTGAAAAAGGAGATGCATTTTGGTCTGTTCTCACCCCAAACCGATTAGATCTCTTCAGAAGACATTGATTAAAACACTGGAGTCACATGGATAATTTTCATGCTGCCTTTATGTGCTTTTAGGAGCTTAAAAATTTGCACGTGCCAATGGTGGATCAAACAATAATTTGCAGACCCCTGCGGTACCAACCCCAGTTACAGACCCTTGGGCTAACGGATAAATGAAGCGTGGAAAAACTCACACTGATGATGTTCAATGTCTTCATATTCGTCTTCTTTGTGTGTTTGTTCATCACCTTCCTCTTCATCCCCGGTTTGATCTGGTCAGCAGGGTTTGAGTCTCCGTTCAACTCCACACCTGCTGCTTTCGGCTTCCTCTTCGTTTGTCTCAGTTTTCCTGCAGCTATGTCTGCATGTTCAATTCTGTCTGGATCGGTTTGTAAATTTTCAGTATGAATGCTCTCCGGCTCATCTGAGACAACACCTTTCTTTTTGTTTTTCT
The DNA here is from genome assembly GCA_032164185.1 of Moxostoma hubbsi. Taxonomy (NCBI): domain Eukaryota; kingdom Metazoa; phylum Chordata; class Actinopteri; order Cypriniformes; family Catostomidae; genus Moxostoma; species Moxostoma hubbsi. Next base: position 35,919,985 of record JAVLUX010000011.1, read on the forward strand.
TTTTCTGTGTTTTTCGTGATGGGTCTAATTTGCCGTTTACTGAATCGGGCTGATATTTAGCATCTGCCTCTGACTGTTCATTAGTGGAGATGTTTTTCAGCTTCCTCTTCTTTTTTGTAGGTTTAGCTGCAGAAATGTTTGTTGTCGTTTCCACCACGCTGGATGCTTCTTCAGGTGCCTTGTCTGAGATGGTGTCTTCCGTGACCATCTCTGTTTCTGCGCAGTCAGCCTCCTTTACTTCATCAGTGTCTTTAGGCTTTTTCTTCAGTTTTCTCTTGTTCTTCAGTGGTACTGGAGGAATGAATTCAGCCGTCTCTAAACAGTCAACTACTTTCTCTGATGTCACCTCATCTGTTCTGGAAGTTGTTTTCTTCAGTTTTTTCTTCAGCAGTTTCAGATCAAGAGCATCTGACTGTTTGTCAGTAGGTGTGACGCTTGAGTTAATGTTTGTGCAGTGGTTGTTTTCAATGTTAATTTCTGCATCCCGAGCATCCTGAAGTTCTCCTGCCTTTTGTTTCTTGTGCTTCCTCTTTCTCGTTGTGGCACCAGCAGCATTTTCTGTGATGTTGGTCTGCTGGTCTCTATTGGTTGAAGTCATTGACTGTCTCTCAGCATTTGTGCTGCTCACTAGAGCTTCTCCTGTCATTTTCACCTCCGTTACATCTGAAAGCGCCTCAGGAAGGTCTGTAGAAGTTTCTGTCTGTTTGTTCTCTGTGATGTCTTCTGTAGACGTGATCTCTACACATGTCTGAGTCTCCTCTGCTCTGGTTTTGTCTGTGTCTTTCAGTTGATCTTCTGTGGTCTTCTCATTTTCAACGCTCTTCAAACTTCTCTTCTTTTTGTTTTTCTTCTTGTTTTTCTTCTTTTTTTTATTTGTTTGTGATGTTCCAGTGTCCTTTGATTCAGTTGTCTCTGAGCCTTTTGAAGCTGTCAGAGGTTAAGCAACAATTTTAAGAATTAAGAAAGTTCATGACTTTGTCATTTCAGATTACTAGAAATGTAATTCATGAAAAAAATAAAATAATAATAATAAATAAATATACATATATACAATTTTTCCATTGCCCTTAATTCGAGATAACAATGGGATTGCAGTTAATTCCCTGATGATGGATGTTAAGTGCACAATCATGAACCTTTATAATGTTGGGATTCACCTCGAAGCTGGTTGATTTGGTTATTTATGAAGGGTTTTATGAAATCCCTATAGAAAAATGAATGGGAAAATATACCTTCGGAACAAAGACAACTGAAAAAGTGGATGGGTATGGTCACGCTATATGTAAGATCAATATAAACTCAACATGACTTCGTATATGTGAACATGAGCAAGTAACTCAGCCATGTAATCTCAACTCATTGTGATGAATGAACAAACCTTTGGACTTCTTTGTCGGTGTCTCCTCTTCTGTTTGTCCTTTCTTCCCTATCTTCCTCTTCCTCCTCCTGTTGTCATCATAATCATCTTCATCAGACGACACATCCTCCACTTCGTCTTGAGGAAACACACCTGTTCATTTCACAGAGAAATGATACAATATTAGCTAACAGAAACAGACACATATTATAAACTATTTCTTAAAACAGCTTTGTTTACCTTCACTCAAGTCTCGAAAACTTCACCACATGAGGAGAGAAAACAAAAAAAACAACGAATTAAATCAAACAAGCATAACAAATTGCTTTCACTGAAGTGGCGATTCTTTCCTTCACATGAAACCAAAACAATTGCACTTACATTTTGACAAACTTGTAGATCTTGGATCGGTTGAAGCTTGAGATATTTGTGTGACTGGCCAATTCAAAGAGCCTGTCAGCTATTGCACTATAGTCAAACTGTAAAAGAATCAACACATCTCCATGATTCATGAGGTTTCTCTTGGTCTCTGTATGCTGACACATATATATACATAAACTAAAATACACATGCCACATCAGGATTGATTCACCATCACAGATCTCACTTCTTGTTTATACAGTATAAATGTATTCAATAAACATATCATCAGTATGAAACACACCTGAAGAACAGGTCCACATGTAAAGTCATCTGTAGTATCCAAGTCTGAAAGTGAAATCTCATCTTCAGAGTCTTCCTCAGGACCTGACATTATCAACAGAAACATTTCAATCAGAAAAAAAGACATTTAAAAAAAAAATAAAAAAAAATATATAAGTAATTTGATTTTTAGATGTAGTTAACCACATTTTTTTATTTTTTTTTTTTTGTGGCCAATTGAGGAACCAAACCCCAGTCCTTTGCATCGCAAGTGCAACAAGTTACCCAGCATCTTGATCACACTAGAATGGTGCAGTAGTGAAAATGCTTTGCATAATAAATTGTTTGAAAAACGACAGATAAAAGCTGAAAAGGAAAAAACACAATCATAAGCATACGGTTTAATGAGGACCTGTATCAGCTGTGTTGACAAAGTGCCTGTACTTGAGCTCTCTCCAGCGCATCACTTACTACATTTTACAGTTATTTTCAATGTTTTATCATATAAATATTCTGAATTCGAAATCAGACCATGAAACTTGAAAGCAATATGATGCAATGTCATCAATTGTACCTTTAAGTATGGAAAACATTATTTTACAGGATAGGCATACACACACCACCATTAAAAATGTATAAAAAAAAAAAAAATAGAATATTTTCAAAATATGCAATTAGTACCATTTTAAAACATGAAAATGAATTTAAATTCTTTTCATGTACAAAGAATTATGAATATTTCGATCCAGGTTTCATCACTGCCCTCAGCTGGGCTGATTTGTAGTCCCACTCCATCCCCGATGGATCATTTTACTCTTTAACGAACAGTACTTCAAGTTTTACAAGTAAGGGGAAGGAACTGTTTTTCACATGTCTTTAAAGTAATAAAAACATTAAACTTTTCTTGATACAGGCTTGTTTGAAGTATTGAGTGAAAAGTTTTGCTCTTTTTTTTAATGAATACATTTTAATACAGTACAGGAAATAATATTTAGCTGTTTTTTTTTTTAATTTGATTAATCAGAGTAATTGACTATCAAAATAATTGTTAGTTGCAGCCCTAAATACAAATGTTAAAATTAGAGCAATTAATATTAACACATTAATGCAAGTGATTAATTTTGCAATTTTAATGCATTAATTTTTCTTTATTGTGATTAATGCATTTACCATTAATACGGCATAAACCAGCAGAAACACTGGTTGGAAGAGCGGAACCTTTGTGATATGCACACCCGGAGTCATTACACTGAAGCATACACCACAGACAGACACAACAGCGCTTCCTGTCAGCGGTAAAATTATGGAGAATGGAGCTCTATATGCTATTCGATATACAAAACAAGCCTAGATGGGGCTTGTGATAGAAATCATGTACTTTTCAGAAGCATGTTAAGTCTTAACAATAACAAAAAACACAGAATAAGACGTCTGCAAGCACTTTCCCATGCAGAGTTCAAAGCGCCGCTTGACGCTGACATTGACGACCTGACAAGAATCGTGAGTGCAGCTTCACGATTGCTGTAACAAAGTGGATAGCAATGATTAATACTGTTGAGGATGAGAGTTTAAGAGATTTAATGTCCACATGAATACTCTATCTATGGAGACTAATTCTTTCACTCTCCTCAACCTCCCACTTCCATTTTGGAAACGTTTATTGTTACTTAAATTGGTGCTTTTGTAGTGCATTTCTATATTTATTCTGTGAAAGGTTTTGTTTGGAAAATGTTAATAAAGCATTATATTGTTACATATTTTTTTGTTTTCTTTCCTATAAAGAAAATAATAAAGCATTTTAACAGGAAAAGCACTTTAAAAATATGCGATTAATCGTGATTAACAACAAAAATATGTGATTAACCGCAATTAAAAATTTGAATTGACTGACAGCACTAGTTAGAATGTATCGCTTACAAGTCATGTACTATAGTAAAAGTGTTCAGCTTCTTTAAGATAGCATTGTGTTAGGATCAGGGCGAAAAGTGTTTATGAACCAATAATTTGCTGTTTTATATGTTGCAGTGAAACTTGGGAGTTCCGTGTTTGAGTCTACCCACCATTAGCATTTGCAGCTTTAGTTTTCTGTGAGTTTTTGGCAGGGTGTTTAGTCTTCAGCTCTTCCTCGTTTTCAGATACCTCACTTGAATCAGACTCGTCTCCTGCATTCTGATGAATCTCTCTCATGAGATCCTCTACGGCATACGGGACCTGATCAACGATGGTGCCAAAGATATTGCTGCCGATGGCCTTCAACAGAACTCGACTGAAGAGAGAGAGTGTGTGAGAACTGACCAGACAGAACTGATGTCATTCATATCAATGTAAAGTCTTATTGCTTATTCGCCTGCCGTTACATCTCACACATTCTCAATATACAAGTATAGTCTATTGACCATAATCACATACAGATGTTTTAGAAAATTGTTGTATTTAAAAGAACACAATATAGTGCACAATATTTTCTCTAAATGTAAGAATTATTAAGACTCAGGACAGAGCATGTGAGGGAAGCGGAGCGACACTCCGCTCAATAACCCGCTCCATGCACGTACGCTCTGCTCAAGTACGCTCATAGCTCAAGAAAATGTTCTGCTAAAGTACCGTTCCAGTAAAAAAATAAAAATAAACAAATAAAAATTTGCTCAAATACCACTCCAACATGAAATTTCTCTGTAGAAGGCTATACTTGTTTCCAGGCACGCACGCACACACACACACCCGAGCAACTGCCCCCTCTGAGTGAAACGTAGGCTACATTTATTAAATTACAAAATGCTTCTTAACGTAAACATCTGAAATTATGTGATTGTATTGTTGTGTTTAAGAATATAAAACCTCGCTGTTTATTTTGTAATGTTTACAAAGGCTGTTAACTAATCAGGTCTACCAGACCTTCCTTATTTGTAATCAGTCAAATATTTCTCTGTTAGCACATGTCATTGAATATCTTCAAATAATGCCCATTTTCCAGTTCTAATTACCTTTATTTACTTTAACCAAATCATCAAACATGCCTCTAAAAGTGATAAACACATGTGCAGTGGTGCGGAAACTCACATTAACTCAGTGTGACACAACCAACCCAGAAAAACAATCTTTTAGACTTTAATCCCCCCCCCCCAAGTCGTTTATGGCAAAAACATGGATTGATCTTTTCAATATTACAGGTAAAAGTGAAATGTATAATTTTTTTCAGTTGTCTCCACAATGATTATACCATAGATTTGATACATACTATCAGACTTTGGGGCTGTAAATTAAAATGAGCAATTTCTCATCCTAATTTTGTGTTCAGTTTTAAAGGGCATATTAAGATAACCAGAAAAGAGCAGTGAATTTTCTCTCTCTTTTTCAGTATTGTTGATTGATAAATAGCCTGTTCCCGTCAACTTGATATGCAGGAATTGTATGCAGTCTAAAAGGACTGTGGTTATTTCTATAATAATTATTAAACAATGTGCCCCTTTTGTTTTACCTTTATATATTTAAAGCAGCATATAGTACATCTGGACTTTATAAGTGTCAAAAGATCCTGTGTTGTGCATGCGCTCTTTATGCAGCACGTACAGCGCGGTTTAACCATGGATTTAACAAATAAAAAATATTTGTCCCGCATAAAGTGACATTTGGTCTAATACTGTATTTATTAAATTAAATCATGTTTAATGTTCCTAAAACAAATTAAAAAATATTAAATCCATGAATTACACTGCCTTCATTTAAGAAAAGGTTTTTTTCTTTTCTATAGTAGGCTATAATCATTAATAGCTTTTTTACTCTACGCATGAATGCAGCAAGCGATGTTGGAAGATGTTCTCCGCAACCACTTATCTAGTGTCAGTGTGGTTTTTTTTACATTTCACTCATCGTTAAGGTGTGGATTTGGCCTTGGGAAACTGACCAGCAGTTATGTGGCACTTTATCCCAGAGCACAAATTGAAAGCAACAGGTGGTCGACAACCCCACAGAACCGGGCTTGCATCTAGCTGGAAGAAGCACTGTTAGATTGGCAAAACAACAAGATACCTTACTACTTATCTCTTAATTTATTATCAAATGGTAGTGTAACCTACTAGCTCACCTTTTGCTGCACTACCATGTCCACATAAAGCATCCTTGTGCTCTCTGGCAATCTCGCTTAAGATTCTAAAGGGAATTTTTGCTTATGCCAAGTTTACGCTATAAGATTTTAGGTCCGCCGACAAAAACCCAAAATCATGGGCAAATCAGAGCTCGATCCCGTGAGTGACGAACGCAATGTATGAATTATCAAAGATGCGATCTGAGAGAAGCACCAACGATTCACCGATGTCACTAGCATGTTAAATATCTGGACCTGTTAGCGATTCCAAATCACACAATATGAAATGCGTTTTGACTGATTACAATTGCAGCGTTGACCAACAGCCAATGAGAGAGTAAGAAACAGGGTACGGGAAGTTCTGTCCTGATGTACCTGCGACAGAACAACAACTAGCATGGCTGCGGTATCAAGAAAGTCTCACTGGACTGAAGAAATGGAGGAAAAATCAATGGAACATTGGCAGGAGCACCAGTGCCTGTTTGATGTTTCATCTGAACTGTACCACAACCAGGTGGAGAAAGAGAAGAGTTGGAGAGAAATTGACAATTCTCTTGGACAGTCAGGTAAGCAAATAGGTAGATTTTTCAGTAGGAGGTACTTTTTCATATTGTAACCAATAAAATATATGATAACTTGAGGCGATTAAAAACACACATCATATTCTCAAATGCATAACATATGATCATGCATTTGTTTTCGTATCTCGTATCACTTCTCGCGAGTACTCTGTTGTGAAACGTAATTTGGAGTCCAGAAAGAGTTGTCTGGGATTCATCAATAGTGTTGAGGATTCATCAAAGTTTTGTAATGTGTTCACCAATGCCGCAGACTCCTTGTGTAATTTGAAAATCCTTCGATTTATGAACGGTACCACAATCCGACATCTTTGAAAGTTGTGTAGTGTGTAGGAGGCATAACTCTCACAGTCTCTCCACTCATTTTCGATTTCTTCTCCTTCCTCGTTCTCAGTTTTGATTTTTACTTTGCATTTATGCATAAGTGCAACTTCACTAAAACAATGTTTGTACTCCATAACATCAGGGCTATTGCTTATTTTGCAGATTCCCAACCCAGCATATCACAAAGCGTATTCTGGGTTGTGCGACCGACGCAGACGGACAATCTTCAAAAAGGCACTCTGCACAGGTGGAATTATCACTGCTCTGCACTCATGCTCTGGCTCAGGCTAAATTTTAGAAGCGACAATAGACAGAATGAGCACTTCTTCATATGCCACTCAGGGACAGTTAAAATTAATCGGCCTGGTTGATAATTAGTCCATCACTATTTGAAATACTCTTAGTGCTGTCAATTCCAGGCATGTGTGCAGATGACGAGCAAAGACGACCCTGCTGATTACAAAATGTATGTCACGCTCATTATATGAGAAATGTAACGGCAAACGGAAAAGCAAAGTATCCTTTAATCATGAGTTATGTGATGTCATACTCTTTGGTTTTGGCCATACTCCTGCAGAAAGGCTCAATGAACGTCTGGTTCTGCTCTGCTGTCAGCTGAAACATATGAACGTTTGATCAACAATTAACACAAAACCACTCAAATTAAATTAATACAAACACTTTAAAATATAATATAATAAACCGATAATAGGTTTAACTATTATTTTTAAACAATATTTACACTTCTGCTTAATCAGTTGTTTTTTTTTTATATTGAATGTATAAATGCTGCCATCTGGTGGGTATGTAAAGAAAAGTGCCTAACAGCTTTAAACACCATTACACTACTGTGAGCTTGGCAGAAAACAGCTGTGCTCACAGCTAAAAGAATTTATGTTAGTGTATTTTAATGTTACACAAAGTTAATTTAGTCATTGTATGCTATGCAGCCAGAGCTTTTAACAAAATGCACTTATGCAAAACTGCTGTCACTTTGTTAACATGTACTGTAATCGTCATCCCCATAGTTACAATTCTGGAAACAAGTGTACTATATCTGTTATAAGAGGCAGTTTTTGACTAAACCCACCAGACATGGCTATATGTGGAAAAATAACCGATGGCAAAGCAAATATATGTCTAAAATAGTTTCTTTGTTGTGTGAGAAGTAAAATGATGGTGTGTGATTTTGTCCATAAAGGCATTTTGTTACTGGATTGGCTGCAGAGGCATTGTTTATGGTAAAAAGTTAAAATAGCATTCTGTGTCAGTATTTAGTTAACATCGAAAACTATTAGTAATATTTCTGTTATTATGATAACACACCTTAACAGCTGGAATCTGTAGTTGTGGTAAAAGTGTTTTCTTTTCTAGTTGGCTATTATATAGCCTTATAAATAGGACGGGGTATTATACAGATTTTCCGATTCGATTCACAAGCTCTCTATTCGATTAATTTGGGTATATTTCAGTCCTTTTTGATTACATCTAAAAAATTATATTTATTGAATTAGTTTTCATAATTTGTCACATTTTGTCACTTTAAAAAAAAAAAAAATATCCATGTACTCGATCAATAAATACGATATTATATTTCATATATTATTCATACATTCATTATATTTCACGTTATTTTTGTGTTACATTTTTATTGTTTAATTGCATAATTTGCATACTATTTACAAGTATTTAAATTGATTTGTTGAACATGATAAAACTGGTACTGTCTCTTTAAGAAAACCAGCGCTTCTGTAAAGAGCATCAGTAGATGAGTGCATGTTAATGAGAGAGGACTCCAAAGGATTTACCTCATCTGTGCAATGCATGATTAAATAAAATGTATATTTTTTTGTTGTTTTTGATCAACAACTGACTTGCAAAAATTGTTTTTGAATTGAATCAAAAACCTGTGAATCGAATCAATTCGCTTTCAACCCAAAGATTCACACCACTAGTCTCTTTTTAAAACTAATACATTATGATAAAGCTCCTCCAGCTTAATAACTAAAATAATGACAAGTTGCTGGAGCAAAAATGGACTTCAAATGCTTATACAGTATATGTGATGCTCTTTTTGTATTTGTGTAGATTTCTAAAGTTATAAAAAATACTTAAAATTGCAATTGTTGCAATTACAAGTGTTGGAATCAGCAGTTTAGCATCATCTTTTATTATTTCTTACTAAATTTTCTACAAAAAATATTATTAATATTTGAAAAAGTTTGACCAGCAAATCAAGTAATCATTCTGTTGTCATGTGAGAAAAATAAAAACAAAGATTTTCATTTATTATAGTTATTATGAAAAGGCACATTTTGCTCAGGTCAAAAGGATTAACCCTAAGAAAACATCCAGTTTTTTTGGAGGAAAGGATTTAAGATTTGTTTTTAAATGTCAAATGGTACGATTTATGAAACCAACATGAAAACAGTGATTACATTTCTATGAACTTGACATAATCTAGATTTTTAAAAGGTTTCCTCCAACAACCTTATTTGTCAATGTCCCAAATTTCAACTGACCCTTTGCTAAGCCCCGCCCCCTTGGTTAAAGTTGCTCGCTCTGACAAGCTCTGCATAACTTCCCATTGAAATGAATGGGAGATTGCAATATATTCTCAAAACCAGAATGGATCATATTTTTACATGGGCTGGAAATCAAGTGTGACATTGTAAAACCTATTTATCTGACTTTTTTGTAAAACAAATTGTTAAATTACACAGTAATTTGATTGAAAAGTGTGGAGACTGAATCAGAAAAGCGGTAAATAATTATCACAATCGCATAAAAAGAAGGTGCTTGCACACCTCATAACATTAGCATAAGGGAAAAGAACTGCTCATAACAAACTATGATACTGTGAACTTTTTATTTACCATCACCTTTACTCAATCAGTATGTGAAATATTTAACATTTAGTTATTCATTTTAATTGACAAGTTCATTTAGGAATGAGGACTGACACAGTTTAATCCATAGTACACGCTTCTTGACATTTAATTAAGATTAAAAAAAAAGCACTTCATGTATCCTCTCTGGGTACCTCGTTTCACTATTACAAGTTTAAAAAAAATTGGATCATTGAGAAAAAATAGCAAACGTGTCAGAGTAATGGCGGCCCGGCAACAGTTGCTAAGACAGGATTGGTCAGAATCACTTAAGGTGGGGCTTAGCAAAGGGTCAATTGTGTTCAATCATATACATAAGAGGAGTTTCTGTTTGTTATTACACAGTAGTTCTGTTCTATCACTAACACAAACAAGCACAGCATTAGAGGATGAAGAGCAACTAAGTTTAGTTGAAACACATAAAGGAGGTTTGATTGATCGTTGATTGATTTTTATTTTCTACTAGCCTTAACCAACATCCCATGATTTTGAGATGTTTAAAGAGATCACCATATAACAATAGAGGTTGAGATTCAGGAGTTACCTCAGCTGATCCAATGAGAGCCAGTTCGGTCATATAGAGGTCTAGAACATGAAGAATAAGTCCAGCTGGAGCAGCACTGGAGCTCTGCAGGAGCTCACTGGAGAACTGATTGAGAAACTCTCTCACAACACTACACACACACATACACAATCAGTGTACATGTATTTCAAGCCAAGTAAAAAGCATAAGCTTGAGTGCGGGCTTCATATATTACTAATGGAGTAGAAATAACTAGGGGTGCAGCAACAGAGTTTTGTAAAAAACAATCCAACAACCAATTATCCAGCAGATTATCAGCAGATACCAAGTACCAATAAGAACAGTTGTGTGTGTGTGTGTGACACACATAAACAGCAGTTACCTGGACTCCCATTGACTTCTCTTCAGTATTTCAAACACTTGTCTGAAGACAAAGCGCACAAGCTAAAGTGGAAATTAAAAGAAAATGATGATAAAGTGATAAGCACATAACAAATTGTACTCATTGTTAAAGGGATAACTTACCCAAATTTGAAAATTCTCTCATCATTTACTCACCCTCAAGCCATCCCAGACGTGTATGACTTACTTTCTTCAGCGGACACAAAATTAAGATTTTGACAAGAATATCTCAGATATGTAGGTCTTCACAATGAAAGTGAATGGTAATCAAAACGTTGAAGTTCCAAAAAGCACATAAAAGAAACATAAAAGTAATCCATAAAACTCCAGTGTTTTAATCTGTCTTCAGAAGTGATATGATAGGTGTGGGTGAGAAACAGATCAAAATGTATGTCCTTTTTTACTATAAATCTCCACTTTCACATTATTTTGTATTTGGCAATTTGCATTCGTCGTGCATATCGCCACCTACCTGGCAGAGAGGAGAATTTGTAGTAAAAAAGGACTTAAATATTGATCTGTTTTTCAGCCACACCTATCATATCAGTTCTGAAGACATGGATTAAACCACTGGAGTCATATGGATTACTTTTATGCTGCCTTTATGTGCTTTTTGGAGTTTCACATTTCTTTCCACTATTCATTGTATTGACCTACAGAGCTGAAATATTCTTCTAAAAATATATTTGTTTGTGTTCTGCAGAAGTCAGTCATACACATTTGGGATGCCATGAGGGTGAGTAAATGATGAGAGAATTTACATTTTTGGGTGAACTATCCATTAAATACTGCACAGGAGGTTATATTATGCCAAACAAACACGGTGAACACTGCCAGATCGTCCTGTCTATAGATTATATATGCTAATCTCACAACTGACCTGGAAGAATTTGTCCATTCTGAGTCTGTCGATGCCGTTCCACTCTCTCTTCATCGTTCGAAGAAATGTTTTAAAATAAAGGAACTCTGTGGATTTCCATTCAAATAAGAAAGGAGACGTTAAGACAAAATAGGAATTTTCAAAAAATGAAAATACGTGCTTGGCGCTGGAAGCAAACTGAAGCACATGCTCAGTGTTTCTACAATATTTGTTGTGCATATTATTTTTAAGAGCACTCAACATCTGAAAACTAAAATTTTTCAAGACATTTAACATTAACAGGTAGGTTAGTAACAGGATATGACAAAAATGACAATTCTGCCGTCATATACTCACGCTCATGTCACTTCAAACCTGTGTGCCTTTCTTTCTAGTGCATAACACAAAATATGATATGTTGAAAAATGTCTTGGGAGTTTTTTTTGTTCATACAATGAAGGTCAATGGGGTCCAAAGATGTTTTGGACTTTCATTGAATGGGCAAAAACAGTTAAAACATTCTTCCAAACATCATCGTATGTGTTCTGCACTAGAAAGACAGTCATTCGGGTTTGGGTCGACATGAGGGTGAGTAAATGATGACAGAATTGAAATTTTTGGGTGAATTATCCCTTTAAATCTCACATGGACAATGTTTAACAATCTTTCTCCATGAATGAGTGAAACTTACGGCTGTCAATGGTGCGAAAGCTGTGCAGGAGTCCAGATATTTGGGTCGACAATTCCTCCTAGAAACCCAAAACACATCCATGTTTTTCACAACAGCACGCATTTGTAAGAACTTCAGTACTAAATAGGTGAATGTACCTGCAGCAGAGGTTTATCCTGCATCCACAGACAGTAGAAAAGTCCCTTCCATATCTTCAACAGCTCCTCATCGCTGAATCCACCTGCAATGGCAATTCAAGCCTGTCAATATATGAACTTTACACTGTTCCTCTTGTGTACTCGCCCTTACTAAGTACTACGGCAGTACTTTGATGTGTACCATGTTATGAACCATGATGTGCATCATGTTCATGCAGGGCCATAGCCAGGTATTCTGGGCCCCCTGACTGTATATTGGTCAGGGCCCCTTTCCTATTAAAAAAATATTTAGAATATTTTAGAATTTGTTGAGGGGCCCCCCCTGGACCTGTGGGCCCCTAGAATCGTTACCAACTTTCACCCAACTAGCTATATTCATGTACCATAGTATTTACATGGTATTACAAGGTATTTCAAGGTATTTCGAAGAACAGTTTGTATCCTAAAAAATACATGGCGTTACTATGATGCCGGGTCCACATTACACAGTGTTGCTATTTTACTTTTGGTCATTTTTGTTCATAGAATGTAGTTCTGTTACGCGTTACCTTCCGCACTCTCTGAGCGCACACTGATGTATTTCCTCAGCTTCAGTAAAGCTTTATTCCTGATGGGTTTCTCGTTGGACGCGAGTTTTTGAGCGAAGATGATTTCTGGTTCTTGTGTCGATGCCATAGCGTTCACGTGCAGCTCAACCTCACACTTTCAGCATGCGCTGTTCTGACCGGCGCATTCTGATGGCGTCACTGATCTGCAGTTGTTCAAATGTGCCGCTAGATGTCGACACATCCCATGACAAATCAAGATGCCGCTGTGTAAGTGTGTTTATGGCAAGCCGAATTGGACTTTCATGCATTCGCAGGAAATGAATCGTTGCTACAGTATCAACCATTTCATCTTCACTAGTAAGAAGGCTAATTCATGATATATCAGCAATGGAATTACTACTAGTGAAATTGCCAATTCTGGAAATCAGTAATAACATTTGCACTAGTAAAAATGTTAATTCTTAATATAAAAAATGACACTATCTCTCACAGAAATACACGTTCTTGAAAACATTCCGGTTGCTAGGGAGGGTAGAGTCGCATGGGGTATCCTCCTTGTGGTCGCTATAATGTGTGGTTCTCGCTCTCGGTGGGGCATGTAGTGAGTTGTGTGTGGATGTCACAGGAAATATACTGAAGCCTCCACAAGCGCTACGTCTCCATGGTAACGTGCTCAACAAGCCACGTGGTAAGATGCGCAGATTGACGATCTCAGACGCAGAGGCAACTGGTACCTGAATAGAGGCGAGTCACTTCGCCACAATGAGGACTTTGAGCACATTGGGAATTCGAAATTGGGGAGGAAAAACAACACAACATTTTTTATCTCCACTAGTAAAAACTGTAATTCATGATATCTATAACAACATTTTCACTAGTAGAATTTCACTCTGACCTGTCAACAACTGAATTACAATTAAGTGAAATGTTAGATTTCTATAAAAGATATAAAAAGATTTCTGATATCTAAAAATTGTAGTGTAATTACAGATATAAATTACTAATATAAAATGTAAAATGAGCATTTTCACTAGTTGCAATTTAATTACAAGATATCTGTAAGAAGTGCATTGCTGATGTGAAATTAGAATTTTAACTAGTAAGAAATTAATTAATGATACCTGTAATTGTGTTTTGAACAGGAGTGAACAACAGATCAATATGAAATTCTACAAGTGAAAATGCTGTTACAGATATAAATAATCACAGTTTTTACTTGTGAAAATAAAAAAAAATATTTTCAAGAATGTGTATTTCTGTGAGTGATAGAGTCATTTTTTATATCAAGAATGAAAGTTTTTATTGCAAATGTAATTACTTTTTAGAAACAAAAGTTAGAATTAGAATTAGATTAGAATAAAAAAATGAATTTGCATTCTAAAAAGTGAATATTTAATTGTTAATATTAACAATTCATATCTTGCGAATTGTTAAAAGTCAATTCTGCTTGCCATACAGTAATTGCGTTTTGGAGTGAAAGACAGATCAGTGTGAAAATGTTCTATTCAAAATGCAGTTAAAGATATCAATAGTAGACTATGGTTGAAATTTCATTTTTGATATCATGAATGTGTATTTCTGCAAGTAATGACATAATTTTTTGATATCAAGAATTAAAGTTCCCCTTTTGTCACTCACTCGAAATTGTGTCGATTGTAGTGAAACATGGGGCTTCTTTTGGGTGCCTTGGATACCCCTGAATATGAAAAGGTAAAATAAAAACTTGATGAACAGAATTTGCATGTCCCATCTCCGGACATACGGCTATAAAAGGCAGGGATCGTGCATCTGTTTAGTCAGATTCTTTCTTCGGAGCGGAACGGTTGTGTGATCAGCGAGCTGAGGGACTCTCTACTGTTCCACTCACCTCTAGAGAGCTTTACTGTTGGATCTACGGCACATTGCCAGCGGCTTTCTCCCTCCTCTGCATGCCAGTGCAGTCCACGCCCCTGGGCGCTTTGACAGCTTACTAAAATAGTAACAACTCCTCTAAAAGAGCAATAATTCCTCTAAAAGAGTTAACGTGTCTTTTTAAGACACGTCTTTCTAAAGATACCCTTCCGCCTTTGCGTTGTTCCTGGATGCAGTAGATATCTCTCCACTTCTGACGGCCATAGGCACTGCCTCGTGTGTCTGGGTCGCAATCACACCAAGGCAGCATTTGTAGATGGCTCATGTACACATTGCGAGAACTTGTCCATGGCATCGTTCCGGTTGCAGCTTTCCTTCCTTAAAGGGAATGCCACTCCAGCCGCCCCCCACGTTGCTCCTTACCACTGGATTGAGGACAACCCTCTCTGGAGGAGATTTGACTTCGCCGGGTAAATCCCCACGAACCACCCGCCACGCAGCACGCTCGATTGCTTCCGTCTGGGCTCGACGTGAGATCAGCTCACCTAACGACCAGTCAGATATCTCCGTTGGTGCCATGGAGCAGGATGACGACGTCGCCGCTGCATCGGAGAGCGTCACGGCATCTGACGCGGAGGACTCAGCTGGGCTGCCACCTTCGGGTTTGCCCGCCCAGTTCGAGGCTGACACCCAGATGTCTGATATGCTTGCCCGGGCCGTCGTGAGCGTGTTGCTGGACTGGAACCCTCCATCATCGCCTCAACCCTCACGGCTAGACGATTGGTTCCTTGGGTCAGGGCACTGCTCAAAGCCATGGCAACCCTCCCCCACCCCCCCCGATCCCTTTCTTCCCAGAGGTGCACGATGAGCTAACAAGGTCGTGGAGGGCACCTTTTACTGCCTGGAACCGACCTCCTCGTCCGCTCTCATTACCTTCGACGGTGGGGCAGTCCACGGGTACACAGATGTCCCGCAGGTGGACAAACAGTTGTGGTGCACCTGTGCCCGCAAAGCGCAACCACTTGGCATGATCGTCCTGCACTCCCCTCCAAGGCCTGTAGGACGATGTCGTCGCTGACAGCGAAACCCTACAGGGCCTCTGGACAGGTCGCATCCGCCCTGCATGCCATGGCCCTCTTGCAAGTTCACCAGGCCAAGGCACTAAAAGATCTGCATGTGGGTAGTCCTGATCCTGATGTGCTGCAGTAACTGTGTTCAGCTACCGACCTCGCCCTCCGGGCCACGAAGGTCACAGCGTGTGCACTCATACAGGCGATGGCCACCCTTGTGGTCCAGCAATGTCATCTATGGCTGAACTTTGTCGAGATGCGGGAAACTGACAAAGCCTGCTTTCTCAATGCCCCCATCTCCCAGCTTGGTCTATTCGGTGACACCGTTGAAGACTTTGCCCAGCAGTTTTCAGCAGTCAAAAAAGCAGACGGAGGCCATTCAACACATCTTGCCAGCAGGTAGCTCCGCCTCAACCAGGGCCCAGCTCTCAGCCCCAGCGTAGAGCTACCTGCAGAAAGTGGACGCCCCCCATCTCACGAACCTCTTCAAGGAACTGGAAGGCTCCCAAGCGTTCCTGAGACGGACCACGTGTTCGTGCAGGAGCTGGTAGCCAGACCACTCTTTCCCCCAGTGGAGGGCCGGGAGGAGAATCCTTGGTTTCCTTATTTTCATTTTCTGTACCCACTTATTCAATAAAAGAGTGATTTCTTCATCCCCAGGGTCACCTAGCCGGTGCCCACAAACACCGTTTTCAATGGCGCCCTGGCATCAAACCCTTACAGGCAAAGTGGCAATCTGGACGGAGAAACTTCACTTCCACATCCACGACTGTACAACATTCACAACCCTGGCCGGCCGATTCTGACGAGTCCAGAGGATGCCTCACTAGTACATCCTCCTCAGTCACTAACCCGCCCCCTGCTGGGTACGTGGCGGTAGGTAATTGATTTGAGTTTTTTCTGAGCACACATACCTCGGGACGCAACTTTGCCTCCCGACGCAACACTGCCTGCTCCCCGTCGATGCGAAGCCCCACCGGGTATGTCAAAAACGATCATCCCCTTAGTGCCCCTCGCGCAGAGATTGGACGCATGGCTTCTGCTCTCCAACCTGTCGTGCTGGCTGGCCAGGACCATCTGATTCGGATACATGATTCAGTTTGCCAGGTGTCCGCCCCAGTTCAGCGGCATCTGCCCCACTTCGGAGCATGGAAAAAAAGCCAGCACCCTGCGGGAGGAAATAGCTACCCTTTTGCAAAAGGATGTGATAGAGCCTGTCCCTCCAGCTGAGAAGGAGAAGGGTTTCTACAGCCCTTACTTCATCGTACCCAAAAAGGAGATGGTTTGAGACCAATCTTGGACCTGCAAGGCTCTGCACAAACTCCCGTTCAAGATTCTCACGCAAAAACACATTCTAACATGCATTTGACATCAAGATTGGGTCACAGCGGTAGACCTGAAGGACGCATACTTTCACGTCTCAATTTTGCCCCGACACCGACCCTTTCTACGGTTCGCGTTCGAGGGTCAGGTATACCAGTACAAGGTCCTCCCCTCTGGCCTGTCCATGTCCCCTTGCATCTTCACGAAGATCGCAGAGGCCAGCCTTGCCCTGCTAAGGGAAGTGGGCAAGTGCATACTCAACTACCTCGACGACTGGCTGATCCTAGCTCACTCTCGGGAGGCACTATGCGCTCACAGGTACCAGGTGCTTAGGCACTTCTAGCCGACTAGTTAGACTCAATCTCATTGGTAGCGTGCCTCACAAACGAGCGCGCGCAGTCAGTGCTGAATTGCCTCATTCAAAATAGGTGCTGCGGTCCCTCTAAAACAGTTCCAGAGGCTCCTGGGGAATATGGCATCCTCAGCAGTGGTCGTGCCGCTAGGGTTGATGCATTTGAGACCGCTTCAGGACTGGATTCAGACTGGAGTCACGAGATGGGCATGGCTCTGTGGCATGTATCGTGTGATCTTCACCCCCCTCTGCTGTCAGTTACCCTTGGAGTTGCTAGCTGTATTTCTTGCCCTGCGGATGTTTCTCCCATTGGTCCGAGGCAAGCACATCTTGATCCGTTCAGACAGCACCGCAACGGTAGTGTACATAAATCGTCAAGGTTCCGTGCGCTCTCGTCACCTGTCACAACAGGCACACCATCTCCTCCTGTAGAGTCAGCACCATTACTGGTCTACTCTGACTTGGTTCTCGGATCTTACACTCCTAGCGACAGCACCTCCCTGGCAAATTCCCCTGAGGAATGACCTTCTTTCTCAGGGACGGGGCACCCTCTGGCATCTGTGCCCAGACCTCTGGAACCTCCACGTCTGGCCCCTGGATGGGATACAGAAGATCTGAGTGGTCTGCCAACAGCTGTCATAGACACAATCAACCAAGCCAGAGCTCCCTCTACCAGGCAGCTGTAAGTCCTGAAGTGGCATCTGTTCGCAAACTGGTGCTCTTCCCGATCTGAAGACCCACAGAGGTGCGCAATTGGGTCATTGCTCTCATTCCTGCATGGAAAGCTGGAGGGGCAGCAGTCCCCCTCTACCTTGAAGGTGTATGTAGCCTCTATAGCGGCCCACCATGATGCAGTGGATGGTAAGTCCCTAGGGAAGCACAACCTGATCATCAGGTTTCTAAGAGGCACCCAGAGGTTGAATCTTCCCAGGCCATGCCGGTTCCCCTTGTGGGATCTCTCCATGGTCCTTATGGACCTTCAGAGAACCCCCTTTGAGCCGCTAGAGTCAGTCGAGCTAATTGCGCTCTCCCAGAAGACGGCCCTCCTGATTGCACTCGCGTCCTTCAAGAAGGTTGCAGACATGCAAGCGTTCTCAAGGTGATACTTGCCAAAGTTCGGTATGAACGGTTCGGTTTGATTCGGTTCGGTTAGAAAGGGATCACTTTCTCCAAACAGAGGTTCGCCCACTGGGTAGTCAACGCCATTGCTTTGGCCTATCGAACCCATGCCATGCCATCCACGCCCCATTGCATGTTCGAGCACACTCTACAAAAAGTGTAGCATCATTATGGGCACTGGCCAACGGCACCTCTCAAGCAGACATCTGTAGAGAAGCGAGCTGGGCAACAACCAATACCTTTGCGAGATTCTACAATCTCCGGGTTGAGTTGGTATCGTCCCATGTTTTGTCAGGTCCAAGCATGTAGAACTCAGTAACATGGGATGACTGACCAGGTATACTGCTTGCGCTAGCGTCTTTCCCCTCCACTGAGGCGAGCACATGCGCTTTTTACTCCCAGGTGAGTAACTCAAACTTGCGCTCCCTGGATGCTCTTCCTCCCCCAGCCCTCTGGCTCGTGAATTTAACAGAGGAATTCCCGACCAGACCCACTACGGGTACTAACTACTCTGTACTGGAACAGTGGCTTCATAGGTGCCAGTTATCACGGTAACCCCCTGTGATTATTTTCCGCGGTACGTCAGGTGGACCTGCGTCGCTCTAGGGCACTCCTCCCTCATTGGGCAGGACCTACCACCGTGCCACTTTCATGTAATGGGCCCATGTTACGTATTTGCCACATATTCACCTTCCCAGCCTTGGCAGGATGTGGTCTCCACAGGGTCTTTTCCCCCTAAAACAATAGGACTGGAATAGAACGCTTTCCCCGATGAGTGTAATAGCTAGATGGCCCCAGCCGCATCTAACACTCTACGAGGAGAAACATAGAGAGAGAAAAGGGCTGCGGCTGGTGTGGCCTGCTGCCATGCTTGTCACGTCGCTTGTTCCCAACCCATAAGGGAAAAACTTGATCGGATGCTGGGAACCTAATAAAAAAAATTATTTTGCATTGGGTCAGGTTACATTCAGTCTTATGCCCATGCTCCTTTGGCACGCTACAGCTTGATGCACCAGCCTCAATAGATCATGTAACGCGGTCCAGTGTAGATGGCGCTATTGAATAGGGACATCTTGTGTCACTAAAACTGACACAACGTCAAGCGTGTGACAGAAGGAGAACATCTAGGTTACTAGTGTAAGCCCCGTTCCCTGATGGAGGGAACGAGATTTTTTGTCCCCCTTTCCACAACACTGTACCAAGCCACTGTAATGGCCGAACCTTATTCTCGGCTCCTCAGTGCAGAACCTGACTGAACAGATGCACAATCCCCGCCATTTATACCCATATGTTTGGGGGCGGGACATGCAAATTCTGTTAGCCAATTTTTTAATGGTGTTTTTCATATTCAGAAGTATCCTAGCCTCCCGAAAGAAGCCCCTAGAGTCACTACAATCGACACAACATCTCGTTCCCTCCATCAGGGAACGGGGGTTACACTAGTAACCTATACAGTTTTACTTGTGCAAATGTAATTACTGATATAAAACAAAATCAGTAATTGCACTGCTGATATCAAGGATAAGTTGAATTGTTGATATGTATTATTCAAATCCTGCACATGCGTCAATTCGGCCTGCCATATGTGATAGTGCGCATAGCATGTTTAGTAAATAATGTTTTCTATTTGTTGTCACTTAAAATGCTTTATATTTCAAAAAGATTCTCTACCTTCTACCTTTTGACCTTTAGGTGCCAACAACAACATATGTGGGATATTTTAATCTGTTTCCTTGAGAAAGGTAATATTTTTTTTCTGTCCTAACACTGAAATCAGAAGGCAGTTACACAACGTGTCTTGTTTAGTCTGATTCATTACACACACACACACACACACACAGAGAGAGAGAGAGAGAGAGAGAGAGAGAGAGAGAGACTTCTTCCAGTTGTTCAATCTGCAGTGATGAGCGCAGCTCTCTCGTTCAGGACTGTTGAATTCAAACTCTCCTCATTTTGCTCCTTCATCACATCAACATCAGCATTCACTGCAAGACTGATTCCACAGGTAACGTTACTAATTTTTTATACTCTTAAAAATACAGAGTTGCTTTATAATGCAGTTTTCTGCGGCTTACTTCATATCATTTTACCAGTGGCTCACTCTGAAATAACGTGTAGCCTATTTGAAACCCCTGGAGAGCATTTATCTGTAAAGATTACACTAAACAAAAGCGAAGCATCATCAAACACGGGCAAACAAATTCTGTCTTACTTTCTACCTTCTGAAATTTAATATTCGAAATATAAAGTAATAAAATGTGGAAAGTTGCATTATATTTATTTTAATCGTTTGAAATCAAAACTTTTCATCGTACATTGCAATATAGGCTCATAAACTGTATGTAATAGCTATATAATAAGAGAAACGCTTGCAGTTATTTCTCCATGTGAATTAACGCGTAGTAAGCTATAAATGCAAAATTGATCCTAAAGCATTTTTTTATTATTATTCCATGCATAGTATTATTTTATTTATTTTTTATTTTAATTTTTTTAGCTGTCTTAACAGTTTCAGAAAATGTTTGGTGAAAGCTTTCCATCACTCTTTTAAATATAACGCAGGTCTGAATGAGTGAGAGAGAGATAGAAGATGGCCATTCATGTGGAAGGACTGCTGGCCATTGTTATTTTTTACTTGTTGATTTTAATTGTTGGAATCTGGGCGGCGTGGAAGAACAAGAACTCCGGCATCTCTGAGGGAATAGACCGCAGTGAGTCGATCATGGTAGGTGGGCGAGACATTGGACTGTTTGTAGGTGGATTTACAATGACCGGTGAGTCTGACCATCTCAGTCCATTTCACTAGATATTTACTTTATATTAACTTCAATACTTTATATAATATGAGTTAAGATACTTTCATTTTAACACTATGAATATCCTGTGATGTATGATTCTCATTTGATACAATTTTGTTTTTTTCCTGCATTTACTATACAATTTAGAAGCAAATATCAGGTAGCCTACATATAGGTTAACACTTTATTAACTAACATTATCAAAGATTGTTTGTTCATTGTTCATTTTTCTTGACACCAAATGTTAACAAATGGAACCTTATTGTAGGTGTTACCAATGTCAGAAATAACATTGATAAACCAAATTGCTGACAGATTAGCTGAAATGTTATTTGTTTTAAAGCAGGGTCAAAAATTAAAGGGGACTCGGGCAAAAATGCCACCAAAAGTGACAAAAATGCCCCTGAAATTAAAAATGTTGGGGGAATAAATGCCCCTGTAATCATTTTTCTCTTTTACTGTATTTATTACATCTAATACATTTCTTAATATTCTATTAAGTTATGCACATTATCACATAATATATGATTTATTGTCAATTTAATTGGGGAAAGAGTTAACATATTCTCAATCTAATTTTTCAGACTGAGAACTTATGTTAACGAATTGATTAATTTGAAGTATTTAACAAAAATGATAATGCAGTATATCGTTTATTAGAAAAAAAATGCCTCATAAGCGTAAATAATGCCCCTGAATATCAAATCCACAGGGCAATTATTGCCCCCATATGAAAAAGTTAATTTCTGATACTGTTTTGAAGTAAGTCATGCAACATTTCAAATGAACTTAAGATAATTTCCTCTTTTTTCTTGTGTTGCTATTAGAAGTAAAGCCTGAGGGTTCAATCTTTCTTCAGAGAATTTTTAAATTATTAATGTTTTGCGCTGATATGCTAATTAAAATTGCAAGAAAGCTTTTAATTTTTTCTGTTTGCTTAATTAGGATATTTAAAATTTAGTATATTATTCAAGGGATTTATAATGTTTGTGTGCTGTTTTGATGTATAGCTGCTGAAGAACTCACACACACACACACACACACACACACACAAACACACACACACACACACACACACACACACACCCCCTGTAAAAGATCATTCATTTAAACTTTATCCTTACAATAATAACCAATGAAATTACACAAAGCAGAGACACAGCAAGCTTTTGTGTCTGGTTATTTCTCACTCTTTGCCTCATTGCAGCCACATGGGTTGGAGGGGGTTATATCAACGGCACTGCAGAGTACGTGTATCTGCCCGGCTCTGGTTTGGCTTGGGCTCAGGCACCGTTTGGTTACGCACTCAGCTTGGTAGTAGGTGAGATAACTTTACATTTATGAATTCATCATTCTACATGATGGCCAATGTCTTTCATATCAATACAAAATTGTGAAATTGTGCTACCACATTGAGGACACTTTGAAAAACCAAATTGAGTTTTGTGGCTTTTAGTCCATTTCTGTTAGATTTACAGTTATCTTTATGCTAGTGGATTCCTAAAAATTGACAAACAAACAATTCACTTTTAGTAGATATACTGTATGTAGGACTTCGCGGCTGAAGAAAACTAAGAGAAATGCAAAAATTCCACGCAGAACAACTTAACAACGGACTGGTGCCAGGAACTCTGAATTTCTTGCATCTGACAAACATCAACTGCCTTAAGAACAGTGATTAATCAGAGAAAGCACATCAAAACCCTTCTCTCCTTTTTCTGTTAATCAGATAACACGTACTCTCTACACTTAAAATTATTATAATAATCATGAGGCATATTTCTGGCTTACCATCTCACATGAAGCTTAATTCATAAACATTGTGCATGGACTTTGGACTTTTCAAACCAAATACACAGCCGTGAGTAGGATTTTACCCAAAAATTTACAAGTACATCTTATGCAGATGATAACCCCGACAAGTAGGTTCCTTAAAACGTGTAATGTATCATCCATGTTGTAAAACAAATAAATGTACCATTATGATTTTTAATCAGGTATTTTCATATTTTGTAACTAGCATGTTGGATATTCATGAAAGTATGTCATATTTATTTTGCTTGTCTTGAATGCTAATGAAGGTTATTTTCTAATATTCCTTAGCGTAATTATGATATTAAAATTCACGATTAAACATTGCCCTATTTTGAGTGGGAAACAGAACAATAGGCCATAAATTGTGGGGGGAGGACCATTTGACTCAGCAAAAGACACTTCTGATTGGTTAGAATTCCTTTGGGGGTTGGACTAAACAGAAGGGGGTTAAAAGGTCAGGCCTGACCACCGTTGTCCTCTCTTCTTCTCTCTTCACTCTCTTCTCTGCTCTACGGCTTTCACACACTTGGACATCAGTTCTGGGGTCCATTCATCTTCTGTGAAAACTCACTCACCAACCCGTGTTTATGTTTGTTTGTCCATGTGTTAGTTTAGTTGTTTGTTTTAGTCTTGTTTGTATTCAAAGAGAACTTGATTGTGTATTTCATTAAATCATATCGGTCCCTTGAAATTGTCGACCCTAAGCTACATGCTCATAAAGAGTTTTAATCTATTTGTGATATTATTTTCAATGGCCATGAGAGTAGTATTACTGTAAGAATTAATCTTATGTTCTGATAAACTCATCTCTGGCCGAAGACTTTGATCGGCCGTAAACATTGATTCTTTTAATATTCCCCATATAAAACGCTAATTCCCTTATTTAGCTAAATTACTTGAATATAAATTATTAGCAGATACAATGAGCCTGTTGTATTACATATTGAATGGTTGAGAATTTTTATCAGATTTCTAATCTGCTCAGGTGTCATTTATCTCGAACATGGCCCAGATTCTTAAACTAATTAATTATTAATATTTTCTTATATATGTAAATATGCATTTATAATGTACAGTCTTTGTCATCTGGAAAACAGGCCTAAAATAGTGATGACTCATCTTGCACTTAAGGCTGTATACCATTTTTTGTGCAATCAAATGCTGTCTAGAAAGAGATTGCCCCTCCACCTAATACCACCTACCTCTGACTAGCAATAGCAAATAGGAAAACATGGTTCATGGCTGTGAAGCAAACTAAAGGTTACTGGATATTTAAAAAATGTATAATCCTTTTGGAATGTTCCAACTTCCTGTTTCATGAGGAAATACATCACACAGGTGTGACGAGGAGGAGGGCGGGGCCGGGCATGCATTGTCAAGTCCTCCTCCTCATCACAACAAGAAATCATCAAGAAGGACAATGCATCTATGTAAACTTCTGTAGTTAATTCAGAATGGACTTCAAAGACATTAGTTTTAAAGTCATCTTAAAGTTCATAAAAAATATTTTCTTTTTTCTTTTTAAAACACTGGACCATAACACTTACTTAATTTACAAATTTAAAACCATGACTTGCACTGCACACAAATAACTAATATTGTAATTATATTCATGTTGTTTAGCCAGAGGGGAACTGGCCCCCACTGTGAGTCTGGTTTCTCCCAAAGTTATATCTTATGGAGTTTTGTGTTCCTTACCACAGTCGCCTTCAGCTTGCTCACTGGGGTTCTAAATACAATTATTATTTAATTATTTAATTTCTATACACATTTTACAATTATATTTAATCAAACTACACAATGATCTCTGAAAGACAGTATAGATATTACAATTTCATTTAAAAAAAATGTAATGCATGATTTCCTGTAAAGCTGCTTTGAAATGATGTGTGTTGTGAAAAGTGCTATACAAATAAAAATGACTTGACTTGAAATAATCATGTTCAGTCTGAGATTCTGGTTCTAGTTTCTTGGATACCAGGATATAATCACATTCACTTCAAGATGCATTTCTGGACCTTTGGAAACCAGGAAAGAATGACATTCACTCTGAGACGTTGGTTCTAGGCCCATGGAAAACAGTAAATAATCATGTTCACTCTGAGATTCAGCTTCTAGTCCCTTGGAAACCAGAAAATAATCACGTTCACTCTGGGATGTGAGTTTTGATCCCACTGAAACCAGGAAGTTATCAGGTTCACTCCGAGATGCAGGTTCTAGTCCTTTGGAAACCAGGAAATAATCATGTTCACTCCGAAATGCGGGTTCCAGTTCCTTGGAAACCAAGAAATAATCACATTCACTCCAAGATGCGGGTTCTAGTGCCAATGGAAACAAGGTAATAATCACGTTTACTCTGGGGTGTGGATCTTGGTCCCATGGAAAAAAGGCAATAATCTTGTTAACTCCAAGACGTGGATTCTGATCCCATTGAAAACATGAAATAATCATGTTCACTCCGAGATGCAGTTTATAGTCCTTTGCTAACTAGGAAATAATCACGGTCACTCCAAGATGCAGGTTCTTGTCCCTTGGAAAAAAGGAAATAATCACGTTTACTACGAGACGTGAGTTTTAGTCACATGGAAACCAGGAAATAATCCCATTTACTCTGATAAGTGGGTTCTAGTCCTTTCGAAGGAAGGAAATTATCACATTCACTTTGAGATGCGGGCTCTAATCCCATGGAAACCAGGAAATATTCACATTCACTCCATGATGTGGTTCTAGTCCCATGGAAATCAGGAAAATAATTACATTTACTCATAGACATGGGTTCTAGTAATTTCAAAACAAGGAAATTAGCACGTTTACTCTAAAATGCCGGTTCTAGTCTCACGGAAATCAGGAAATAATCACATTTGATCTGGCATGCTGGTTCTTGTCCCTTGGAAACTAGGAAATAGTCACATTCACTCCAAGATGCGGGTTCTAGTCCCAATGGAAAAAGTAATACTCACTTTCACTCCGAGATGTGGGTTCTGGTCCCATGGAAACCAGGAAATAATCAAGTTTACTCTGGGATGTGGGTTTTCGTCCCATGGAAAACAGGAAATAATCTTGTTAAATCGAAGATGTGGATTTTGATCCCATAGAAACCAGGAAATAATCATGTTCATTCTGAGATGCTGGTTATAGTGCTTTGGTAACCAGGAAATAGTGATATTCCCTCCAAGATGTGGGTTCTAGTCCCATGGAAACCAGGAAATAATCACGTTCACTCAGAGATACAGGTTCTAATCCCTTGGAAACCAGGAAATAATCACATTTACTCTGAGAAATGGGTTCTAGTCCCTTGGAAACCAGAAAATATTCACGTTCACACCAAGATGTGGGTTCTAGTCCCATGGAAACCAGGAAATAATCCCATTCACTCCAAGATGCTTGTTCAAGTCCTTTGAAACCCAGGAAATAATCAAGTTCACTCAAAGAGATGGGTTCTGGTGCCATAGAGACCAGAAAGTAATCGTGTTCACCCCAAGACACGGGGTCTGGTGCCATGGAAATCAGAAAGTAATTGTGTTCATTCCAAGACACGGGTTCTGGTGTCATGAAAACCAGAAAATAAGCAGAGATCCTAAAATGTAATATTTACTCCACTGACAGTTATGTTTAGGTTTTGGTAAGAGTAAAGAAAATTTTCATTCATGTTGACTGTATTACATCTTTTTCAACTCGTTTTTGGCACCACCATGTTTACATTTCATTCTGGAAACTGGTCAACAAACTTCAGTTTCAGCCACAGAGGGCAGTGCTTCAAATTTCGCTAAGTACCGGCCAATTTCAGCAGCAGAACTTTCAATCACTGAATTACCAGTGTTATCAGTCTGTTTGCTGTACAGTTTTCAATTTCTCTTTTCCTTTGTTAGGTGGCTTATTCTTTGCAAAACCCATGCGCTCAAGAGGTTACGTGACTATGCTCGACCCATTCCAGCAGCTCTATGGGAAGAGAATGGGTGGACTTCTCTTCATTCCAGCTTTACTCGGAGAGATATTCTGGTCTGCTGCTATTTTATCAGCATTGGGTATGACAACACAATGAACACTAAATATCACTTCACCTTTATGAAATTTATAACCTGTGCTAAAAAATAATTTTATACTTTAATGATAGCAACTTTAAATTCTCTGTACAGGTGCAACACTGAGTGTGATTGTAGACATCAACATCAACATGTCTGTTGTGATATCTGCTTTAATTGCAATTTTCTACACACTGGTGGGTGGACTGTATTCTGTAGCGTACACTGATGTCGTTCAACTTTTCTGCATTTTTCTGGGTTTGGTGAGTCTTTGATTAGGATGCATTTCTACAAACATGCAAATATGACAGCTGGCAAGGATGTAACATTTCCACACAACTAATTAAATCATTTTTAATTATTATGAACATGACAACAGCATTACTCTAGTCATGATTAACACTCTAATATGCTAATTGTGTCTGCAACAAAATTATTGGTTAATGTGAACTTAATTTACACTGCACAGATCAATGCTTTTGGAAAGTGTTCTCCACTCTCCATTTTGGTTAGATGTTCCAAGATGCTTAAAATATTTCAAATATGTCATGTTTAGGTAATTGTTGAACATTTGTGTGTGTGTGTGTGTACGTACATATAGAAAATCATTACTATATACTATATGTATGTACTATATGTGTACATGAATGAACATAAACTATAATAATTTCAATTAAGAAAAAGTACAAAAGAGATACCGGTAAATGAGTTAAGGGTCTGTAAATGACCATGAGAAAATGTAACCTTTTCTTTCTGTGGC
The DNA here is from genome assembly GCA_032164185.1 of Moxostoma hubbsi. Taxonomy (NCBI): domain Eukaryota; kingdom Metazoa; phylum Chordata; class Actinopteri; order Cypriniformes; family Catostomidae; genus Moxostoma; species Moxostoma hubbsi. Next base: position 35,948,128 of record JAVLUX010000011.1, read on the forward strand.
AAATGTGGAATTTGTTCAAAATGATGAAATAATTTTTTTTCTTTTGTAATTTCCTACATTTCTTTTTTAGTGGATGAGTGTGCCGTTTGCTCTGTCTAACCCTGCTGTGTCAGACATCGGTTTTACCGCTGTAAACACAGTGTTTCAGTCACCGTGGCTGGGTGAGATTAATCCATCTGACGGTTGGAAGTGGGCTGATAACTTCTGTCTGCTTGTGAGTGTGTGAGAAATCATAAACACAAAGGTCCCTATTTTCAAAGCTCTAGCACTAGTCATCTGTGCAATGTCAATCAGAAAGGGCATTAAGTTTTTGTATTTTCGTGCAAGCATGCACTATGTCTAGGCGCAAGTGGGTTTAGTGAAATTGCATGTGCAAAGCGTTAATGGGCTGGGTCAAGCGCAAAGAGTTTCTTCTCTGGACATTTCGCAGTCTGGGTCCTATTATATTGTCCATTTCCTCAAGCACCAGCGATATAAACAAAACCAGCTGATTCATAAGAAGTTGGTAGTGTAAATGGGCTGTATGCAATGAATTAGAAGAATAGAAATATGGACTAACCTTTTTTGCATTATTAAAAGAATGTCTGGCACATTTCTGTGACAGTGACACACTCCTTTTATACATATGGAAAATGTGGTTCTCGTCAGGACTTGAATGTAAATTATAGCATTGTCATAGCCATGAGTGGGCCTGGGTGGGTGTAACTAAGACAATCCAATCATTGTCTTGTGCCCTTTATCTACCAACAGTCAAAAGCTTGCTGGCCTCAAACCACCAACTACTAACGCTTTTGGAATAATGTTTGCATCAAATCTTTCAAAACAACAGCAGCTCAAAAACAAATTTAGATCGCTGTCATTATAACAAAGCTATTTACACACCTGATGGCGATCAGACGCATTCAGTTGACGGGTGTCCTGTACCGTGCAGCAGCTCCAACCACTTTATGTTAATTGTGTAATAAAATATTTGTAACAACTTTCATATATGTGAATTGATTGCTAGGAATTGTATTAATTGTATTAATTAGGCTATGTGTATTAAATAACTTCTAACCTGTTCATTAAAACCAGATCAAGTTTACATAAGATGATGAATTAAATAGATTTGGGTGTTAAAATGCTCTCAAAACTCCTGAAACTCAAAACTCCATCCACTTTATTTTTTTAAGATAAAAGAATGTTAATTACAAATATCATATTTATTAATTGATTATTGATTTTATACCTTAAAACTTCTATTCACTGCACCAAAAGCAACTCGTGACGGCATAAATAAGATACTCTGAAGTAATTCTTTTTTATGATAAAATATGCTCTCAAATCACCTAAGACTTCTAAACTCCAGCCTCTTTTCCCTCTGTACAACTGAAATAAAATTATGTTATAGGTAAATATTGTATGCATAAATTTATTGCTATGAATCTTTGAAACACTCACATGTGTAGCTCTGAATAATTTTTCTCTACCTCAGAACCCGATTCTTTTATGCCTTTTCTCTCTTACTTCGCTATCGCAGCAGCGTCATCTCTCCCCTGCTATAATGAGTGTAACACGATCAGAGAAAAAAAATATTCATTTTATTGACATTAAACCTTACCAGTCATACATAAAGACAATTCCTATTTCTGTCAGTTTTATCCATCATTTTCATCTGTCCAAAGACAAGGCAGAAAATTGGGCTAGGAAAAAACTACCAAAAATGGTTGCCAGGATATCAGAAACTCAAAAGCAAGGTAAGTGAATAGTGAGTCTTTAATGAAAAAACAAAACAGAATAATATGACTGTAGGATGCTGGTTGGCAGTGGAGCACAGAGTCCAAAACATAAAGAGAATTCCATACGAAATCTTTAATCAGGAGTCAGTCTGCAACACAGTTCAAAGGAAAGGAGTAGGGAAGAACCGGCTTAACAGTACAAATAATATTTAAATAATAAAATAAAACAAAAAGGCAAACACACACAGGTGTCAGGCAGCTGCCCGTAACTTTCTCTCTCTCTCTGTTGCACTGCCGTGTCTGGTCACCTTTATCCCTCTCGGGCTTAATCAGTCTAATTAGGGGCCAGGTGTGTGGAATCATGGCCCGGCTCCGCCCTCCACCCTGCCACATTCCTCCCTCGTTCTCTCAGGGTGGGGAACTGCTGGCAGATGTCACCCTCCCCCGGTGTACATCATGCCGGGCATGATGTACACCGGGGGAGGGTGACATCTGCCAGCAGGTCATCCCTGTCTTCCTGGATCTGGGAGGGGACCCCGAGGTACTTGAACTCCTTCACTTGGGGCAATACCTCCTTCCCTACCCGGAGTACGCACTCCATCGGTTTCCTGCTGAGAACCATGGCCTCAGATTTAGAGGTGCTAATCCTCTGGGCTTCCTCAGAAGGGTGGCGGGCTTCTCCCTTAGAGATAGGGTGAGGAGCTCAGTCATCCGTGAGGAACTCGGAGTAGAGCCGCTGCTCCTTTGCGTGGAAAGGAGTCAGTTGAGGTGGTTTGGGCATCTGGTAAGGATGCCCCCTGGGCGCCTCCCTAGGGAGGTGTTTCAGGCACGTCCAGCTGGGAGGAGGCCTTGGGGAAGACCCAGGACTAGGTGGAGAGATTTCATCTCCACACTGGCCTGGGAACGCCTCGGGGTTTATGTGGCTCGGGATAGGGAAGTTTGGGGCCCCCTGCTGGAGCTGCTTCCCCCGCGACCCGACTTCGGATAAGCGGTTGAAGATGGATGGATGGATGGATGGATGGATAATAATAATAATAATAATAATAATAATAATAATTGAAAAATAAAACCATAACCTATACAGTAGATATTTTTACACAAATCTGCAAGTTTAGAAACTTTAGACTTTACACGTTAGACTTTGCACTGAAAACATACATTGGTCTGAATATCGTAATGACCTGTTTCTCAGGAAAATATCAAATTGCTCTTTGTTCCACTTCATTAATATAAAATACACCCACAGTTTACGTGCATACACCCACAGAGAGCACAAACACTCCTGCCTACGGCCACTCACGCTTTGCGCTGGCACAAAAATTGCGCTTAGAATTAGGGCTCTTTCCAGGGCGTGCTGAGTGACTCCAGTGAGGTTTCCTAAGCAACCAACTGACCCCGGTTGCTAGGGAGGGTAGAGTCACATGGGGTAACCTCCTTGTGGTCGCTATAATGTGGTTCTTGCTCTCGGTAGGGCTTGTGGTGAGTTGTGCGTGGATGCCACGGAGAATAGCGTGAAGACTCCACATGCGCTAGGTCTCCGTGGTAATGCGACAACAACAAGCCACGTGATAAGATGCGTGGATTGACAGTCTCAGACGTGGAGGCAACTGAGATTCGTCCTCCACCACACGGATTGAGTCACTACGCCACCATGAGGACTTAGAGTTGGGAATTGGGCATTCCAAACTGGGGAGAAAAGGGGAGAATATAAATAAAATAGAAATGAGGGCTCTCATGAAAATTGTATAAGATGTAGCACATGCTATTGTGCATAGCACTGCGTTAAGCGCCGCCATGAAAATAGAGCCCAAAATCATACAAACTCCAAACAGAGAAACACTGTACATTAACACTGAGTTCTCAATGATATTTTATTTATTTATCTACTAGTTTTTGCAGAATTAAATTGAGTAAAAAAACAAGCAAAATTCTGTTGTATTTCCCTCTATTTTACTTTTTTGGAATATGTTTTTTGTTAGAGTCTTAAAACAGAAATGACATATTAAAGTAAAACAAATTGTTTCAGTATGAAAACACCACAAAGACCTCAATTTAAATGTAGAATTTGAAAATCATTAAGGTGCTGTATAGTCAAATCAAAAAATTATCAAATCTGGTGAGAAAATATAGTTAAAACTGAAAATATGCAGTTGTTACCGCAATAAACAATTTTTGACCTGATCTGACCCTAAAAATTACCTTTGTTGGTGTAACTTAATTTTATAAACTTCAGTATATTCAGTTCATTTAGATGTTACCACATGAATCACATTTCTTAAGTTACTGAACCTGACAATTAATTGTACTGTTTTGCAATAACAGTTTTGCTATTGTAAAGTTTTAAGACCTTATCTTTTTCTACCTGATACAGTCCCCACACAATTCTGTGAATATCCGTGCAAACATTTTTAAATATATTTTTGTGCTTTGTAGATGTTGGGTGGGATCCCATGGCAGGTGTATTTTCAGCGCGTTCTCTCTGCTTCATCAGCGAGTTATGCTCAAGTCCTGTCATTCCTTGCTGCTTTCGGCTGTTTAGTCATGGCTGTTCCCTCTGTGTTGATCGGAGCTATTGGGGCATCCACAGGTAACATATCATGCTTAAAAACATCAACAGCAAAATATTTTAGCACTGTTTGTGTGCTTGACCTGCGCCAGAATGTTGTTCAGAATATTCCTAAAACTGATCTGTTTTACCACTAGTAATAAGAGGAAATGCGAGTTGAGTTCTCAGACTCATGGGATTTCACAGCCTCATGCTGATGACTCCAGATGTTTGCTGTCATGTATATTTGAGGAGTTGTGCATTTGACAGAATCTACAGGGGCTTAATTAATGTTGTTGATCACAGGCTTGTGAATCAAAGTCTTCTCAATCAGCAGATGTTTACTGTACGCCACCTCTAATGAATAAAGGCATATTCACAAAACACATCACACATCACTTCAAACATATTTTCACAGTTAAATGGTGCACATTATTTTAGACAAGAAATATTTTTACTATACAAGAACATTTTTTATACAGTAGTACAGTCTAAAGGTCTCTCTATAAAATGCATAAGTGTTTAAGCAAACATTTTTACATACCCAAGGTCATTAACGATCTTCCCGACACCTGTGTGTGTGTGTTTGTGTTTTTGGTTCGGCGTTATGTTAAACTATTAATTATATTGTCAAGCCAGTTCTCCGATACGCCATAGCTTGGTCCGTGGCCACTCCTCCACCTTGTAATGGATGACATCTGCACCTCCCCAGGCGGATCTGAGGCAGTTCTCCGGCCCCTGGTGGACGGAACCCCCCGCCACGTTTTTGGTGGATGGTAGGGATCTCCCCCGGCCCTGGCAGCAGTAACAGCTCCAGGTGGTTGATTGGGAGCCCCTCCTCCCCTTTTGGTCGGCGGCCGTTCCTCCCCTTCCAGGTGGCCGTTCCTCTGTTTCCAGGCTGCCGGGTTCCTCCACCCTCCAGTGGATGGCCGCGGCTGCTCCTTTGGGGTTGATGGAAGCGGCGAGAACTCCACTACAGCACATCCCTCCTCCTTCCAAGGTTTCAGCACCAGTGTAAAGGGGTTAATGGGAAAGGAGGAGGCGAGAACCGGCTTGACAATATAAGTAATAGTTTAATATAAAACTCAACCAAAAAGACAAACAGACACACAGGTGTAGGGCAGCTGCCAATAAATCTATCTCTCTGTCGCACTGCCATCTCCAGTCGGCCCTTATCCCTCTCGGGCTAATCAGCCTGATTAGGGGGCGGGTGTGTGGAATCACGACCTGGCCACGGCCTGCGCACTGCCACAATACTGTATATATATTATCAATGTGCACTGCTGATTTATTCACAATAAGATCAAGAACATGTATTAAGAAAGTTGATGTTATGTTGACTTTATTGACTTGTTGTTTAATATTTTTAGACTGGAATCAGACGTCATATGGTTCAATTTCTCCAGTGGAAAAGGATGAATCTGATATGATCTTGCCCATTGTACTCCAGCATCTCTGCCCGCCCTTTGTTTCCTTCTTTGGTTTGGGGGCAGTGTCAGCCGCGGTGATGTCATCAGCTGACTCATCTATTCTTTCTGCTAGTTCCATGTTCGCACGAAATATTTACCAACTCGCTTTTCGTCAGTCAGTAAGTTCTTGATGCTATTAACCAAGTTGTGACTACTTATGATCATATTTCCTTACAGCAACCTTTTTTTTTTTTTTTACATCGCAGTAAATTTGACATTACTGTACTATAAAAAAGTACGCAATTTTAACAAAAAGCCTGTAATACTGTCTATTTACACTTCATGCTTTATCATGCTGTATATTATATTATGCTTTATGTTATTACAGTATGTTGGCTTGACTGTTATTCTACAGACTTGGTTTAGGGTTTTACAAATATCTCTAAATCAAGACCAAAATTTCTCACTGTAACTCATCCTAAATCATCCAGCTTTCAAGTTACTTCCACCAAATGCAGCACAGATCTTCACACTGTTCTGACTCGAGTAGCTATGACTTTTCTAATAGATTTGAATGATGGTTTCCACCAGTGGCAGTCCGTGACAAAATCTTACAAGGAGGCAAATATATACATTAATATGAAAAGGTCAAACAAATAAAAGATAACAGTGGGTTTAAATCTGAAATATTATTATATGTTTTTTGCTGGCAATTATGCTGCAATACACATGCTGATGATGTCCTGTACCTGATATCTTAAAATGGTCTTGATAAATACAGATTTGTTATACTTTTTCCGCTCATCATTTCAGCACTTTCTGACCACCAACTCAACACTTGTAAATAAAACAAACTAACTAAAAAAATGACGCAGCGTCAGATGCAGACTATGTTCAATGCAAACATTTACAAATAAATGGAGGTCCCCATTCCATGTACAGTAACATCTACTCACCAAATAGGCTACTGTATGTGTAGACGAATTCCATCCTCCACTCCTTTATTGCCTCAAATATAAATATGATCATATCGTTCAGTCTTTCACATGTTTTAGATCTTCCAACAACTTTTTTCCCATCAATATTTTGGGATATTTTAAAGTTTTTTTTCACCTGTCTTGTTATCCATAAGCAGGCTTGATGAAGCATAAACATGACACTGAAATCTGATTGGCTCGAATTGTTGCCTGATAATGATTGG